>OY728143.1:2124407623-2125607623 GCA_963277665.1 Viscum album | reverse complement strand
GGAAATATGAGAATTCATTATCCCATTCTCTATGGATCTAAACTCAAAGGGTAAACTATAATGTATGGGAATGTTGTTGTGTAATAGTTCCAATATAGGATTCATAATGGTTAGCAGATATATCAGAGTTTTACACAATTGATGTTTGTCTTACATAATTAAGGAAATAATAAATAATGGTACCTTCCATGGATTTAGAATAGTAATGGAATATACATTATGGATTCAGAAGGTATACATAAAGGTTACCCTACATCCTGAGTGGAATGTAATGCTAAATTCCTTTTCCACATGTATAATATAATATATTCCTAAGATTCCATTGGATAACAAATAAGACAACTTAGAGATGCATCTATATGTAATTATTTATCCTTTACCAATAGAGTGATATGAAATATATATTAGGGCTCCTATATGGGGTTAAGGAATTGTACATTTTCATTTGAGGTGAAGATACAAGTTTTATTGAATAAATATGGATTCTTAAATCTAAATATAGCTTTAGCCAGTTGTAAATAAAGTATTTCTCAAGGATAAATGATTATATACAGGTGACCTTAATATAAAAAATTTTAGAGAATAAATAATTTGGATCAATACATATATTTGGTCAAATTCAATTTAGAGGGGATACATAAAGGTTTTGGAAGTTGAAAATTAGAATAATTGTATTTCATTTTAAAATTAACTATTTTTGAAATAAACATATGTTATATTTCTATATATATCATATTGATAAGTCTTATAGTTCATAAAATTTGGTTATACCATGTATGTATTCCTAGAATATAAATTATAAATGATATTAATTAGATTCTATATAATGGAGATCCGACAAAGCTCAATACATATTGAAATATAAAAAAAACAAAAGAAGGAACATTGGGGACTATAAATAGTATAGGAATAACCATATAATAATAGTGTAATATTATATGTCTTAGGATCTATATAATATTATATGATAGTTTTTATGGAATATTATTGTGTAGAGTCTATTTTTCTATCCCCTTGTGATCCAAAAATCCATTACTAGTTTACTGAATTCTTAATTACAGGGGTTAAAAAAAATTTATATTTTATTTTTGAATATATTTTATTTTATTGAATGTTTTCATGATAAGTGAGTTCGCTGAGTTATTTTTAGGATTCCAATCACTTATTTTCACTCTTTCCCCACCCTTTTTAGTAATTTTTCTTATCTCATTATAAAATTTTCAATTCTTCCCCTTTCATAGTTATCTAAAATTCTATGTTGTAGGGTGGATATGGATGGAGTGGTTAGTAGATCAATATACATGTTAAGTGGGGACATATTCATTCATTAATCTAGATGGGTGGGTATAAAAATCCTCTATTTTCAAACAATTATATTAAATAACATTTTTAGAATACTTAGAACATCATACAAACATATGCCCACAGACTGTAATTTGTATAGTACCTTTTGAAACATGGAAACATGAACACTTATACATAAGTGAGGTAAATTATATAAAACTAGGTTCTTATTGAATAGAACACTTATTAGAAACATCAAACATAATACATAACTTTATAAACTGGGGGTAGGAAACATAAAAAGGGGTCATCTCAAGTGACCAGTAAGGGTAAACAAGGGAGATGTGTAAGAATAATCATGAACATAAGGGTATGAGATCATTATCATGAAAAATTAAAATCAAACACTACATGTCAAAGAAAATATACATGAACCATGGCATAAAGAATGGAAATTAATAAGTCATGAATCATAATGAAATAAGGAACACCAGCCATAAAAGCATAACATATGTATGAAAAATGTAATTGTGGAAGACACATAAGCATATGAAATATTATTTCCATAGAATTCAAGGCATCACTACCAAGAACATCTTGGTAGTATAGGTTTAATCCCCATACCATCTTGGTAGTCATGGTTCACTCCCATGACCGTCTTAGTACAATGAGTTTACTCCTCATACCATATCGATAGTCATGGTTCTCTCCCCTTGCCATATTAGTAGTTATGGTTCATTTCCAAGACCATCTTAGTCTATCTCATTGAGATATAAATCTATAACCAATGCATTGGAGGGAGATATAGGTCCCACCCATATCATAATGAAATCATATATAAATTTTCTAAAAAATCCTAAAGAATCATATCATAACCCTTGAAATGAAATGGGTATCAGAAACATGTAATCATATCATAACCTATGGAAAAAGATATAGTTTTTATAATCATTCATCATAAGAATTACTCGTGAAAAGAATCATTTTTCTAATGTGTATAACTAATGAAAGATAAAAAGTTTTCGTAATAATAATTCCACCAAGACATAAACCATTAATAATGAATATGAATGTAACCTTTGGATTATTCCCTAGTCAGGCATGAGTAACATCAACACATGTCATCTTAGAAGAAAAATAACATGGGATGATATTATGAAAACAATTCTTGAGGAAAATATACATTCCTAAATGATTTTTTTAAAAAAATAAATAATATTTAAAACCATTTTATCTGAAAATACTTTGAGAATATTGAAACAAGAGTTGAAAACATTTTGAGAACATTTTTCCTTTAATTCATACAAAATAAGTTTGAAAACGTTCTGAAAACCGTTTTCCATGAAAAATTATAAAAAATTATTCAAAAAATTTTAAAAAACATTTTCCATGATAACATATAAAAGTAGATTGAAAATTTTGAAAACCATTTCTTCAAAAATAAGTTTTAACCATATAAATGAGGATTGAAATCATTTTTAAAGCCATTTTTGTTGAAAAATTAGAAAATTTGATTAAAAATATTTTAAAAATATTTTTTATTTGGAACATATAATAGATGATTAAATTTTTTTTGAAACCCATAATTTCAAAATTCATATTTAAATAAAAATTATTAAAAATTAATCTTTAAACTTGAAAAACGAATTAATGAATTTATTGAGGGTAAAGGCATACATGTCGTACAAGGTAAAAATAAAATTCCTTTTCCATAGTAAAGAGTTTATAAAAATAACTCATTTGGAAAGAGACAAGAATATTACTTTGAAAACATTAGAAAAAGAAAAAGGGTAAAAATTTCCTTTAATGACCATAGTATAATTGTATAATATTCTTGGAAGCCTTTTTTTGTTGCAAAACATGATTTTGATGGAACACAAATTTCTGACTGAAAAGAGGGTAAAGTCGGGGTTTCATAAAACCAAAGTCTTAACTATATAATATACCAAAGAGTAGATTAAATGGTATAAATATATGAATAAATTATTAACAAACATATAATAAGAAAATTCATGAATTTTATTTAGATATATATCATAACATTTCATCGACGGAAGCATAAACATAAACAATCTTGAAAAGAGAGACGATTTTCTTAATAAACTATTATAACTTGGTAATTTGGGATTATATTATCCGTGTAATAATGAAAATTAAATAGAAAATAAAATTTCCTGAAAAGATTTACATTCATGATATAAAATTAAAAATGGAATTATATACCCCTGAAAAGATAATTTAGGTTCATAACAAAACATGAGTATCAAGAAAGAAAATTGATACAAAACTATTCCAGTGATTTGGTAACTATTGAATCTTAAACCCCATTAAATTAATATAATAAAATTGATTTTTAAATACGAGAAAAATAATTATAAGATACATAGAACATAATCATTGGCATCACATACACCACAAAAAAGGAACATGTCATTAATATAGTATGTATCTCCAAAAAATAAAAAGTCAAATGAAATCCCTTTACCCTATGTCCTGACTCTCATCATACTCATTCAATACACATGTATAATAAATATAAATTTATTATGAATATTTTATAGAACCATATTATTATATATAATACCATATATATTTTTATTATGGCCATATATCACCTCTTTGTTAACCATGGTTTGTTAAGGATTCACATGAGATAATATTCACTTTATTGTTTGCATGTGTATTAATTTGTTATATCATTGGTCCCTATAATTATATCATGATTAAAAAATGTAAACCATAATATAAATATAATTTATATAATTTATATGTGTATTATAAAAATATATATAATATAAAATTATGAAATAGAATACACTTTTCATGGAGACTATAAGTCATACGTACACATGAATGTTGTTTTCGTTTTTATTATCATATTGAAAGAAGGAAGGAAAATGAAATATATGTATATATGTATATAAAATCATTATATTTAAATTATAATATTATATTTATGATTTAATTTCACTAAAATCATCCTTAATACATTCCATGAAGTCTATGAAGGATTCACATTGCTTTCAGGGAATGGTAGACCACACTTTTCAAACGAAATAATCATATTTATAGAAAATGGATTGTAAAAACATATGTGTTGTAAAAGAAATAAATAATATTAATAAATAATAAATAATAAATATATTATATTTAAACATAGTTTCCATCATACCTTTTAACATGAGAGGTGGTAAGGAAAATTGAATATTCATCATTTTTTGAGTCAGATGTCTTTCGTACACAAAAACTATATGTTCTTTACCCATTCGGTGGTGGAGTGTTTAAGTATTATTTGAACCGTTTTCATATTAACATTATATTATATTAGGGATATGTTTTTTGTTTAAATTATTGAATAAAGAGAGTATAGTGGGTGGAGAAAGAAAGTAAAAGAATGGAGCTTGAGAGAAGACGTTACCTATTAATTGGGTAACATATTTTGGTTCGTGCCAAAAGGATTAATTGGATTTCCTTTTTCCCAAGGGAAGGATTATATGAGTAAGGGAGGTATATTGGGATGTGGATTTGTTAGATCTTGTTTGAAAATAAGTGGTTTGAGAGGTGTGAATAATAGAGATAGATGGTGGATTTTTATGGGGAAGGGAAGTGACACATATGGAATTTTTCAATAAAAGTTACGTGTACCCACGTTTTATCTAACGAAATTCATAAGAAACAAAAAAACTGAATTTTTTAAGGTTATATGGAAGAATAAATTCCTTAAAATGGGTTTTGGAATAGTTTCTATGACATTTTTATTCTTAAATTTAAGGATTAGTTCTTAGTTAACCCCAATATTACATTAAGTGATGTTATTAATTTTAATTAACATCACTAAAAGTTTTCTTCAAAAAATAAGTTTACCATATTGATAATTATAAATTATTCTGATTATAAATTTTTAATACATTTTTTTAAATTCCAATCACATAAGTGGTAGAAATTAATTTAAATTTAACCCGCTGACATGACGACACTACAAGTTTTTGAAGTAAAAACCATCAATAGTTTACTAAGTTTTTATATCCAATTTCAATGTTAAATGGATCTCAGTGAACTAAATTGTATTAATTGATAAACATATTATATAATTAATCATTTAATCTTCTTTAAAATATAATTTTATGTTATAAATAAATTATATGAAAAAAAGTTTTGAACTAAAATCATGTATTACTAACAATTCACTAAATATTTAAACCATATTGAAATATACCAAAAAAATTCCTGATAGTATTTTTATGTTTTTATTCTAATTATAATGTTTGTTATTACATTTCAAATACAAAAATGTTCAAAAAATTCGATTTAAAATGGGTTATCCACTAAAAGGTTCTAAAATATCTATTATAAAAAATATAGGTTTTTATGAAATAAATTGGGTTCCTTATTATCTAATATATATAATCTATTGGAGGAATACCAAAAAATATTTTACAGAATATATAACATATATATTACATTAATATCACTCACTAATTGTAATTAATTTTATTTATTAGGGTGAAATATCTTTTTGACCCTAAAAATATTTATATTTTCATTTATATTAAATCTGGTTTCATATTCATTTATAATTAATTTGTAACATTTGAATTGATATAATATTTGTGTAAAACATATAATTAAATAAATTAGTTAATCATAATCACAAATTTAAATTATAGTTTATATATTATTATATTAAATAATAATATTTTAAAAATATATTATTCTTCAATAAACCTTAGTGTTCTGTGTATGGAAAGCTAAAGATTATGTTGTGTGTAGTGCTTGATTAACTTGGTGTTTCATATAATGAAATAAAAACATAGTTATTTAATATAAAATCACCTATTTTTAGTGGTTTGTGAAATGTAAAATATCAAAATTGTTAAATTTAGTTGAAAAAATTAATTTAAAAAAACTCGGGGTGTTACATTTACCTCCCTTAAAATTAATTTCACCCTTTAAATTCATCTAGGTTATCAATAGTTTAATAAATGAAAGTTTCATTCATATAATCCAACATCCTAAAAATGAATACTAAAACATGCATTAAAAGGGAAATTTGTAGCCATAATGGTTACCCAAAGTAACATATAATTGTGTTTCCACATTAGAGAACATAGGTTGGGAGTGAAGATTGTTAATGGAGGAAAATCAGAAATAGTTATAACGATTGATTGAGATCATCAATCATAATCATCTGAATGATCAAGGAAATTTTGAGGGACTCAAAGTTATAAATCTATTTTGATTTAAAAGGCCATCAGTTCAACTAAATTATGGTATTAAGAAAACACATTTTCATTTGATCATTATCCTGATGTTGAGTAATTATTTTATTGACCATTGATATATAGAAATATACTTACTTGATATATTTCAATAATCAAAATATTATTCATTATTTGTAGTTTTATCAATTTAAAATTCATCCATTACATCTTCTAATTGAAGTCAAAAAGATTATCATTGATTCTTGAAGTGCTAAAAAACACTTTTATTTTATCTTATGGCCTATAAAAGAATGAAAAATATAACTATTAATCTAAAAATATTATAAAAAATTACTATAGATAATAAATTAAACTCTAATATTTCAAAATAATAATGTAGGCCAATGGTAGGTGTGAAACCCTTATAATCCTTCAATCATGGATTTAAGACTGGTGTCCTTACCATACATGATTAGTTGTCACCCTACTTACATGACATCCTTTTATAAAATCATGATAGTATAGTTACCAAAATAAATAAGTTGGACATCCTTGAAATAAATACATCACTAAATATTTTTTTAACCAAGGTTTTTAACACAAACTCGGTGAATTAATACATCCTCTGATGGTTAACATAAAATTTTCCTGAATAGTTAACCTTACAACACTTATCAAAGATGAAAATAACAAAATTTACAAAGAGAGTCCTGAAATTATCCCAACATTTATTCCCCCCATATATCAAAAAGTATCTATCGGTTGTCACATTCCAAACATGTGAACGCCCACATTATATATTCTATTGAAACATGGTAATAACATGAACTATCATAAATAATTATGGAAAACATTGAGGCTTTATTATTCCATATATTAGTATATATATTACATAAATCAAATAAGTTTCAAACTTCATACGTGCTATCATAAACTACTTGTAAACAAGTCCTTTATCAGTTCTAAGGTAATCCTTACCTGCCAACCTACTTATATTCCATAGAAACCATTAAACATGTTCATTTAATTCCATAGTGAAAACAATAAATTAAACAATACTTATATATTCCACCTTTTATATAACATGATTATTGAATCTAAATAAACAAAATTTTTTATTATTCCACGTCATACTTATTCCATTAGAATGGTTAACTCATCCTATGACATAATACCTCTTTCCTTTCACATTTCATCTATAGTCTCTTCATCATCAGCATTATAAAAATTACACATACCACCTTGTTGATCCTCTTTAAAAGAATTTTTCAAGGGAAATTGAGTTACATTGTGACCATTTATTGTACAATTAAAATAGTTAACCATAGATGATGCCTTAGGAAGGCCAATATTCTCATCCATTCCTTCAACCAAACTCTTTATTTTTCCAAATAAATCCCTTGCTTTATGTCCATCTCTTCCACAGTCAAAACATATTCCTCTTCCTCTAAGACATTCACTTTGGGGATTCTTTCATCATTATAGACACAATTTAAACTATTCATGATCATTAGTGTGAGAGATTTTGTGATCATATCATTATTTTAGTTCCTTGGTGAGGTTTATAAATGATTAAGGTACATGTTATTGATCGTGTTCTGTGAAAAATGGCTATGTATGATCACAAAATCTCTCACACTAATGATCATACCACATAACATCTCATCAGAAAATCATCAATCAGATTCAATGTTAATCTAGTTCCTTTTGGTTCAGTAAATGACTAAAATTATAATAATAGTGTGACCATTAAATATCATAACATAAACCCAGATAGTCATCAAGATAATTACCTATATTATTTTTAAGTCATAATACCTTCCTTAATCTAGGACACATGGTGTTCATACTATGTTATTCATAGCCAAATTATATTTAAATCACTCATAATGGTTCATGATTTTTTTGTGAATTCCCAATGAATATCCCTCGGGAGTGTTAAACCAGTTCTGCAGTAAGGCCCATTGTCATGTACTAGATTACCTAGAGTCATGATGAAAACATATTTTAATTTTTTTTTCCCCTAGGAAAATATGTGCCAGATCCACAACCACTTATAGTATCAAAACATTGATGTATTTCTAGGAAACCACTCAATCTATCCTTTACCAAAATTCTAGGACATTTTACTTAATGTTAACTCATCTGTATACTTATCCATAGAGACATCCATATACATATCCTTCAAAATATACATAGGTATCTCACTAATGTTTTCTCATCCTAGTTTCTATAGTGTAACCAAATATTTTTCTCTGATACCAACTATAGAGACCCTCAATTTTAAAACATTATCATTATATAAAATTTGCAGAATAAAAAAAACATCAAAAAAATAGAAAACCAAATAATTTAATTGTTCTACTACATTTGGAAACATGGAAACATGAAAAAGGTACATAATCAAGAAAGATTATCTCCTACTAGTTTCTTCTTTACTACCATCCTTCATAGATACGTCAAACATAATACATATATCCATAACCTGGGGTAAGGAAACATAAAATGGGGTGAGATCGAATTCTATATAAGGGTATAGATGGGAGATATGAAAGCATAATGATGATCATAATGGTATGAGAATAGGATAATTTATATAAAATATCATATCCTTCATATCAAAAAAAATATACATGAATCATGGAATAAATCGTGGCAGTTTATAAGACATGAATATTAAGTAAATAAAGAACATAATAAATGAAATCATAACAATGGAATAAGACATGGAATTTTGGAAGACACATAAGCATATAAAATATTATTTCTATAGTAGTTAATGCATCACATCCAAGACCATCTTGGTAGTATAGGTTCACTTCTCATACCATCTTGGATGTCCTGGTTCACTCCCATGGCTATCTTAGTAGCATGAGTAAACTCCTCATACAATCTTTGTTGTCATGGTTCACACACATGGCCATCTTAGTAGTCATTGTTCCTTCCCAAGACCATATTAGTCTATCTCATGATATATAAATATTTACCAAACACATTTGAGGTAAATATAGGTCCCACCCATATCATAGTGATATCATACATACAAGTTCCACAAAACAATAAACAATCATGTCATAATCCATTAAATGAAATGGGTATCATAAACATGTAATCATATCATAAACAATGAAAAAATGTAAATTTTTCATAATCAATTCATCATAAGTATAAACATTGAAAAGAATAATTTTTCAAAAGAATATAAACCATGAAAGTTAAATGAGTGTTATAAGAATCATTCCACAAAATAATAAACCATTCATGAAATCATATGAATATACCCTTTAGATTATTTCCATGAAGAGAAAGAGTAACATCAACCGATGTCATCTTAGAAGGAAAACAACATGGATAGATATTTTGAAAACATTTCATGAGTAAAATATTCTTTGTTATTAGAAAAATTCTTTTAAAATATAATAACTGTTGAAAACCACATACTTTCAAAATACTTTGAAAACCAAGAAAAATGATTAAATTTTTTAAAAAAAAATTTCCTTGAAAACATATAAAATAATATTGAAAACATTTTAAAAACTTTTTCCCTAGAAAACATATAAAATAATCTTGAAAACATTTTAAAAATCCCTTTTTTATGAAAAAATATAAAAGTATATTTAAAATGTTATGAAAAACATTTATTTGAAAACAAATTTCAAAATTATACATTAGGATTGAAATCATTTAGAAATATATTTTGCATAAAAATATATAAAAGAAACTTAAAATCATTTTGAAAAAAAAAACATTTCTTTGAAACATATAAATGAATTGTGAAAACCTTTTGAAAACAGTTTCATTGAAAATATATTTTATAAAAATTTATTAAAAATTATCCTTTAAATAAGAAAAGAAATATTCAATTAATTGATAGTGTATAAATACATATATGTCATACAAGGTAAAAAGGAAATTACTTTTGTGGGGTAAAAAGTTAGAAAAATGACTCATTCAGGGTAATAGTAAAATATTCTTGGAACCCATTTTGGAAAAAATGATTTTAAAGTAATACATATTTCAAATCGAAGAGAGGGTAAAGTAGGGATTTCTTGAAAACACTTTCTTAAAAATATTAATTACTAAGGAGTGGAATAAATTGCGCCAACTTATAAATAAATAATTAACAACCATATGATAATATATTTAATTTTTTTGAGATATGAATCATAATATTTCCTCAAAGGTATCATAAATATAAACAATCTTGAAAAGCAATGAGATTGTCTCAATAACTTCTTATAACTTGATATTTGGGGATCTTAATCTCTATGTAAGAAAAAGAAAATAATATAATAATTAAAATATCATTAAAATAATTAAATTGATTATATAGCATGTAAAATTTAATTATATAAATCCAAAAATTTAATTTAGGAACATAAATAAACATGGGTCTTAATGACGGAAAATGGAGACCAAACTATTCCACTGATTTGGTAACTATTGAAACATAAACCACATGAATGAAATGTCAAAAAATGGATATGTTAATAAACCAAAAAATAATTATAATATACATATTATACAATCTTATTTTAGTATATAGACGACAAAAAAGTAATGAGTGGAGAACATAGCATGTATCTCACCGAAATAAAAAGTTAGATAAAATCCCCGTATATTGTGTCTTGACTCTCATCATACTCATTCAAACCACCTCTATAATAAATATAAATTTATTATAAATATTTTATAGAACCATATTTCTAAATCTAATACAATATTTTTTTGATTATTACTTTATATTACCATCCTTTTAACCATCCTATGTTGAGGTTTCACTTCAGATAATATTCTATTTATTCTTCGCACATGTCATAATTTATTACATCGTTTGGCCTTATACATATATCCTTCTTCCAGAATGTAAAAAATGATATAAATAAATTTTATATTTATTATATTTATGTTATAATAATATATATAACATAGAAGTATGAAATTTATTACACCATTCATGGATATTGTAAGTTGAACGTACGCATGAACATTGTTTCTGATTTTATTATCGTATTGAAAGAAAGAAAGAAAATGAAATATATTTATCTATTTTTATAATATAATTAAAGTATAATTATAATGTTATATATATAATATAATATTAATAAACATATCCTTAATACATTCCATTAGTCTTTGAATTAATCACATCGCTTTGATGGGGCAGTAGTCCACACTTCCTCAATTGAAATTATCATATTTACACCAAATGGAAAGTAAAGAGATATGTTTTGTAAAAGTAATAAATAAATTTAAATATATAATAAATACAATATATAATATATATAAAAATATAGTTTCCAATATAATTTCCACCAAGGTAAGTGGTAATGACAGTTTAACAATCATCATTTTATAAAGCTTGAGTTTTCAATACACATAAATAGTATGTTCGTTACCCATTAGATAGAGATGTGTGTAATTTTAGGTTGAAACTATATCATAAAACATACTAGTATATATAAGAAACTGTTTTTGATATAAAATAATGGATTTGATATAGTGTAGGGGGTGGAGGAAGAAAACTAAAAGAAAGGAGCTTGAGAGAAGACATTACCTCTTCATTGGGTAACTCCATTTAGTCTATGCCAAGAGGCTTCCATGGATTTAATTATTCCAAAGGGAAGGATTATTATAGTTATATAGGGATTTTGGGGATTTTATTTGGTATATATTTTTTGATCCAATGTGGTTTGACATCTGTGATGAAGAGGGAGAGGTGGTGGCCTTTTATAGGGAAGGCAAAGGATACACTTAAAAATTTAGAAAACATGTTAGAAGTACCCAAGATTTTATCTAAAAAAGTAATAAAAAATCTAAATACTGTATGGTTAATATAAGAATAATGGACATCAAATGGGTTTTTTATAAGTTTCTAGGTCGTTTTGGTTCTTCAAATTATGGTCTAGTTCTTAGTTGACCTTAATTTTACCTTATACAATGTAATTAATTTTAAACTACTTCACTACTATTTTTTCGTAAAAATATATTTTTCACATATTATAAATTATAGATAATTTTATTCCAAATATATAATACATTTTTTCAATTTCCAATTATATATGTGGAAAAAATTAATTTAAATTTAATACTGTTGATAGGATGACACTACAAGGTTTTAAATTTAAAACATTCAAAATATTTCTTTGTTTTTATATACAGTGTCAATGTGAAATTGATCTCAGTGTACTAAGTTGTATTAATAGATAAAAATAATTTCAAATTAAACTTTTAAACCAATTTAAAATATAATTTATCCATATAAATAATTTAGATGAAAAGTAGTATTGAACAAAAATATAGTATTTTTAACTATTTATTAAAAAACGAAACATTATAAAAAATTCTCAAAATATATCCTAACATAATTATTATGTTGATATTCCAAATTTAAAGTTTATTTTTAAATATTAAATCTATAAAAGTTATAAAAATTTGATTTAAAATGTATTCTCCATTAAATGGCTGTAAAACTACATTTATATAAAATATTGGTTTTTATGTATAAAAATGTGTTTGTTTTTATCTTATGTATATATAATATATTGGATAAATAAAAAATATATTTTATTGAATATATAAAATATATATCACATTAATATCTCTCAATAATTGTAATTAATTTAATCTATTAGGGTAAAACAGCTTTGTGACCGTATGAATATTTATTTTTTCCATTATATTCAATCGGTTTTCATTTTTATTTATAATTAATTTGTAACCTATGAATTAAAATTATATTTTTGAAAACCATATATTTTAATAAATTATTCAATCATAAATTCTAATTTAACTAATATTTTATATCTTATTATATTAAATAATAATATTTTAAAAATATATTATTATTCGGTAAACCTCACTGTTCCATGTAGAGAAAGATAATGTTTAGGTTTTGTGTAGTACACGTTTAAATTGGTGTTGTGTATATCTAAAAAACATTTTGATTTAATAAAAAATAAAATATCTTATGTGTTGCATGAATTGAAAAATATAAAAATGGTTAAATTGATTTTAAAAAATAATAATTAAAAAATCTCAAGGTGTTATAATAGGAAATCCTTGAGTTTAGATACTCGATTGAGGGATTCCTTATTCCATTTTACTAGGGATATATAAGGAGTAGTATACATGAAATATTAATTAATTTTTTCCTTAAATTAGATAAATATACAATGGTAGTGGGTTTAATGATATTCATCCTTTCTATTTTGTAACATTAAAACATTGAAAAATTATTAAGATTAGAAATGAAGAAGAATATGTATATGAATTATCCAAATGATTTATTTTTAGACATCATAACAATAAATTTAACATTTCACATTGCATGTCACATCCAACCAATCTCCAAGTATTTCCTTAAGCTTCACATTTTCTCAATAAAAATGGATACAGAGAAGAGAGGAAGTTATTAGTGTTTATAAGTCTCATTAGGGACAAAAAAATTTGAACTCCCAAGTAGTTTTTAGAAAATATATAGTTTATTTTTTATAGCCCCAAAAATATCATATAAAATTTAAATCCATTTCCAGAGATCCAAAAATAAATTTACTTATCTTCCCCTCAATTTCCAATTTTCATCATTTACATTTCAAAAAATAATAATAACATGTTCATGGATCGGCCTCATATTTGACCAAGCCTGTTTTCTTACTTAATAAACTAGTGATTGGTGATCAATGTTAACCTTTAAAAGTGTAGGTGTTCAAGGAGGTCGTCCATAACCTTAAATAGGTTCATAGAGTACCTAGTTTTGGAATCTATAGCACCCGAATTTATTTCATTCCAAGTGTACTTCTCATATTTCCATCATGAAGTTTCAAAGAATAATAATTAACTCATAGATCCCCTTTCATTAGTTTTGTAAAAATAACCCATAGTTGATGCCAATCATAGAGAAAACCCCATATTATACCAGATAATTTTACTCTCTAAGAAAATTTATGAAGAATAAGAGGATATATCTTAAATTTTTGGGGCGGATAACCAGACCGTACATTCCCTTATCATTAATTTCCCTCAAATTTATCTACAAATGTCATTTAATTTTTTAACGACAAACAGTCAGTAGTTTTAGTGTATGTACTTGATGAAAGGGTTTAATGTATGGAATTGATTTTTGATTAGTGTATGAAGTTTCTATTTTTCACTATAATAAAATTCTTTTGGAGTTAAGATTATGAAAAAATAGATTGATGCTAAAATTTATGAGGTAGATACATTTTGGGTGAATTTATTTTACTTTATATTTAGTGATAAAAAATTTAAAAATGACCTCAGAAATAGACAATCATTACCAATGAAAATTCACTTAGAGTGGGACTGAATATGTATATTCATTTCTTTATAGGTTTCTTTGTTTTATAACATTCATCACATGTTAATGTGAATGTTATATTTCTAAAAAAATATAAAATACCACATAGTAAGAACAACATATTAATAAGTTTTGAAACATAAAATAAGTGGTTATTCCTTGGTAGGATCGCGATTCACCTAATATCATATAGTATAATATTTTCAATGTGGAGTTTATTCTTTAATATGTTTTCACAATATTCACCCCATTATATAATGTAAACTATCATTTATGTAAGGATATAACAATTGATTTCAATAATAAGAGGGAATTTAACCAAATAATATTATGTAGATTTGTATTAGTTATACATCATCTTTTCATATCTTTCTTTTCAAAATCCAATTCAACTAGTATAGTTGAAAGTACTATATTGTTCAATTAATACACTATCTCCCAATAATATTCAATTTTTGGTGAATATATATTTTATATATATTTACAAAAAACAATTAATATATTTTCATTATGAATTAGTAAAAATTTTCACTTTCAAATACTAATATTATATTAATATTTTAAATATGAAATTCCATCAATGAGAATTAAGTTCACCTCTATAGAAAAAGTAAATAAAATTATCCAACAATATAAATTTTGAATTAATTTGATTGTTTATATAATTAATTTCTTACAACTTATTCTTAACTTCCACAGATTCAAGTATGATCCCTCCGACCATCCCAAACTCTTAAATCACCAAAAATTTAATATATTTTTTTTATTAGGACAAGTATTATTCTAATCTTACTCATCCAAATAATATAGTAGTAATTTCATTGTGTTATTTTTTAAACTAATATTTTTTCCCACAAAACTCAAATTTTTCCCACGTCTAGAACTATCTTCCAAAAACACCCACAATAAAATAAAAAAATAACTCCAATTAAATTTGAAATTGACTCTTATGAATGTTCTAAATGAATCATCAATTTTCACTTCTTCGAGGAAATGAATCAAATGAAAATTTTGGATGAATCATATGAAATTATAAATTAACTTATACATTTTATAGATAACCATTATAGATATAATATTAATATTATGTTTCTTATTTATTCCTTAAATATATCTCAAATTACCCTTAGTAAAATGAAATTAATCATAAATTATAATATAAATGAAAAGTACATAATGGATGACTGTTAAATTTTATGGATTTCACTTATGAATTCCAAAAATTCCCCATATGAACCATTAGAGTTACCCCTATAAAATATAATTATAAATTAATTATTAATAATATTTATAAATTTTATTATATATATAGAATAATTATTTTTTTAATTTTTGAGTAGAATAATTTTCAATTAAAAATCCATCGACTAAAAACACATTTAACGTAATTCTAAATAGTCCCAAACACAAGAAATCATCATCAAATAATGTAAAACCATGGAATTTACTTCACTTCACAAGATAAAAATTATTTAATGTGAGTTTTAAAATGATATTTAATTGAACATAAAATCTAACACATATAAACATCCACTACATCTTTTCAATAAATATATATCCCTAGAAAAAAATTAAAAAGATTGGGGTTAATTCTTTAATATAATATATTTTGAAATAGTACATGGGTCATAATAATTTCCCCATTGTCATGACCATATTTAGATATCAATATCCCTATGTAAACACCTATTACTCTCAATAGTTTTCCCCTTTGGTTTTTATGGAAAACAGTGGAATATAAATAAGTTTTAAAGTCACCAAAAATAATACAGAATAATAATTGAATAATTCTATGAATAAGTTAGAAAAATCAGTAAATGAAATAATAATATTAAATATTAAAATCATATTATCTATAAAAAATGACTTATATAATGTAATTTACATTCCATTAAACCTATTGATTCAAATTGGAAATAAATTTTATTCAAATAAGAAAATATGTATTTGGATTTTGAGTATAAGAAAGCATATTAATCATGCTCACCAAATATGTTAGAATAATTCAAAAAACAAAAAACTGAAAGCATCCATATGTTGAACTTACAAAATTCCCCAATTAAAAGCATATTAGAAATATAAAAACCCCCTAAAAATATATAGGTCTCATGATAGGATAAACAAATTTTCTGGTATTCTCACAGAATTAATTTTCTCATATTTATAAGAAAAATTTTAAAATACCAAAAGTAATAAACATAAAGTTATATTTATTTCATCTTTATCTATAATTGACTACAATATATTAAAATAAGTGACCCAGGGGATGAAATCACCATTCTATATCAATGATTTTAAGGTGTTTGAAGTCCCTTCATCAACATCAATATTTGAAATGTACCATTTGGTAGTGGTTTGGTGAAAAAATAAAATATTTTATCCTTTGTTGAAATAAATTACATAATTAACACATTATTATAATTAATATGTTTGATGAAGTTACATATTATATCATTGCAATTTACCTAGTAATTTTGAACAAGATATCTCAATAGATTTATTTCATAATAAATTTCACATCCCATAATCTGCAGAAAGTTTAGGTCCACCTTAATATCATCCAATTGAGTCCTCAACCACATAAATTGAGTTATTTTGTGAGTGTTATCCAAATATTATAATTCATTATTGCTCATGTTTATTGATATTTTTTTCAATATCTGGTAACATAAATGAATTTCACCTAAAAGAAAATTCCCCTAGATATTGATGTTATATAATTTATATTTATATCCCAATATGAAAATATAAATCTATATAGATCAATATTCTTACTAAAAACATATTTTATTCCATAATCCATTATAAAATTTATATACCTAAGAATTCACTTTATTGATGTAATGTCCCCAACCCAGCAACCTATACCCAATGTTTTCTTTATTACATTGTTATAAGATACGTGGAATCAAATTATAAAGAACCTAAATGTTTAGTAGTGTTATTAAACTAGACACATACATGATTTCCATATTACATTTAAAAAAAATTATGCCATATATTTTTATATAATAACATTATTACATCTATAATATGATTTCATAGAAAATATTGTACACTTCATAGATTCTTGAGAAACGAAACAAAATAAGGGTGATCTCAAATGGTAGGTAAGGGTTATGTATAATAGAAGCTATCATGAATTAGTAAGCATAATCAATATAGAAAGGTAAAAAACTAAATAAACATGACATATATATAAAATTAATATCATGATAATATAATGTGTAATAAATATGGAAATGTAAATAAATGAACACATATTTTATTTAAATAAAGTGACTATCATTATAAGATAAGTCATAATCAATATGATAAGGTAAATAACTAAACAAAAAAGAATTTAATCAATAAAATGATTATAAAATTATTCTAGAGGTAATATATTTATGAAATCTCATCTATTAAGATATCTAAATTCCCAGTGTAGGGAATGATAAATTATCATATTTTACTTCTCGGTCACATGAAACCTCTATCATCAAGATATACCCTTATGATAATTTAAAACCACATGTAGAAACCCATTGTACTAAAGATATATAATTAATTTGTTTCATCGGAACCATATATTCATAGAGGGGATGTATATAACTTGTCCCTACTCATATATGCTTGTCCAAATAATTCATCATATAGATAATAATCTCTTTATTTCAAGAAAAATGTGCCTTATCCACAAATATTCATACTGGGTAAAGGATGCAGGATTGTCAATTTTCCTGAGTTAACAAAATAATAGTAAAAGTATAAGCCATATGTAAAAATGGTATATGGTTTAAGAAATAATAATATCCTTCATAGAAGAATATATATTTAAGAAATACATAATTTACAATGAAAAATTATTACAAGAAAGTTATTGTTTCATGATAATGTTAATAATCAGAAAAGAAAGCAAGATTGTACAATAACTTCTACCACTTGGTAAATTTTAATTCAAATTAATTTTGATGAAATTATCCAAATTAAAACATAAAAAACCATTAAATCAGAAATAATCATGATATAACATGTCATAGAGGCAGTATACATACCACATAAAAGTGAATTTGTGAATAGAAACAAATAAGACTCGATGGAATTCAAATTGAGATGAAATCAATCAGATCAGGATTCCTTTTGGTTGAACATTATTTAACTCTTTTATAGTGGTTTATTAAATTTTAAAAAACCATATTAGTATTTATAATATCATATTTGATCCATTTATAATATATTATCACCCATTAATTTGTAATATTTCATTATTTTCATTGTTTAGGGTGTTAATTACCTTGTTTTCTCATACATGTTTTTTCATGAAATTTCAAGTTATTATTAATATTTTTTATTTAAATAATATATAGAATAATAAAAATTTCATAATTATAATATTAATTATTAAATTATAATTTTAAAACTAATCATGAATGCTGGTTTTGAGAAATTATGTGTGTTACAATCAAGTTTATGGTAGGCTATACACACGCATTAGTAAATATTTCATTTCTCAAATATCATTTTAGAAAGGATGTACGCAATATTTTTTAATGATAGAATAAAAATAATATAATATATATACTTATATATATATATATATCATCCATGTGGTGTGGTGATAAAATAGAATCACATCGCTTTATTATAGAGGTAGTCCACATGTACACGAACAATGTTACCATCTTTATGTGAGGGAAAACATAAGGATGAAAATGATACGTTATCATTTAAGAATAATAAATATGTCTTAATAATCAATTTTTTTTAATTTATACCTAATTTATTCATTATATTTATCCTTATTATATTCCATGTAAAGTGTTAATGAATGATGAACCACATTACATCGTGGGGTAGTAATTCGATATACATGTGAGCGACGTTATCATATCCCCTATGGAATGTAAATATAAAAATCTATATATGATATAATGACTCTCGATTTATAATTATGATATGAATATAATATATATACTTTATATCCAACATCATACCAAACCATGAGTGGTGGAAATGTAAAAATGATTCAAATTAGTTCAAGATCTTGTAGCCCCTCACACACAAAAATAAAATTTTGTAACACATTTTATTGATTTGGGGATGGTTTTCAATAATTTAATTAACATATAAATATATCATTATATGTAATATAATCCTAGTATTATATCATCTGTGTTTAATAATAATTTAATTATACGTAGGAATAATTAAATCAAAGACACTCGATGAAGAACATGACCTCTTCATTAGGTATCCTTTATAGGTTATGACCAAAATCATTCCAAATATGAATTTATTCCAAAACAAAGGCTTCAAGGGATAAGGTATGGAATTTATGAAGTTTTATTATTTTTAATAGGATGATCTAGATTGGTTTTATAGTGTTAATAGGATAGGATATGGATGAAATTTATTATTGAGGTGAGTGGAACACTTGTATGTTTTGAAAGGAAAAAGGATTACCCACATTTTTAAAATGAAAATTTTTCCAAAATATATTATAATGGATTATTTTAAAGTATATGGTCAATATATTTCCATAAATAAGTTTTTAGACATATTTTTAGGTAATTATAAGTATTATATTTTTTGTATAACCCATGGTCAATCTATTTATAGCTTAAGTGTGATAATTAATTTTTACTGATTTCATAATTATTTTTTTTTCAAAAAGTAATTTAATATTATTATATAATATAAATTATAACAATTGAAAATATTAATTCTATTTTTTAAAATTAAATTAAAATATTTAAAAAAAATTAATTTAAAATTAATTCCACGGACTGGATGAGGAAGCTAATTTTTAATGAGAAAATGTTCAATGGTTTTCAATGTTTTTATATGAAAATTAAATATTGATATGATTTAAATTACCAAAATATAATTTATAGATATAATATTCAACAAATTATACTTTAAAACCAATTAAAAATATAATTTATCTTTATTAATAATAAAAAAATCCAATTAAAATCAAGTATGTTTAACTATTCATCAAGAAAAAGAAATATTTTAGAAAAAACCAAATATATAATCCTAATATATGTTTTATATTATTATTAAGAAATGAATAATATTTTTATAATAAATTTTCTAATAGTGGTTAAAATTTATTTTAATGTATATGAATAATGTTTGACCAAACCATCTTTTTGAAAAATAAAATAGTTTTCCAGAAATTTTTTATTTTTATTTCAATTGACTATTATTATGTTCCTAATAAATAGATAACCAATTTATTTTATACATATAAATAATATATTTTCATAAATTAGGTAATACTATTCATACCATCAAATTTAATAGCTTTGATTTAACGTATACTATATCACGATTCATTTAAACTCATGGTTGGATGTTTCACAAGTTATTGAAGAGATAAAATATAATGAAGTATATTATTTGGGATGATTAATGTTGGTGTTTATTGTAACACACTCTATTGAATAAAATTTTCTTCTTCTATAATCTTGGGGTGTTTTGTTCTACCCACCTTAAATAAATTTTATCCTTGCAATTTAAAATTTATCTTGACAATCACATTTTTTACATTTGGAAATAACATTTTTGAGAAATTTACATCATAAAAGTTTAATAAAATATCTTATTAATAAGGTATAAATGTAAAAATTAATTCCTTATGTAATAAAACATAAATAAGTCACTTAGAAAATGAACATTGGTGGAAAGTGATGTTATGCATGTGGAAGAGAAGAGTAAATAATTATAGAATGTGATAGAAGTCAATGATAAAAAAAGTGAATGATCTATTGAATTTTTAAAGACCTAAAAACATAAATATGTGATGATTTAAAAAGACATATGATTGGTTTTATATGAATTTACTAGGACATTTTTAAGATCAATTTTCTAAAGTTGAGGATTTCTTTTACTATATAAGAATATAATGAAATATACTTATGTGATATATTTCTATTTCATAAGCATAATTTCTTCATTTGGGATTTCTCTGATCAATTTCCAATGCTTCTTTTAATAAAATAAATTAAAAAATATCATGCTCTAAGACATAATATTCACTTTTAATGGATCATAATACCTATAAAAGGGTAACCGACCTTTTCATATATCTCTAACTATTTACCAAATCCAATATGGTTAGAACAAGATATCCTATTTCTTAAATTAATCTCTAAGTGTCAAAAGTAACACCACTAGTTCACCATTGATATTTATTTTTCAAATTATCTAACTAAAAACAATGTCATATTAACTAGGACATTGCGTAGGATAGTGGTAGGAAATAAACACTTATCATACTTGTATCACAGTTTCAAGCCCCATAACCTTTGAGGATACGACACATTGTAACCCAGAATATGGGTTCTACTTTTTATAAATTATATTACTATTATTTATATAACATTACCAAAAAATAATATGGACATCCAATAAATATAATTAATCACTTAATAAACTTTTTAATAATGTTTTCAATTCAACACCTTTTCACAATGTCTAATAATATTATTTTATTATTATTACAATGTCGTTAAAAATCATATTAAACCTATAGGTTACCCATACCATTAAACTTACACCTATAAATTGTAAATTGAATATTCATCAAATAAACATTTAACTGAAACATATACTAAACCAATGGGATGCATTTCCGTACATGTCTACAAATAAGACCTTAATATTGGTAGAGTACAATCACATAAATCCTAATTGGGGTGATTAATAATTTAAACTTATGATCAATATTAAAATCATAAACCCATGATAGTATCAATAACTCAAAAGTTAATTAAGACATATATGACACTAATATTTAACAAAATTCCCAGATGTTTCTTGATACTTATAACAAAAATAATGTTTGAAAAAATAATTACAAAATTTAATTATTGATTCCAGATACATAAATAAATCGATGATTTTATTTCAGCATATGTCCTTCCTTAGTCTAGGGGATAACCATAATAAGTGGAAATTGAATTTTATAATTACAAGTTCTCTGTATTGAGGGAAAAAACTATAAATGGATCCCAAGGATTATATTTATTTCCATCCCTTATACTCACCAATTTTTATTATAAAAACATTACTTTATACCCTAATTTTCAATACATAATTCACTTTCCTATTCATTTAAGAAACCTTATTTTCAATCTAAGACACATTAGGTTTAACCATGTTCATTCATTATCATAATAATTTATTCAAATCCTTCATTATGGTTTTTAAAGAAAATATTAATATCCATTTGTATATCCCCTGGGAGGGATAAACTATGTGCGATGAAAGGCCCTTTACTTACACTAGGAGATGATTGAGTCTTGACCAATTCTCCCTTTTCGTAGTTCTTACCCCTAGGTACATCTATATAGAGGAACATCCACTTGTAGTATCAAAATGGGATGTATTTTCAGGAAAATACCCAAAAGAATTACCTTACCAAAACATTAGAATGTTCTTTTATACTTATTTTATATGTCTATCATAGGTTAATGTTCTCTAATCAATGTTTTACAAAAAATATTTCCCATGGTTTATACTAAACATACTTTGATACCAACTATAATGACCCTGACCCAAGTAACTCGGGCCTGGTGTATAGTTTATTACATTGGCATAAAATATAAGGAATCACATCCTAAAGAACTGAAAATTTAAGAATTATTGTTAAACTAGATTAAAACATGTTTCCCATATAATTGATTAAATCACAAATTAAAACATATTTCTGATGAGAATAACATTATTACATTAAGAATATCCTTTAATATCAAGAATGTAAACTTCGTGGATTCTTGGGAAAGGAATCAACAGGAGGGTTATATTAAATCTTACAAAGGTTTAAATACAACAGAAGCTTTGATGAGTATATTGGAATAATCCACCTAGAAAGGTAAATTACTAAAAACACACTACATTTAAATAAATTTACTATCATTATTAGATAATTAATAATCAATATGTAAAGGTAAATAAATAATTAAAATTCCATTTAATTAAATTTACTATCATGATAATATAAGTCATACTAAATATGGAATGGTAAATAATTGAACAAACATGCCATTTAATCAATACTCTGAGAATGAAATATATCAAAAGGTAATATCATTGTTAAAATGGAATGGTTAAAGATTAAATAATTATAAATTAAGGGAATGATTATTATCAGATTCCATGTCTTTGGAACATGATACAAATACCTTCATGTTCTTTCTTCAAGATACTTTATAACGGATGGGTTGAAACCCATTTTACTAATGTGAGCCCACTGATTTTTTCAGATGACTTGTTGAAAAATCGAGAGGATTTAGATAACTGGGTCCTACACATGTCTTAATTTCAAATGAATTCCTTCTATACTTAATACTATATTTAATTCATGAATAATGTTTCATATCAATAAATATCTATATTGAGTAATGGATACATATTTTTCAATATTTTCTTCGTTAACCAAATAACACAAGAAATATATCCCATATTTAAAAATGGAATAAACATTATGGACTAATCATATCCATAATAAAATAATAAGTGTATTGATGATAAATTTAATGTACAATTAAAAATGATCACAAGAATTTGATTGTGTCACGAGAAAACTAATGAACAAAAAGAATGTGAGATTGCACAAAAACTTTTACCACATGGTAATTTTCAAGTAATATACAATTAGATGAAATGAGTGAAATTGAAACATTAAATACCAGTATTTATGAAATAATAATCGTATATGATGTCAAATGGGTAGTGTATACACCACATAAATGTAAATTGGTTCACAATAACAAATAATTGTCAATGTAATTCAAATTGAGACAAAATACATTTCCTCGTGCTTTATTTTAATTGAACTGAATTTAACCACAATGATTATGGTTTTAAAAAATTTATTAACATTTAATTGAAACATATTAATATTTATAATATAATATATGATCTTTTATAATATTTTATAATCTGTCTATTAATAATCTTTCATTATTTTCATTATTTCCTTTATTAATTTTGAAATTTTTTCATTCATGTCTTTCCATAAAAGTTACAGTTTTTGTAATTATTATATACTTCCATAATCCCCAAAATAATAATCATGAAATATTTATCATATTTTTTCATATAATATGAATTTATAAGAAATCATGAAATATTGTTTTTGTGAAATGATGTACATTATGATTTGGGGGTGATAGGTCGCACGTATGCACGAGTAACATTTCCATTTCTCAGAGATCATTATAGAAAGGAGGTAAGTAATATTTTCTCAGAATATAATAATCCTAACATAATAAATATACACACACATATATATATATATATCATATGTTTTGGTGTGATTAAACAGATCCACATCACTTTATAAAGGCGGTAGTCCAAACATACATGAATGATGTTTTCATTTTTATGTTAGTGGAAATGTTTGAATAAAAATAATATATTATCTTTTTAAAATGATAAATATTTCTCACATATCATAATTATTTCATTTATATAACATTTACACCATAAATTTAACCATATCACCTTCTCTATAAACCGTTAGTGAAAGGAGAATCACATCACTTCGTGAAGCGGTAGTCAGCCATACACATGAGCAGTGTTATCATATCCCCTTCAGAATGTAATGTAAAAAGGTATTTTTGAAATACGGTATCAATAGGTATAGTTATATATATATATATATTATAAATAATCATACCCAACTGTGATGGGTGTTAATGAAAAAACAAATGACATCAGTTCAAGAGGCGGTAGTCCTCCGTATAAACTAATAATGACATCAGAACCCATTTGATGGAATTAGGGATAGTTATAGGTCATGAACATAACATAAAATATCACATTATATGTAATATAATATTTTTCTTATATCATCATGTTATAAATTTAGTTGAATATGGTGGAGGAACAAACATAATAAAGACACTCATTGAAGAACATTACCTATTCTCAAGGTATCCAACTTAGGTTAGCATTAAATGCCTCCTTATGTTAGTTTTATGAACACAATAAGACCTCTAGTATGGGGGGAGTTAAGTCGATAACTTATTTTAAAAGGTATTAAACTATCAAGAAGGGTGTGAATATGTGTATAATAAAATAGTGTGGTGTTCTTCTATAAGCAATGTGAGTGGCACACTAGTAATTTTGAAAATAAAAAGGCGTACAAATGTTTTTCAATTAATAAAGGGTCCAAAAATGAATTAAAATTGAGACTAAGACTTTATATATTCATAATATTCACATTAAATATATTTTAGAAAATTATTTAGGTCATTTTATCCAATATTTGTATAGTTTTACCATCAAGTAAATCCATTTTTACCATTACTGTGGGAATTAAATTTTACGATTTTCACTATTAAGTTTGGTCAAATTTTAATTTGAATTTATTATATAATATTAATTATTCTGATTAAAAATATGGAATCGATTTTTTAAAATTCAATAAATTATTGTAAAAAATTTTAATTTTAAATTAATCTTATTGACTGGATGAGATATTCAGTTTTAAGGGGAATAGTTTAAAAAATCAACAATTTTTTTATCTAAATATTTAATGTGAAAATGATTCCAGTGACCTAAATTATAACAATAGATATTTAATTTAACTAATTTTACATTAAAATATTTTTAAATATAATGTATTTTTTAAAATAAATTAAATGAAAAAGGATTTTTCAATTAAAATTTATTATTTTTCACTATTCATCATAAAATTTAATATTTCATAAAAATCCCAAAAAATCACCATAGAAATATTTTGATATGATGATTTTAAAAATTAAGATCTCCAATCTAAAAATATATTTGTATAGGAAGACTATATTTCCCATTACTGGTAATTTATAGCATCTGGACTCAAATTCTAACTCCCAAATTTGCATCAAAGAGTTTTTTGGTTTTCCTTAACCTCTTTAACCAGATTAAGTTCATTGCATTATTAATGTTTATAATTTTTTTCTAATGCTAAAATTATGTCTTGGGAACCAGCAAGAAATGAACTACTTAGTAAATGGTCCTTTTACCATCATGTTTTAATGGAATCAAATGTAGATTTCAATTGCCTTATATATTTTAATAAGGCTTAGATCAAGACCTATCGGCTCTCTCGTATATGAAAATTACAACCCAAAAGGTTACCCAATAATGGTGTTTTTTAGATGTTTTGAATTTCTCTTTTCTCTAGGTTTGTCATCTGTAATCAGTATAGGGGGAAATGGAACACCTCTTTCTCAGTTCTACGATAGACTATAAAATTTGGAAGGAGGTCACGGATATATTGGAACTTCATGGTCTTCATATCTCCTATCAACAATATTTTTCACTGTTGTAAGTACATCACTCATTCTCCAAACTTTTTCGTCATACTCCATGATATTGTGATCTAAAATCTTCATTCTATTTGTTTTGGCAGCAAAACATTTATTTTGGATGCAATGAACTTATATTTGAGATCTTAACTCCAGTATGTCATTATTTCTATCAAAGACTCAAGTTTGGTGAAGATGGGGTTTTCCGATAACAATGTCCATGATTTCTTGACTCTAAGAATATTGTGAATTCCATAAAAATATAATCCATATTTGGGTATTATTGATATTTTTTGGATGGTTCCCCAACCTTAGAAGATTAATTTCAATATGGATGGAGATTCCAAAGGTAACCTGAGGCCCTTCATGGTGTGGTTCAATCATTCATTATCATGAGGAGGATATCAGGAAATATTTTTATAGATCTTACAGTGTGAATTTTTTACTTGAAGTGGAGATTATTGGAATTATTATTGCAGACAATTTCAAAAATGAGAGGTTTTAAATACCATTGGTTGGAAAGTGACTCTTATATTATTGTGCAGGATATTAGAAATGGTGTTTTTTCTATCATGGAGACCCAGAAATCAGTGGATGCAATTCATTAATACTCTAATGAGTCTCAATTTCACATCTCTTCATGTTTTTGGAAGGAAAATATGGTAGTAGAAGGGATTTATAATAAAGGAATTGGTTTGTAGCTCACATGGTTAGATTCACTTATTGATGATTTTATGCATCACTATAAACTATATAGTATATAAAAATAAAAATTTCAAATGTTTTTTATTTTCTATTCATTAATAAATTCCTTGTCCTTCAGGTAGAGGGACTTTTTCTATAAAAACCCATATTTTATAAAAAAATAATTTTTTTCAAATTTTTTTTTAACTCAGATGATTATTAAATTATTTATAATAAATTGATAACTAATGTCTTTTTGTGTATATGTGTAAAATAAATGATTTTCTTAGTTTTTTATTACAATTCATACCCTCTAATTTAATGGCTAGGCTAGAATTCTTTAAAAAATCAAAGTTCATTTAGACTTGTGGTTGCATGTTCCTAAAGCAATCAAAGCGATTAAATTTAAGGAAATAAATTTCATGGGTTCTTGAAGATTGGGTTTTCATGAAAAATATTATATCTATTATTATTTACCTCTTCTAGAATCCTGGCATGTCACACCGTCAATGAAATCATACTTCTTTTCTCACTTTCATACTTAGAACATAATATAATATTATATACTACAATCTTTATTGAAGGTGTTAGAAAAGGTAAACTTCTAATAAACTTTCGTTGTTCTCTTATATCAACTTCTCTCATCTTCTAGTTGTTACATAGTTTAATTAATATTTAAATTGAATTATAGAAAATAATTTAATAATATTATAAAGTTATTTAAAAGTTCTCGAGTATATTTTTATTGATAAATATATGAGGGATCTTCCAATAAAAAAATTATGAAATGACAAAACTATCTCATTTCTAAAATCATTGAAATTTTAAGCATCATATTAATATTTAAGGAGAAAAATTCACAAAAACCATTTTTTTCTACCCAAAATCATATCATCTACATAGATAATAACATTAATTAATATTTGTTAATCATCTTTAATATAGAGGTCATTTCCCACTCCTCTGTTTATCTACATTAATTTCATAAAAAATTATTTAACATAGAATACAATTCTCATGTGTATTTTAGAACAGTTATATATTTATTAATCCTATAAACATAACATCAATATTCACCAAGTATGAAACAATTTGTTTTATCATTATACATTTTCTCTTTGAACTCTCCATTAATTAGGTGGACTTAACATCAATTTGATAAATTTTTTATTTCCTTTGTGTTTTAATGTAAATAAAATTTCTAATGGTTTTAATACCAGTAACATGGGAAATTGTCTCATCAAAATCAATTCCCTAAAACTATTATTACCCATTTCATGAAATTTTTCCTTATTTATTATAGGTTATGAACTAACATTCAACTTGTTTAGAAACACCCACTTTTTTCTAAAAAAAATCATATTTTTAGTAATGGATTATATATAATAAGTTTCTTTATTATTAATCGGACATAATAATTGACACATATAATCATTCTACTCATTATTCTCTAGTTATTCTTTCACATATCTCCGATCAACATGGTAAAACAATGTGGTATGTGTTACTCTCATCAATGTTCTTCTAATATGAACTAATATACCTTATTCTAAATTAATAATTTAGACCCCAAACTATATTATTATTTATGAATGAGCTATAAAAGGTTATTATTTATAACATTAAATGGATGAATCGATGCCTTTAATCAACAGAACTATATATTTTTTTTAGTAACTTATTTTTAAATCTCAAAAAAATCCCATTCATCATCATCATGTTTATAATATTATTCTTTATGTTCAATATAACTCATTGATTATTCAAATATCACTACATCAAAACTATCTATAATATTCCTTAAATCATTATTTTAACTATAGTATCCACTTATATTTGGAATATAACAAAGAATGATTCCATGAACTCCTCTCTACTCAAACTACCACAAATTTTCCCATTTTGTTTGGATTGTTTATGGGATTCCCAGTACCCTAAAATATTTTAAACAAGGGAAATTATTGGGGTAAATCCTATATGATGAAATTTAAGAATTTGGTTTATTAAAACAATAGTTATGAATATTATTTTTTTTCAAAAATTTCTTGTCTCCACAAATACCAACCTTTGGTATTCTTTATCATCAATGTTTGGGAAATCTCTGTCAAACTACTATTATTCCATTCTAGAACATCATTTTTTTTGTTATGTTTGATGCACTCTGTTTACGTTGAATAAAAATGTTTTTAAAATATTATAGTAGTATATTATTTACCATTGTCTATAAGGATTTTTTTCAAGGACAAACTATATTATTCTCTATGGTTCTTCTAAAACATTTTATCTTTTTCAAAGCCTATAACTAGTGATTCCTAATCATAATTCAAGTGATATGGGAAAATAAATTGTTAAAGGAAATAAAATTCATATTTTTCACAAAATAAATTTTTACTGAATGTCACAAAAATGTATAAAGTAATGAGATTTAATGGATGATCCATTTTAGTTTTAATTTTCTTGGGTTGTGATTTAATAATGTTTCCCTTTTGACATATAAAAGAAGTCTACTTTATCTCCCTTTAGAATAAGTATATCATGAATATTCTCTACATGAGTATGATAAGTCAGGTTATATTGTTATATATAATAAAGTATTCAATTAAAAAATTGATTTTTTTTATTTGACGCTTTAGTATCATAAACATTAAACATCGCCTGCCTCAAAATAATTTCCAAGTGTTCGATATCCTATTTTCAATAAAATGCTTTTTCTATCCTATATACCAAGTATATTTATTTTTAGAAAATAAATTTATTACTATTATAAAATATATGGTAAATATTTTATATATTTTGTTTCAACCCCTCAACATATAAATTTTTATTTGATGTTAACTTATCTTTCTTAATAACTACTAATCTAAATCATTTTATTTTAAATGAACCATAATTTCTGAAGGACAATAATAGCTATTTTAAATTATTATCATACCTCAAAAAATATAAATATTTTATTATATTTAAAGAACATAAAAAATCTAGAATCTAGGTATATTCCCATTTATTTCTTTAATTGAAACTTCAATAAGATAATCTATTTCTTTTATTTTGTTCCTTCATCTTATGAGACTTTTGAATATATAACATAATACAAAATTGGACTTGTATAATGGTGAGAAAATCATCACCAAAGTGACCCAGATGGTAACTTCTTCCAAAAATGTCTTCAAATTATTGAATTTATTCTAAACCTTTAGTCTATAATTTCTATTTTTCTTCCCCACTTTTCTATTTTGAGTGGATTATCTCTCCCATAAAATTTTCTTACATAAATTTAAAGGATAATAATACTATTGGTAATTGGCCCATATTTTTTCCTTGGTTCCCAAAGCGGACACAATTCAAAAAATAGCCCTAAAAAGATTATTTACCTTTATTTGTTTTTTTAGATGTTGGTACATGATTCTGTTTGATCCTTTCGTTAGTAATTTTAGATCATTTTTGGGAAACAATAATTTTTGATCTCTCAAAATAATATTTTTTGATCTGGGATTCAATCTACTATTTTTTGAATAAAAAGTTGTTATAGTTTTTACCATTAAGTGTCACATTAATTTGTAGTTTTATGAAAATAATATAGTATTTCAATATACATATATTTCTAAAACTATTTCTCCAACTTTTACTTTTATCAAAAAAATTATAATATATTTTTCCCTTTAAATTTTTAAGTCCCAATATGGACTTTAGTGAGATATACCATATGAAGGGGGTGAATATTGGTATTAAAGTGTATCTAATTCAAAACATTGAATTATTTCAACCATTAATTTACCTACTTGTATCATGAAGTATCAACCATGAGGTATAATTGTTGTTATTTTCTTGTAACATCCTGATATTTTGTGAAATATTTATTTCGAGTTAATTTATCTTGTTTATATTTTTCATTTCATGTGACAATGGATATATAAATATACATATATATTAAATCACTAAGTAAAACATTCCTTTCACATGGATGAAACATGGATTGTGCATCTTTCAACACTAGCTATTCTTGCACTACACACAACAATGACTTGGCATACTTTACACACAATACTGAGTTTCAACGAAGTGTCATTTCATTGTTATAATTATTTAAATAAGTTAGTTATAACCTAGATATTAAAATATAGTAATTTTAATAGTTATAAATACTTTTCAAAAAATTAAAATGGGTTTATATAAATGAAAAATTTATATAATGAAAAATATATTTTTTAAATTCATTAATTATTAAAAAATACAATTTTCTCGAATGAACTAATTCTCATATCCATCTATGGAAAATAAAAAAAAATTAATTTCTAACACACATATAAATATAAATTGATAAAATAAAATTCATTTTTTAATTTATAATTTCTAAATTATCATAGGGTTAATTTTTTCGATTTTTCTGAGAAACGTCATTTTTTGTTGAATAGTTAAAAATACTACATTTAATTAATTACTTCCTTTTTGATTAAATAATTATTAATGATACATTATACATTAATTTTTTTTATAGTCACATTAGATAAATTATAAATATATTAATGTGATATAGTTTATTATAATCAATTTCACTTTGTGATTGAATATAAAAACATAACAAACGTTGGAACATTTATGTACATTAAAACCCCATTTTTTCGTCCCATTTGCAGGAATAAAAATAATCATAATTTTGGTTATTTGGAGAATTTAATTTCAAAAAATGAACCTAAACCATTTAAATCAGTATAATAATTAAATTCTAATCAGGTCATGTTAATTGTTTCTAAAAAATATTATAAAAAATGATTAAAATTATTCACAACAAATAAGGAAAAATTAAACTTAATTTTGGAGTAAACCATAATATTAGGGGCCCAAATGAACTATAAAGTTGTAAAACATCCTTTTAAGGACCTATTTATTTCATATACCTTCCATGATTGATTTTTTTACTAAATTGTTTAGGTAAGAACATGGGTACACCTAACTTGTTTTAAAACATTCCAAGTGAGACCTTTACCTTCCCTATAAAATTACACCACCTCTACCTCTTCTTAACATATCTAAAACCGCATAGTTTGGGAAAATATAAACCCAGTAAACTTATAATCATCCTTAATTTCCACCTATAATCCTAAACTTGGACCTATATACATATAAGGAATTCTTTTGGCACAAACAAAAAGGGGATACCTGATTAAGAGGTAACCTCCTCCCTCAAGATCTATTTTTTTATTTTCTTTATCCACCACTCAATTTTCATTATTACGTGATATTATAACACGAAAATTATAACAAATTTACTAGTGTGTTTTTATCATATTTTTTTTACCTAAAATTACACACAAATCCATTTAATGGGTAACGAAAGAACTATTAATGTGTACAACAAACTACTACCTCACTAAAAGATGATGGTTCATTTTTCCTTTACCGCCTTTGATGGTGGAAATTATGTTGGAAAATATGTTTATATATTTCATATATTATATTTATTATATATTTAATATTATTTATTCCATTCACAACACATATCTATTTTCTTTCTATTGGGTGTAAATATGATAATTTTGTTTGAGGAAGTGTGGACTACTGCCCCATCAAAGTGATGCGACTCATTGACACACTACATGAAATTTATTAACAATGGTTTTAGATAACACATATGATATATATGATATAATAATTATACTATAATATTGAAACATATATAGACATATATATATACACATATATGTCATGTACTTTGTTTCTTTGAATATGATGATAAAAAATGGAAGTAGCGATCATGCGTACGTATGACTTACCATCTCCATGAATGATGTATTAAATTTCATACATGTAGATTTTATATTTTTTTATAATACAAATATAATTAATATAAATTATATTTATATAATGATTTATATTCTATAAATTTTGATATAAGCATAAGTACCAACGATATAACGAATTAAGACTAAAGTAAAAAACAAATGGAATATTACCCAAAGCGTAACCTTAACATGAAATTGCTAACCGAATGGTAATACAAAGTCATAATGAATAAATATACGGTACTAGATATTATAATATGGTTCTTTGAAATTTTTATAATAAATTAATATTTATTAAACAAAATTTTTAAATGAGTACGACGAGAGTAAAGACACATGGTAAGGGAATTTTGTCTCGCCTTTTATATCTATGAGATACATGCTTTATTCACCACCCATTATTTTAATGGTTTGTGTATAATTACAATTTAAGTATTAAATTCTTAATATATTTAAATTTATGCATTATATACATATCCATTTTATTATATTTATTTCATGGGGTTAATGTTTCAAAAGCTACCAAATCGGTAAGACAGTTTTGGCTCAATTTTTTATCTTTGAGACATATGATATATTATGAACCTAAATAATTTTAGGTGTATAAAATACCATTTTAAATGTTATATATTTAATAGAATACATTAAATTATATTTTAAGACTCATTTTTCACTTTCTTACATGGTATTTTGGTTTAAATTTTCAATGTTGTAAAAGTTTATTGAAACAACCGCATCACTTATCGAGATTATTTATGTTTATATTTCCATTGATGAAATATTAAGATGAATATATCAATAAAATTCTTGAATTATATTCTCCTCTAGTTATACATTATTGTTTTCATGTATTGGTACAATTTTTTTAACTTTTTTTAGATAATATAGTAATGAAAGTGTTTTAAAGAATATCTGAATTTACATATCTAATCAGTTGACACTTTGTGTTCCTTAAAAACCATGTTTTCCAAAAAGGGTTTCGAAGAATATTTTACTATTATTATATAATATTTAATGGTAATATTTACCCTTTTTTTATTTTACCAATGTCTTCAAAGGAATATTTATGTCACTTTCTGAACAAGGCATTTTTATACGCTTTTAACCATGAAAAATGAATATTTTTTACCTTGTTTGGAATGTACATATTTACCCATCATCTTTTATATAAAGAATAATTGTGATGTTTAAAAGGTTAATTTTTAAGAATAATTTTTTTAAAATTATTTTCAATGAAATGGTTTCAAGACTTTTCCAATATTCTTTTATTTTATTTCAAGGATAATGCTTTTGAAAATGTTTTCAAGCATTCTGTGTAAGTTTTTAAAATATTTTCAATGAAATGTATTTCAATAAAATTTTAAGATTCATTAATGAGTTTTTATATAAAAAAGTTTTAAAAACTTTTTCAATCTTTCATTATTTGTTTTAAAATTTTTTTCAAAGAAAATGGTTTTTAAAATGTTTTGAATCTTATTTTATAATTTTTTAAGGAAAATATTTATCAACATTCTTTTAAATGTTTTGATAGAAATAGGATTTGAAAATGATTTCGAGCATTCTTTTTAATTTTTGAATGTATTTTGAAATAAATAGGATTTCAAAAAGGTGTTATGATTTATAAATACTTTTCAAAGAAGAAATGATATTTTCCTAAAGGAATGTTTTCAAAATATCATTTCATGTTATTTTTCATCAAATATGACATCCATGGTTGTTATTTTTTCCATTATAACAAATGATTCAAAAGTTCCATTCATATTATTTTATAAATGGATTATGTTTTGATGGAATAATTCACGTGACACTAATTTCACTTCCACGGATTATATGTTTTTGAAACCCGCTTCTCTTTACACGTTATGCAATAATGAAATTACTATAAATACTTTATCTTTTACATAGGTTATGATGTGATGACATGTTAATGATAACCATTTCCTTTCATGGGTTATGATTTTATATTCATAAAACTGATCTCTTTCTAAGGGTCATGATATGATGAATGTTTTCTTTTGAGTCACATGTATGAATAATGATATTATGAGATTTGTGGGACCTATATCTCCATATACTGCATTGGTTAATAATTGATGAATCATGAGTATTAATGTTATGTGTGAGAGTGGTTTCATGTTCATAATGTTATGTTTAAACCTGATTACATAATCACAATGTTATGTATGGTCCTGGTTTCATGTCCATAAGTATTTTTGTGAACCTGATTACATGTTCACAATGTTATGAGCAATCCTTATTATGTGTTCAGAATATCATGAATAGACCTAGTTGCACGTTCATAAGTTTATGCATGAACCTGATTACATGTTCACAACGTTATGTGTGAACCTTATTACATGTTCACAATGTTATGTATGTATTTGGTTTCTTAACTATGAGGTTTTGTGTGATCCTAATTACATATTCAAAATGTTATACATGGACCTTATTACATGTCTATAAGTTGATGTGGGGGAATTATTTCATGTCCTTAACATAATGTGTGGACATGTTTCTACTTATACATGTTCATAATATTCTAAACAAATGTTCATGAAACAAAATAAATGTCTTGTCCATTTTAATTCTTTCATGTATTATGTTCATTATTTCCTTAAGATTCATAACTTATGACCTAGAAATCGTTATTATGATCTCTGATATATTGGGCAAGATACTCAAATTTTATTTTCATGTTCCATACCATTTAGTTCATTCAATGCTTATACATTTCCTATATTAACCCTCACTGAGTATTTGAGCTCTCCATTTTCATATGTTTCCTTTCCCCAGGGTAAAAAGAATGGATTTAGGTAGATTTAATATAGGTGGAGATATTTATGGGAGATATTAACGATCTTTCATGAGGATAGTATATTTTTTTTATATGTTTCCAAAGACACTAAACATTTATGGTACTTAGGCATGATGTTTTGTAATTTCCTGAATATTCTTCTAAAATGATGTAATATCCATGTATATTAAGCATCAGTCACTCTATATGGTATCAGGTGAAAGGATTAGTTAACCATTCTAAAATAGGAGGAGAAAACATTAGTGATATCCCAATGTATATTTCTAATAATATGTCTAGGGATGTATGTAATTAAATTTACAATGATGAGATAATGTTTAGGAAAATGTCCTATAATTTTGGTAAAGGATATTGTGAGTGGTTTCCAAAAAAGTAATCCCTTCCTAGATACTAAAAGTGGACGTAGATCTATAAAAATTGTACCTAGGGGTAACAAATTTTACAATATATTCCTAACCCAACTCAGGGTAATCTAATACACGAAAATAAGCCTTGCTACACACCTAGTTTGAAACTCCCCAGGTATATTCTTTGGTAATTTTGAAACTCTTCACAAACCATGATAAAGGATTTAAATAGATGTTCTTTATGAATAACTTGGGATAAAACTATGATGTATTAGATTAAATAATGTGACATTCATTGGACATCATATATGTGACTTTTCATGATTATGCGGTTCCACCATAAGATAATTGTTTCTTACTCTATGATATACAGTTTTTTTAAATGTATGGAACCCAAATGAACTATGATAATGGGGAATGAAATGGAAAATTCAATGATTCCCCCCCTAAAAAACTTAATTTTATGGAATATAGTGTGAAAAAATTCATTATTATGACCACATAAACTTACCAAGACACGAATGATGCTAAATTTACAAATAAAAAAAAGAGGGAACAATGTTTTCATAAATCCTTTTTAAAGAAACATTCACATTATTTTAGTATAATTAATGATCCAACAATTGTTCAGAAATGGATTTGTACCACGGAAAAGATATTTTTCATTCTCCGTTGTTTGGAACATGAAAAAATTAAGTTTGGAACTTATCTCTTAGAAGGTGAAGCAAAAAAGTGATGGAGCTTCCTTAAGAATACGGGGAAACAAGATAAAATTGAATCAAAGGATTAAGACATGTTCAAGAACTTATTTATTATTATTTACCTTCATCATATTATTCTTATAAAAAGGGGGATTCGAGCATATCTCAATCACATGGTTATGATAAGAAAAGAAGAATATAATTCAAAGGGAACTCTAAAGACTATGGAGAGAAGATGATTTGATTTACATTATGATCAATGTGTGGACGGAAACATGGAGGAAATTTTCTTAGGGGAACAACTAATTTTTTTAAGTATGGAAATAAAGGCCATCAAATAGCTGAGTTTGGAGGTAATTGGAATAAAGAAAAGGCTCCAAAAAAAGTACCTCCAGAAATTTAGTGTCTCAAATGTAAAGAGTATGGTCTTTATGCTAGGATGTTTTTTAAAACCAATGGTTAATGATGAAGATATAAATCAAAAATCACATATGTTGGCAGATAAAGGTAAATCCTATGAAATAATAATGAATTAAGTAAATCATGATAATTGGGACCCACTTATACATCATTCTATGTTAGAAAGTTAATGTTTGAATTTGTATGATTAATCCCTTTTAAACTCATTTTGTCTATATTTGTGTGATATTTCATGAGATTGTATTTCCCCCCATGAATTATGTAATAACACAATGACATTTCATATTCTATCAATACAAGGATGGACCCAAGTTTCTAATCAAAATGTTTTTGGTTTAAGATAACATCTTATTTAAGGAATAAGGGGTGGATTATATTTTGGAAGGGGTTTAAGGTAAAAAATTTATGAAAAAAATAAGTTAAATTTCAGATGAAGTGAGTAAGATTAATGTGTTATATTTCCCCTTGATTATTTATGCATATTGTATTTCCTATTCAAACTACCATGTGTTGATGGTAACTAATGTCAAATGGGATGGAATATAATGGGTATCATGATCTATCAGTACTTATGAAATGAAAAAGTAACCTTCCTTTTTTGAGAAAGAGGTGAAGTGGATCAAGGAACAAAAAATGGAGAGGCTGTCTTAAAATCATTCAAGTATATATTTTCTTGAAAATTCTTTAACTATAGGAAAAAGGATCATAACACAAAAAAATGTTATCCTAGTACATTTGTTTCTAATCAATTAGATGGTCCCTTAGTTCATTGTAGATTTAGGTAATTCTATTTGTTAACTTTCTCCTGACTATTTTAACTATCAATATCAATCAGAACTTGATACTTCAATTTTTATTCCATATCTATGTTCTCACTCCCCACATATGTTCCCCTATGTGGAAACCGAGTTTTATGATACATTGGGAAACTCTTATGGTTCCAAAATGCCCTATTAAGGGAAGTTTCAGTATTCATTTTTATGATGTGTATATCTATGAAATGAACATTCAAGTACTAAACCTTTGATAAACCTAATGAATTTTGATAGAGATAATAATTTTAAGGGGGAAAGAATGTAAAACATTAAGATTTTTTGAATTTTTTCGAATCAATTTATCTTGTTCATACTTAGTATTTCAGGTGACATTATAAATAGTTATATATATATTAATACACTAATCCAAACATTCATTTCACTTGGTACCAAGTTGTATTATTCTACACAAAACATCGACTTGCCTTGTGCTACACACAACACCGAATTGACGTACGTTACATGAAATACTAAGTTTATATGAAGCATCATTATATTATTAAAATTATTTATATGTGTTAGTTATAACATAGATATTAAAAATTTGTAATATGAATAATAATAACTAATTTAAAAATATTTTTATAATGGTTTTATATAAATTAAACATATTTATAATTAAAAATATATATTTTTGTAATGTCCTTATATGTAAAAAAATACTATTTTATCGAATGAACTGTTTCTGATGCCCTTCTGTGATGAAAAAAAATTAATTTTAGACACAAATAAAAATGAAATTTGATAAACTAATCATTATTTTTTAATTTATAATGCCAAAAATATCATAGGGTGAATTTTTGGGATTTTTATGAGAAATGTCATTTTTTGATGAATAGTGAAAAATACTACATTTTAGTTAATAAATTCTTTTTCATTAAAATTATTATTAATGATAAACTATTTTTTAAATTTTTTTAAGGCCACATTATATTTACTATAACTTTTTTTATATGATTTCGGTCATTATAATCAATTTCACTTAGGGAGAGAATATATAAACATAAAAAATATTTGAACAATTTTCTACATAAAAACCCATTATTTTGTCCCTTCTTTAAGATTAGAATTAATCATAAATTTTCCAATTCTATGAATTTAATTTTTAAAAATTTACATAAAACATTTTAATTATTATAATATTTATAGTTTAATTAAATAATGTTTATTTTTGACAAAAAATATTAGTAAACGTTATTGAAATTAATCAGAGTGATTGTGGTCAAATTAAGCTTAATTAGGGACTGAAAATGAATCATAATGTCCCAAATGACCTATAAATTAATAAAAAACACATTTTTTTGTTATATTTGGTGAATAGGCCTTCCATTATGTATTTTTGTTGGTGAATTGTATTTTTTAGGTAATAACATGTGTACAAAAAACTTTTTTTCCAAAATTCCCAGTGTGTCCTTTTCTTTTCCTATAAAATATCACCACCTCTCATTATTCTTCACATATCAAAGACCTAGTAGGTTTGGAAAATATATAACCAATAATCATATCATCATACCAAACTTCCTCCTATAATCCTTTTCTCTGGAAGGTAACATTCCAAGGGAGCCATTTTGCACAAACCAAAAGGAGTTGCTTGATTAAGATGTAACCTCTACTCCCAAGTTCTTTTATTTTATTTTAATTATACAAACATACACAATATTTATTCCATTATAGTGTGAAAAACACAATATCTTAAATATACTAGGATATTTGTATTCTAATGTTTCTACCTACATTGACACACACATACATGTAATTGGTAACCGATGAATTGTTTATATGTATGGTGAACTACTGCCTCTCTAAATAATGATTATTCCTTTTTCTTTTACCACCTATAATGATGGAAATTATAATGGAAAAAATATTTATATATTTAATATATTATATTTTTTATTTATTTAATCTTATTTATTTATTTTACAAGACATATATGTTTTACTTTCTATTTGGGGTAAATACGATTATTTAGTTTCTGGAAGCATGGACTACCATCCCCTCAAGGCGTCGTGCTTCATTCACACACTACATAGAGTGTATTAATAATGGTTTTAGTGAATATATATTATATATATATATACTATATAATAATGATACTATAATATTGATATATACATATATATAAACATTTATTTCATGTACTTTTTTTCCGTTCAATATGTTAATAAAAAACAAAAACATCGTTCGTGCGTACATATGGAGTAACGTTGCCATGAACTGTGTATACCCTTTAATTCTTGTAGATTATTTGAATTATTTTAATACAAATATACATAATATAAATGATATTTATGTCATGGTTTATATTCTGGAAATAATTATATAAGAATAAAGACCAAATATATAACAAATTAATACACAAGTGAAATACAATGATAATAGTACTCGAATCATAATCTTAACAAGAAATAACTAAAAAGTGGGTAATATAAAGTCATAATAATTAAATTAATTTTATTAGATACAATAATATGGTTCTATAAAATATTTATTATAATTTTTCACTTATTATAAAGTAGGTTCGAACGAGTACAACATGAGTAAAGACACAGGGTAATGGAATTTTATCCCACTTTTTTTCCATGAGATACATGATTTATTCAACACCCATTGGTTTTATGAGATGTTCATACTTAAAAAGGATATATTAAATGATTCTTATAATTAAATTTATTGGTATTTACATATCCATTCTATGGTATCTTTTTCATGGATGTAATGTTTAAAAAACTACCAAATTGGTAAAAAGTTTTGTCTAAATTTTCATACTTTGAGACATATGTTTTATTATGAACCTACATTCATTTTTTAAATATATATACTTACATTTGAAATGTTATATATTTAATCTACTAAATTTAAATATATTTGAAGCTTCATTTAATTTCACTGTACTTGGGAGTATGGTTTAAATTTTCAAAGTGTTAAGAGTTTATCGAACAAATCTAATTACTTCTTTAGATTGTTTATGTTTATGATTACTCGGATGAAATTTAATGATATATATCTCAATAAAATAAATTTTCTTTATTCTCCCCTGTTTATACATGAATTATTAATTTATTGTAACCATTTTCAAACTCATTGGTAGATAATATAGTTAGGAAATTGTTTTTAAGAAAGTCTTAATTTACCTCTCACAGCGGTAGGAAATCATTATTCATTAAAAAAATGTTTTCTAATAAGGGTTTCCAAGATTATTATAATATTGTCCCATAAAAAGAATGTTCTTTTTACCTTGCATGGCTGTATGGATTTACCCACAGTAATTTATATAAATATTCCTTGGAATATTTACAAAGAATACATTTAATAAAGTGTTTTTAAAATTATTTTTAAAAAAATTGGATATAAAAAGTTCAATATTCTTTTATATGTTTTCATAGATTTTTTTTCAAAATGTTTTCACGAATTATTTATAATTTTTCAAATAATTTAAATTAAAATTTCTTTAAAAAAATTAATTTTTCTGTAATTAGTTTTCATGTAAAAATATATTTTAAAAAATGAATCTTTATGTATATGTTTTTTAAGGTTTTATCAGTGAATTTCCTAAAAAATTTTGAATCATATTTTATAAGCTTTCAAGGAATTTATTTTCAAAAGAAAATCAATTTCATTTTACTATTTTTCAAGGAAAATGGTTTTCAAAATGATTTCATGCATTATTTCTCGTTTTTCAACATATTTTGAAACAAAATGGATTTCAAAAAGGTTTTATGGTATAAAAATACATTTTCAATGAAGAATAGACTTTTTCATGAAGAAATTCTTTCAAAATATCATTCAATGTTATTTTCCATAAAAGGTGACATATGTTGATGTTAATCAAGACCTTATAAGAAATTATACAAAGTCTCCTTTCATACTCTTTATTGAATGGTTTATTTTTTTGTATAAAATAATTCTCACAATACCCATTTCAATTCAATGGGTTATATGCCTTTTGAAACATTCATCTCTTAATGGATTACTCTTTGATAAAATTATTATGAAACCTATTTATTTTACATAGGTTATGATGTGATGAAATTTTAATGATAGCCATTTCATTTCTTGGGTTATGATTTGATATTTATAAAAGCCATCTCTTTTTATGGGTCATGATATGATGAATGTTTTATTCTGTGCAAATATATGAATGATGTTATTATGAGATGGGTGGGACCTATATCTCCCTCCAATGCATTGGGTAATGATGGATGACACATGATTATATATTTTATGCGTGAACCAGATTTCATGCTCATAATGTATTTCATGGACCTGATTACATTTTCACAATGTTATGCATGGACCTAGTTTCATATCTATAAGTTTACCCACCAACTGGATTACATCATCACAATGTTATGAGTGAGCCTTATTACATGTTCATAATATAGTTTATGGGCCTTTTTTCATGTCCATGAGTTTATGCGTGAACATAATTACATGTTCATAATGTTATGAGTGGACCTTTTTACATGTTCACAATGTTATGCATGAACCTGGTTAAATATCCATAAGGTTATGCATGAAACTGATTACAGGTTCACAATGTTATGCATGGACCAGGTTTCATTTTCATATGGTGATGAGGTTGATGTATTTCATGTCCTTACCTTAATGAGGGAACTTGTTTCTACTTATACATGATTGAAAAGATATAAATAAATTTTCATGCCAAAAATTCCATAAATTATTCCTATGTTATGATTTTATGGATTTTGTTAATTATTTCCTTATGATACATTTCTTATGAACTTAAAAATAATTATTATGATCTATAATATTCATTGTAGTATCTTGAAATTTAATTTTGATGTCAGATACCCAATTTTTCATGTTATGATTAAAAATGTCCTTTATTTAACCTTAATGATTATTTGAGCTCACCCATTTATTTTGTTTCCATTCCTTAGGGTTTCATGAAATTTTTTCGGTAAAATTAATATTGGTGGAGATTTTTATGGGAGACGTTGAAGATCTTTCGTAAGGATAGAAGACATTGTTTCCAATATTCCAAAGACACTAAACTATTACGATCCTAAGGCATATATTATAGTATTTTACTGAATATTATTTTTAAATGATATAATATCCATGTATTTTAAGCTTGGGTTGCTATAATTTTACCTTATAAAATGATATGATTGTCCACTAAATTGACAAGAACATTACCATAGATATATTGTAACTACCGTTTATCCCCTTTTGTGTTCATAGAGAATGTAAATAATATACAATGATATTTTCTTAGTTCACCATCATAGGTCTACTCTACAAAGCATAAAACCGACAACATATCGATTCATGAAATCAAAATAAATCTCACTAATTTTTTTTGAATTCAATCAAGGTAAATCCTAACCATTCTTCACATCCTTAGAATGTTTATGCTTAATTCATTATCGCATGAGGTTCATTGCTAGATCACGACCTATCTTTACCATCACTCACTCCATGGGGATGATATCCATATAGTCTATGGACATTTAGGCCCCTTATTCAGTATCATTATTGTGTTTTATTGGATGTATATTTGTTTTGTTGAACTTATATGGTTTTTATTAATAGTATTTTCATTTTTAATCCTTAAATAGATTATTCTTTAATTTCTAGGATAGACCTGAAACTCCTCTACATTACAAAATAATAGTGATATTTTATCATCATTTTTTGATAGAGTCTTCAACTATTTCATATTCATATTCTTATAATTTATTTCCCCTCGTCTAGAACTACATTATACTCTCCTATTAAAATATAATTTTTAATTTCCTCTATATTTTGTATCCTTCAGAAGTGAATAACCAACATAAAATGAGAGATATTGTGAGAATTAAATATATACTTTTAATTATCATGATGTGTTGTGAGTGATTCTCATAACACCTCCATTATCTTAGTATTATGGAATTAGACCACTTTAACTACTTCTTATTTGATAATATATCTCATTTAAAGTGTGAATTAATTCTCATTATATCCAATATGAAATCACTACATACTCCCTTCGACAATGATCAAATCATGTCCAAAATTGAAGGTACATGATATATGTAATAGTTAATAATTATTCATGCATTATCTGATAAGGAATATTTGATTTAGTGCATCTACTGCAAAGACCAAACCACCAATACATATTTCCATTTAACATAACTGTGTTCCATGTGTATATGAAGGCTAATATCCTTTATACTTTCCCAACACTATAAGATGTTGCTAATTTTTTATTTCAAAGTAGGATATCACGTTCATGTTCTATTCCTAATAAAAAAGGACATCACTGACATGCTAAACTATATCCATTTTAGGATTAGTATTTCACATCCATGAAAACCCAACTCAAAACACCATGAACTATAGAATACTAACAAACAATTGAGACTTTTGAATAAAACATGGAAACAACTACATTATGGTATCATTAAAATGGATTTTTTAACTAGATCCACACCACCCATTTTTGGCTTCCTGTTTAATGCAGATGAACCTTTCATACTCCACACACAAATTCCTTGAATTTTGATATCTCGATAGATATTTTTATATCTCCAAATCATTAATTATTATTAATTATCTAACTATAACTATCAAAATTCCTATATTAGGTTTAGTCATTTAACACAGGTGAACAAGAACACTACAATTGATACCACAATGGAATTAGACATTGAAGAATTACCATTTTGGGAAAAATAAAAATGAAAAACCATGACTTATAGAATATCCTTCACCATACTTTATCCAAGAGGCCTTTTACACAACTGTATCCCTTTTCATAACCATGTAGGATTACTATATAGTTCCATGTAGTTATGGATTACCTTCAAATATATTTCTTCTTTCACATCTTCCATGTTTAAAAAAAATCCAATATGAATAGAATTTAATCTCATTGATAATTTTTTTCCAAGAATCATGTTATCCATCACCTATATTGTAATTTACCAATATTTATCATCAACAAATAAAAGACATAAAAATTAGATTTGTAAACAATTGTGACCTTTTCTGGATAATTTGTGCCTCATTGTTCCATGAATCATCTATAAAACATTATTCATTGATATTTCATCAACATCTTAAATAGAAGTATGAAATTTGGAATGGTACTTCACAAATCCCTTTTCATATTTTATCAAAATAAATTGGATAGACTCAATATATTTAACCTTTATTCACACCCTTTTTTATTTCACTTTTTAAATTAATTTTTTTAGTAAGAAACTTATTCAGGTCAGAAATATATATTATCAAACATAAATCATTATCAACATGATCAAAATTATTTTTTCACGAATATTTATTTTCATTAATAAATTTTTTCCTATCCTTCTCAAATTTTGGAACCTTTTAATATATTCCTCGAGTTATCACTTAAATAAACCTGTATTTATATTCCTTCCTTGATCCTAGTATAACTACATTCATCACATATGAATTATTACTCATTTAAAATTTTAACCAGTAGTTATTATTTAACTTCACTATAAGTCACAACTTCCTCCTTATCATCATTGTTCTAATCATCATCAAAAAAAATTAAAAACAATATTTTTTTTAGATAAATCTTATCCCATTCTCTTATGATGAAAATTTTTCCTTACAATAATTTTTTCATTCATATTAGAAGGTCTCCTTGTCCACTCATCAACATATTCACTAACTTCCACTTATTTATAAATTTAATAACTCTCTAAAACATTCCTAATAGATCCACACTTGAAACATTTTAATGCAATATTTCACTTAAACATTCAATTTCATTTTATAAAATTTATAGATATGGGATAATTTATTTTTCAAAAAAATATATTTTACATTATCTTTCACTAAGAAAATATTTTTTTACACTTTTATATATTAAAATAAATATTATCTTCAAACTAAACCTTCTTTTTAAAGAAACATCTATTCTAAAAAACATATTAAATAATAATGATTTGTAAATCATACAATGAATGTGTACCCAGCTCATGGACTTCTAGTATTGAAAATTTAGCATAAATATTAAGGGAATAATTCATATTAACTTCCTAAAAACCACATTGTTCTATAATGTTTCAACAAAAATTCTTAAAAGGCACAATATTTCGTTTAATCGAATAAAAAATGAGAATAAATTTTTTTCATCAATAATTTTTATATCATTACTCATAAACCTAAAAAATGGATTTTTAACTTTATAAACATATTCCATTCCTTGATTGACATTTCCTAACATATCTAATATGGACATTTCAATCTTGATCACCATTACCTTTATAAAATTTTTCCTAAAAAGAGATTAGAGGTTTACACTTCGAGCATGACCATTATTCATCAAGTTATTTATATTATCTATTTTAATAATATTACCTTCATCTTTGGGCTTAAAACCGTATATGATAACCTCAATTAAATACATAATTATTAATAATAAATAAAAAAATTACAGATCCTTCCATATATAATAATTTTACAACTTTAAACTGAGAATAACCATTTGGTTCAATAAATATAGGTTTTAATTTTTTTTACAATGGATAACCATAAAATAAATCCACATAAACATATGAATAATTTCCCTACAAACTCAAAATAGAAGAGCATCAAAAATTGGAACTAGGATTTGATACCACTTGAGATGAGTCCTCATGATTGCGGGGTATCCACTAATAAGGTATGTGAATAAGTGAATTCAATTAATTTTTTATTCAATTTGATATAACCTACATTCCTTGTAAAGTTAATATTATATCACTGTTACACACTCTTTTTGTAAATTATCCTTTGTTTGTATCACATAATTTCCATTCACAACAAATCATATATCATTAAGTAAATAAAATAAGAAATCCTATGAAAATATAATAGTGATTGTGATTTATCCTCTGTTTGTATCATAGTGATACACACTTTCCCATATCAATGATATATGTACTAGCCTATATTAGCAGTCCTATGATATTTTCCACTTCAAGCCCCATATATTTTTCTACCTCTAGTAGAGACCATTTTTGGGTATCCGTTTCCCCAATCCATTTTTGGGAACTATTGAGTTGATCATTAATTATATAGAGATGCATTTCAAATAATGTCTGAATTCATTTATAGGGTTCTCAAAGATTATAGTATAAGAATTTTTTTATAGTTCACCTTCATTTTGTGGTGTCCTTTTTTAATTCAGTATATTTTTAGAGGAATAAGGAGTTATGGTAGGGAAAATTATTACAGGCGCATTACTATTTTTTCATATGACTTTATTTTATATTTTTCATAAAATTATTTTTCATATTTCAACATTTTTTTTCTAATTTTGGATTACTTATGGTATTTTTTAATCCAAATTTTAGAACTATAATGGGCCATAAAAATATTTAGGGTGTCCACAACACAAACATGTGTCTATGGTAATAGGGTTTAGAAAGTAAATAACATTAAATAAGTTATCAATCTATAACCATTTTTGTTCTAATGTTGTCACAAATAAAATATGTATAACCATAGGCATGACATCCTCTCAGTAAAAATTTAAATATTTTAAATTCATATTCTCCCTATCAAATTTATGACACATTAGGGACTTATTCAACCTCATTTTTGTGATGAATAACTATGAGGGAACATAGGCAGTATTCCCTCCATGAATATTATTTTTGAATTCTTTTCCATTGATTTAAAATCATATTCTTGATACTTATGGTTTCACTATCTTCTTTATTTATTCTTCTTCATGTTTTCTACTTTATTTCTAGTCTTGTGATGGTCATGTTTCCCTAGGGATGATTTCCATATATTATTTACATGGGCATTCTCTTATACTGGGGTCCTCCTTGGGTTTTTCAAGATTTTCATGTCTTTTGGTGTGTATTAAGACCTTATTTTCAAGAAGAATTTAATTAAGGTTTGGGTTTTAATGAATAATACTTTTCTTGAAACACCATGAGTGATTTGTTTTTCAAAATACATTTCCATAAAATCATGATTTTTGGAACATTTATAATTTATTAAAAAAGGTGAGGGTGTTATATGTTTTAAAATAGGTTATTTATGGTTTCTAACTTTTATAGTTTTGAAATAAAATAAGATTCAATCTATATGTTTTTAAAAATTCTTAAGTGGGGTTTCCCAGAGAATTTTGATATTGAAAAGAATTTATTTGACACTTGGATGATTTATTGTGAATTATTTATAATATAGATGTATGAATTTATTTGGATTTTTTGGTTACGGAATTTTTTGTGGGTCTACCTTAAAACAGAATGTGTTATTGATATGTGTGTGTTTTTATCCCCCTTATACTAATTTATGTTGTTTAATTATGTGAATTTTGTATGTAAAATTAAATTATACTTCCTTTTTCCTCTCATAAGTAAAAATTTAGTATATGAGAGATGTTAAATGATTTTACAAAATAACTTTGACATGTTTTTGTAAGTGCAGATATTGTAAAAATTATTTAATGACGTATTAGGTAACTTGCATAATTGATTTATCAGTAACATTGATTTTAATTCATTTAATCGACTATCTATAATTTCTATTACCATTTTTCATACTTAATTCATTATAGGATACTTAGATTATGGGTTTTAATTAGAATTTGTTCCACCCTCAATTGAATCAAAATATTTTCAATGTTTTTGAGATTTTGAATCTTTATGTGATTTATATATGTGAATTATTCTATAAGAATTTTATTTTCATTGGGTTTAATTGAGGTTGGATAAAGATATTTTGATTAATTGTTGATTTTTGTAGATATGTGATAATGTTTTATCCACCACCATCATTATCATAATGTGGATCATATGTGTCCTAGTTAGATTTTGAGAGATGATTTCTATACTGGCCATAATTTGAATTTGAAAAGTATCTTATAGAATTAGAGATGTATTGATTGTGAAGAATGTCACTAGTGAAGATAGTAAGAGTATGTTAGGAGGTTAATTCATAGGAATGTACAGATAGGTTAACATATGGTTCTATTTAATTATGTATTGGATCTTCTCACTAGATGTTTTGGGGTTTTCCATGACCATGTATTCATCACTAGGTTTCCTTCATTCACTTATATTTAAATTATTTTATTTATTGTTTTGATGCATGTGTTTAGTTAATAGTTCTTTTAATTATTTCATTGTATTCTATTATGTAGTTTTTTAAAAAAATATTCATGTAGAGTTTAAAAAAATGATAATAAAAAGGGTTATTTAATAAATTATTTATGGGATCTTCCAAGATGAAATTTGGGTCTTAAAATGGTTTTCAGTAAATCATTCAATTTTATTCTTATAAATGATAGAAACTATATTTTCAAATAGTCTATTTCAAACTTGAACTTATGATCTGTTTTGTTAAAGGAAATGCATAAAATATTTGGTGGAATTGTACATGGATATTTGTGACCACACCCTACATATAGAACATGGTTTCTAAATACAAAAGGGGATTTTATAGGTTTAGGTTCTGTTATCAATGAGTTTCATTCTATGTAATCCCTGTTTTGGGCCTTTATTAGATATTGTTTCTAGTTTGTGGTCGAAGTGTGACCTTACGGTTAAATGGAGGTCATGATTTGGTGTTTTTTTATATTTTATATTATATAAGATTCATTCATATTGGACTTACTAATTTTTGAAATTCAATCTGTTAAATATTTTAATATAGTGCATTCGATGTTTTTTTATTTTAATTTTTATTTTTATTTTTTTCATTTTCCTAAAACTACTAATTTTGTTTATGAATGGGAATCCAATGTATAGACACACCATTCCGTTGATCCATTATAATTACATTTCATGTTTACTATAATTTTTTATATTAAATCATTTTCAATGTGTGTGTTTTGATACATTAACACTAGTTCATAACCATTGGATAGAGAAAACACCCTTTGAGCCTTAGCACAAGTTAGGTCAATGATAAGTTGAGGGGTTTCAAGAGTTAGTTTTCAAAAAAATATATCATGAACTGAAATCATTCTATGAATTAAAAACTAGTTTTTGAACTAATTTATAAACAGGACATTGACATCATATATGTATCATTCCATTATTGAAGACTTGATCACCAAATTGAATCCATTCCCCATAAAGTACCAAAATAACATATTTGTTCCTGATAAACTCCTATTAAGTAGATAAGTTAAAATTGATAATGGTAAAATAAGTTTTCCTTGTATAAATAAATACAATCATTGAATAGGTCAAATAGAATATGTATAAGAAGTATAATAAGAAGAATAAGAAAACACAATATAATAAATTCAATCAATAAATTGGAATAAGAAAGACGAAATGTATCTCAATGAGAGTCCATATAGGAAAATTCATCTTCATTAATTCACTGTGATTTTGAATCAGAGAACATTCCAGCTAGAATATAAATGAAAAACATTTATTAAATTACAGGACTTTATAACTATTAAATATATTTAGGTATCTTAAATTAATACAGAGTTTGATTTATAAAATAAAGTAATCATTAATAAGTAAAATGAAGATGCATATCCACCTACGGAGAAAACCATTTCGTATAGAAAAACAAAATGGAGTTCTAATATAAAAATAAGTACCATTGGTAATAATATAAAGATCCTGATGCTAGATTACATATTGATGGACGACAAGGTGGAAAAAACATGAGAAACACCTCTATAGATCTCAACATACTACAACCCATCCAACACCAACAGAAGATACAAAGACCCTTAGATCAAAGTGTAATAGAATATATAAAAACAAAAAGAATACATGTCTTTCCATTAATATGGTATAAAATTTATATGGTCATAGAAACATGGGTATTATAATAAAAATACAACAAAGAAAGATTTTTTTAAATAAAATAAATAAATGAATTATAAAAAAATGAATTTTGAGATGAAAATTATGTTTCCAATATATTTTATTCCAATTGGTTTGGTATGCGTGGTGATGTATTCTATATTAAATATCTAAATTTACAATAATGGATTTAATTTTGGTTATCAAAGTAACAATAATACATGTTTATAATTTTGAACTCAAAAACTATGATATGATTACATGAATAAAATATATCTTCAAGATTATTTACATGAATATAATTATAAAAATAGTTGATCCAAAAAACCAAAATCATAAACAAGAGAATAAAATATCCATATAAAAGTCAACTATTTAATGGATCCTCAACAGGAAATGTTCCTGAATCCAGTAACTAAAATCCGATACCTATTTTGGTATCTTGATATAGATAAAATGGATACAATCCAAAAGGGGTGATCAATTTATATGTTTTAGAGAACCATTTACCGAAATCATAACCATTTTTCATTGGGAATAAAAAATAAAACATAATACATAAAAAAAGAAAATGAACATCGTCATTGAAAACTCTTTTCTATAATTGATCATCATATCCTATGGAGTGGAATGAAAATAAGGGTGATCTCAAATTCATATTAAGGGTTAATTAAAGTGGAATATATCATGAATAAATAATTATAATCAACATGGAATGGTATATAACTAGACGAACAGAAAATTTAAATAAAATGACTACCTGATAAGATTAGGCACATTCAATATGGAAAGGGAAATAACTGAAAACCCATGTCATTTAATAAATAACTAAGAATAAAATGTATCCTATTATAATATCAAAGATTAAATATATTTGATAATAAAAATAACTATATTCAATATTATGTAATTTATTGATTATTTAAATTCAGGATCTCAGACATCATTATATCTATAATATCAAAATTATTCACAAGATTTTTTAAAACTACTGGTAGAAACCTGTTTAATTTTTCCAACTGTATTTTATTATGAGACCTAATGATGTATTAATGGGATATATAATTATATGCCCCATCAATCACTACTGTTCAAAAATTCCTTATATATTGAATATTCGATTTAATTCATGCATAATATGTCTTGTTAATAAATATCCACATTTATTAAAAGTTACAAATTTACAAATATTTACCTAGTTAATAATATAACATTAAAAGAATAGACTATATGTGAAAATGGTATAGGATTTATGAGAAAATAATATGAAATATAAAATAATGTGGATATTTAATATAAATTTAATTTATAATGAAAAATGACCACATAAAAGTTATTGTTTAAATATAAAGTTAACAATCACAGAAGAAACTGAGATTGTATAATAACATTTAACACTTTGTAAATTTGTTGTCTAATTCCCATGGATGAAATAATTCAAACTGAAAATTAAAATAAAATTAATTATGAACAAATAAAGATATTAAATGTTAATGGGGGTAGTATATAAAACATATAAAACAAATTATGTGTATAAAATTACAATATTCTTTACTGAAGGGAAATGGAGACGAAGTCCCTTACCCCACCCTTACTTTTAATGGAAGATGATTTAACCTCTTGTATTGTAATTTTAATCTTTTTATTAACCAATAAAATAATAATAATAATAATAATAATATTTATAGTATCTTATGTGATCTCTTTATAATATCTTATCACCCGTTCATTAAATTTATTCTATTATTTTTATTGTTTCGGTTATTAATTGCCATATTTTATCAATCATGATTTATCATTAAATTTAATGTTTCTTTTAATATTATAAAGATTCATCTTCTCTAGAATGATAATAGTGAAATAATTATCATATTAATTAATAAATTATACCTTTAATTCTAATCATTAATTAACTTTTTTTTTAAAAATTAAATATTTTATGATCATGGAGACAATATGTCAAACAAATGCATGAGTAATGTTTCAATTTTAGATAATGATTATGGAAATGTGGTAAGAAATATATTACAATTATAGAATGATAAAAAAATTATAAATACCTTATTATGTATTTAAATATATTTATATATACTATCCTATGGTGGGGAGTTGAAAACATAGCTACATCACCTCGTGGAGGAAGTAGTCCTCATATACACGAACGATGTTACTATCATTCAATGAGTGAAAATGTGAACATGAAAATTATGTATTTGTTGGGACCAATTTGTGTATGAAGATTGTATATGTTGTCAATAGTTTTCAATGCCCATCAAAATGAAGAAGGAGATGAATAAGGACTAAGAAGTTAGTGGAGATTGGCAGAAGTGATGTTGCCTGGAGAATTGTTATGGAATCATAGCATTGGATGTCATACTTGAGAAATTCTATAAGAAGATCAATTCAGACGATTGTTGAACAGATACTATGTTCAAAGAACTTGTGTCAAAGGTGACATATTGTTTACAAAAATGAAGAATGGTGAAGTATAATCTATCCAGGGATGATTGAAGAAGAATGATGATTTAAATAATACTATGTAATGATTCACGATTGCATGAGATCCATGCAAGTACTTACTTGAAGAAAAGAATCATATGATTTGAATGATGTATAGAATGATGGTTGAAGAAGAGGAGAGAGTGTGGAAGGGCTTGGCATTCTAAGAAGGTATTTAAAGAAGCTTCAAGCCTCCACTTTTGGATTAAGAGAGATAATTGGAGTTCTTTGTAATTAACACTCCAACGGATTTGAGAATTTGAAGTGATGATGAAAGAAGTACTTTGGAATTCATATTCCAAAAAGAATGGAGAAAAAAGACGATTATTTTTTGATATGTATTTCACAAATATCATAAGTTAGAAGAACTTGTGATGCATGCCTTATGAAGGAAAGGGGGATAAATGATGATGCCATTCATATACAGTTTTGATTGGAAGGAATGATGTTGCTGGAAGATAAGGATGTTTTATTACTTCCCATTAAAAATCAGACGATTCTTTGCTAATTTTTGTTTTACAGTCATCACAAGTTTGGAGAACTTATGGTGCAAGCCATATGAAGGATAGAGAGAGTAAAGAAGTGTTTTTTGGAAAAACAAATTTCAATATCATTCTATCCAAAAATGACAAAAGCAAGAAGTAGGTGCGCAATAGCGGCACGTAGGTCGCGGGGAGCAGGTGGCAGCGCACAGGTGGTGGCGCGCAAGTGGCAGCACACATGTTCAGTAGAGGAGTGCAATTCATATTTGAAAATAGCATTATTTCAGAAATATGTAAAAGGAAAGAAAGTGGCACGCAGGTGTTGGTGCGTAGGTGGTGGCGCGCAGGTGGTGACGCAAAGGTTGTGGCGTGCATGTGAAAGCGTGCATGTATTGGCACACAAGTATTTTCGCACAAGTATATGTGGTGTGCAAGTCATAATTCAGGATCATCACATCATAATTTGACAAAGGAAATAAAATTGCTCGCAAGTTAAAGATTGGCACGCAAGTCAAAAAGTGGCGCGCAAGTATAGGTGGCGTGCAATTGATTCGTGCAAGTATAAGTGGCACGCAAGTGTAAGTTTCACACAAGTCAGATTCCAACTTCATCATATCAAAAATGAAAAAGGAATGAAAGTGGTTTTCTAGTGATGGAGGGGCGCACAAGTGATGGAGTTGCGCGCAAGTATTGGCACACAAGTTTATGTGACGCACCAGTCACCAAAATTCCTATAAAGAGATGACTTGCCTCCTCGTTTTTGTATGCTCAACACTTAAGGGAAAATTTGATCTCTGAGTGTGCAAGTAGTAGAGAGTGATCTGTCGTGCAAGTGTTGTTGCGAAAGTGTTTCTACACAAGTGTTGTCGTGCAAGTGTTTCCACGCAAGTGTTTCCACGCAAGTGTTGTCGCGCAAGTTTCCAGAGGTGAGAAAGCAGGGAGGTGCACAAGCATGTGGCGCACAAGTATAGAGTAGGTGCGCAAGCAGGGAGGCGTGCAAGAAGTAAGTGGCGCACAAGTTGTTTTATCCAGGAGGTTCTTGCCAGCTTCTTGGAAGGAAAGAAGAAGAAGAGGCATGCAAGTATAAGTCGCGCAGGTATAGGTCACACAGGTCAAAGTAGGCGCGCAGGATGTTGTGTTCCCGGGGTTCCATCCAGCTTCTAGGTAGGAAATAAGAAGTAGAAGAGCTCAGTGTAGATGGTTTTTCACCAAAAGAAAACGTGTGAAGAAAAGAAGGTTTCAATGCAGCTGGGTTCACATTGAAAAAGAATAAGAAGAAGAATAAGAAGAGTGTGTAGCTTATAAATTTGCTGAATATAAAGAAGAGAAGAAGAAGGAGGAGAACATACTAGAGAAAGAAGAGTTTTAGTGCAGTTGTTTGTTGCACTAAGAAGAATAAAGAAGAAGAACTAGTGCAGTTGTATTTTTCACTAGATAAGAAGAGAAAGAAAGAAGATAATTTCTTACCTACTGCTTTGCAAGCAATCAAGTGAAGAGCACCAAAATAGATCAAGAGCAGAACCTTCCTTATGAAGAAGGAAGAAGACTGTCTCCATAGGCAGTATAAAGAACCATCTAGAGGCTGCAAGTTGGTCTAGGATATCACTAGTCCAGGGGAAGAGGATTGTTTCTTACCCCCCTCTAAAGTGTAGGGACTCACACTGGCTAGAGGATTTTCTTCTTAGCCACTCCATTTTAAAAGAATATCACATTATAATAGAGAATCCATGCAGTGGTCATACCCATTTATGGAAAGGACATAACTACTCTTATTGAGTGGTGAACCTTGTAAAAATATTGTGTTCATATCTTTATTGCTTTCTATTATTTCATGGGACAAGGAAAAGATAATAATAGAATCAAGATCCTAATAGGTCAAGAGGTACAGGGATAAAAGTTGTAATTGGTTTAAAAAGTCCCCAACATTGATTCACCCCCCCTCTTAGTGTTAGACATATCCCAAACTGGTACTCTTAATTGGTATCAAAGGGATAGGTTCACCTCTATTGGATTCTCTACAGTGAAGTTATTCTCTTTTAAAAATCTTGAGCTCCTTTAATAAGTCAACAATGAAGAGCAGTGTTTGTAAAGATCAATATATCTCTGAGCAGAAAGATATATCTACCAAGACCATGATGAACAAGAAAAAGAAATAGAAGTGAAAATTGAAGAAGAATTCCATCTTATCTAAAGAAGAGGAAGCATCTAGTTCTACATATTTTACTGACATTAAAGACACACCAAACTAGTAAATTAATGAGAAGGTCACTCAAGTCCCCACCAAGAATATAGACAACCTTCCTACCTCAACTGATCAAGAGGTATGTGTTAGTACATTTGGAAATTATCCTCATGATGAAAATTCTAGCACAAGTGGTGATGATCAATCTACAACATCTTAAGAAATATCAGTTGATAGATTAAGAATGATTATGCATGGTATTCCTGAAGAATGTGAATCCCTAGTTTGTGGAGTATTTCAATGCATGCAGGAAACTATCACTCAGTTGGAAGAAGAAACTGATGCTTTGGAGAAAGGTTTACAAGAAAAAATTGTCGAATGTTTAAAGCTCTCCAGACAGGTTGGATCCATTGAAGCAACAAAGAGGGGATTTAAAGTATGTTCTTCAAAGTGGTTCAAAGATGTTAAAGAAAAGGAGGTAATCAACAAGACATTGGAAGAGAAGATCCATTAACTTTAAGATGAGCTGAAAAGGGTCAATGAAGTCAAGAAGTTATATTTGGAAGATAACTCCAAGAAGATCAATGAACTTGACTCTTCGTTACAAAACAAAGTAAAGATGCAAGAAGATCAAGGTGAAAGATTGAAGAAGGATTGTGAAGATAAGATGACTATGATTGAAGACCAAAAGGCCATCCTCAATATGAGATTTCTAGAGTTGGAAGATTAGTTGACCAATCATGAGAAGACGCATATTGATTCTTTAGAAAAGAAGGAAATAATTTATACTAGTACCCAATGATCAATGGAGGATTTTACTATCAAAACATCTCCAACATGTGATAAGAAGTTCATTGCTTCACTCATTGATCTATCAAAAGTAGATGAGAAAGTAAAGGTACCATCCATACAAAATTGTACTCATGGTTCTAAAATTGTTTCTATAAAAAGTGCAGGTTGGATGAAAAATTATAAAAAAGTTTGGATGAAGACAAGTGAGATGAAACCCATCACCATGGATAGGGTGGATAGGGGAAAGAGTGTGGATGATAGATTCCCAGATAAAGTACAACATACCAAGAAGAAGACTTAGTAACCTTATCTAGAAGATGCCAATAAGTCAAGGTTTGTTGGTCAATACTGGTGCTGCAATAGGTTTGGGCATTATGAACTGGATTGTTGGTACAATCCCTTATATATAAAAGCACAGATAAAGCCCATATCAAATGGGATAAATCTAGATAAGAAGAAGTAACATCCACAGATCCAGAGATATCTATATACTACAAAAAGATTTGGAATGTTAGACAACATCTGTGATGTATGAAACAGAGTGGTCATATGAATGGTGCATGTTCAAATAAGAAAAGAAGACCACCGAATCTGGGAAAGAATGAAGAATCATCCTTGGGAAGAAATCAAGTGAATAATGTGAAAACAAATTATCTCAAGAAGATTTCAAGAAAGAAATATGAGAAGTCCTTGGATTCTAAATCCAAAAAGGTGAAGGGTGGTGAATCAAAAAGAAAAAAATAAGAAATAAGCCACTCAAAATAATCCATGTAAAAGATCCAATCTTAATTCCTCAATACCTAATGATATATTGGTGGTTTGGCTAGAATATTTGGATAGAAAGAGGAAAATGGAAGATTCACAAGATAAGTCTAGTGCTAAATTCAAAAATAAGATTCTATGCGAAGATAATGAAGTTTTGTGTGTGAGGTGCAATAAGGCTGGTCATACTGTCAGAAAGTGCTTTGAATTTATTCCAGCCCAACAAGAATTCATGAAGTGGATGAAAGTTGCACCGAGAGATTCTAGTTCTTGAAAGATCTTGAAGCAAGAAGATTCACACACAAAGATATAAAAGAAGTATTAAGATCCACACAGCCACATTCAAAATTAAAGATCAAATTAGAACGTGTGAGGAGTGGAGAAAATGAGGCATCTTGGTTGAGAAAATCACCTCAGCCTTCCTGTTCACATTGAAGAATCATAGAGGATCCACCTTATTCCATTAAATCTTTGTGTATTGTATTTGTTATTATCATACATTAATTAAAGGTGAAGTAAGATCTCAAGGTGAAAACCTGGGATTCCGTGAGGAGAAGTGTTCCCTTGAGGGGGAGACACATGATGAAGCTACCAGAGTCATTATCCCAATCGGTATGAACATCAGTTGATATAAAATTCAATTACTCTGAAGATTGTCTGAAGATAATGTCATTGGAAATGGTATCTCGTTTCTTAATCTCTCATCCTTCATTAATCAAAATAAATATATTTTTACTAGGGGGTAACTAGGTCAATCAGTGATATAAGAAGAATGAAAGTGCCCCAAGGCCACTTATCCTACTAATTGCACTTGAATGTTTTTTTATCCTTTTGTTGAATTGAGTGCAGAAATTTCAGGATTGAATATTTCCTATAACATTCAATATCATTGTCCTGGAATGAAAGTGGAAAACCCTTGAAGACAAGTGTAGGAGATCTCATCTCATAAGGTATCACAATCAGTGGATAATAGAAAAATCTGTTGTCTAAATCAAATCCTCTTGTTTTCTACACCGAGCATTTCTCAAGTAGACATAGAGTGAAATGATTGATAGCACATTGCTTAAGTATGGAATGATACCCTCTCCACCATGAACTTTGTATTTCTTATCAATAAGGGGGATAGAAATGAAATATACATTTAGGGGAGAGAAAGAAGTAATGGGGAGATATAAGACTCTCATTTTGATATTGACACATTCATCTGAGGAGACTTTATGGTATCGACAACAAAATACAAAGGGGGAGATTGTTGGGACAAATTTGTGTATGAATATTGTATTTGTTGTCAATAGTGGTAAATTCCTGTCAAAATGAAGAAGGAGATGAAGAAGGATTAGAAAGTTAGTGGAGATTGGCTGAAGTGAAGTTTCCTGGAGAATTGTTATGGAATCATAGCATTGGATGTCATAGTTGAGCAATTCTCTAAGAAGATCAATTCAATTGATTTTTGTACTGATACTAAGTTCAAAGAACTTGTGTCAAAGGTGACACATTATTTACATCAATGAAGAATGGTGAAGTATCATCCAGCCAGGGATGATTGAAAAAGAATGATGATTTAAAGAAGACTATGAAATGATTGACGATTGCATGAGAACCATGCAAGAGATTAATTGTTGAAAATAATCATATGATTTGAATGATGTATAGAATGATGGCTGAAGAAGAAGATAGAGTGTGGAAGGGCATGTAATTCTAAGAAGGTTTTTTAATATGGTTCAAGCCTCCAATTTTGGATGAATTGATATTATTGGAGTTCTTTGTAATTAACACTCCAAACGGATTTGAGAATTTGAAGTGAGGATGAAAGAAGTACTTTGGAATTCATATTCCAAAAAGAATAGACAAACTATAAGATGCTTTGCTGATATGTATTTCACAAATATCATAAGTTAGGAGAAATTATGATGCAAGCCTTATGAAGGAAAGGGGGAGAAATGATGATGACAGTCATATACAGTTTTGATTGGATGGAATGATGTTTCTGGAAGATAAGGAAGTTTTATTACTTCCCATTAAAAATTAGACGATGCTTTCCTGACTTGTATTTTACAATCATCACAAGTTTGGAGAACTTGTGGTTCAAGCCATATGAAGGATAGAGATAGTAAAGAAGTGTTTTTTTGGAAAAACAAATTTCAATGTCATACTGTCCAAAAATGACAAAGGCAAGAAGTAGGCACGCAAGTGGCAGTGCGTGGGTCGCGGGGCACATGTGGCAGCACATAGGTGGCTGCACGCAAGTGGCAGCGCACAACTTCAGTAGATTCACGTAAGTAAAATTTTAAAATATCATTATTTAAGAAATATGTCAACGGAATGAAAGTAGGGTGCAGGTGTTGGCGTGCAGGTGTTGGCGCGCAGGTGGTGGCATGCATGTGAACGCGTGCAAGTATTGTCGCATAAGTATTGTCGCGCAAGTCATAATTCAGGATCATCACATCAGAATTTGAAAAAGGAAATAAAATGATGTGCAAGTTAAAGATTGGCGTGGAAGTCAAAAAGTGTCGCGCAAGTATAATTGGCATGAAATTGAGGCACACAAGTATAAGTGGCGCTCAAGTGTATGTTTCACACAAGTCAGATTCCAACTTCATCATATCAAAAATGAAAATGGAAAGAAAGTGGTGCGCTAGTGATTGAAGGGCGTGCAAGTGATGGAGTGGTGCGCAAGTGATGGAGCGGAGAACAAGTATTGGCGCACAAGTCTATGTGACGTGAAAGTCATAAAATGCCTATAAATAGATGACTTGCCTCCTCATTTTTGTATGCTCAACACCTAAGAAAAAATTTGAGCTCTGAGCGTGCAAGTAGTAGAGAGTGATCTACCACACAAGTCTTGTCAAAAAAGTGTTATCGTGCAAGTGTTGTCGCGCAAGTGATGTCGCGCAAGGGTTTCCGCGAAAGTGTTGCTGCACACGTGTTGCCGCGCAAGTTTCCAGAGGCGGGAAAGCAGAGAGGCGTGCAAGCATGTGGCACACAAGTATTGTGTTGGTGTGCAAGTAGGGAGGTGCACAAGCAGTAAGTGGCGCACAAGATGTTTTCTCTAGGAGGTTTTTTCTAGATTCTGGGTAGGAAAGTAGAAGAAGAGGCATGAAAGTATAAGTCGCGCATGTATAGATCACACATGTTAAAGTAGGCACGCAGGTTGTTATGCTCTAGGGGTTCCTTCCAACTTTTGGGTAGGAAAGAAGAACGAGAAGAGCTTATTACAGATGGTTTTGTACTGAAAGAGAACGTGTGAAGAAAATTAGGTTTCAATGCAACTGGTTTTTCATTGAAGAAGCATAAGAAGAAGCAGAAGAGTGTGAAACTTATAGGGTTGCTGCATAGAAATAGGAGAAGAAGAAGAAGGAGAATAGACTAGATAAAGAATAGTTTTAGTGTAGTTGGTTGTTGCACTAAGAAGAAGAAAGAAGAAGAACTAGTGCAGTTGGATTTTTCACTATATAAGAAGAGAAATAAAGAAGAGAATTGATTTCCTACTACTTTTCATGCAATCATGTGAAGAGCACCAAAATAGATCAATAGCAGAACCTTCCTTTTGAAGAAGGAAGAAGACTGTCTCCATAGGCAGTATAAAGAACCAACTAGAGGCTGCAAGTTGGACTAGGCTATCACCAGTCTAGGGGAAGATGATTTTTTCCCACCCCCTATAAAGTGTAGGGACTCACAATCGATAGAGGATTGTTTTATTAGCCACTCCATTTTAAAATCATATCACATTATAATTGAGAATCCATGCAGTGTTCATACCCATGAATGGAAAGGACATAGCTACTCTTATTGAGTTGTGAACCTTGTAAAAATATCATGTTCATATCTTTACTGCTTTCTATTATTGCATATGATAGATAAAAGAGAATAATAGAATCAAGATCCTAACGGTCAAGAGGTATATGGATAAAAGTTGGAATTGGGTTAAAAAGTCCCCAACACTGATTCACCCCCCCTCTTAGTGTTAGACATATCCCAAACTGTTCCTCTCAGTATTATCATTTGAGAATGATTTTTATTACATTAATATAATTATTGTTTAATTTATTTAACCTATATTAATTAAAAGTTTTCTTTTTTACTTTCCATGTAAATTGTTAGTCAATGACGAATCACATCATTTCCGGAGGAGGTAGTTCTCTGTTGAGAAGAGTGATGTTGTTTTATCCCCTAATGAACGAAATATAAAAATTTCTTTATAGAATAATGACTCCATAGGTATACTTATGTTATAAATATCTTATATATACTTTATAACCATCAGAATACCCAACCGTGAGAGGTTTTAATGGATAAACGGATGACATCAGTTCACGAGATAGTAGACCGTTGAACACACGATTTATGATTCCATATCCCATTTAATTGAAGTGGTGATGGTTATAATTAATACAATTAACATGAAAATATATAATTATATGTAATATATTGAGGTTATTATGTCATAATTGATTAATAATAATTGAAGGAGTTGGAGGAATAAATAAAATAAAGATGCATGTTGAAGAACATTACCACTTCTTTCTGTAACCACCTTAGGATTGCCACAATCTATCCAATGATGGATTTATGCTCAAAATAAATCATCTTGAATGATATTTTTGATGTTTTTTATTTTATTTGGGAAGGTATTGGGTGACCAAAACAAGTTTTTATGTGTAAATAAGAGAGGAGTGGGGTGGTCTTTTATAAGTGAGGTGAGTGGAACAATTAGATGTTTTGAAGATAAAAAGTTATACCTATGTGAAAAAGTATTAAAATAGGGTCTAAATTGGATTATTATTGAGTTATATTCATGATAAAGTTTAAATATTTTTAAAAAATATATTTTATACAAGTTATTAGGTATTTTTAACCCTTATATTTTTAGTTTAATCACCGGTAAACCCATTTTTTACCTTAACCGTAGTAAATAATTATTACTGATGGTAAAACAATTGAAAATACTATATAGTATAAAATATAATTATTCTAAATATGGAATCCATTTTTTAAAATTCAAATCATTGAAGATGATAAATTCAATTTAATGTTAATTGTGTAGGCATGATGACAAAGCTTGTTTTCCACGAGAAAATGTCCAAAAGATGGAAAATTTTATATATCTAAATTCAATATGTAGATGATCCAAATTAACCATATTGGATTAATTTATATATATAAAATAATTTTATTTTAAACCCAATTTATATTAAAATTTAACTTTATAACTAATTAAAATGAAAAGTTAGTTTTCAAATAAATTTTTGTATTTGTTTCCATTCATCAAAAAATGAATCATTTTAATGAAATCCCAAAAAATCACCTATATATTATTAGGATGTTATGATTGAAAATATAAATAAAATTATATATATATATATATTTTTAAAAAATCAGAAAATTAATTTCAAATTATGTGTGTCAGCCACGCAAAAATATCCATTAGAAAAAATGCTTTTTTTTTCAGAAAAAAATTTCTTTTGTACTTGAAATGATTATTAGATTCTTTATAATAAATAAAGAACCATAACATTCATAATTTTTTTAGTTCTATTAATACCTAATAACATAACTTCTTGGTTATAGTGGTCATTTTAAATAATATTTTAATAGAGTATTATGTTTCATTTAAACCAGGTTTTGTTTTTATTGCAAGCTATCGATCAAATTAAATTTATTCTAAAATAAATATATTTTAATGTTTTTGGGTGTTACATTTTTACCTAATACATTTTTTTTTCAAAATGTGATGGATATTAAATTCTAAATACGTTACTATTTTTCTTCTTCTTCAAATCATATGGTTCCCACCATGCTTCTTCAATTTTATGATTTTTGTAAAGTACCTTTACCAGAATAATTATTTAATACCTAAATAATTTCTCCCTAGTATTAAGAATACATATGGGTTATTAATAGTGAGATATATCAGGTTCCAATTATATTTCATTAGAGGTGAGAAAATTCATTGGGCCTGGCATATAGTTCCATATCAATGATATATGAAACACGCCATGTGCTTTTAAGAGACATGGTGGAATTAAAAAAGGATAAGAAACTACCCAAATTATTTCAAGGATTTTAAAGGGTTTGATATACTTGGTTATTAGTTTACCTTTCTTATAAAACCCTATAAAACCTTCCATAGAGACATGTTCAATAAATATGATCTCACACTTGGAATTTGAAATCTTTCCTCTGATTAAATATTTTCTATACATGGAGATTCATTAATGTAACCGTGAATAAAATTTAACTTTTTATTTTTCTCTTAAACACGTTCTAGTTCTATTAGTTTCCTTTCACAAATGAGATTTCAAAAATAATGAGTACGAAACATATTTCCATATAATGATTTATAAAACACCATTTCAGTACTTGAATGGAAACTATTGTTATATGAAAAATATGAAAATGTTAAATATAGATCCTGCATAACATAAAATTAAACTACTCATAACCACAACATTTATTACATTGTTTTACTCATCATTTTGGTATATCAATCAGTTTTATTATAGTAGTTAGTTCTCAAATAAAGCATATTATTGAGATAATTCTATAAAGTTTTCCAAAATATTGATGTAAAATAGGGATAAAGATTATAAAATATTGAAATTGGTGTTCCATGAAGTTAAAAATATCTATTAAATATATATCCTTATGATTCACTAAAGTAGAAAATTTTATCTTATAGCAAGGAAATATGAATATTTTGTTAGGATATCAATGATAAACCATATTACATTATTCCTTCTTAATGATTTTGGTAGTCCTCAAATAATTTCATTAATAATTTCATCCCTTTTTAACATTATAATAATAATAGGCATCAGGATTCATCTATAATGATGCATCATATATTTCACTTTTTGAACAATCAAACATATGGACACATAATTCTCAATTTCACACTTCTTGTTAACACACCAAAACTTTTCCTTCAAATCCCTAAACATCTTTGTGCTACCATGGTGTATAGAGAATTTTTTTCCATGAATGTATTCCAAAAATTCTCTTTTATATTATGGTATATATGAAATAAATAATCAACTTATACATTTTTCAATAACATCTTAAAAAAGTAATTATGATAATTTCCCATTATTCAAAGCTTTGATTTTTTTCTAAAATTTCCATCATGAGATTAAGAATAAATTATATTTTTTAATAAATATAGTTAAACAATAATATAAAAAAATTGTTGTTTATACCCTTACATATTAATTAGAATATCCATATTTACTAGATCCATGAGTATAATATCTCTCTCAATATTCATTAGGGTAAGAATTCCATGATCTTTCCAAATCACTGCATCAACTACCTTAATATATTTTCCTAGGTGTTAGTGTGTTGAGAAATCATAATACTTGAGTATCTCAAGTCATCTCCTTTTCTAAATTTTGATGTATTTATGTGAAAATATATTTTTATGCTTTTAGATCTATGTATATCTCACATCTCTCTACATGGAGATAATGTATCCATTTATTCAATGTAGTGATTAAAGTTGCAAATTCAAGATCATCAGTTGGATAGTTATATTCATGATTCATCAATTTATTTAGTTTATTTGATTTTTTATCAGTTTTTAATTAGAAACAACCATTCCCTATTTTTGAATCATCATTATATATCATAAACAAATAATTTCCAGATGGTAGATTCAAAAATCGGTTCGATAAACAATCTAATATTTATTTTATAAAACATTATTCACATTACTTATTCCAAAAAGAAATTAACAACATTATGTGTATGCTTTGTTAAAGGGTTATACAATATAGAACAAAATTTCATGAATCATTGATAGTAACCTTTTAGGACAATGAAAAGATTTACCTCAGTTGTGTCAGATGGAATATTACATTCTATAATTTCCTTTATCTTCATATGATCAACTAATATTCCTTCTATTGACACAATATATACATAAAAAGAAAGTCCTTGAGTTCAAAAACAAACTTTCTAAATTTTACATATAACTCATTTCTTGTAAGTATCTATAGAGTGGTCTAAAATTGATTCTCATGGACCTCATAACTTTTATAATACTATAAAATATCATTATTAAATACCACAAAAAATCATAAATATATTCCTTGAATAATATATCCATTATATCTATAAAAATATATGGCAAATTATTCAATTAGAATTTCATTTCTATAAACACATATGGTCCATACCTCATTGGAAAATGTGTCTTTTAATGCCTCGCTTCTTTACTCAAGAATCAAGGTTAATATTTGAAAAAAATAAGCTCTACATAGTAGATCTAATTATTCATTATTATGAGTCTGATGATACATTTTCTTTATAATAGAGGAACTGATTTACCCACAATAAATTCATATCCTCATGTATCTATATTTCTTTTTAACGAACATAACAAGGGATCCCCATATAGAAACACTATGGTGAATAAATCCATATCAAGTAGCTCATATAGTTGTTTCTTAAACTCCACTAGATCAAAATTTGAAATTCTATCGTGAGTCCATGATAATGGTCTTCCATTAGGGATTAAAATAATTGAAAAATCATCTTCATGCTCTGGGTATGTCTAAAAAATTACAAAATAAATACATAAATTCATTACTCTGTAATAGGTATATCCAGAATTTGAAGAATGCCTTCTCCATATAATTTTTTTCCTCTTCTTCCCCACGAATCTCAATCAGTATAGATACTAGTGTTGGATATGGAGATGTATCAGAAGAATATATATCTTATCTAAAGATAATAAATTCTATATCTTCCTCTCTAATGATAATTCACTTCTTCTTAAAATATATTTTTTCCACATATTTTGAAATCCAGTCTATACAAAGGATTATATCGAAGTCAACACTAGGAAAGATAATAAGTTAAAAAAATAAAGCAGGTTTATGTATCCTAATTTAGTCCTCTTAAAACATCCTTGGTTTAATAAAACTTCACCTAAGAGTTTTGAATGACAACAACTATGTTATATTAAAAGGAAAATGCCTAATTTTCTAGGAAAATTGGTAGATATAAAACGGGCTGTGGAAACTGAATCAAATAATTCATTATCAATATTTTAATATATGATTAATGTACTGAACACCAAATCATTAGGTACTTCCACTTCAGTTGTAGTGATCCCATAATCTAGAAATTCTCCCCTTGTCCACTTTTGTGGTGTATTCTCTTGACGCATAGGAAATTAGTGAGAATAATTCCCCATATTTTACAACTGAATTATTAGACATCATTGATTTTTTCTCTTCCCCTTAAATCAAAAATATAGTTACTTCTTATCAACACACTTGTAACAGACTCCCATTCCAATTAAGAAACTAACAAGATGTTCCTTTTAATACTTTTCACATGATGAAAATTTATCCACCCTCCTCTTCTTCAAGGAAACATTCCTTTTCTCTTGGATATCAAATTTTATTTTATTCTCTTGATTTCCATTGAATATGTATGATCAAGATAATTCCTTAACTATTTTGATGAAACATTTATATATTATACTATATGATGGAATATTTTTAGGGTCCAGTTCCCATTTATGACATGGCCAATATTGCACTCCATGTTTCTTATATAACCTATAGAATACATATCTAGCCTTATAAAGGTAGATTCACACTCTAAAAAACACTATTCTTCATTTTTATTTAATATAATTAACTTTTTATTCATCTCATTTGGTTTATGATGAGGAAAATACTTTCCAGATACTGTCTCCTTAGATTCATTCCATTCGATGAGTTATATTTTTTCTTCCTCACTAGTATTCTATATCAATGACCACCATTTACCCACATAATCATTGAATAAATACAATACATTTTTAAAATTTTCCTTTTCATAACATCCCAACACTGTAAATATCATCTCGAGTGATGTAATCTATTACTCAACTACCGTTGGATTACCAATCCAACTAAAGGATGGGGTTTTCTATTAAATAATGAGATCCAACATAGGGGGATATCACTATTTAATTTGTTTATACATATGGGATTGGTTATATTTCATAACTTGATTAATCTTCTGAAATATAGCCATCTTTTGTTAAGTTCTAATAACATCTATATTGGCTTCCTCAGTAGGGAAATATCTATATTTTCCATGATTATTTATACACTTATTCATTATATGTGAACTTTCTAAATTATATAATACAATGGATTATCTCATAAAATTATTAATTTTAAATCATAATGTATAACTCCAACTATTGAGTAACAGTTAGCATAAATTAAAATTTATGCATTGATAATCTTAGAATCGTAAATGTGGACTCTTCAGGGATGTGATTATTTTTAAAAACTTCATAATGGTATTTTCTAAATATGTGAACTATCCAAATCATATCCCTTATGAATATAAAACCATGTGCATCATAATTACTTTTTTTTATACACCAGATGATTATCAGGGCAATACCAATTCTCCCTTTCTAGAGTTATTACCCCTATGTATCCCTATTCCAGAACCACATCCACTTGTAGTATCTAGACATGGATATATTACTAGAAAATTATCATAATATATTCCTTACAAATACATTAAGATGTTATTCTATATTTATTCTCAATGTTTATTATAGGGTTATGCTTCTTAACCAATTTTTTTCTCAATCGAGTTCCCAAGGTTTCTACTAAATTTCCTATAATACTAACTGTAATGAACCTAACTATAGTAACCCATATTGAGTGCAAATTTTATTATAGTTAAATAGATTCAAAGGATTAAATCCCCAAGGACCAATCATTTTAGTAGTTTTGGATAATAATATAGATAAATGACACTGATTTATATTTTTAATATAAAATAAAATAGAATATATAAATAAATAAAATGAATTTCTTCCTTGGAAACATATTCCAAAAATTCTTATTTATATCATTGGCAATGGAAACATAATAATGTTGTTATCTAATTATTATTAATGGTTAAGTTTAGCAGAATTTATCATGAATCAATAAAACTAATCAAATTGGAAATGATAATAAATGAAAACAATTGACATTAAAATAACTTTAATATCATGATAAGATAATGAATAATCAGTATGGAAATGTAAATAACTGAGAACACATGTCATTTAATCAATAAATTAGAATAAAATGCATCCATATATAATATAATAATAATAATATCATGTAAAATAATAAAAATATATTCTAAATGATTTAAATGATTATTTATTAGATTTCATGATCTTATACATCATGATACATCTATCATCAATACCTTCCATGAGACGATTTAAGGCTACAGGTATAAACTCATTTAATTTGGCTAACTATTTTTTCTCATGAAACATAGTGATTCATCAAGGGGATATATATTATAGGACCCAAATATCCATGAGTGTATAAATAAATGATCATATATCAAATAATATATTTAATTAATTAAAAATATTCCTTCTAAATAAATATCCATAGTAAGTAAATGATATAGATTAATTAATATTTCACCAGTTAATAAAATTACCTTAAATGTATAGACAATATTAAAAATTATTTAATGGTTTAGGAGATAATAATATCCATCATACAGGAAAATGGTTATTTATGAGAAATATTTTTTCCAATGAAAAATTGTGATAGGAAATTGTTTGCATTAAGAGAAAGTTAACAATCAATAAAGGAAGTGAGATTACACAATAGTATTTACCGCTTGGAAATTTTCATGTAAAATACCCTTGGATGAAATATTTCAATTTAAAACATAATATACAATAAATAATGAATTAATCATGATATTACATGTGAAAGTGGTAGTATACACACCATATTAAATAAATTAGGAGTACAATATTACAATATGCCTCAATGAAGGGAAATTGGGACGAAGTCCCCTTCCTCATGCTTTCTATTGGTTGAAAAATATTTATAACCATGTATAGTTGTTTATAACATGTTATTAACGTATAATATATTCATATTAATTTTTATAATATCATAAATATTATTTTTACACCATATTATCACCCATTCATTAATAATCATTCATTATTTTCATTATTTTGTTTTCCTTGTTTTCTCATTTGAGTTTTTTCATGAAAGATGTAATTCTTATCCATATTATACTATTATATAATTTAAAGAATAATATTAATGAATAATTAATATATTTATAGATCAGAAATACATTTAAGATCAATCATGGAAAATAATTTTTGGAAAATAAGTATGTTATGATTGAGGTGATAGTTGGTTGTACGTACACATGAGTAACAAGTCCATTTTTTAGTGATCAAGAGTTAAATAAGGGAGGTACTATTTTATCTTCACTGAATTATTATAAAATCTTCAATACTAGATTAATTATTCAAATACAATTATATATTATCCATTTGATTAAGTTATGAAAATAGAGTCTCATCATTTCATGAAGGTAGTAATCCACATGTACACGAATGACATTATCATATTTTAGTGAGTGAGATAGTAAAAAATGAAATTTTTTATTATAATTTAATAAGGATAAATATGGCATGAATATCATAATTATTTATTTATATCAAATATATTAATTAAATTTATCCTTATCATCTTCCATGTAAGTCATTACTAAAACAAAAAACACACCACTTCCCGATGTGGTAGTCCACCATATACACCGATGATGTTATCATATCCCCAATATAATGGAAATTAAGAAGCTATAGATGAAAATAATAATAATGATGTAAATTTTTATTGTAAATATCATATATATACTTCATATAAATTATCATTCTAATCCATGAGAGGTGATAAAGGGAAAATGAATGACAAAAGTTAGCGATGTGATAATCCATCAAACACACGAATAATTATTTCACAACTCATTTTATAGAATTTCATATGGTTATAGGTAACTAGTTTTTCATAAAAAATCATTGTATATATAATATAATTATTTTTTATATCATAATAGATTAATAATAATTGAAGGAGTTGTAGGAACAAATAAAATAAAAATGCTTATTGGTTAAGGTTATCTATTCTTAATGTATGCTCTTTTGGATTGCACAAATATATTTCCTAGGAATTATTTATACAAACTAAAGGCTTTTAGTATGAGGGTTTTGAATTTTGGGAGTTTTTTGGGAAGTAATTTTATGATCTAATTGGGTATTAAGGTGTGAAGAAGAGAGGATAGAGGTGGAATTTTATATGCGAGGTGTGTGGCACACTTTTAACATTTGAAAAGAAACTAGTTTACCCACGTTTTTTCAATTGAAAAAGTTTCAAAAATGGAGTTCTTGTAGAAATGATAAAATACATGGTCAAAATATGGATGTAAAATATATTTTAGATAATTTTTTAGGTAATTTTAACTGGTATATTTTTAGTATAACCACCCAACAAACCATTTTTACCTTAACCCTAGTAAAGAATATTTAATGTTTTTACTTTTCATTTTGGTCAAAATTTCATTTGAACTTATTATACAATATAAAATATTTTTATTCAAAATATGGAATTTGTTTTCCAAAATTCTATTCACATATGTAAAAAATGTTAATTTAAAATTAATCCCATAGATGAGACAAGAAAGCCTATTTTCTATGAGAAAATATTCAATATTCTAAAAATATTTTATGTTAAAATTAAATATAAAAATGATTCAAATGTAATAAATTTGATTGGTTTAAATATAATTTATGTAATTTTAATTTAAAACCAATTTAAAATATAACATAAATTTATAAATAATTTAATCAAAAATGATGTTTTCAATATAAATTCAGTATATTTAATTATTCATTAAAAAATAAAACATTTTAGATAACCCCAGACATTTAACCTAATATAATTTATATATTTTAATATTAAAAATTATTTTCTTTTCATAAATAAAATTTTCTAAAACTGGTAATAGTTATTATTTATTTATAATCTGGAAGCGTGACTAAATCGACTTTTATAAAAAATAAAGTTTAAAAAAATTCATGTAAATGATTCTTATTTTATTTATAATCAATATATAAAAATGTTATTCATAATTTAGTTAGTATTTTTAAAACCCACCAACATAACATCTTTGTTATAATGTTCATGTTTAAATAGTATTCTAATATAGTATCGCATTTCATTTAAATAAGGTGTTGTGTGCATCACTAACTATTAAATAAGTTAATTTTTTTATAAAATAAATATATTTTAATGTAATGGGTTCGTATACAACATGAAATATTAAAAAAAATAGTTTAGTTTGATATATCAATACAAAAAATAAATATGAATTATAGAAATTAATCAAATGAAACTTACCAGTATAAAATAAGATGATAAATGAAGTAAATAATGAATAAAACGGTACCATCCCTAACCACTCACACCATGATACTCTCTTCTTTTGGCCTCTCCCATAATATTTTGTTCATATATAGATTTTGGGACTAATCTATGCCCCTTAGAAAATTCTTTTTAATTGTTAATGTATCCCATCGCCTTTAATAGGTATCTTTGTTCTCCACCCACAAACGATGTGGGAGGCGTAGTTCACCATTTTCAAGAGGGCCTAGTATTCTGAGTGGAAGATTTTACAATTAATATATTTGATACAATTTATAATAGGTTAGTATAATCACACCATGATATTCCCTACACTAGGCCACATCCATAGGGTTTTTTCCACCAGGTGACCTTGGCCTTAAGACGCTCCCCCTAGAAAAGGACTCATAAGGGTGGATTTATGAACTCCCCCATAAGTGGGGGATTATTTCTCCACCAACAAAATATGTGTGAATTCTAGTCATAACTACATGGTCATAACTAGTTTCCTAACATAAATTGTGGGTGTAGAATGAATATTCCTCTTTTGAGGGAGTGGATACACCCACCATGATAGGGCCTTTGTAGGGGGTGGGGATCTGGCCCTAGAGATCCTAGAGAAGAAAACCCATATAGGTGAGGCCCAAAGTATAAAATATCATGTAGTTGATGGTTTAAGATATTATAAATGGTATCAGATCTTGTACATAGGAAATATGGAATGTAGGGTGTTGGGCCATTCTATGGGATGGACTGTACATCGCACATTGATTGTAGATGGTGAATGGAGATCCCTCATATGTGGGGTGAATTTTTCCATCATTATAATTTGATTTAAAGGGTGAGTGTCTTAAGCCCTAGATCCCATAGAATAACATGACCATATAATAAAGGTTGAATGGAAATAACATCATAGTGTGGGTGGTCTGGGATTTTATATGATATCCCATGGTTTAGAATTGGGGAGACAAACCTAGCTTTACAAAGAAATTATTTAGTATAAAATTGGTCATAGTGTAAATAAGGGTGTTCTGGATGTTTTCATAGATTTAGGATGAGTTATGGTGAAATTATAGGTTTTACAACATGATGGTAGATAGTTTAGAAGAATCCTAGTCTAACCATGGGGGGGTCATTATAAAGATTCCTTAGTGCCAACAATTTCTTAGTGAGTCGAAAGTTTATGCTGAAATAGTGAGATACTAGGTGTTAGAACTATCTATTATGGGGATGGATGTGTCATGATTCAGTGGTCCATGACAGCATGTGTTCTTTAGGGGTGGATTGCATAGTGGGAATTATGGTCATACCGAAAATGATTTCATCAGTAATTATTTTTTTAACTTTTTCTAATATTATTTTAATTGGAGAATTTATTAGACCTAATATCCTCATCTCATAACCCGGAACAAGTTACGCTTTCTATTTTTTTCCATCAATGGAAATTAAATATCCACTAAAATGTTTTATTTTTTGATTGATCTTTCATTCATTATTGGAATTTTTTTATTATATATAATGTTGTGAATTATTTATATTTTTTTCGTATTCTCACTATTTCCAATTGATTGATTCTAAACACTTATATCAACTAGTTTTGTCAGATTTGAGGGATTGAGTTAACATAGGTCATTTTGGGTGGGGCATCTTGGAAATTAGGAACATTAAGTATTGAGGCCAGAAATACTTACCATGTTACAAAATTTATATGTTTTTATATAGACTTTCATTCATATAGGGGTATGTGCTTTCTTTATATTTATCTTCAATGCATGTCAAAGTTTCTTAGTGTGTTTGGAATAATGTAATTGGACCCTTATAGGTAATATATGAGTATAATGGAGTGGGTACAAGGATATTATTTCTTATAGAATGTTTTTTGGTAGGATTATATTCTTGGGATTGTTTGGATTGGGGTGAGTTTTTCTTGGCATGGTTGAGGTTTATGTGTGCTTTAAGATTAAGATGTGGGTATGGGTATTGAATTTATTCAAATGAGACAGTGTTGTGGGAGTAGAAAGGGATAATGTGAATGACCTGGATGGTTTGAATTAGGAGTAGCCAATGGTATATCCATGTGGTATATTTTTGGTTGTGATGCCATGTTGGGGCTAGTGGTTAACAAAATGGGATTGAATTATGAATTGGTCACTCTATTTCCTGTTATATTTTTGTTGACCAAGTAAGGTTTTTAATTCATCATATGTGTTAGGATGGTATCCCATGAAAAAGATGTGTGGCCATATATTGAATGAATGGATGGTGGATTATGATGTATTGATGTAACCAAACATTGAGTGATAGGGATGGGAATGGGATTATGAGTATGAGGCCACCATGAGTGAGAGGGTTTGAATATGAGATGATCATGATTAAACCCCACATAGTGAGATGTTATTAGTTGAAGATTATATTTGGGAATTATTTCTCAATTGAGATGGTATAACTCATGTTCCGAGTTGTATTTGTGGAATACAATTAATAGATTTTAGATATGGAGCTGAAGTAAGATAGTTCAAGGTTACTAGTAGTTTGTTATGAACCAAATGACTGAAAATAGATATATTATTTCATGTTTATTTATTTTTAATCAATTTACTCTCTCACATAAAACATTGTAAATTATCATATGTATGAATTAGTGGTGTATTTCTAGTTTCAGTACTCAAACCATACATTGGAACCCAAATGCATGTGTATATTTTATTTTTAGGGGTCTAGGGAAGGGAAAAACCTCATTTCATGTTTCTATTCTAGTAGAGTTGGATAGAGGAAAAGGAAAATTAAAAACTTTTGGTATCATGTAGTAGTTATACCTCTATATTTTTATTTTTTTTATGTCACGTGTTTTGATCAATCTCTTTAGAATAGATTTGACTTAAAGCCTTATATGTGAATTATAATTTTCCTGAAAAAAATGTTGTATTATATTATGTTTCATGGGATAATGTTTTGGGTAGATTAATGAGAGATAGTTATTATTCAAGTTATAATCCACCATTTTATATTATTAAAATTTTATATTCCAAATATAAAATGTTTTAGAGGTTTATTTATTCATAAAATATTTGAATGTGTTGGATGAACCATTAACTCATGAGTTATAATGCATAATTCATCTCAAGAAGCCCAATGTATTATCCTTATAGATTTATAAAACACTTTCATATAATGGTAGGGCTATTTTTTTATTGTATAAATCACCCTATACCCAAATCTCTCATTAACCTGTTACTTTTCCCAAAGAGGTACTAACACACTTTTGTTGATTGAAGAATCCTAAAATAAAATCATGTGAATAATTAAAACATTTGGATATATCTGGTTATGTGATAATTTTTTCTACCACTTTAGTGGTCTTAATGAAATTATTCTGATGATGATCAGGGAGGTTGTATGGGATTCTTCACATAACACTATACATATTTAAATCAGTGAATCATTTCAAATTTTTATGTTGATTTATATTTAATACACGGGATATACAATAGTAGGTGTTTAAATCCATTCAACTTGTCTAGATAAATTTTATTATAAAAATTTTAATCCCAAAGATGGTATCATATTCATTACCATATTTAGAATTTGTGAAATCATTATTAAAATGGAGGAATTGAAAAAATATATTATAATTTCTTAGTTCTATAAATATTGTATAAAAATGATCTATATATAAACATGTTTGGGTTGTTTTATCATACATTTATAATAGATATTTACAAAACAACTCTATTTTGATAACATTATAGGGTAAATAATATAAATTCAATTGTTTTTTAAAATTACTTTTCTTTATATATTGAAAGTTGTGCTAAGGTTTTTGGAATTCTGTTGGAAGGAGAACCATTCTCTATTTCAAAAAAATTACCCAAATCTCATGGGTCCTTTATAAAACCCTGAGAAAAGGAGATTACATTTTTTTTGTAAAAGAAAACATATAAAAATTGTAATCTAAATATGTGGTTACACATTCTTTTTTAGTGGTTACATTATTTTTTTACCAAGGGTGGGAGATAAGTATAACATCAAAATACATTATGTATATATTATAGAGATTCCTATGAATTTATAAAAGTTTATTTTATTAAAATTTACCAAGTTTTATTTTGAATCCATTCTATATATAATGGTGAAGCTAAAAATATTTTTATATAAACTAATGTTAATGAATTTTATTGTAAAGATTTTAGAAGTGTAAAATGATAAAAATCAATCTCATGAATTAATGTTTTTTTAAAATGATCAATGAAAATAAAATAGCTAGGATAATATTAATTTATGATTATAATGGGAAATATTTTTTAAACAATTTATATTTTTTTATTTCTACTAATGCACAAAAAATCATTTAGGATAACAATGATTAAAAGTGAAAATCACTAGATGTTGAATCTACTAAAAGGTTTCCATAGAGGAAGAAGATGAAAATGTGGAACAAACACGATTATTAAGTAGTTATGTGACCTTAAAAATAAAATATTTAGATACATTTATAAATATATTAATTCAATAGAAAAGTATATAAATTTATCCAATGATTAAAGTCCATATTTTTATCATAGTAATGACGTCTTTTGATAAAAGTGAGAAGTTATAAATGATGTTGTGAAATGGAAAGGAGATATGATCAATAAAATTTCAAAATTTATAAAAGTATTAAAACATATAATTTTTTCCAATATCATCAGATAATTTAGAATAGATCGGTAATAGAATCTCTAGAGGAATATTTATGGTTGTTTGAATCCCAAAAAGGGAAGTCAGTAGTGAAAATGAATCAGATCAGATCTTAATAAGATAATTTTAATTTACAGTTTTATAATTTCAAGCATCAAGATAAGATATCTGTAGAAAAATGGAAATAAATGAAAATAATAAAACATATAAATAAAAATCCACTTATTTTGATTAATTGTTTAGTTACTATTATTAATAATATTTTTAAATTCCTACCCAAGCTCATTTTTTAGATGGAATACTTTTATTGGTTATATTATTTAAATAGAATACAAAATATTATTGAAATTTAATAATAGATATGTGTATTTGTAATAAAATAATCCCATAAAAATATGTGTTTTAACATGATTTTGGTACTATTTCTGAAAATGGTTATTTTAAAATCACTCTTTATTAATGGATTTTTCAATTATGTGATTTATTTTTTTATTGAATGTTAATTTGTCTAAAATTTTTTTTAACAAAGCATAAACATGTGATCTTATTAAAAAAATCTTCCACTTGAGATTTAAACATCAAGATCAGATACACTAACTTATCTTCTTATGATTCAATATTCCAAAACATTTCTTCTTGGGCCTCTATTCTCAATCACTTCTAAACTATTAGATGATTATATAAAGTATTCAGTAGTCTTATTTCCCAAAACAATACCTTAATATCATTGATATTATCACTTTCATCTTTCATAATTTCTTCAATATCATATGGATTATGGTAAAAGGTGTCATAATTATAATGAAAGTTATCATACTAATGATTGATTTAATTTTAATCCTAATCCTATGAAATTATATATTTTTAAATATCTTGTAATGATCAATCATGAAGTTAAAAATTCTTCTTAAAAATCTCTAACATTCACACATCTCATATTCTTCTCAGTGAAAAATTTTAAGTAGGTTGAACATCTAATTCCTTTCAATTATCATACAAATTATACTCAATGGTATTTTTGTATTTGTATAAACTAGTTTTAGAAACATCAAGAAGACTTATTCTAATTAAAATCACTATTCAATCTCATTCTAGAGATTGTATTATTGTTAACTGGATTTTACGTAAACATGTATTCATGTTCTTGATTCTTCACATTATCCACTTCTAAAAACATCACATGAACATTATTTAAAACTTTGATATATAAAAAAATATTAAACTTCAACATTTAATTTTAAATTGATAAATTATTATACTAGATAAATTTCAAAAAAACATAACTTTTTCATTTCTCAATAATATCTAGAATTTATACCTATTGAATTTTTAAGGAATCCTAATCCCCACCCTTGTTAATATAAAAACATGTACCAACTAGATGGTATGGATACCTCTAGTGGTAAATGTTCTATATTAAGTATCATATATTTTACCAAAAAACATACTCTCTTATGCATATTAATTCATAAAAGACAAATGTGATTCTTGTAATGTGTGAGAACCAAAATCATTTTCTCTTTATAATGAAATTACTAAAAGATCAATAAAATGTTCAATATAAAAGGAAATCATATGTTCAAAAATAATAATTGTTATCTACCTTACACCATCTTTATCCAAAAAAAGATAGAATTTCAATAAAAATATATATTCAGTTTCAGATAAAACAACTCATAATCATCAATAGTTACAAATAATGATTTATAGACCTGATGTTATATTACATCCTTTAAAAAATATCACACTTATAAAATATTTCCAGATCAATCTACCTTTCTATGGTGATATCTTTATATTTAAATTCACTAGTTGATTTCATTTCACTAAAAATGATTATAAATCATAAAATAAGATAGATCACAACATCTTATCTATTGTGAAAGAATAATAATATCTATGGGTTTAAAACATTTTATAGGTTCAAGATAACCTTCGATATATCCATCAATCCCTATAAATTTTCTATGTTCTAATGTCCATGATTTCTTCCAACTTAAACATATGAAATGTTTTATTAATTAACCAAATTAAGAATTTCTTAGACTAAAATTCCTTAAAAAATCTAAAAACTGAATATTGATTTATAGATAAAACAAAGAACAATGAAAATTCAAAAATGTAATAAAATATTCAAAATTTCAAAAAATAGAAAATGTTTTCTAATTGTAAATAAGTCTTTTACAATTAATCATTCGTGATCATATTCTTTTGAATACGGTTCAAAATAAATTATAAAATAAAACTTTTATGCTCTCTGTAGATATAAATGTCTATGTTTGGTAATTTAGATAGAAATAAAATCAAATAAACCAACTAAATTGCGATAATTAATGATGCACATGAAGAAAAACAAAAAATATGGAAGATATGTAACTTTTAACATAAAAGAGAACAGTTCTAGTTAATTCAAAAAAATACCAGTCACTGGAAATACGTTTTTAGATATCAGTTCCCAACACCATCATGTATAAATAATTATATTCGCTATAGATAGAACAATATAGGTCTAGTTGAATTTGTGAATAATGTATTTGGTACACAGGTTTCTTTTCCTTTCAATGATAATTGAAAAATACTCTACTAATATAAAAGGTTTTTTTCTTTTAAATTATTAAACATTATTACATAAACAATGCTTCCCATAGTGTCTTCTATACTAATGGATAGTACAAAATGGTACTTTATATGGCACAAAATATGTTTACTAATTGGTTGAATTTTTTTTGGCTAACTAAAATATCAAAATAAATTTATATTAGGTGGAATGCTCTATATATTGATTTTTTCAACCAAATTTTTACCATATATAAAATCTGTTAAAAACTATTTTCAACTCTAATAATATAACATAATATTCATAGCCTCATTACTATCATAATATGAAAATAAATTCTTTAACTTCTTCTTAATGTTTTCGTCTTATATTCCTCTTATATTGTGTGATTTTACAACGAATTAACTTTACCATTATATTTAAAATAAGGATTATCACAGACCAATTTACATTTGATCTCATCAAAACAAGAATATTAATTTTAATTATCAATTATGATTTTCATAGACCCATTATACTTTTCAAATTCATCTTTTCATTCAGTATATTCATCTTTAAAACTAGAATATTTATTAGATACTTATGTGAAATCATGATTGACTTTCCCAAATTTATCTTCATCCTTTTTTAATTGTTCTAAAAAAATTACAAATAATTCAATTTATTCATTAGTACTAGAACCATATTTAACATCACCACCACTACCATATTCTGAAGTGTAAAAAAATTTAAAATATAAATATAAATTTATATATTCGTCAAGAATTACCCTACCCATGAAACACATCTCATTATTTGAAATATCTTTACAAAATAAATTATTTCTTCTACTATTTTCAGTATATTTAAATGAATTATGATATAGATTATCTCCATAATAATCTTTCCATGTATCCATGTATTTTCATTTTTTATTACTTTTAATATTATAACATTTCATTGATATTTTTTTGGCTTTCCTTTTCAACTATGTAAAATAAAGTTATACGAAACATCGATATAAAAAATAAAAAAATATATAATTATTTGAATAATTGTATCCATTGATTTATTTTATTTCATTATAGTAACCTTTTATATAACTTATATTTACCATATATTGACTTATTATTATATAGAATAATCGGATTTCATCATCAAATAATTCAACACAACTATTAACTCTGGATGTATATAGCTAATCATTAACTGAAATAGAGTTTTTTGTTATGTATATGTAAAAGAAACTCCATTTTTATTATTTTCATAATCAAAAACATTTTTTATAAGAAATTCATACCACATCAATGTATTATTTAATTCATTATGACATAACTTTGTAATTTTTTTAGTATGATCAATATTTGTCGTTCTAGACTCTTATTCCTCTGTTAAAATATTAATAATATATTTAGACAATTGATCATTTGGTAATTAATTTCCCTAAGTGATTGAAGAATTTTCATAATGGTGTTCCATATTTGACACATTGGAGATATATTCACCCCAACTATAAAATCAATAACATTATAGTCAACCGTATGTATGTATGTCATGGTTTCAAGAACATTTTTTGTTCCTAAGTGAGTTAATTTCAAAATCATCTACATTATATTAGTTTTTACAAAGGAAAAACATTGAATATATATATCTTCCACTAGATAGAACATAGTTGAGTTTTTTGAACTTGGAAATTTGAACAAAAATATATTTTTCTCTTCTCAAGAAAAGGATGAAACATTTTTATCTAGAGTCATTTATCTTCTAATTAGCATAAAAAATTTAATAAATCATATATTAATAACATATTTATACATTTTATCTCAATAAAAATCATATTCATTTTCATCATAAATAGTTTTTATATTGTGATTAAAATTGTTGATATATGTGATATGAATTGTAGCCCTACTAAATGTGACAACATGAGTTTTTAAAAAGAAAAAAATTATGATAAATAGAGTAAAAGACAAAAAAACAGTATCAAAAAATAATGTAACACCCCGATACTTTATGATATATTTCATTCTATGTAAATATATTCACTTAAATATCTTTTAGTACTAGAAACCACAAGATTTTAACACTCGATAGAGCATTCAATATGTAACACTGAGCATAAATGACACATCTTATATAAAATCATTAAAATAAAACTATTTAATTGTTTGATATAAGTAGTATTATCTAGTTTTTTACATATATATTCCCTAATCCATAAAATGTCTAAATAAATATTCATAAACTAATCAATCTAATTTTAGGAATTTAATTTTATTCCTCAAAAATGTGTTTTATTCAAAAAATTCAAATCATTCAATGAAACGTTATTATAATAATTTTTTTGAAAATTGTAGAAAATAAATTTTATATAATTAAAAATAATAATCATAATATCAAATTTTATTTTGGATAATGTTTTGAGAATTTCCAAAAATATGGGTTTTTCAGTGGATATTGAAAAAAACCAATTTTCATTAAAAGTATTTTATTTTAAATAAATTATGTTATTTAAGAGACCCAATATTTTTTGGATAAAATTTAAATTAATCTATATAATATTTATTTATATTTAATACAATTAATTAATATTTAATCAAATTTATATTGCTTTTTAGTATACATTTGTTTTTGGGATAAAAGAAGGGGTTTTCAGAAAACAATTTTAAAACACATAATGTTTCTTAAAATTATTTAATGAAAATATTTAAAAATGGGGAATATTTTAAATGGAAAATTATAGATAATATATAATTAAATAATAATTTATTCTCAATCAAATATTTTTACTATTTATATAGTTAATATAGAATCATATTTTTCTAGAAAAATTCTCTTTTTAAAAACACACTATCTCGTCGTGCCTGCGAAATTAATATTTAATTAAATTATTACATTTATTTGAATTGAATTTTTTAAAATGGATTCTATATATTGAATAATAATAATTTATTTTATCTAATAAGTTAAACATAATATTTTACCAATGTAGGTAGTGAAAGCTATTGAAATTAATTAGATTGATTAAAATAAAAAGAATTTTACATAGTAGTTAAAATTAGAATATATAGTGATAAAATGAACAAAAATATGTCCAAAATACATATTATGTACATATTTATGTTCCATAAATTCTATTCTTGAGTTTAGGTAATTATTTTATCCATTTTGTAGGTAAAAGGTTTGGTTGGCCTAAATTTTTTCAAAAACATTACAAGTGACCCACTCACCTCACTTATAAAAATCCACCCCTATCCTCCTATCATCACACCATAAAAACCAATATTTTAGACCAATACCTACCAAAATAACTTGTAAAATTACCTACTCAAATATTAGAATTTATATTTTTTGAATAATTTCATCAATGCAAGTCCTTCAATGCAATCCAAATTGAGTTACCTCAATAAGATATAAAGTACTCCCCCATGAATTTTTAATTTATTTCTTCCTCTACCCCCATAATATCTTATTATACCATGATGATATAATAACCTCAATATAATCCATATACTGAGTTGTTTATTTGTTTTTTACAACCTAAATCCACTCAAATTTCTATCAAATGCATTACAAAATCATAATTCGTGTGTACGGTGGACTACAACCTCTCTAAATGATGTCATTCATTTTTACATTACCACCTATCACAGTTCGGTATGATGATGGATATAAATTTAGAATATGATATTTATAAAATTATTATACCTCTTTAGTCATTAAATCATATATACCATATTATATTCCAATATGTATGGGATAAGACAACGTCGCTCAAATGTACAACAAACTACCACCTCATGAAAGGATGTGATTCGTTTTCACTAACGCATAACATGGAAGGTAATAAGTATAAATATAATAAATTTATGTGGTATAAATGAAATAATTATGATATTTATGAAATATGTTTCATTATTTATATATAATATTTCTTTTTCATTCATACCTTTTCACTCACTAAAAAAGTAATAATGTCATTCTTGGATGTGTGGACTACCGCCTCTTTAGTACAATGTGATTCATTTTTTTTATAAGTACATATCAAGAATGTCATATATAAGTATATATATTTATAAATACGTTATTTATGATTTAATTATCAAATTTTAATGATAAATCATTGCTTACCATATTTCTGTAAAGATCATCGAACAAACGAGATATTACTCATGCATACATACGATAAATTTTCTCAACGATTGTAACTTTTGATCATTATCAATAATCATAATTAATGATTAGTTTTTATGGTATTATTAATTTATTAATATTATAATTATTTCATTATTTTTATTATGGAGATGATGAAACTATATAATATGCACTGGAACAAGAACATTCATAATAATGAATGAATGAGAAAAAAAAGAAATGAACACACAAAACAATGAGAATAAAAAATGAATATAAATTAATTGGTGATAATATTTTATTAAAAGATTATATATGACATTTGAAATATTAATATTGATATTTAATAATTTAATAACAAATTTAAAACAATTATACTAGAGGATAAACACGTTAAAAAAGAAGCATATGGTGAAAAAAAATTCTCATCTCACTTTTATTTCTCTAATATATATTCCATATTCATATTAAAGACCCTATATTTTTTATGAATTAATTATATTTAAATAATTTTATTTATTTGGTTGCTTTTGTTTCTTAAAACACCAAATTTAATAAAATTGTGATGTACTATTAAAATTTCAATATTGTAACATGACTTTTATAACATATCCATTTAATTGGATGGTATAAATTTTAATAACCATATAATTAATATACTAATTTTTATTAAATAAATACATAATTTTTTAAAGTTTCATTTTATTCTTCAAAAATAATTTTTTTCAGACACTTATTTTAATGATTTCTTTGAGAATATGAATATAACTAATTTTGAAACATTATAAAAATAAATTTCATTAAATAAACTTAATTTTTAAACTTATCATGTCAAAATTATCTTAAGATGATTTTTTGGGAAATTTTTAGAATGTTTGAAATTTTAATGAAGAGTGAAAAATAAATCTTTACAATGAAAACCGTACATTATATTAAAAATCCATAAATAAAAATTCAATTTTTGATTAGATATAAAATTTAATTAGTTAATTTTATTATAAATAACATAATATTTTTAATTTAAAAGAATTTTATATATTAATTCAATCCTAAAAAAATTAATTTAAAATGGATTTTTTTTAATTTCATTTTTCATTGATTTTTTCTAGTTTATTATTGAATTTATTTCTTCCATTTTTATTTTTTGAATATTGAGAAATGGATTTAATTTTTTGAATCATGAGTTTTTAATTTAGTAAATGTACCCCTTTTAATTTTGGTCAATGTGAATAGTAATCATGGTATAATTTATCATCTCAATAAAGGCTAAATATGGTAAATCTAGATTAAAAATAAGTTACAAGGCCATAAGTTTTCATCGAACTTATTATTGTATGAATTATATAATACCCTTAATAGTTAAGTTTATATATAGAGTTATTTAATGGAATCTTTCATATGAAAATGACTTATATATTATTAAAATCAATTAAAGTGAAAAAAATGTCACAATCTTATTTTTTATCAATGATAATAACTTTAATATAGTGTTAACTAGAAGATACGCCCAAATATAAATATTATATTAAAATAATAAATATTAATCTTCTGCATGGAAATATATTTTAAATTTTTAGGAATTAAATTTTTACCCTGAATGCTTACACAACACAGTTTCAGTAATTATTCAATTAAGAGAAGAGTAAAATAAATGAAAATAAAATTATTAAAAGTAATAAAATTTTAGATAATTAAGGTGATCTATGAATTTTAAAGAATAACATGAAATGATTAGGATATAATAATATATTTTTATATAATATTTCTTATTTTCATGACGTTTTTTAATTTCAAAGTAGAAAATATAATGAAAATTGAAAATAATGATATTTTTATTTTATTAAATTATTTAAGAATCATAAAAATATTTTAAAAATAAAAAATATTTTTCATATGACAAAAAAATTTATATTATTTTTATTTATGGTGTAATTGAAATGATATAAACAAAGTTTAATAGATTTAATATTGAAATTGTTTTTCCCACGGTTAAAAATAAAATAGGTTAACTAAGGGTTAATCACCCTGATAAGGATTACCATAAAACAAAAATATATCTAAGTTTTATTGGTTGTTGAGATTAAAACCTTATCAAATATTAACCTAGAAGAAATGAAAATTAGTAAGTATATGGTTATAAAATTAATATATTATACTTAAATGTTTTGAGAAATTTCTAAAGCACTCCTCTCCTCCTTTATAAATACCACCCCTCACAACCCATTATCCTAGAACCATCCAAGTCATGCATCATTAAAAATATATTCCAATAACTCTCATACAATATACCCCCACATCATAGTGCTATTGGTATCACTAAAAGGCAAATTCCATGTTCCTACGTGGATCCTTTATGGGGGTGATATTCAAGAGGTAACTTTTTTAACCACCTCTCTTAATTTCTTTTCTTCTTCAACCTTCACATTTCCTCATTCATCCATCAAATAATAATAACTCCAATATAATCTATATAATTTCATTTTATATTTATAATATAATATTTTATATTCATCATGTTTCTCTCATATCCTCTTATTAATGAAAGGAAACCACTTTCCAAATTATGAAGAATAACCATCTCCATGGATAAATACTTTTTATTTTTCATTACCATCTTCAAGGATGGTTATAAAAATATTATTATTGTTAAATATAATTTTAATACATATATTATAGCATATTAAATGTTTTATAACTAATATATAGACATAATATTTAATAAAACAAAACTAGTTCGTGATAGATGGAAAACCCACCAAAATAAACTATACATTTATCAACAATGTTTGATCAAATGAATCATCCTCATATCAAAAATGAAAATTATATATTCAAATTTTTAAAATTATGTATCTATGTTAATTCAATTTTATTTAACTTCGGGAATTTTATTCCCGTTTAAAAATAACTTCCATAATTAAATATAAGTAAAGTGACCATGAAACCATGAAATAAACCCTCCAAAAACAATGAAATTGAACCTTATAACTCATAGAAATGGACACAAATTAACTTAATAAATTTATAATAAATAAAATAAATGTGGTAGGGGTTATGAATTAATAAATTAATACATATAATTTGATCATATGTGGATTTAAGTGAAACCATAAAAGGAATTCAGACATAATGTAATAGATCTCTACAAACCTCTATATTTCCTTTAAGTTACACCTTATATATTTAATCAATTTATCATTTCATTATTATTATATAATCATCATTTATTCTATTTATATGTTACCAAAATATTTTTTATCTCAATTCAACTTTCATTGATGTATAAATACATGTTTTATTTTGTTTCCTTCTCAATATCCCTTGATAATAAAACCCAATTAAAGGGAACTTCTCATTTTCTTTCCCATTTTCGAGTACACTCCAAAAGCTACAATAAGCCTCAAATTATTTTTCTAAAATCAGTCAATTTATTATGAAATATTTTTTAAGTAAAGTTTTGTTTTTATAAAAACAATTATCTCTTTATCATCTTTAAAGACTATATTATTTTCCTTAAGACCGTACTTAAATGTCACATTTCTAATGTTACCTTACCGGTATTTTTAAAATTTTAACATAAGTATCAATTAAATATTAATGATTTATTCATATATTTCATATATTATTGTAAAATAATTATTTAAATCTATTTCTTCATGGATACCATTGTGATATGACCATGGTTATTCCTTATGAAATTATTACAATAACAATTTATTTTCATTGGTAGGACTTATTTTTATTAATTATGATTGATTCTTTATGTAGAACACATTTCCATGATCATGTTATGAAGGGTATAACCAGATAGTTCTCAAATTCATTGGGTAATGTTTTACTATAATGAGACATATTGTATGATATCTGGGAGTAAAACTATTCACTCTGAATCCGTTTATTTCATTTTTTGAATAAAAAACTTTTTGGATAAGTGGGAACCTAAAAAATTACTGGATACCAGTTTATGTGACACAAAAAATGACACAACCTAAAAACAACACCCAATCCAGAAATTCAAATTTCAAAAGGAAACCATGAGACATAATTACCATTTACATCAAGCTCCTTGAGTTATACACCCTAATGCACCGAACACTCTAGTCATCATCATCATCACCCACCCCCAGCACCGGTGAGGGAATGATTGGAGATCATTGAAATCATTTTAAAGATTCATGAGAACATAAAAATTCAAAATTTTCAATAACCCACATCAATAGGAAACCACTTTTCACTGTGGTGGGGAAAAACTAGCTTTAGAGCTCCCCTCCATCAAGGATCAACATCAGCATGATCGACCGGGAAAAATGTAATCAACTATAATGTCGAGGAAAAACACTAAATCCAACAATAAATGACCAATATGAACATCAGATCATTTTTGAACCTCATGGAATGTTGACAACCACATAAACAGAATAATCCCAAATCCTTTATAAGAACCATCACACCTGAACGAACTTCATTGGGATAAATGACCATAAATCTAGAGAAGATATTGATGTGAAGAATCCTTACTAGTGGGATGAAAACATTGACTCATCTCCATCACCAAAATCATCAAAAAAATTAAAACATTGAAGAAACATTGGAAAAGGAAATGAATCATCTTCAATATTCATCAAGGAGGATAGAACACCGTTGAGCCATAATGAATCCAAAACAACCCGAGAAAAACTCATCTATAATATACCCAAGATGTCGTAGAAACATCAAGTTTGTCCAATATGGGACCTTTCATGATGTGGATGATGGAAATAGAGGAATAGGATGGATAACGGGCCTAAAATCATCAAAAAAAATTGGAAAGGGGAATAGAGAACAAGGGATCACATACTCCCTAAAAAGTGATGGACAATGTATAAAAATCAATAAATATAAAGGGGTGAAGAGGAGAATCAAGACCCAGAGGAAGGTGATGGGAAGAGGAGAAATCCTAATCACCTAGAGAGAGAATGTCATAGGAGAAACGAGGCTAGAAGGAGAGAGGGGGAAAAAGTAGAGAAAATAAAGAATGCTGGAGATGGACCATCAATGCGTGGGGGGAGACGATAGGGAGGTAGTGGTGAAAACCTTAGGAAAAAAACCTAGCGTGAGAGGAGAGTGGATACTTGGAGAGTTGGGGGGGGATCTCTCATAGACTCTCTCATGCTTGTTAATAATATGAAATTTATTTCAGTATGAGACTTTTTCCACCATGTGATATAGTCTATGTATATAACCGTTATTGATACTTATAATGTTACATGTTTCTCAAACATTCTTATGTTTCCATGATCATATTATTTCATGTTCTATATTTTATTTTTCAAAATGTGTATTCAGGATCTATGCCTTTTATGTTATCATTTAATTCCTTCTAATTCACATGTTATGTTTCATTCCCATATTTCTTACCTTACTGGGCTTCTTAGCTCGTTAGTTTTTCCCTTCTATTCCCTATATTATCCTTCATAATTCTAAAAAATAAAACAGAGCTGGATCACATTATGAATATTAATAAAAAATTATTTAATTCTAGTTCCAGGTTTCTAATCTATGTGCCTATTCTTCTAAAGAAACTATCCATTTTGATCATTTGTTTGTATTTTATAAATATTTATTCTTAAAATCATTTAATAATATGCGTAAAATGAATGTCACAATATTTTTTTTGTTATAGGATGCTCTAGTAATTTTTTGGGATAATGAATAAAAACCATTAGTAAGAACACTATGGATAATTTCATCACCATGGTTAATCTAGATTTAATCATACGGAATCACACGTTAGGATATACTTTTCATATATAAGTTTATACCCCAGTCTTCATAATTTATTCTTTATGTGCTCATTATCCATGTATTCTATTCCCCATAATTTTATTATATTTGTCTTTTTAATTAATAACTATGAACAAGTTAACCCATGAAAAAAAACATTATACGTAATATGATAATTTCTCAAACGATATTCGAAACATGATAGTAATAAGAGATAATAAATTCATGACAGTACTAGTTTAATTGGATCATGTTATTAATAAAAACATGAATCATATGTAACCCAATCCTTCTCATAATAATGATCATGTTGCTGGCAAATAATTTTTGTGATAATGACCTCTTATCTTTAGTGGATCTTATGTTCCCCTCATCTCAGGGAGGCTGATCATTGGTGGAAACTGATAAAGAACATAAAGACTAAAGAAGAAATTATTTCCATAGAATAAGAAGAATTCAAGAAAATATATTTCAATAAAAGGTTTCCCGGAACTCTCCATATTTATATGGAGAGTAAGTTCCTTGTACTGAAGGATGAGGTAGATGAGTCAATTAGAGTGAATAATAAAATTTTAAAAGTATTGTATGATATGACTCCACCTTTTTCATGAACACCAAAATTAGGGTGGATAATTTATTTACTAGATTATAGATGATTATATGAAAATAATAGAAAATAATAGAAAATTCAAGAAATTGATATCAATGATGATATTTTATATTATTCCCTTAATGTTCAGATATATATTAGATACTCTCAATGATCTCATGGGATCTAATATAAAAATAGGATGATGGAGTTAAACATGGGAGGATAAATAAATAATTCTCATTGAGGAATGAAAACCAAGATTCCCGCATGTCAAAATTGTGGGATGAAGCATCCCATAAACTCTTTAATAGAAATCATGAGATAATTCAAATGTATATAAGAGGGGAATCAATCTAATCATTTCTAAAAAGTTATGAATAATCCCACAAAAGTTGAAGAAGGAGAAGGGATGGATCATATATTTACTCATCCTGGAGTGTCATGTTTTAAATTTATGGAACATTGAAATTATTGGATCTAATTCCCTAAGACAAGGGTTATGAGATACAATCAATGATAAAAACCTCTATGGATATAAGGAAGGTAATACAATATCACTACCATTTATGGGGAAACAAAAAATGATGTAGTGAGAGGGACAATGTTTATTCATTCATTAATTGTGAATGTACTATTTGTTTCTAGTTCCACTCCATTTTTTGTATCATATAATTTTATTAGACTTTCTCAAACAAAACCTCAAAATATAGAAGTTGAATTATTTATGAGAATAGGAAATGGGGAAATGTTTGCTTCAAAAGTATAAAACTAATCCCTAGGAGATCATTCTTCACACCCTAAGACATTCTCCAATTCTATTCTAGTGCAAGGAGGAGGATGAATCTACATTATAATTCTAAAATAATGTTTTTATATTATTTATTTATGTGAAATAATATCTATCTCAAATGATTGTGAAAAAAATAGAGGATCATGCCTGAAAAAAATCCCACAATGAGGGACTACACCGATGTGTTCCCCGAAAAAATGTCCAATATTCATCCAAACTGAGAGGTTGAGTTATCCATTGAACATATACATGGATATATACCCAAATAAAAGATAAATTATAGAATAAAACTCATTGATTTGGAATAATTTAATAAGTAGTTACAATATAATATGGAAAAGGGTTCATACTCCCACATACTTTACCATGGGGTGCGCCGATTCGCTTTAGGTAGAATAAAGATGGGTTGATGAAACTCTCATAGATTATCATGACCTCACCAAAACTCTGAAAACAAATTATCCCCATCCATGGATAGATAAATTTTTCAATAGCTCTATTTGGGTGTATTTATTTCTCTATTGTTGACCTTCGGTTGGGATATCACCAATTAAAGGTGAAGAAGAAAGATATTTCTAAGACAGCCTTTCGCTTGACGTGTGGACACTATGAATTAATAGTGATTCCATTAAAACTCACTAATTATATATTAATATTCCTGTAAATTATGAATATATTTTTTATATATTACCTAATTTTTTTTAAATCACTATAGATTTTATTTTGATATACGTCGAGAGAAAGGAGAAGCATGAAGAACATTTGAATATTGTGATGATGTTTTTGAAAAGGGAGAAAATATATGAAATTTAAAGTAAATGTGTATTATGGATGGAGTAAGTACCATTCCTATGACATGTTATCACAAACAATAGTATATCTACATACCCCTATAAGAAAATTAAATTTTAGGAGTGTCCCAGACCAACATCTGTAATGGAGATATGTAGTTTCTTTTTTCAAAATGGGTATTGCCAAAGATTTTTTAAGAACTTTTCATTACTATCAACCCCAAAAATAATTCTAACATAGAAAGGAGTATAGTTTTTCTGGACTAGTGAATATGATTACTACTTCAACAATTTGAAAAAGAGTCTTATCACTACATCAGTACTCAAAGTTCCCACAAGTTGAGAACTATTTCTCATATACAGCGATGCATCAAATAATAGATTCTGCTATTTATTGATGAAAAATAATAATGAAATAGAATTTTCATCAAGGTATCTAAATTTTGATGAGAAAAAACATCCCACGAATGATCTTGATTTGGTGTCCTTGATCTTATCTTTGAAAATATAGTGTCATTTTCTCTATGTGGATAAATGTGAGACTATTAATGATTAAAATATTCAAAAATATTTATTCAGAAAAAAAATATTTATATGCACCAATGAAGATAGTTATATCCCATTAATGATTATTACTACTAAATCCACTACCATATTGGTAATGAAATTAATGTGGTAGATGTTCTTATATGAAAGTATCATGTAACTTTATCAATTATGAGATTTAAGAAGGATCCAATATTATTTGAATTACAAAGTATGTATATGGAAATAATAATTCATTGAAAATAATTATTCCTTAATCAAAATATTTATCAACCATCCCTTATGGATAAGATAAAGTATTCACTATGAATTTATGTGGAATTTTTGAAGAAGGTGGATTCATTAAAAATGAAAAATTATAAGCGTTAAAAATTGATGGGGAAGGAGTCATAAGATTTAGGTCACGAACATGTATTGCATCAAACCATAAGATAAATAGGAATATTTGAATGATTTACATTGCTCTGACATCTCCATCAACCCTAGGATTACAAAGATGAATCAAGATCTCTAAGAGAACTTTTGGTGGGAAATATGTAGACAGATATTTCTGAATATGCATCAAAGTACCATGTATGTTTGAAAGTGAAGGATGAAAGTTTAAATTATTAATGGTTGATGTGTATATTACCTAAACCTACATAGAAATAGGAAAACAACCCCATGGAATTTTTGTCTAGACATCCAATGAAATTAAGAGGAAATGGATATATATGGGTTGTTGTGGATCATCTTATAAAGATTGCTCAATTTATTGAAATTTTATAGGACTTATCACTCGATTAGAATCCACATATATACATTAGAGATGTTCTGAGGCTTCATGGAGTACCATTATCGATTGTATATGAATGAGATCTGAGATTTACTCCCATGATATAGAAAATTATCCATTATTATCTAACAACTAAGTTGAAATTCTACTTTTTCTATCACCATAAAACTGATAGAAAGTTCGAGTGGACCATTTTGAAACTAGTAGACATATTGAGAGAATTTTTAGAAGACATCAAAGGAGGATGGGATCAATATCTTCCGCTATTCATGTTCTCTTACCATAATTGTTTAAACACGACTATAAAAATATCCCCATATGAAGAACATTAGTGGGTGATATGTAGAACACCTTTATGATTAGAAGAATTCTGTGAAAGGAAGCTACCATGACCTAAAATGGTTGATAAAATGGTTTAAAAGGTTAATATTATTCAACATAACATCAGGGTTATCAAAGTGTACAAAATAAAAATGTAGAAAATCATCAATGGGACACAGAGCATGAAGTTGGAGATAAGGTGTAAGAACCTAGATCTTCTATTCGGGTATGTTTTTCCTTTTCAGAACGTTTTTTAGGAAAAAAGAAATTTTGGAAATTTTCTAGGTACACACCGTGTACATTATGAGTACACGCCATGTACTTCCTTACCACAGGGGGTAGTGTTCTGACCGTGTAGTATCCACAAACACGGTCGTGTGGGAGTGACTGGGAGGCCGCTTAAAGAAGAGTATAGAAAAGGAGAGTACATGCCATGTACTTCAAAATTAAACATTGTGTACTTCAAAAGTACACGTTGTGTACTTTCTTTATTTCATTAAACACATCGAGGTCGTGTCTAATTTCCAGAATTCTCTTCTTTTAGGTATCGTTTGACCGAGAGATCCATACGGCTGCAGATCTTCAACAATCTCATGAGCTTCCATCCGTCCTCTGAATCAACCACCATCGGTTAGGTTGGAATCACATCTGTGAGTTTTATTTTCTCCTAGAGCACCATCTTCTGATTTTTCCTCTCTCGTGAGATATCGTGGGTTGAACATTTTAGAAATTTTTTTAGATCTTAAACGTTATAAGGAGATTAAAGCTTCAAGGTTCACATATAGTGATCTCCTAACCCCAAGGTAGGTGGTCTGTGCCTTTCCGTTCAAATTATTTGAGTATTATGTGAAAATTCCACCAATACCTTGAACGTAGTATTGCGTGTATACCGTTTTACTCAGGTTGTTAGCCTGCCATTATTGTATGGTTGTGTAGAGGTAATTTGGATGTGTATTGGGGTGATTGTTATTCTTTGGATGTTTTCCCCTTGATTGTTCTTCTTATGACTGTTTGATCCTATTTAGCCAGTTTGGCTGCCTTGCCTATTTTCCATGCCTGTTTCTGTAGGATGGAGAGTTTGTATTCTGACATGCTTGATTTTCTATAGACTTTTAGCCAAGTAGTTTTTTAGGTTTACTTTGGCCATATCGCACTACTATGATCGTTGACCTATACAGGTCTGTGAGAAACTAGTGTAGTGGACTATAAATGGAATTGAAATTGTGAGCTTCCTCAGGGAGTCTTTGGCACTTTAGACTATAATGGGAATTGACAGAGTGAAATTCCTCATAGATTCCTTGATTGCTTTAGACTATAACGGGATTGACTGTGTGAGCTTCCTTAGAGAGTCTTTATTTTAAATTGAAAGACCTGGGCTATAAGGGTAATTGACCATGTGAGCTTCCTTAGAGAGTCCCTGACTACCTTAGACTATACGGGGAATTGACTCTGTGAGCTTCCTTAGAGAGTCTTTCTTTACCTTTGACTATAAGGGGAATTGACTGTGAGCACTTCCTCAGAGTGTCTGTATATATTCTTATGACTGAACCAGAGGGGGTAGGCTAAGTAAACTACCCAAAGGGTTGCTTGTACATCTTCGGTAGGACTATAGGCCATGGCTGTGAGTACTTCCTAAAGAGTTACCTGTTTGAGGTTTAGCTGTTTGTTTCATTATTGCTTGATATTGAAATTTTGGATTGTTTACTACTGAGCACTTTCTAGTTTACTATTTTTTGTAATTTTAAGTGGTGCATATTTTCTGACTGTTAGGAATAGATCTTTGGGTGGTTTCCTACTGGGATATAGTCTCACATCCTGTTTGGGCCATTCTTTTGGGCCCAAACAGATTATATTGTTGTAGGTATAGATAAGGGAAATTGTCCTTCTGCTTCAGGTACTTGATTTACTGTGGAGCTGGAGAGCATGGGACGAAGCTGTGGCTTGCGATGAGGGGGAGTTTATCTACTTTCTTTTTCACTTTGGTTTAGCACTGTTATATTCTATCATTGTGACTAGTTTGGAAGTTTTCCAATAAATATGTATCATGCATCATTTTATATATGTTCTCTATTTTATACTTCAGTTTTTTGTCGTTACTGTTGTATTTCATTATTATTACTTCCTATCTTGTATGTATTTATTTACATCCGTTGTGGACTCTTCCAATGAGGGAATAGTTTCCCCACTATCACACCCAAGGCCCTTGCTACTAGGCAGCAGCCTCTGACGTTTGGGGAAATGCTCTTGATGCCATGTGACCAACTGGGTAAGGGGCTCCTCTGGGTGGCTTCTGGAACCGGGATGTTACAAAGTGGTATCAGAGGAATTATTTTCACTTGACTTACTATTTAGATCATTATCCAGGGATATGATGGAATGGGTACTTGGTAATAAGGTTTTCCTGGGAGTAGCTAACTCGTGTACTGGGAAAAACCAATCTACCTAATTTAATTTCAATTTTTCTGGTTTTTCAATTATTACAGTTCATTTTATTTGACCTTGATTGATTCACATGAATTTTACTATTACTGTGGATGTTATTGAGGTTATATTTCTATTGCAACCCAGTGAGATGAGGGTTTTTCATCTCATGCATCATATAGGAACTAGATAGAAATCACATGTCCTGCATTTTTTCCATGCCATCTAGGATGCATTAGTGATTGCATGTTTTTTGATAGATGATGTGTAAAATATGCATGTTATTGTAATAGTTTCCTTGATAGAAATACTTGTTGTTTGTGTAGCACCACAAAATTTTTATGGTATTTTTCTATTAAATACATTCTATTCATCACTGTGTTCCTTCGAAACAACACCATGTTATTTTGGATATAGTCAAAACCTAGCCATTAAATATAAATTTTCCAAATCATTGTTTTGAATTTCAAAAAATGGTTATCTAGAGTTGTGATCAGTAAGTCATGTGGAGACTAATAGAATAAACATAATTTTTTGTGAATAGTAACAAACCCTTATGAATAGTAATATGAATAGTAATATGAACATTATGAATAGTAAATAATATTATTATTTCATTTTCTTAAGGCAACAAGATAATGAGATCTTAATTAGTTTTTCAATGAGAAATTAAATTAATTGCACTTTAAGATTGTTTTTTTAATTAACTACGACTTTATTTAAAAATTAAATTAATAATATATAGAAAATTATTTTTGAAAAATTGATTACACTTTTGAATTCTACACGTCGAAAAATGGTTAGGGAGAATTTTGGGAATTTTTCTGAAACACTTGATTTTTCAGTGAATAGTAAAAAATACAGATTTTAGTTTCAGTGTGTTTATGACATAATTAATGATGTAATGATGATGTCATAAATCTGGATTACTTTTGAATAGTTAAATAAGATGTTAGGTGTCCCAAGTGTCTTTAACCATGGGAAATCCCATGGTTTTGCAAATACCACCCATGAGGTGTCCCTTGGAAATTATTAAAATAATCCCTCACTTTTCCTATAAATACCAACTCTTTCCTTCATTGAATTCATTTACAATTCTCCCTAAAAATATTTATGGCCTACTTACCTTCATATTAGTCCTCCCAAGGTTTCCTCAATCCCCCAACGTCCCAACCTTCATGTTCTAAGGGTTATTCTACAAGGTAATAAAATTCTCAATTTCTTTCTTTTTTCCTTTCATGTTCTCTTTTATGTGGTATATCTTTCACGTTTCCATACCATGTTCTTATTTTTATTCTTAATATTGATCTAATATATATTATGATTCATTTATTTATAGGTGATCCTTGTCCCATATATTTTTAATATTTTCTAAAACCATGTTGCGTAGCCGTTAGGCTGCTGAATTTTTGTAAGCAATTTAGAAATTATTCTTTTATTTCGAGTTCATTATTTATTATTTCTTCATCTCTTATTACACAAGAGGAATGAAATCTCCAGAATCTTTTATATTCGAGATGTTCTCATATTCATGAGAATTTAATTATCAATCTTCTTCTTTTCCCAACTTGTTCAATGAATTAAAAACATTGTTCATGATGTGTCGAATCACCGATATCGTGGACGATGTGATTTCAATTTGAAATAATTATTTCAAGTCTGGTCATTAAACCATTTATATGCTTGGAACAGGTTATAATATATGTGTTATGACTCAGCCATGGTTCTGTAATTCTTTGGTAGTCATGGTTATAATTTATAAAACAAAATGATGTTGTTATTATCAAAGAACCACTAAAATGATCTAAAAGAACATCATTAATGTTTTAACTAATGAATCATCATCATGGTATATAACCAAAAATCATTATAAGATAATTTATATCTCCATAATTTCAATAATAATATGTATTATCAATTCTTGATGTTTAACCATGTTTCAAATGAACTTCCATTCATGGAAACAAGTAACGAACCATGAAAATCAAGGGAGAAAATGCTTCCAAAACATAAAAATTGAACCAATTGAACCCATAGAAAGGGCCATGAATGAACCTAATAAGGTTATACTAAATAAATTAAATTTAAAGGAGGTTTTTTGAAATATTAATTAATGAAGTTAATTTTGATTATTCTGTTCATTAAAACAAATGAAGAACACACTCGAGCATAAGGTAAGGGGTTTCTCATCTCACTTTCAATTATGTGGGATTTTCATTGTCTGCCGCTTATTTCTTGTATGTGGTATATGTGTACTGAAATTGGATATATAATAACATTATTCTATTTATATTCATGTTATTGAATGATTCACTTGATTTTCATTAAGTTCTGGTCATATGATTTGACTGATTACAATGTGGTAAGGGACATTGTCTCAACAACCTTTTCATTGTGACTAACTTGTATTGTGCACCTAATAATTCTTATGTGGTGTACCTAAATCCCATTTGAGATCCCTTTTAATTTTATATTTTATTTATATTAAATATCCATAAACTCATATCATGGATATGTTTGTTGTTTAAATCGTATACCATTTTACATACGATGTTTATTTGGAATGTTAATATGGAAATATTGATGAATCTGTATACTCTACTCTAAACAGATATTTGAAAGGTACATTGATCTTTTATTGAATCAATGTATAAATAATTATTGTACATGAAGTGGTGGGTGGGCCCCTCTATAGCCCCTCGATGCATCGGTAGGTCTCATGAGACAAAACAGTTTGGCGACAAACCCTTCGAGTTTGATTCCAAAAGTCAGATGGGTTTCTAACCATAGAACTAAAACATTTTTACGGTATTATGGTTTCATGTGGAATATAAATGATGTACAATTAATAATCATTCTCTTTATTCATTACCAGTTATTATTATTATCCATGAGATTTTCACTATGACAAAATTTATGGATGCAGTTTCATTTTTAGTTATTAATGGAATTAGTTATTCATTTATTTACTATTCCATATTGATTATGTAAGATTATTTGTGATTCAATTATAACTGTACTCAATATTCCCCTATTTGTAACCCTTACTATGCATTTGATCTCACCCCTTTCATTGTCTACCTCCGAAAGGTGATGATGAGAAGGTTTTCTTTTGAGTTCCTGTGAATGCAGTTTTGAGTTTTTTATTATATATTGTATTTTGTAACCTTTTCCAATGTAATTTGAGTTACATCTATGTATCTAGTTTCTTCAAGACTAATAAACTGATCATTCCTTAAGTATTTTCATTCCTTCTAACCATGCCAATATCACAAGTATTTCACTGGCTCCAGTCTAGAGGGGTCGGGGTGTTACAGTTGGTATCAGAGGAAGTTTAGTGGAACACTTGGAAACTAGACTAGGAAATTTATAGTAGGGAAGAAATCACTAAGGTAGTATTTGAGGATAAATGTAAATTAAAATCCTGGTATTTTGTTAAGGAATAGATTATGTTTCCATTTCAAGCAATACATCCATGTCTGGATACGAGCAGGTAGAGGCAGCTCTGGAACAGATGTATCTAGGGGTAAAACTTGAAAATACCGTTATGAGCTAGACTCCAACGGGAACTGGTGCACGACAATGGGACTTATAGCACTCTTGGTTATGACACTCCTGGGGGATATTCTTAGGATAATTGATATATTATTTACAAGACATTATGATGGAGTTAATGTAAAATTTTTCCCCATAGGAACCTTGTTATAAGATTAGTTGTGCATATAATTTCAATCTATGTTGAGTGATTTTTTATTTGATATTCATAAACAAATATAGTGTATCCCATTATTTAGAACTAGAGTCTAATGGATAAAGGGGAATCAATAATCGTGAGAAAGGTAGGGATCTCCCTACTGAGCAAGTCAACATAGTCAATGTTGGAGCAGATCAGATCATGAACATATTGGGACAACTTACTAAAGTTGTAAAGAAAAACCATTCAACACCTTTGTTGGATAGTTTCATGTGGAAGAAGCCCCCATCTTTCAGTGGGACTACTAATCTAGTGGTTTTTGAGTAATGGATCAAGTCCCTTGAAAATATATTCATGGCGTTAAGATGCAATAAAAATGAAAAGGTAGTACTAGAAGTATATTGTCTCAAGGGAGATGCTGATCAATGGTGGTCTCTGATTCAAAATACCCCAGAAGAAGAAGAGATAGAGGAAATGGAATGGAGTAATTTTAAGGAAATATTCTTCGAAAGATATTCCCCTCATGAGAAATGAACTGAAATGAAGAGGAAATTCCTTGGATTGAAACAAAGGGAAGAAGACAATGTTATGGAGTATGAGGCCACCTTCACAAGGCTAGCCAGGTATACTATGGATTATGTATGTGACTTGGCAGACAAGATTGGTCATTTCATTGATGGTCTTAATCCAAGTCTTCGAAGGGCACAGGCTTCTCAATAATTTTCATCATATGATGCAATTGTATCAAGTGCCATCAAAACAGAGAATGAATTTTCTAGATCAAATTTTTTCAAAGGAAACCAAGATAATAAGTGGAATTCTGATAACAAAGGAAAAGGAGAATCACCAAAGAAGAGCAAGGGAACGAATAGTTTCCTATTATGCGAGAATTATGGAAATAATCATCCCAGGAAATGCTTGAAAGGGATGGGAGTCTACTATAGCTACGGAGAAAAGGGTCATCGATCAGATGAATGAAAGGGGAAGAAAAAATTCAATGATGTTCAATGCTATAAATATAGAGATACGGGACACTATGCAAATAAGTGTCCTAAGCACCAGGGAATCATGCCTTAGAAAAATCCAAGAGAGCAAGGGAGAACCTATGCGATTACAACCATGGAGGTTGATGTTCCTAGTGACATGGTGGTAGGTACTTTAATTGTTTCCTCAAACTCATCCACCACTTTATTTGATTTTGGATCATCACATTCATTTATATCCTCTCAGTTTTCCATGAAAATTATATATGTCCAATTTTTTATAAGAAATGAGTTGTCAGTCAAAACTCCGATGGTATATATCATTACAACAAAGTCATGTCGACTAGTCCCCCTCCAAACACCAAAATGTGCTTTAGTTTCTAGCCTTATCATCATACCCATGAATACATTTGATAGAATTATCGGTATGGATTGGATATCAAATTATGATGCGTGGATTTATTGCAAGAAAAAGGAAGTTATAATATTTGGAAATGGTGTAGAATCCCTTGTCTTTAGGGTAGAAACTTCACCACCTAATTCTTATCTAGAACCACCCCCAATAGCTCTAATGAATGCAATACTTGGAGAGGAAGATAAACCAATATCCATGGGAGAGGAAAGAAATATTCAAATTGAATATGTGAACATAGTGAAAGAGTACATTGATGTATTTCTAGAGGTTTTACCAGGACATACTCCAGAGCGAGAAATTGAGTTTTCCAATGACTTAATTCCTAGTGAAACGCCTATAACAAAGACCCCATATAGAATGGACACTGTGGAGCTAGTGGAGCTGAAGAAACAACTAGAAGAGTTAGGTGAAAAAGGATTTATTCTACCTATTTTTTCTCCATGGGGAGCCCGAGTATTGTTTGTAAAGAAGAAAGATGGATCCATGAGGCTATGCATTGATTATAGAGAAATCAATGATATTACAATAAAGAATAAGTATCCTCTACCCCAGATTGATGATTTATTTGACCAACTTAATGGAGCTCAATAATTTTCAAAGATTGACCTTCGATCCAGATATCATCAACTGATTGTGATAAAGAAAGATATTCTGAAGACATCATTTCACACCAGGTATGGGCATTATGAGTTTATAGTGATGCCTTTTGGATTGACTAATGCACCATCTGTTTTCATGGATTTAATGAAAAGATTTTTAAATTAATATCTTGATAACTTTGTTGTGATATTCATCGATGATATCCTCGTATACTCAAAAATCTATGAAGACCATGAGAGTCGCATGCGAGTTATTCTGCGAACTCTTAGAAGAAATCAATAATATAGGAAGTTTAGCAAGTGCAAATTCTGGCTTCAGTCAGTTTCTTTTCCTGGACATATTTTCTTGAAGGATGGAATCCTAGTTGATCTTGCAATGAAAAAGGCAATCCATGATTGTCCCATGCCAACAAACATAACTGAGGTACGCAATTTTATTGGCTTAGTAGGTTATTATCGGCATTTCGTGTAGAATTTTACCCGACTGGCTAACCCGCTAACGAAGCTCACACATAATGGGGTTAAATATGATTGGACAAAAGATTGTGAAGAATGTTTGAAAGAACTGAAGAGAAGATTATTCAATGCTCCTATATTGACTCTACCATCAGGGAATGATGGGATTATTATTTATAGTGATGCTTTAATGAAAGGACTTGGTTGTGTCCTTATGAAAAATGATAGGGTTATTTCATATGAATCACGAAAGCTAAAAATTCATGAGAAAAACTATCCTACTCATGATCTGGAGTTAGATACTGTAATCATTTCTTTGAATATATGGAGACATTATCTCTACGGTAAAAAATGTGAGATTTATACAGATCACCAGAGTTTGAAGTATATTTTCTCACAAAAAGAACTCTACATGAGGCAAAGGAGACGGATTGAACTACTCAAGGATTATGATTGCACGATACACTACCACCAGGGGAAGGAAAATAAGGTGGAAGATGCTTTGATCAGAAAGGATCATGGAGTTTTTAACAAGATGAGAGTTGAAAGGGATCCTATTATCATGGATCTAGTAAAGATGGATATGGGAATAACCATGGAAGGTGAAACATCAATGCTTTCTAAAATGGTTGAAAACCCATCTTTATTAGAAAGGATAAAAAGTTCTCAGGCTGATTATGTGGAGTTTCAAAATACGATTAAAGTTGTGAATGATGGGAGATTGAGTGACTTTGTATATGAAGATGGAATTTTGAAATTTGGGAAGAGAATTTGTGTTTCCAATATTCTTGATCTAAAAAGGGAATTGTTGGATGATGCTCATAGTTCCAATTTCTCAATACACCCTGGTAGCACTAAGATGTATATAGATTTCAAGGTACATTTTTGGTGGGACAACATGAAGAGGGAGATTTCTGATTTTGTGTCAAGATGTATGGTTTGTCAATAAGAGAAAGCTGGAAGGCAACAGCCTGGAGGAGTATTGAAACCTCTTCCCAAACCTGAGTGGTAAAGGGATAATATCACGATGGACTTTTTCATGGGACTACCAAAGACTCCTAGAAGGAACAATGTAATATGGGTCATTATTGGTCGTCTTACCAAGTCAGCACATTTTCTTTCTATAAGAGAAGACCTACCACTTGAATATCTAGCAAGAATATATACTAATGAATTATTGAGACTTCATGGAGTTCCCCAATCTATTGTTTCTGATCGTGATCCATGTTTTACATTAAGATTCTGGAAAAGTCTCCAGAAGACTTTGAATACTGAGCTTCATATGAGTACTGCATATCACCCTCAAACTGACGGATAGTCTGAAAGGACTATTCAAACTCTGGAAGACATGCTGAGATCATGCTCTCTTTACTTACAAGGTATGTGGGATCAATACATGCCTTTAGTGGAATTTTCCCACAACAATAGTTTCCATTCTAGTATTCAAATGGCTCCATATGAAGCATTATAAGGAAAGATATTTCGAATTCTAACTTGTTGGGATGAAGTTTGTGAAATGAAACCTATAGGGCCAGAACATATTGAAGAGACCAAGACAAAGGTGAAGAAAATACAATCCCATATTAAAGAACCCCAAAGTAGGCAAAAGAGTTATGCTGACAACCAGAGAAAAGACTTGGAATTTCAAGTGGGATATCATGTATTACTGAAATTATCTCCATGGGAGGGTGTCTTAAGGTTCGGTAAGAAATGGAAACTGTGCCCTAGGTACATCGGACCATTTGATATCTTGGGAAGAATTGGAGCTGTAGAATACCATTTAGCGATGCTACCAAATCTCTCCAGAGTTCATGATGTGTTCCACATATCATTGTTAACGAAATACATGCCAGACCCAACGCATGTACTCACATATGAAGGAAGAGAACTGGAACTGGATTTGTCATACTGTAAAAAGCCCATCAGGATTCTTGACACAAGGGAGTAGGTATTGAGAAATCAAACAACTCGTCTAGTAAAAGTTATTTGGTGAAACTATAATATGGAGGAAGCAACATGGAAACTAGAGGATTTCATGATGAAGAACCGCCCACATCTTTTTGGTGGGCTATGTATATAAAATTTCGATGAAGAAATTTATGAAGGAGGGAATAATGTCGCACCCCAAAAATTTTATGGTATGTTTCTATTAAACACATTCTATTCATCACTGTTTTCCTTAGAAACAACACTAGGTTATTTTGGATATAGTCAAAACCTATCCATTAAATATAAATTTTCCACTTCTTTGGTTTGAATTTCGAAAAATGGTAATCTAGAGTTGTGATTAGTAAGTCATTTGGAGTCTAATAGAACAAACTTAATTTTTGGTGAATAATAACATACCCTTATGAATAGTAATATGAATAGTAATATGACCCTTATGAATAGTAAATAAAAATATTATTTCATTTTTTAAAGGCAATAAGATAATGAGATCTTAATTATTTTTTCAATGAGAAATAAAAATAATTGCACTTTAAGATTGTTATTTTTCGAATTAACTATGACTTTATTTTAAAAATAAATTAATAATATTTAGAATTTTTTTTTAAAAATGGATTTCACTTTTGAATTATACATGTTGAAAAATAGTCAGGGTGAATTTTGGGAATTTATCTAAAACAGTTGATTTTTCAGTGAATAGTAAAAAATACAGTTTTAAGATTCGGTGTGTTTATGACATCATTAATGATGTAATGATGATGTCATAAATCAGGTAGACTTGTGAATGGTTATATAAGATGTGACGTATCCAAAGTGGCTTTAACCATTGGAAAATATCATGGGAAAGCCCATGGTTTTGCAAATACCACCCATGAGGTGTCCATTGCAAATTATTAAAATAATCCCTCACTTTTCCTATAAATACAAACTCTTCCATTCATTAAATTCATTCCCAATTCTCCCTCAACTAATTTCTGGACCCCTTACCTTTATATTAGTCCTCCCAAGGTTTCCTCATTCCCCCAAGGTCCCAACCATCATGTTCTAAGGGTTATTCTACAAGGTAATAAAATTCTCAATTTGTTTCTTTTTCCTTTCAAGTTCTATTTTATGGGGTATATCTTTCAACTTTCCATACCATGTTCTTATTTTTCTTCTTATTCATGATATAATTTATATTATGTTTCATTTCTTGATATTTTACCCTTTTCCCCTCTCTTTTTAATATTTTCTAAAACCATGTTGCGTAGCCGTTAGGCTGCCGAATTTTTGTAAGCAATTTTAAAATTATTCTTTTATTTTCAATTATTTATTTATTATTTATTCATCTCTTCTTACCCAAGATTAATGAAATTTTCCGAATCTTGTATATTTTGGATGTTCTATTATTTCATGAAAAATTCATCGTCAATCTTCTTCTTGTCCCCACTTGTTCATGGAATTAAAAACATTGTCCGTGATGTGTCGAATTACCGACATCGTGGACGATGTGATTTAAATTTTCAATTATTCTTTCACATCTGGTCATGAAACCATTTATATGGTTGAAAAAAGTTATAATATATGTGTTATTACTCAACCATGGTTCTTTAATTCTTTGGTAATCATTGTTCTATTTTATAAAACAAAATGAGGTTGTTATTATCAAAGAACCACTAAAATGATCTAAACGAACATCATTAATGTTTTAACTAATGAATCATCATCATGGTATATAACCCAAAATCATAATAAGATCATTTTTATCTCCATAATTTCATTCATAATATGTATTAACAATTCTGGATGTTTAACCATGTTTGAAATGAACTTCCATTCATGGAAACAAGTAACGAACCATGAAAATCAAGGGAGAAAATGCTTCCAAAACATAAAAATTGAACCAATTAAACCCATAGAAAGGGCCATGAATGAACCTAATAAGGTTATACTAAATCAATTAAATGTATATGAGGTTATGGAAATATTAATTAATGAAGATAAATTTTATTATTCGGGTCATTAAAACAAACGATTAACATACTCGAGTAAAAGGTATGGGGTTTCTCATCTCACATTCAATTCTGTGGGATTTTCATTGTTTTCCACCAATTTCTTATATTTGGTATATTTGTTCTTCCATTTGATATATAACAACATGATTCTATTTATATTTTTTTTATTCAATGATTCACTTGATGTTCATTATGTTCTGGTCATATTATTAAACTGATTACATTGTGGTAAGGGACTTTGTCTCAACAACCTTTTCGTTGTGACTAACTTGTATTGTGCACCTAATAATCCTTATGTGGTGTACCTACTGCCCATTTGAGATCACTTTTCATTTGAAATTATATTTTTATTAAATATCCATAAACTCATATCATGGATATGTTTGTTGTCTAAACCGTATACCATTTTACATATGGTGTTTTTTGGAAAGTTATTTTTGAAAATTTGATGAATCTATATGCTCTACTCTATACGGATATTTAAAAGGGATATTGATCTTTTATTGAAGAAATCTATAAATAATTATTGGACATGCAGTGGCGGGTGGGGCCGTTATAGCCCCTTGATGCATTGGTAGGTCTCATGAGATAAAATAGTTTGGCGACAAACCCTTCGAGTTTGTTACAAAAAATCAGACGGGTTTCTACCCACAGAACTAAACCATTTTTACGGTATTATGGTTTCATGTGCCAGATACATGATGTACAATTATTAATAATTCTCTTTATTCATTATCAGTTATTATTATTATCCATGATATTTTCACTATGACAGAATCTATGAATGCAATTTCATTTTTAGTTATTAATGGAATTAGTTATTCATTTATTCACTATTCCATATTGATTTTATCAGATTATTTGTGATTAACTTATTACTATACTCAAGATTCAGCTATTTGTAACCCTTACTCAGTGTTCGAGTTCACCCCTTTCACTGTCTACCTTTGACAGGTGATGAAGAGAATGTCTTATTTTGAGTTCCTGTGGATGCACTTTTGAGTTTTTTTATCATGTATTGTATTTTGTAACCCTTTCCAATGTAATTTGAGTTACATATATGTATCTAGTTTCTTCAAGACTACTAAACTGATCATTCCTTCACAATTTTCAATCCTTCTAACCATACCAATATCACAAGTAATGCACCGGCTCCAACCTAGAGGGGTCAGGGTGTTACAGTTTGATAGGGTATTATTTAGGTATAGATTTTATGAATGAATTATGAACATTGGTTCTTGAGGTGTTTTGAGCCCTCATGGACCAGAAATTGGTATATCATTTCCTTGTTTGACATGTTATAATGTGTGGAAGATTCCAAACATTGATTAGCGAGGATTATGGGCCCTCACGGATCAGAATTTGGCACTTTATTTGTTCATTTCAGTGTTTTCTGGGTTCTAGAGTAGTTTCTGAGGCTTATTGTCTGGAAAACCCCAAAATACACGTCGTGTAGTTTTAAGTACACACAATCTGTTCTTCTTTTTAGGAAGAAACTGATTTTCTTAAGTAAATTCCATGTACTTTATGTACATGTCGTGTATTCTCTAACCATGTCATAGGTTGTGTGGGCAGAGACACAGGATGAGGGAAATCTGGGGGGAACACGCTGTGTACATTTCGAACACGCCTGGTAGTGTTGACCCAGTGTTGTCCAGTGTAAACAAAGACACAGACCGATAATTCCTTAAGATATACATGCCATGTCTGTGTTGAACACTCCATGTAGTCTGACCCGGGTACTCGTTCGTGTCACAAACAACACGGGTTGGTATCATCCTTTCATATACACACCGTGTCTACATTGTACACACCATGTAGTCTTGCCATAGGAGAGTTGTGTGGATTAACTGTATAGAAGGACTCAGGTAGGGTAAGAGGATTCAGGTACACGCTGTGTGTTAAGACAATACACTATGTGTCTGGGGTGTTATACGACCAGTATAGGCAGGAGTACACGCCCATGTAAATGGCTTCAAGGAACATGCTGTCTAAGAATTGTACACACCATGTAGTCATTTTTTGTAAAACTGGAATAATTTCTTTATCATGTTCCCTTCTTACACTCCTTGTTTTTAGTCCTTAATAATCTTTATCTAAGGTGTGCCTGACCTTGCAGATTCATGACACTGAGACGTCCTCTGGTTGTGCACCAGTTGCCAGACGGTGATTAGACACCGGACATGGCTGATCAGGGACTACCTGTAGATCCTATCGTTTTTCTAGCCTTAGCACAAGACGTTGTATCAAACATAGGTGTTGATTCATAGTTCAGGGATTTATTTTTGGGGATGATGGAGACCTTTCAAGGAGAGCTGCCTCCTACCCCGTTGATGGATGATTTGAAGAGGGTATTTCAGCTGCAACATCCTCCTACTTTCTCAGGGGATGGAGGACCCCAGGCTGCAGAGTCATGGCTAGAAGCCATGCTGACGATTTTCTAGCATCTAGAGATACCTCCAGAGAAGAGCATGAATCTCGCTACTTACATGCTTAAAGAATCCGCCAAGAGGTGGTGGGATGTGATCTCGCAGGCGGGACACTAGTAGAATATGTCTTGGTATGAGTTTCAGCGCATCTTCTACAAGTACTTCTATCCAGAGACCTTGAAGGCCAATCGAGCCCAGGTGTACAAGAGTCTAGAGTAGGGTACTCTTTTTGTTATGGAGTATTCCTATCTCTTCATAGATCTGCAACATTTCATGCCTATTCCAAGAGGTGATGAGTTATTTCTTGCATGGAAGTTTGAGGATGGTCTGAGGCACAACATCCGATCATAGGTGAACATCTTCAGGTTGACTTCAATATCTTCTATCTTCAACTAGGCACTGATCATAGAGCATAATATGTGGGATTCTAGAGCTGTGAGCCAGGGAGGTTCGACATACAGAGTCAGTGCTCCACTAGCTGATAGCAAGAAGTGCCATAGGGAGGCTATGCGAGGAGATCCGAGTAGGCGGGAGGAATCTTCCGATAGCCAGGTGGTGTGAAACCAGTGTGGAAGAAGTGGGCATATGAGGCCACATTGACCGAGAGACCCAGTGGAGTGCCGATCTTGCAGAAATATGGGCCATCTTCAGAGCTTCTGTCAGATCTTCTCACCAATAGCTAGTGACAGGGGTTCTTCTATGACTCCTCATTCAAGAGAAGTGCCACTAGATTCTCACCATTCTTGGAACTGGAGTTCTTCCGGCCGTTCAGGCCGAGGTGGAGGTTGTGGACATGGTAGTCAGTCACTGGTTCTTCAGCTATATTAGGGTGGATAAGATTAGAGTGGTCAAGTAGGGTCACAAGGCCGCGGTGTAGGCCAGACTATTGCAGTGGAGCAAACCCAACATGAGAAAGATCTCAGACCTCCGATCGTTCAAGGTACAATCTTACTATCCTTAGTTTTATCTTCTACTCTTTTTGATATAGGGGCTTCCCATAGCATTATATCTGTTGCTATCATGGAGATCCTTGGGCTCTGGATCTTTTCTTCTACTGATATGTTGAAGCTAGACAATCTGTTGGGGACTAGAACAACTAGTGTACGTCAGTGTAGAGAGTGACCTATAAAAGTTGGTGGAGGTCACTTTCTATGGGACCTCTATGTCCTAGAGATGACAGCCTATGATGTCATTCTCGGAATGGACTTACTAGTTCCCTTCCAGGAAGTCGTCGATTGTTATCACTGTAGGGTGAGTTTCGTATCACAATATGGTGGATCCTTTCTTTATAAGGGAAAATGGGATGTCCAAACATGCAGAGTGGGTCTAGAGCATCATGGGTTGGGAGGAGTTACAACCCATATTCCTATTCTATATCTGGATGACCAGGGGACTTCACAATTAGAATTTCCTCCAGTGGTGGATCATTTCAGAGATGTCTTTCCAGAGGGATTTTCAGTTTTCCCTCCGTAGCGCAATGTAGAATTTTCTATTGATCTTGTTCTAGGAGCGGCACTGGTGTCCATTCCTCCTTATAGTATGGCTATAACAAAGTTGTAGGATCTCAAGAAGCAGTTGGAGGAGTTGCATGAAAAGGGTTTTATCTGACCCAGTACTTCTCCTTGGGGTTTACCAGTCCTGTTTACGAAGAAGAAAGATGGCACCCTCAGGATTTGGGTAGATTATCGGAAGCTGATCCGGTTGACAGTCAAGAACCAATATCCCTTTCCTAGGATTGATGGTCTCTTTGATCAGCTTCGAGGAGCCCGTGTGTTCTAGAAGATTTACATGAGGTCCGGTTATCATTAGTTTCACGTTAGACCATATGATATACCTCTGAAAGCCTTCTGAAGTAGGTATGGTCTATATGAGTATATGGTTATACTGTTCGGTCTCATGAATGTGCATGTAGTTTTCATGGCACTGATGAACCGATTATTACATCCTTACATGGATTCCATCATGGTGGTTTTCATGGATGATATCTTGGTGTACTCTCAAACTCGAAATGACCATGCTACCCATCTTGAGATCATTTTTAGTACATTGAGGGAGCATCATTTATAAACTAAGCTCACAATGTCCCACTTTTGGATGGATCAGATTCACTTCCTGGGTCATATTATCTCAGAGGTAGGAGTATCAGTAGACCCAGAGAAAGTGAGAGCTCTAGTTTTCTCGGAGAAACTGAAGAACGTATTTGAGGTGCAGAGTTTTCTAGGGCTGGCTAGATACTACAGACGTTTCATACAAGACCTTTCACACTTGGAAGCACAACTGACAGGTCTGACTAAGAAGGGTGATAAGTGCTTATGGTCAGATTCTTGTGAGTCAGTCTTTCAGTAGCTGAAAGGGAGGTTGACTTCAGCACCGACACTAGTCTTGACAAGCTCAGGCAAGAGATATACTATTTATTGTGATGTGTAAGTTATCAGGATGGGAGTTGTGTTTATTCAGGGTGATGGAGTCATTGTGTACGAGTCCCGGAAGTTTAGGCCACATTAGAAGAATTACCCATTGCACGATCTGGATTTGGAAGTTACTGTTCATGCCCTAGGCTGTTGGAGACATTATCTTCTTAGAGAGCATTTTTTGGTTTTCACAGACCACCAAATTCTCAAGGACATCTTCACTCAGCGTGTTCTGAATTTGAGAAAGCATAGGTGGGTTGTGTACCTATAGTACATTGACTTTGATCTAGCCTATACGCCTGGGAAGGGAAACACGGTGGCTGATGCGTTGAGCAGGAGGTCTCAAATACAGGTTGTTTAGGAGGCCAGCAGTGAGTGTCATCTTATGGATCTGTTCTTTGAGATACTTTTGGATGTGCATGACAGATAAGGGCATACGTTTATATCTTTTTTAGATGTTACCTATACTCTTTTTGATCGTGTTCGAATGACACGACTATCATATTCTGAATGCCTAGTCCTTAGAGAGAGTGTGTCAAGAGAGGACTCTATTCCTAAATGGACCATATGTGAGGATGAGATCCTACTTTTCCAGGGGCGCGTATGGGTGCCAGCAGACATACACGAGAAGCCGATGCCGGATTTTCATTCCTCATTTTGGGCGGTTCATCCTAGCATCACCCTGATGTGTCATGATCTACACCCTCATCATTGGTAGCCAGGTATATAGAGAGATGATGCTGCTTTCATCATGAGGTGTTCCAATTATCAGTAGGTGAAGGCGGAGCATCAGCGAAAAGTAGGGAATTTACAGTAGTTACCCATTCCCAAGTTGAAGTGGAATGACGTCGTGATAGACTTCTTGACCGGTTTTCTGAGGTCACCTCAAGGGAATGACGCAGTTTAGGTTGTCATTGACAGACTGACAAAGGTCTCTCACTTCTTTCCGATCAAGGAGACCATCAGTGTTGATGAGCTAGGACGGTTGTACATCCGAGAGATTGTACGTCATCATGGAGTTCTACACTCAATTTCTTTAGACAGGGATTCAAATTTTACTTCTTTGGTCTGGAAGGGGCTTTAGAAGGCTTTGGGTACATAGGTACTTTTGAGTACAACTTGCCACCCCCAGAGAGATGGCCAGTCTGAGCATACGATTCAAGTGCTTGAGGACATGCTCCGAGCATGCATCCTCGGTTTTGGAGGTTCTTGGAAGAAGCATATACCTATTTTGGAGTTTGTGTACAATAATAGTTGTCAATTGACTATTCAGATGATACCTTATGAGACATTGTATGGTAGGCCATTCTTTTCACCCATAAGTTGGCTAGAGGTAGGAGAGGTAGCTTTTTTGGGACCTCGTCTTGTTCAGGAGACCACAGAGTAGATAGAGTTGATTCAGAAGGGGATGGCCACTGCATAGTCTTGACAGAAGTGTTATGATTATCAGCATAGAATACCTCTGATGTTCGAGGTTGGGGATCAATTTTTCCTATGTGTCACACCAAGGATGGGACACAAGACGATTATGAGATAGGGTATGCTTTCACCAAGGTATGTCAGGCCGTTTCATGTGTTGGAGAAAGTTGGACCAGTTGCCTATTGGTTGCAGTTACCTCATAGGTATCAGAATATGAACAACTTCTTCCACATTTCTCAGCTTCAATGTTACCTCTTAGACCCGTCTCATGTGTTTCAACCCGAGGAGGTTGTGATCAATGTGGATGTGTCATTTGAGGAGCATCGTATCCAGATTGTGGATCGCAGTACAAAGGTTCTCAGTGGCTGGTCTGTTCCTCTGGTACGAGTGCTATGGAAACATGGGCGGGTTTAGGATGAGACTTGGGAGAGGGGGGTGCGATATACGAGCACATTGGCCGAAACTGTTTGGGGTTTCTTCTTCTATGCCGCGCTAGGGAAATTTGGGGAAGAATTTCTTTAAGGGGGAAGTTTTTAAGAACCCGGATCATCTTTTCTGGTATCTTTTTCCTTTTTTGGTCATTTTTTAGGAAAAAAGAAATTTTCGAAATTTTCTAAGTAAACGTCGTGTACTTTATGAGTACATGTCGTGTAAAACCTTACCATAGGAGGCCATGAGTGATCCGTGTAGTAGACACACACACGGCCATGTGGGAGTGAATTGGAGGCCGCTGAAAATGGATTACGGAAAAGGCGAGTACACACTGTGTACTTTTCTTTCATTAAACACACATGGGTCATGTCTGATTGCCAGAATTCTCTTCTTTTTGGTCTCATTCGACCAAGAGCTCCATATGTCCGTGGATCTTCGATGAGCACCTGAGCCTCCATCTGTCCTCCGAATCAAATACCATTGGTTGCATTTGAATCACATCAGTGACTTATCTTTTCTCCTAGAGCATCATCTTCTCATTTCTCCTCTTTCACGAGATATTGTGGGTTGAATGTTTCATATGTTTTTGTAGATCTTCGACATTCTAAGGAGTTTCATGCTTCAAGGTTCACATATAGTGATCTCCTACCCCTGAGGTAGGCGGCTCGTACCTTTCCATTCAATGTCATTGAGTATTATGAGAAAATTCCACCAATACCCTTGAATGGGGTATTGCGTGTATACCGTTTTACCCCTTCCGTTTTCCTTCCATGATTGTATGAATGTGTAAAGCTAATTTGGGTATGAATAGGGTTGACTACTATGCTTTGGATATTTTTCCCTTGAATGTTCTATTTACAACCATTTGATCATATTTAGCTAGTTTGGCTGTATTGCCTATTTTCCTTGCCTATTGTTGTAGGATGGGGAGTTTGTATTCTAACATTCTTGATTTGTTGTAGACTGTTTAGGCAAGTATTTTTGTAGGTATACTTTTTCCATATCGCACTACTATGCTCGTTGAACTACATAGGGTCGTGAGAACATGGTTTAGTAGACTATAAGGGGAATTGACCTAGTGAGCTTCCTCGGAGAGTCTTTGAGCACATTAGACTATAATGGGAATTGACAGAGTGAGCTTTATCAGAGATTACTTGATTACTTTAGACTATAAGGGAATTGACCGCATAAACTTCCTTTGAGAGTCTTTGTTTTAAATTGAATGACCTGGGCTATAAGGGAAATTGAACGTGTGAGCTTCCTTAGAGAGTCTTGGACCTTGGGGATATAAGGGGAATTGACCCTGTGAGCTTCCTTAGAGAGTCCTTGACTACCTTAGACTATACGGGGAATTGACTGTGTGAGCTTCCTCATAGAGTCTTGCTTTACCTTTGACTATAAGGGGAATTGTCTATGCATGCTTCCTCAGAGAGTATTTATATATTTCTATGACTGAACCAAAGTGGTTAGGCTGAGTTCACTTCCCAGAGGGTTGATTTTACTTCTTCGGTAGGACTAGAGGGGGTGGCTGTGAGTACTCCCCAGAGGGTTACCAATTTGAGGTTTAGCTGTTTGTTACGCTGTTTCTTGATATTGAAGCTGTTGATTGTTTACTGCTGAGCACTTTCCTGTTTACTATTTTATGTACTATTACCCACCATATATTTGCTAACTGTTAGGTACAGATCTTTGGGTGGTTACCTACTGGGATTTAGTCTCACACCCTTTTTGGGTCGTGCTTTTGGGCCCAAACATATTATATTGTTGCAGGTATAGATAAGGGAAATCACCCTTCTATTTTAGGTACTTGATTTGCTGTGGATTTGGAGGGCATGGGACCAAGCTATGGATTATGATGCTGAGGAGTTTTTCAGCTTTCTTTTTCACTTTGGTTTAGCACTATTATATTCCTTCATTTTGACTTGTTTGTCTATTTTCTTAGACATATGTATCATGCATCATTTTATATATGTTCTTCAGTTTATACTTCAGTTATCTTATGTTACTACTGTATGCCATTATTACTTCTTACACTCTTGTATGTATTTATTTACATTTGTTGTGTACTCTTCCAATGAGGAAATTTTTTCCCCACTATCACACCCAAGGCCCTCTTTGCTAGTCAGCTGCCTCTGGTGTTCATAGAAATGCACTTGAGGCCATGTGACCAACCGGGTACGGGGCTCCTCTAGTTGGCTTCCGAAACCAGGACGTTACATAAGGTATTCCTCTACATATCACTATAGAAGAGTGTAATGAGATTTTGGATGATTGGGAAGATAATTCATAGGTACATATACCCCTATAAGATTAATGATCGCATCAAATCTTTGTAATATAGACTAATACTTCAACAAACCATGTATCAAATACATGATGTATTCCACATATCCCTCCTAAGGATATAAATACCAAGTATCTCACATGTAATGAATTTGGAGGAGGCACAGATGCAAATCATCTCTCTAATGAAAAGTTTCCAGTGAATATCTCCAACTGTTGGGATAAAGTACTATGTGTTAATACTACTCACATGATTAATATACAGTGTAGGACTAAAAAATATGATGAGGCAACATGGGAACTAGAGGAAGTAATAATGGAGAAGTACCCTCACATGTTTTCACTTTAGTGAGTAAAAACAATTTGATGGTGAAATTTCATAAGGGGGGAATAAATTTAAGGCCCTAATTTTTTTAATGATTTATTTCCTTTAAATAGTTAAATTTCAGTGGTAGATTGTTTTTCACGCAACACCAAATTTTAGTAAACCATGATATATAATTAAAATATTATTATTTTAGCATGACCATCATAACCTATCCATTGAATTTTTGGGTAGTAATATGAAATACCATATTATGAAACATATTAATTCATTGGAAATAAACACTTAATTTTTAATAATGAGATTTTATTCTTAAAAAATATGACCCATTCTATAAAATGATTTGATTGATTTCAATGAGAAAAAAATAATTAATTATGAAAATTTTGGTAATATATTTCGATTAATAAACCTAATTTCTGAAATTATCATTTCAAATTTATCATAGAATGAATTTATGGTAATTTTATAAAATGCCTCAAATTTTAATAAATAGTGAAAAATTATGAATAGATTTAATACTATATGTTATTTTTTAAAATTTACAATATAAAATTCAATTTTTTTATTTTATTAAACTATCATCAGTTCTTTTTTATTATAAATACTTCAATTTTGGTCTTTTAAATTCATTTAAAAAATTAATTTTTTATACATATATTTTACACTTTAAAATTTGTTTTTGTGAAAAAAAATCATTTCATTTTTCCTATATAATTTTAAATTAAATTCATCACTTATAGGTTTAAATTTATAAAAATGGATTACATATTTGGAATCATATGGTAATAATTTAGTAATTAAAACTTATTTATTTTTGGTTAATATGACTAGTAACCATGGTAAAATTTATCAGATCAACAAAGGGTAAATCATGTTAATATAGATTAAAAATAAGTGACAAGGCCATATACTTTCATCCAAATTCTTATTTGAATAATTAAATTTTACAATTAACACTTATGCTTCTAAATTTAGTTATTTTGAGGACACTTTTCCTTGAAAATGTCTTAGACACTATTAATATCAAATAAATTGAAAAAAAAATCAAACTCTTATTTTGAATAAGTATAATAATTATAAAATGTGTTTAAACAAAATATAATGATGACTATAAATATTAGAGGAAATTTAAAATCATTTATATTCATTATATAATTTTACTTATTTTTTTGGAATTATATAATTACCTTAAATTCTTACATAATGCTGATGGAGTAATTATTCATTTAAGAGAAAAATAAATTAAATGAAAATTAAAATATTAAAATTTATATAATTTGAGATATATATGGATATCCATATATATGAAAATGTAATTTTTATGATATAATAAAATAGTTGGTTTTAATTTTACTTATTTTATTTATGTTTCTAAATGTCAAAGTAGTGAATAATATCAATAATGATAGTAATGATATTTTTCTCTTCCTAAATTATTTAAAAGATAAAAATAGTTAAAAATAAAAAGTAAATATGATATGATCTAAAATTTCATAAATGATAAATTTATGTTTCAATTGAAACCATATAGTTAAAAATTGAAAACTTTTAATATTAAAGAATTTGTAACCATAGTAAAATTTCAAACAGGTTATCTAGGGGTTTATCAAAATGATAATTTTTAGGATTAAAAAAACATGTCTAACTTTTTTTAGTTTATGATATTAAAAATTAAATTAAATATACTTGAATACATTGGAATTAGTTTGTATTTGGGTAAGTACATTATTTTATTATAATTTAATATTTTGAGAAATTTCAAAACCACCTCTCTCATTGCTTTTAAATACCACCCCTCAAAACCCTTCCACTCACACATTAAAAGCCTTAAAGATTTAAAATATTTTATGGACACTCTCATACTCACTTCTCACATATCCATGTTCTTATGGTCTTATTAAAATTCCAATTCTCAGTTCCTAAATGGATCCCTCATGGAGGTGATATTAAAGAGGTAACTTTCATTAACAACCAATCCTAATTTCTTTTCATCTTATAAAATCTCAACAACTCATTCATAGATTAAAGAATATAAATATAGTATCATTTATTAAATGTAATTTTATATTTATAATTTGAAATTTTGTACATATATCTTTTTATTGTCACTTTTTATTCAAAGAAATAAAACCATTAAATAAATTATAGAGATTAACTGTCTTCATGGATTAAGCGTCTTTATTTTTCATTAGCGCCTACGAGGATGGTCAAAAAAATTTTTATATTGGTAAATATGTTTATAATAAATATATTATAACTTATTTAATGCTCTGGAAAAAATATATTGACATAATATTAAATAAAACAAAACTAGTATGCGATGGATGGGAAACCCACCAAAATAAACTAAAAAATTATCATTAATGATTTCAAATACATCATCCACATGTAAGAAAATAAAATGATATATGGTACTATTTAAACACATGGAAGTGTATTAATAAACCTTCAATTAAAATATTTATTAGTATTCTCATTCAAAAATAATGTCCCTAATTATACACAAATGAAATGACTATGAAAACACGAAACAAACACTCCCAAAATGACGAAATTTTACCTTATAACTCATCAAAATGGTCATAAATGAACACAATAAAATTATAATAAATAGAATAAAAGTGTAATAGATATATATTATGTAGTTAATGACTCAAAATTTATTATCCTGATTATTAAGTCAAATTTTAGAATGTATTCATAAATAAGGTAAGGGATATTTCCGAACCACCATATTTCCATTGGGGTACACATTATCTCTATTTTCCTTAATATATCTATTTATCCATATATTATAATTTTAATATTTTTTGATTATATGTAAAACAATTATGTATATTTATTTATTTATTTTTCATGGAATTACTTGTTTTATTTGGGTTCCTTCACAATTACTCTTGATAAGCCAACCCGATTAAAGGGAACCTCTCTTTTTCTTACTCATTTCATGTACACTCAATAAAATTTTTTAAGCACAAAATATTTTATATAAAATAACTCAATATATCAAGAAAAATATTTTATTTCATTTATATTTATATAAAAACAAAAATTCCTTAATCATCTTTAAAGGCTCTTAATTCTTTCTCTTAAAACTGCGCTTAAGTGGCCCATTTCTAATGTTACCTAGAAACTATTTTTAACATTCTCACTTAAAATATACATAAATATTCATGATATATTATTATATTTCAATTATTAATTTAAAATAAATATTTAAATACCTCCATTCAAGGATATCATTGTCATACATCCTTTGTTTACTGCTTATGACATGATTAAAATACCTATTTCATTCCATGTCAACTAATTTTTTATTAAATATGTTTGATTATTTATGTGGTACACATATGCATGAAAATATTATGAGGGGTGCACCCAGATAGATCATTACTAAATTTGATATGGGTTTAGCCTGATGAGACATTATTTTTTAGATTAAGGAGTAAACCTATTCCATTATGTGACTTTTTGAACAATGTGAAATAGTATTGGAATCTTTCTATAACTCGTATTCATGTCATGTTATATGTTTATTTTACAGTAATATGTTTCGATGATCATAGGACTACATGATTTATATTTCATGATTCCATATGATTATTCATCATCCATTATTTTTATTTTATAATGGAATACCTTCTAATTCTTGTGTTCTATTTCATTCCCATATTTATCCACATAATGGAATATTTAGCTCATCCTTTTTTCCATGTAATCCCTTTGTTATCCTATGTTGTTGTAAGATCTATATAGGAGTTAGGATCTCATTATTAATATTAATGAAAAGAATTTTTATTCTATTTTATTTTTTCCTACTTAGTTACTGAGTGTTCTAAATCAATAAACTTTTTTAACTTTTGTTTGTATTTTATTAACAATTATGCTTAAAATAATTTAAAAATATGCATTAATTTCTTGTTTAATTATATTAACTATTTTTTTTCAATGTGTGCTGTATATAATTTCCATTAATGTGATTTACAATTTTTATACACAACTATATGGGGATTAAAATATCTATTTGGGGATTTATCTTTCATGGGGTTTAGTGTTTCAATATTAACAATGTGATAAGTGATTTTTGTCTCTTTTTTCATTGTTTGACACATATGTTATGTTATTCACCTATATTATATTATGATGTGTATATTATTCCACTTGAAATTTTATATCTCAATTCTCATTATTTTAATGATATTTTTTGTTTCATTTAATAATATTTTTTTCATGTTAATTACGATTAAAAGTTACCAAAGTGGTAAGAGTCTAAGTTAAAATCCCATTGTTTATCGAGTTTATTTATAATAATTATTTTAATAATGATATATTGTGATCCATATATCAAAAAACACATTAGTTTTATTATTATATGTTTATTTCACATGAATAAACGTTTTATATTTTTTTTTCTCTTTATGTACTCAAAAGATTAAAAGAATGTTTTTATAAAAAACCATCTTTTTAGTCAAATAAACATTTTCTTCCAAAATGATGTTTTCTAAAAAAAATTTCCAAAAGGTTTCAAAAATTGTTTTTCAAAGACCAAAGATTATTTTTATTGAAATATTTTTAAATTTTTTTTAAATTCAAAATTAATATTTTTTCACAGTTATTTTAAATTAAAATAATTTTTTCGCTTTTTTATGATTTTAAAAGTGATTTTTAAAATGAAAATGATATTTCCTTCAAAGTGATGTAATGATATTTTAATGGTATTTCCATTCAAAAATTTTGAAAAACATTGTTTTTACGTACTCTTCATTAGGGATATTTTGTAATGATGTAATCCTTGTTATTTATTTGGATGGATTAAGATTGTTTCAGAGATATTATTTTAGAACTCATTTCATTTCCATGGGATAATCATGTTTCAAAGAGACTGAAGTGAAAATCATTTATTTTCTATGTGTTAATCAGGTTATAGAAGATTATTTATTATTTCTATGATTTTATGGTGAAATTTATATTTAATTTATTTAAATTGTGGTTCATGGACATTACATATGATGCATGTTCCCAAATAGTGTTGGGTTAGCCGATTATCACTTATTGGATGGGTGCACCTTGATAGAGATCTAATGCATTTGAAATGATACTGTTATATATATAATTATATTATATTTTTAGCTATATATATATTATAATTGTAAGGTTTATATAAGGGTGATGCATGATTTATATGAAGATGATGCCCCAATATAAATAAAAATATTTTATTTATTCTTTCTCTAGGGTTATGATGCGTTATTTTATCAATATTGATATCATAGAGCTTAAGGTTATTGATTATTATGATTATATAATTTTTTAAATTCTTATTAAATGTTTTAATTTTTTATTATACAAATATTTACTGGTATGAATATTCTTATGTTATACTCATTCACTTTGATTTGGACATTATACCCTTGTGAACTTCTTATGCTCACTGATGAAATTCATCTGTTAAATATACATTTTCCATTACTAATCATTTGAATTAATACATATTATGATACCATTTTATCAAGTTATATCTATAATGAATTTCATAAGGATGGTAATGATTTCATAATGTGAAATATGAAAAGTTGCATTAAATGGGAGAAATGCCCATTGAATGCCATGGAAATTTTTTATATTGGAGTTTTTCCTAAATCTTTAAAATAGTAATACTAAAATAAAATAATGTAAAAAAGGGACATGATTTATTATATTTAGGTTTCATGGTTTTGATGGAATAAATTGGGTTATAATTATCTACATGAATGTTGGAAATGTAATGTTTATAAATTCAACATTGAATCCAAGAGTGCGGTTTATGGGATGTTTTATTTTGAATAAATGGAATGGTTTAGAATGCGTTGGAGAAAATATTTTTTCATTTGAAGTTATCTTAATAGTTTGGTATACAAAAATAGGTCTCTATTATTAAGTTTTATAATAAGTTCAATGTCTGAGGTTCCGTATTTGAGGGTATTTGTAGTAATCATTTTATGTTATTAATGACATTTTTGGAGAATTTTTATTAGGTTGAAAAATTTTCACCCCTATGATAAAAAAGAACAGTTATTTAGGGAGAAATTATTTATGTTCATGTTAAATGGTAAAAAGGGACAAATTTAAGGCTGGGTGAAAAACTATCACACCTGGAAAGGCTATGGGGATTTAACACAGAACCAAATAGCAACATGGGAGCAGTCCTTACCACTTTCCTACACAATTTTTTGGATAGTATTAAATTTTTATAGGTGAAGATTATTTTTATTTATGATATATATGATATTTTATTTGAGTTCTAATGGTTTATTTTTCATGGAAGAATAAGTTATCAAATCCTTTTGAACTTAGTGAGAAACAATTGATGAATTTTAAGGACAATCATTTAGGGAATGATTTTTTTTAAATTTTTGTATTACTATAGATATTTAAAGATTAAATTTTGAAGGTTTATATTTATTTCTGATATCATAATACTATGGGATAACCATTTTCATTTATTAATGTCTAAAAATATGAGGAATTTTCTGTTATGATTTTGGGGAATATGTGTTCCTTTTAATGTTTATTTTTTTCTTAAGGCATGAAAAATTAGTCCTAAATACACTATGTTTAGAGAAAAATATTTCATTGTTGTGAAAAATTATTTTATTATGACATTATAAACTTCAAGTAAGTATATTTCCATATTATCTTATTCTTGATTATAGATAATTCCTTTACTCTAGGAAATTGATCTTTAAAAAATGTTATCTAAGTAACAAAATTTATGATGAATCGACGGTCTTTTTTATCATGAAAAATTTATGGTTTTGGGGCCATAAAATTTATATTCATTATTAAATTCATTTAAATCAATAAAGACAATCAGACTATATAATTACTTGTACTTTTCATTCATGTCCATATCTCCATTTGTCACCGATGTTATTCTATTAGGAAAACTAGTAATGTGTTATTCCATATGAGCTCTAAATATCCCTTTATCGTTTATTAAGAGGATGATTTATTAATGCATTTTTATGATGTTGGTTTACAAGAATAGTATTTTTAAAATCCCATACATTCATTACAACGGTAAAGTTAAAATTGAGAGGACTCAATTTAACAAATGGGGGATGTAAAACTGTGACTTTTTAATAGAATGAAATTATGTTCAATAGATTAAATGACACAAAAAATGAGATTAGATAAGATCGTAACACCAAAATAATTTATGATATATATATATATATATATTATAAATATAAAATATATGCAATATCTTTTTGTACACAGAACCTTGATATTTTTATGCATGAAAATGTATTCAACAGACAACATCGATCTTAAATAACCCATGATATATATAACTATTATAACATAGCATTTAAACTGGAATGTATGAGTATTATTAAAATATTTTCGATATATATATATATATATATATATATCCCATTAAATATAAATTGTTGATAAATGTTTAGTAGATAATCAATCCAATTTTACTAAAGTTATTTTATTCTTCAAAAATACGTTTTCTTGAAAATAATTATTTATTTTGATGAAACTATATTAAAATATATTTTTTTTAATTTTCAAAGAATTATCTCATAAAATGGACTCCATATTTTAATCATAATATCAATATTTAATTTGGGTAAAATTTGGGAGTTTTCAAAATATAGTGGTTTTTTAGTGGTAGTGAAAAAATGATTTTTATTAAAAATTATCTCATTTTAATAAAATTAAGTAATTTCAGAGTCCAAAATGGTTTTAATATTATTTAAAGGATCATTTTTATTATTTAGTTACATTTAATATAATTAATTATTTTTTAATCAACTTTATATTGTTTGTTAAGTGTATTGTTTTGGGTTTAAAATGAATTTTTCTAAAAATTGTTTTAAAATGCATAATATTCCTCCATTTTAATTAAGTAAAATAACTCACAATGGGGAATTTTTAAATTTAAATGTATATATTTTGTATTATTTAATATTTATTAATTTTAATATAATTATTATTTTTAGTCATGAAGTTAATATAGAATCATATATTTCTTAAAAAATAATCCTCTTAAAAACCCGTTGTGTCGCCACATCTGTAGGATTAATATAAAATTAAGATTATGTAATATAGTGAATTTAAATATGAAAAATTAATTTAATATTTTTAATGAACATAATTTACAGTATATAATATTGTGAAGATAATTTTTCTCCCAAGTGATTACAGAAAATAATTAAAATTTAATTACATCGATTAATGTAAAAATGACTTTACTTAGTGGTTAAACATAGAATATAAGATGTAAAAATAGCAGATAACATGTGTAAAACAAATTTTATGGCCATATTATACCTTATACATTATATTATCTATTTATTATTTTATTGAAGCTTTGTGGTTGGGAAAAATGTGGTTTCTCCTAACTTTCTTATAAAACATTACAAGTGTGTCACTCACCTCACTTATAAAATTCCTCCCCCTCTCCTAGTATATAAACACCTTACAAACTGATTAATTTGGATAATTCCTATAGGAAACTCATAAAATATCTCTCATATTATCATAAAATACATAGTTTGGAAAGAAATCCAACCAAGGATGGCCTTTGGTTCAAACCAAAATGGGTAACCCGAAGAAAAAGTAACCTTCTCCAATGAGCCTTTTATTTTATTTCTTATTCCAACCCATTAATTTATTATTATAACATTATTATATAATAATATTAATATATTACATATATTTATATGTTTATATGTTATGGTTACAACCTACAAACACACACACTTACATCGAATTGTTCATGAAATCAATATTTGTGTTTATGACAAACTACCTCCTCATGAAACGATGTCATTCATTCTTCCACTACCACCTTACATGGTTGGGTATCATGAAAAATAATAAATATATATATATTATTTATAAAATAATTATTCCTCTTAATTTAATATATCATAATTATTGTTTTTATATTAAATATCTAAATGGATGCAATAGCATCCCTTTTGTGTATGTACGACTACCGCCTCACAACGTGATGTGATTCTTTTTCCCATAAAGCATAATATAGAGGGTAATAAGTGTAAATATAATAAATATAGGTTATATAAAAGAAAAAGTTATAATATTAATGAAATATTTTTCATTATTTATATATAATATATCATTTTATTTATTACCTTGGTACTCACTAAAAAGTGATATTGATGTTTGTGGTCGTGTGGATTACCGGGTCCTCAAAGAGATGTGATTCCTTTGTTATCACCATATAACTAGAAAGATATATATGAGTATATATAATTAAATAATATTATATTTATGATATAACTATCATTATTTTATGATAAAGTATTACTTATAGTGTTTCTATATTAATCATTTAGAAATGAAATTGTTACTCATGCATACGTACAACCTATCATCTCCACGATCGTAACGTTAGTTCATTTTCCATAACCACATTCCATTATATGTATAATTCTATATTTAATGTAAAAATATGATAATTATGTAATTATAATTATTATGGATAGTATAGAACTATATAATATAAATAACAAAAAAACATTCATATCAATGCATGAAATAGAAAAAATGGAAATTAACACCCGAAATACTGAAAATCCTGAAATATTATTAACAAAAGGTTGATAAGATATTATAAAAGTATGATATATGATATTATAAATATTAATATTTTTCCTTAATAACTTAATAAAATGAGTAAAACAACTATATAGGAGGATACATAATGTTTAACCAAAAGAAAGTGTGAGGTAAGTGTTTTTTCATATCACGTTTTTTCTTAGAGATATATGTCATATTCACCATTAATTTTCATAGTGTAGGGTATATAATGAAAATGAAGGTATTTTATCATTATTATCTATATATTTATTGTAATACACATATCCATTATGGGATCTCACATTAAATGGATTAACAATTTCAATGTTACTAAAGCAGTAATGGATTTTTGTCTCAACATTCCTTCTTTGAGACATAGTTATGTTATACACCTATCTTATTTTATGACATGTATATTCTTCTTCATGAAAATTTATATAATGATTATACCTATTTATTCTATATTCAAAATTTCATTCAGTGTTATTATTTCATGGGGATTAATATTCAATGCCAGCTAATTTGTAAGAGTTTTATGTTCTAATCTCATCATTTATTAGGATTATTTATAATTATACTTCCAATGATGAGATATGGTGATACATTTCTAAATAAGCTCAAGAATTTTATTATAATTTTCTATTTCTTGTGAATAAATTTTCCCTTTATTTTCCTCCACTTATATACTCAAATTTTCTATATTATTTTAAAAATCAACTTGTCGGCTAAAAAATATTTTTCCCAAAAACATGATTTCTTAAAATATCAAAAAAAATTATTTTAATTTTTTTTTAAATTCAAAATGAAATTTTCCTAAATAAATGTTCTAATTTATTTTTTATGTATTCCATTAAATTTTGTCAATATTATTTTCATTTAAAATTATTCTTAAAATGTTATATGTTTTAAAAAGTGATTTTCATAATAAAACTTCTATTTCCTGAATAAATTTTAATGACCATTAAATTGTATTTTAATTTATAAGAATCAACAAAAAATAATGATAATTATGATCCATTAGAGGTATTTTCTTCATTACACCATCCACGTTCATCATCAATATGGATTAATATTATTTCAAAGAGATTATTTGTGAACCTATTTCTTTTCTATAGGTTAATCATCATAAAAAGAGATTAACATAAAACCAATTTCTTTTACCTTGGATAATGATCAAGATAATATTTAAAGAAAATCATTTGTTTTTTCATGATTTAATCCCTTAGAATTAAACAATCTGATATTATTTTCATCACATTAGTATTTTTAGTTCCTTTTTGGATAAAGTGTGTAAATTTATTAATTTTGGGAATTTAATAGGTTTCTATGACTTATATATTTTGAGAAAGAAATTTATAATATGTATCCAGTTTTAGTGATTCTGTTTTTTTATTATTCCCTCATTTTTTTGGGATAAAACCGCCTCTTATGGGACCAGATCTAATTTGAATCCCATAGGCCCAGAATAGTAAATCATTGTGAAATTTGTTTCTAGCCAATAGAGTGGACCCAAACTTAGTAAATGAGGAATATATCATTCAAGATACCTCCAAACGAGGTTATTAAAAATGTATTGGAAAAAGAAATAAGATTATAATTTTTAAATTAAATGGAATGGAAATTTATCTCATTAATGTATTCATTTAATGTGCCAAAGTGGAGGTATTTTAAGAGTCTTCTCTGATAATAAAATTTATTTGGTTAATTTTGTATAATTTTATTGAAACTTTTTAAAATAAGATAAAATTTTTATATACAATGTCTAAAATATAGAGGAAAAACTTTTTTAAAGAAAACATCCCATGAAATAGCCACATATAATTTATAATAAACTTAATATTGTTTTGGAGAGAATAAGGAGGAATAATTTCCACCTCTCAACCCTATAAATAAGTTCAACCAGTTCTAATAAAAGGTATTGAAGGAGGTAAAATGGGTATTTTCTAGGGGATTGGAACCCTAAAGTGATTTGGACTCTCTATTTTATATTTTATTAATGTTATAACACTATATTCTTTCTCATATAACTATATTACCCTTCACATGGAGAGGGTAAAATTTTGAGTGATCGAGGAAGGGGATTTTTCCATTTTAATGTTAGAGTCATATAATTTAATATCAAAACATATTTTTATATTGAATGGATTCATTTTTAATTTTTTTATAACTTCATTAATGCGATTGTAACTTAGGTTTTGTTGTCATTCAATGTTTACATATTTTGATGAATATTTTTAAACTCCCAATGTGATATTTGGAATTTTCACAAATAAGAGAATTGTTTCTATATTTATACGGATAAATTATTTCCAATTATAACATGAATTATTTTTTTGTGAATGGTTTACAAATTTTTGTACTCACAGGATTGGTTTCCATTTCTTTCTCCAACCTAGGGTGGTTGATAACTCGATTGAGGTGAATTTCATTTATCATTCAATAGGAAGTGTTGAGAAATGATTTTTGAATCCATAATGAAATTGATAAGGGTGATAATACCTTGAACCCATAAAATTTTTCATAAAATTGTATTCATCCTATATACTATTACACTCTTTCTATTTTAAATCAAAAAAATTAAAAAAAAAATAAACTTCGTTATTTATTTTAAAGTCAAAAATGAAATTGTAATGAAATCATCTCTGGAAATAACTGTGGTTAACTAGCTTACAACATTTTATAATAAGAAATAATTATTTTCATCACACCCCATGAAATTCCCATGAAAAACCTACAATCCAATTTCAGGGAGGTGGTGAAAAAAATATTAATGTTTTCTCTTCAAAATTAAATGAATTGAACTAAAAAAATTTAGCCTTGGACCTTATATTGTGAATGTGAAATAATATTATTGAATATAATTAGAAACCTTAATTTTTAATATGATTTTTTTAGGAAATTTTTTTTGTTTTGGTTATATTTATTTTTAATATATTAATATATTTATTGTAATGAAGAAATAACGTATGTTTTAATAGTGATGGACATTTGGAATGAAGAAGGGAATGTCTTCTATGTTTTCAAATAGATATAGAACCTTCAACATGAGAATTATGTCTATCACATCATCATGATTCAATAATATCCATCAAATTGAGATCTTGATAAAAAATTAGAAGATTTTAGAAATAGTATGGAGTCTAGATCATAATGGGAATTCAGAGACTATTGAGAATCGGTTTTAGAAGATGATTATTGAGACCGAAAGGATGGGAAGTAATAGAACATCAAGTTAAAATATGATGATGATTTTTGGCTTTGCGATTCAAAAAATTGTATGTTATTTTAAAACATGTGATAAAAGATTAATAATAGAATGGAAGAGAGATGGTGCTACCAATCATATTGTTGTTTGGAAATAAATAAGATTTGGGAAGAAGGGGACATATAATACTTTCAAGTGATTTTCATGAAATTTCATGCTTATCCTAAACATGTTCAATGTCATAAGGTAGTCGGGATAATGGGAGTGGTTCATTGAATAAGGAAGTGGCTACGGCTGAAGCATTCCAGTATATATTCATCTATGTGGATCATCATAAGTAGCTTTATTTGAAAGATGGGAACGTTTATCATAATGTGAGAAATCAAAGTTGGTGGTTATCAGTCAAAAAAGTAATCCACAAGGAAAAAATCATTGAATAATGAATATGGTTGATATCATAATTAGAAAAGAAAATATGTGAAGTTTCAAAATTTCAATACTCTAGAATTGCTCCATCAGACAAGATGTTCCAAAAATATTAAAAGGAGGAAATGTTTATTGAATAATACTCTTTCTTTTGAAAGTTGTTGAAAGATGTTAAAAATAGAATAAATAAAGTTTTTGGGAAAAATTAAAAATTGGATTCAAGATGAATCAAAAATGTTTTTGACCATTTTTCCTTCAACACAAACATTTTTTTGTTTTCTAAGAAGAATAAAATAAATAATAATTTCCTTATAAATTGGGTCTGGATTCATCAGATTGATGCTGACACTAGTTTTCCCAGTGAAGCAGAGACTGATGAATCAGACATGCACCGATATAGTAATTAGATGTAGGATCACTAGTCTAAGAAAAAAAGATTAATTAATTCAAGAAGAACGAAAATTATTTTCAATAACATATTAAAACATTAGAAGTTGGGAAAAAATGATAGTTAAAGAGGTTGAAGAAAATGTTGAACAGTTTCAAAAAAGTATTAATGACTTTAGAGGTCTCCACTATGATTATGGAAGAAGAATGATAGTTTAAAGAATCATAATATTCAGAGATTTTTTTATTTCTTATTTATTTTTTTAGGGAAATGTAATAAATATTCTTTTGTTTGAGATAAGATTCCTTGGTAATAGGAAAATAAAAATCAGAAATCATAATTGGACAAAAATTTGTGATGAAATTCTGATGCAAGATTAATTTTTAATAATATTTGATAAGGTTTGATATGAAATGATATGTGTAGAGAAGCACTGAATAAGTCTAAGATGTACCTATAATGTAAGTGAGTTTTATGTTTATATAAATTTAATCAAGAGGGAATTTTTTTCAAAATCCCACATAAACCTTGTTTTTCACACCTCCAAATAATGGGAGTACACTGTACTTTCAACTAATCAAAGTAATGTTCATGGGAGAAGAATAGAGAAGGTATAGAATTGAATGTTTCTAAAGAGAAGGATTTTTTTATTGATCATTAGTGGGGAATATTTTCAAATAAAAGAATAATATAAAGATCATATCCAGTTGATTATCATATCAAGATGGATCATCAGACTAGTTTTTATAGATTGATATTAAAGTTGTTCAAAATTCTTTTATTGGTATTCTAACATATAAAACATCAGACAATGAAATTAGAAATGGGAATTAGGCTATGAGATCCGAATGTGTATCATTATAAAGTCTAAGATATTATTTCCTATTACTAGGTATGAAAGTAAAGAATTGTATTGAAGGTTGTATTTGATAATTTTGACTAGGGAGTGAAGTAACATGTTTTGAAGAAACTGGTAAAATCATCTTAACTTGGTAAACAAATTATATTACAACATTTGTGAAAAAAGGAAAAGATACACTATTGTATTGAACATAGTTCTACATGGGATTAAGGGAATATCCTACTCATTATATCAACATAGAATATGTTATTATATTGGATTATGTGGTATCATATTTTTTCCATACCATAACAAGGACCTAGCTACTTCTATTTAGTTGTGAACCTTGTAAATTATTGTGTTCTTGTGGATGCGTGATGGTTTTTCAGCAAATTGATAAATCATTAATGGGAGGTGATGATGGTTTTAAAAAAATGGAAAAGTAATTTGAGAAGATATCAATGATTCACCCCTCCCCCTTTCATTGATACATTAATCATGGATGGCCAATTACAAGTGGTATCATAGAAATGGTCCATTTATTTTATCATTCCTCAAGTGTATAAAGAGGATGTTTTTATGGATAATCTATGTTTTGTGAATAGTAAGGGAATTTTGATATTAAATGATATGAGTTATCATATATTTTAAGTTAGAATACTTCCATATGTTATGTAGCTTGGGTATGTTGTTTTATGAGATGATAAAGATGGTTGTTCTGCTCATATTGATAATTCTCCTCTTACAATGGATGATAATGAAATATATGAGAATGATGGAATAGAAAATAATTAATTACTATCATCTCATTCTAAAATTGAGTTTTTGAGAGAAAAATTATTTTCCACTACCAAATGTATATGGGGTAAGTTAAAGAATATTTATAAAGTCAATAAAAATGTAAATAATGAAAAGTTACAAATATTGGGATTTATGTGTGATGATATGAAGATAAGAGAGTATAAATCAGTTGGGTACTTCTTTATTAGAGTAAATAAAATTGTTATAACTTATAGATTTCAGGGTGAAGCGTATGATGATTCTGATATTTTCAAAAATATCTTTAGAATTATTCCTAAAAATTCTCATGCTAAATATTCTCCATTGGAAGATGGAGATCTGGATACCTTATATATAAATTATTTTCCAAGAAATGTCATTAAATATGAAATGATAAGGGAGAAATATATGAAATCCAAAAAAATTATATATAAATGTATTCAAATTCTATATGAGAACAATAATTAGAAGATTTTTAATGAAGAAGTAATTGGATATTCTGATTCTAAAAATGAGCTATGTAACAACATTGATAGAATTTTCTCTTTTTTTTCTAAAAATATGAAAAGTGGTTTAAGAAAATATAATGGGAAACATCCCTTAATTTTTTTATACAGCAATTAATACCTTTATTCCAAATGATCCTGAAATAGGTAATCAATAAGAAATAGATGAAGAAGAATTTAGTGAAGAATAAAAAAGGCCAAGAATATTTTGGAATAAAATGGGTGATAAAGAAAAATCCAATTCCAATGAGAAAGATAAGAAGCTCCCCAAATTTAATTAGAGATGGTTTTTTCAAAGGATTATGATAGTGAATAATATACTAATAGTTTTAAATAAAACACATTTATTTCAATAATATTGAGGAGAGTTTTGCAATATGTGAAGGTAGTTATTCTGAAAAAGAAAATAGTGAAACTAAATCTGAAATGACTATTGAAAATATCCGGGAAAATACTTTCATTAAAATAGTGAACAATGAATAATTAGGAACAATCATTTATAAAGAATAAGAAACTATATTATAATTTCATATGAAAAAATAAATTAAATAATTTATGAAGAAGATTGAAGGGACAGATAGAGAAATTAATAAGTTGAAAATTTTAAATTATCTAACAAATAAATATGAATGATTTCATGATGAGGATGTAAAGTTGGTGGATGAGATTGGTGAATTTAAGAATTATATTGATAATTTTTTTTCAGATTAAACTAATAGAGACTACGTTGAATGGAAAAAAAGAGCATTTGATCTTGTTCAATAAAAACATTCTAAAGGTGATTAAAAGGTGAAAAGATTCATAAAATCCACATCTAATATTAATGAATGTTTAGAAATATTAAAACTAAGATTAATAAAAAATTACCTTCAAAATTGGAAAATAATATTGAAATTCATTCTAAAAAGAGGAAACATGGAAAAATTATTTATACAGACAAAAACAATGTAGGGAAGATAGAGGTTTCTAAAAAATCTATGTCTAAAAAACGTTCTATTACTTCTTGTTTTGATAAGTCTTAAAATAAAACTAAGATAGAAAAGAAGATTTTATTCGATAAAGGAAATGTTGGTGGTCAACACCATAATAATAAGAAATAAATGAAGCTTGGTGAGAAACATGAACACATCTTTGGTTAGTATGAAATTTGTGGAGGAAAATATTCATTCTATGCATACCTCAGGTATTGTGGCAGATTCATACATATGGAAAACATGTGTTTTTCTAGTAAACAACATTACTATTATTTCACATACTATAAAAAGAATATTTTAAGGGGTAGTTATGTTTAAAAAATAAGTTAAAATGTTTCTAAAAATATTTTTAAACCAAGAATTGATGTTTTTAAGGTGAAGAATGTTTCATCTCTAATGATGAAAAATGAAAAATTGATGGAATCTATGCAATTTATGAAAGATAATAAAAAATAGAAATCATTGATCAAGAAAAATATAAATTCTTATTTATTTTGGAAAAATAAGTTTCCTTGGATATAATGTTAGAAGAATAAAACAAAAAGAGTGTAACAAAAGGGGAATAAAATTATTTATGAGGATATGACTAGAGTTCATAAAAAGATATAAACATAATGTGGTTTGAAGATTCAGAAATTCTGTAAGAGTTCTGAGAAAGATGGGCATGAAACCAAATGTTTTTTGTCTATTTTTCTAGATCAAATGTGACAACCAAATAATTTAAAAATAGATATAATATATAATTCATGAAACACTGAGTATCTATAAAACAACATTTTATTATAACCTAACCTATAAACATATTTTTTCTACTTCGTTAATTTGAATTTTGAAAAACTATTATACACGGTTTCATTCGGTACAATTTTTAGAGTCTGATAAGAAAAAATTAATTTTTGATGAATAATAACAAACCATTAGGAATAGTTTCATACCCTATGAATAGTAATGAATTGTAAATCGATAAAAAAATTGAAACTTCACCCATGAATGTATAAATACAATTTATGCATCTTATAAGCGAAAAAACAATCATAGTATAAGTATTGGTATTTTTGTATGTCATAAATATCGTAATTAAAATTTTATGATTAATTTTACAATATAAAATGGAAAGTTATTTTCATAAAATGTAATCATAAATTTTTACTTTATTTTCTTATGGTTATAAGATAATTTTATGAGACCTCGATTAATTTCTCAAGTGGTTGGAAAATGAGTTATAATTTAAAAGTTGTTTTTTATGAATAAATCATGTCTTTATTTACAACTTTAATTAAAAATATTTATAAAAATATATTCAAAAAATGGTTTTCAATTTTTAATTATACACTTTGAAAAATGGTTGGGGTGAATTTTTGGGATTTTTCTAAAATACTTGAATTTTTCATGAATAGTAAATATACAGTTTTGAGTTTTTGGTATGTTTAATGACATCATAATTATGTAATAATTAATATAAAATGATGGAAACTTTTTAATAGTAAAATATGACATTATGTGTCCCAAGTGGATAATACCGTTGGAAAATTCCAAGGGAAAGCCCATGGTTCTTCAAAAAACCACTAATGATATTTCCTTTGAAATTAATAAAAAACTATCTCTCATTTACTATAAATACCCACTCAATCCATAATATAACTTCATTCCAAACTCATCATACCAGAATATCTAGTAGATTTATCTCCCCAAGAGTACAAACATGGTGTCCTCAAGTCCCCATGGTCCCAACATTCATGTTTTATGAGTTACACTACAAGGCAAGGGAATCTACCACCCTTCTCCTTTTCAAGCTTTCATTTTATGTTGTTATTCATAATTTATTTTGGATTATTTTGGGATATGTCATTACATACCCACCCATACAATAAATATTATGTAATAATAATGATAGATCCATTTTTTCTCTCAAAAAATTTTTTTATGAATTTTTATATGATGATGTTAGGCTACTTAATTTTTCATAGGGGATTTCTCAACTTCTCTTTTATTATGAGTTTCTATTATTTTTCTATCCCCACCTCCATTAAACCAAATTTTGTTATTTCTCTATTATATTACATGTACTAGAATTTTTTTGACAAATTAATAATTCATCATCATCTCTTCTTTCCCATTCATTTATAATAAAAATGAAAACACCATCCAAGATATGCTAATTTACCACATTCAAGAACGATGGGTTTTCAAATTTCTATTACCATATTCAATTCTGGTCATGGAACCATTTTTGTGGTTTAAATATAATATAATACATTTATTTTATCTCATATATGGTTCTGGAAACTTTTTTTACACAATGCTGTGATTTATCAAGAAAAATGAGTTTGTGGTGTTCAAAAACCACCAATTAACCCAAACTTGTATCATTACGTAATTTATATAATGATTCATATTCACACCAAGTAACCAAAATAAATTTAAAACCATGTAACCTTATGTATGTAAACAAATAACATATAAATTCAATTTTTTACAACAATCCACATTTTACATGATTCTTCATTCATGTATATAAGTATATAGATTATGAAACAAACAGACCCGAACAATGAAATTGAACCTATTAACCCATCAAAAAGGCCATGAATTAACTTAATAAAGTTGTAATAAATAAATTGAATTTATAATATTTTACAGAAATATTAATTAATGAATTTGATTTTGTTATCCAAGAAACTAAGACCATGTGAAGAACACCATCATTCATAAGGTGAGTGGTTTCTTCATCTCACTCACATTTTTGGGCGATACTCTATATTCACCACTACTACTTGTGTATGGTGTATTTATACTGCCCATTGATGTTTCATATCATTAATATATTTATTTTCATTAAAATAAAAGTATCATTGTTAATTATTAATTTTGGGGCATATGATATAATTGATTACAATGTTTTATGTATTTTCTTCCCAAACCTCCATTTTCATTCCAGTTTCTCTTTTTTTTATACTCAACTCCATTATATTATAATTTATTCTCATGTACCCCTCATAAATTCTATGTGAATGATCTATATATGTTTACCAACAAGAATGTTACTTTCTGTTATGGGGATTTATATGTTTTAAAAGGATCATTCAAAAACTCTTCGCGAAATACAAGCTCAATTCAAGAAACATCTCAGATTCTTACCTATTTTGAAGTTCACTATATAATCTGTTTTAATACATATTTATCTTTCTAAAATAAATATTTTTAATTTGAAAAAGTTATTTTGTTTCATTTCATGTTTTATGAAATAAAACATTCCTTGGCACATTGAATTTTATTTAAAGAATTCCTTAAACCGCACTAAAATGTATAATTTCTAAAGCTTCATTAAAACCTATTTTAAAATGATTTCACCACAATAAGGCTTTATTTTAGCGTCAAATATAATTTCAATTAAAATAAATATTATTTTCTTGGATATAAATATTTACAATATGCTTTCATGATGAATACAAATGATTTTCAAAAAGAACTCTTCTTTCCAAAGTGAAAGGGATTTTTTCTCATATCACTTTAACTTTTATGAGATATATCCCTTGTTCACCACATAATTATTACTTGTGGTGTATCTTATATCTTTTGTTATATCATATCAAGAGTCTCATTATTCTCATGATATTCTTAGGGATTATTATTTTAATGATTTAAGGTGGTATGTGACACTTTGGTTTGTTTAAGGATTACATCCTCAAGAATTTTTCAATGGTCTCATTTAAAAGTATCTTTATTTATGTCAACATACTTTAATGAATCTTTTTTTACATAGAGATTTACCTCCTATGATATCATCTAAAAAAAATTTATTAATGCTTTTTGATTAGATTGAACGTGGATTTTATATCTTAAAACCATTCATCATATTAGTCTGAATGGTTAGTATTTATATTTAATGACATGGGAAAGTTATTTACATTTCATATATTAGTTTCAATGTAAATTTAAATATTTTTTATGTTTATACCCATTCATAAGAGGAATTAATTGGAATTATTATGTTATGGGTGGGTACCCCTATAGCCCCTCGATTAATCAGTAGGTCTCAGGAAGGAAATTAGTTCATGGCATGAGTCCTTAACAAAATTGTTTTTTATAGTCTTGGCATGAGTCCTTGATAGTATGGTTATGATGTCTTCCATATACATTTTACTCATCAGGAAAATAGCATTGATAGTTCATGTGGTTATTTTACTTGTATAATACCCATTATTATGTTTTATTTTGTCATTATTTATTCATTTCTTATTCATTAAATATTTTGGTCACATTTATTTTTAAAGGAATGTGTTTTAGTTATTCACCGTGCATAATGGTTATGTTTGTGATATCTTCCACTATATTTCATACCCTTAATGATCATTTTATCTCACCCGTTATTTTTTTACCTTCAATAGTCTATGACGAAGAGATTATTTATTGAGTTATCATGGATGCATTTTATTAATTTTTGTTATGTATTGTTTTTTGTTACCATTATCAATGTAATATGAGTTACATGTATGTATCTAGTTTCTTTAAGACTAATATATTTATTTTTCCTTCTAGTTTTCATTCCTTTTAATCATTACAATGTAATAAGTAATGCACTAGATCTCGTCTTCTGAGGTCGAAGTGTTATAGTTGGAATCAGAGGAAGTTTTACAGAAAACATGGAAACTAGATTTAGAAAATGTAGATTAGGGAAAAAATACCTAAGATAGTCTTTGAGGATAACCATACAAGAACATCTTGGTATATATGTAGGGAATAGATTAAGTTGATATTTATAGAAAATATATCTCTCTATGGATACAACAATTGGATGTGGTTCTAGAACAGATGTACCTAGGAGTGAAAACTCTAACTATGAGTTCTGGGCTGGACCTAGGGTATCCTAGTAAATGACAACGGGCCTTACCCTGCACCTAGTTTGAAACTCCTGAGGGATATGTTGAGGATAATTCATATTTTCTTTACAATCCCTTATGAAGGATTTATTCTCCCAATTTAACCTAAGTATATGGTTCTTGGATTTAAAATACAAAAATTTATGCTATGTGATATACTATGTTATGAGTCATCGAATCTACATAATTTTATGAGCTAATATATAATATGGAATTGATTATAAATAACACCTAGAAGGAGAAATGAGAACTTATCCAATGTATGTGATGAAAATAGTATAAGGTATCACATCTCTAATGGTCTTACACCATCATTTCAATTGAAGATAGTCTCCCAAGTATCCTCATAATATGAGGAAATAGTATCATGTGTTAAAAATGTATGTAAATAATTCACTGATCCCTATGGATTTGAAGGGATACAAAATAATAAGAAGATGGTAGAGAACAATATAGATAAAGGGAAGAAAGGAAAAAAGGGTTCTCCCACATGTGATAACTATGGAAAAAATCATCCTAGTAAATGCTTGAATGGAATGAGACTTTGTTATATGTGTGGAGAAAAATGACCCCAACTTCATGATTTCAAGGGAATGAAAAAGGTTTTTGATATACAATTACTTAAATGCAAGGACATGGGACACTATATGAATCAATATCATAAGAATCAATGGAATATTCTAGAAATGATATTATAGGTTAATAATCAAGTTATGATACTACCATAGATAAAGTGGAAAGATTGATATGCCTCGTTTGGAATCATGTCATTTGACTTTTTTATCAGCAATGTACTAGTTATAAAAATTATGGAATATATGAGTATTGTACTGTAAAACTATTTCAATATGTATTTGAGGTTATATGATGAATTTTAAAAAGGATAAGTGACTTAGTGAAAGTTAATATATTGGGAAAGAATATGGTTCACGGAAAGACAACCCTTAATATATATCTGATGTTGAGATAATGATGATGAAATGATTGATTCATATAATTACCGACTACCTTAGAATTTATTATTGACTTGTTCAGAAGTGGTCTATGATATCATCGATGGAGTTTAAGCACATTTGGATTTAAGAAATATATAAAATAACATGTATCTTACTTATATAATATGGTATAATGCATGGTTTTTACAACAATTATACTTATTACAATATTTTAAGAGGATACAAGATGAGGTTATTCACATGTTTGGAATGTTAAAATTGAGAGCTTCTTCATGTTGATTGAGGCTTAATGATAAGTTCATCTTTTAAATTTAGAAACCTTAATTCTAAAGTTTTGAATGAGTATATTTCGGATTTTTTTACCATTTATGAAATTGTTTAAGATGATCATTATATGAGATTTTAGTATTTAATGTATTACATCACCTTATGGCCCAACCTATGCTATGTGACGAGGTATAGATAGTTCAAGGTGCAATCAAAGGATGATTTTGTAAATAGAAACGTATATTTATGCTCTTAAAAAGTGAAAAAATTTCTTCTAATCAAGGAAATGGTCTGAAATAAAATTTCGTCCTATTATCATAATCATTGAAAATATGAATGAATTTATTAGAAAAGTTTATAGCTTTTTAGTAATCAACTTTCATCTAAACATGTTCACTCTCACATTCCATCAGAACATCATAGATAGATTTTTCTTCCATGTTCTAGTTTTTACTACCCACTAATGTCACCCTATTCAAAAGCATAATCTTTTTGGGGAAAACATAATTTCCCTTAACCTATTTAGGAATATATTATATTAACCCTATTTCTAATGTGGGTTTCCCATAATGGAATTTTCAAGTATCAACTATTAACTTTCAAATTTCAATTTAAAATTTCTTCTATGAAATTTTTTTAAGAAGAAAATAATGTAACACACCAAGAATTTATAAATTTATTTCATATAAAATGAATGAAATACTTAGTCTCTATAAAAGAACACTTTATTATTTCCTAACCAATAAACATAAATTATCCACTTCTGTAATTTTAATTTCAAAAAACTAACATTCCCAGTTGTGTTCATTAAGATATTTAGAGTCTGATAAGACAAAAATAATTTTTGATGAATAGTAACATACCCATATGAATACTAACATATCTCTATGAGTAGTAACATACCCTTATGAATAGTTATTAGTAGTAATTAATAGTAAATCATCCAAAAAAGGAACTTCATCCTTGAATATATAAATAAAATTTAGACATCTCATAAGTGAAAAATGATCATAGAATAAGTAATGGTATTTTTATATGCCATAAATATTTTAGTTAAAATTCTAGGATTAAAATAATTATTTGAAATTGAAATGTGATTTCATAAAATGTAATCATAAATTGTTACTTTATTGTCTTATGGTTATAATATAATTTTATGGGACCTTGATTAATTTTTCAAGGTGTTATAAAATGAGTTATAGTTTTAATGTTTTTTTTGGAATAAATTATGATTTAATTTAAAAATTAAAATAAACATATTTAGAAAATTATTTTCAAAAAATGTATTTCATTTTTGAATTCTACACATCAGAAAATTATTGGGGTGACTTTTTGGTATTTTCTAAAATACTTGAATTTTTTGTGAATAGTAAAAATACTATTTTGAGTTTTTTTTATGTTTAATGAAATCATAATGATGTAATAATTAATATAAAATTCTTTATGACTTATTTATAGTCAAATATGACATGAGGTGTCCTAATTTTTTAATACCATGGGAATATACCATGGGAAATACCATTGTGTTGCAAAAACCACTAATGAGACGTCCCTTGAAATTATTAAAAATCTCCCTCTCATTTACTATAAATACACACTCATTACTTCATTTTCATTATTTAAAAAGTCATTATCCTTGATTATCTAGTAGTTTTACCTCCATACGAGTCCTCCCTAGGTGTCCTAAATCCCCCAATGTCCCAACCATTCTATTTTAGGTGTTACTCTACAAGGAAAGGGAATCTACCACCCTTCTCTTTTTCAAGCTTTCATTTTATGTTGTTCTTTTTAATTTATTTTTGATTATGATGAGATATTTAATTCCATATACACCATTACATTATATATTATGTAATAATTATGGAGACCATTTTTTTATCTTATCAACTAATTTTATAAATTTTTAAGCAACGTCATTATGTTGCTGAATTTTTTGTTAGGGATTTCTCAACTTTTTTTAATGAGTTCTTTTCTTTTTATTCTCTCACATACTTTCATACAAATGTTTTGATGAATCTAGTATCATATATTTACTATAAGTTTTTCATGATAATGGAATAATTCTTCATGATCTCTCCTTTACCATTCCATTATACTAAAAATGAACTCACCATCCGAGATGTGCTAATTTACCGCATTCAAGGACAATGGATTTCCAATTTTTATTACCATATTAAATTCTGGTAATAAAAAATTTATTATGGTTGAACCAGAATATAATATATGTATTATGCCTCATATATGTTTATGGAATCATTAGTTTGACATGGTTTTGATTTATAAATCAAAATCAGTTCTTGGTGTTTAAAAATCACCAATTAAACCAAACAGATATCATCAAATAATTTATATAATGATTCATCTTCACTCCATGTAACCAAATTAATCTTAAACCCATGTAACAATATGTATGATAAAAAATAATATATAACTTAAATTCTGGACAAAAATCCTCATTTTACATGATTCTTCTTTCATGTATATTAATAAACTGATCATGAAACAAGCGTACCTGAACAATGAAATTAAACCTCTTAACCCATCCAAAAATCCCAAGAATGAACTTAATAATGTTATAATAAATCAATTAATTATAGAATAGGTTATATAGATATTAATTAACATATTTAATTTGGTCATCTTGGACACTATGAACAAGCAAAGAACACCATCAGACTTTAGGTAAGGGGATTCTTTTTCTCACTCCCATTTTTTGAGATATAATTTATTCACTTCTGCTACATATGTATAGTGTATGTATACTTCTCATTGATGTTTCATACCATCAATCTATTTATTTTCATGATAATAACTTTATCATTGATGATTATTAATTTTGGGGCGTACGATTCAATTGATTACATTGTTTTAAGTATTTTCTACCTGTACCTCCATTTTCATTCGAGTTTCTCTTATTCTCTAATCACCTCTATGATATTATTATTTTCTTTTTTAAACCTATTAAATTATGTTTTAATTGTATATTTATTTATTTATTTATGAATGTACCATCCATAATATGAATTTCAATTATGGGGAGTTATATTTTTTAAAAGGATCTTCCAAAAAAGCTCCTCGAAGTACAAGCTCGATACAAGGAACATCTGAGATTCTTACCTAGTTTGATGTTCACTGTATAATATATATTAAGGCATATTTAACTTTATAAAATTGAAAATTTTATATTGAAAAATATATTTTGGTTCATTTATTTTTTTATGAAAGAAAACAAGTCTTTATGCTTTAAAACCATTTTAAATAATTCCTTAAACAACACTAAAATGTTTTATTTCTAAAGCTTCTTTAAGTCACTTTTTAAATGATTTCACCAAATAAGACTTTATTTAAGCCTAAAATATAATATCTATGAAATTCCCTTTTATTTTCCTGGATATAAAAGTTTACAGTATTATTTCATGAGTATTACAGATTATTTTTTGAATGAACTCTTCTTTCCAATGTAAAAAGGATTTTTTTCTAATCTCACTTTAACTTATATGAGATATATCTCTTGTTAACCACATACATATTACTTGTGGTGTATGTACCACCCTTTGGTATATCATTTCAATAATCTATTTATTCTCATGATATTATAAGGTATTATTATTTTAATTTTTAAAGGTGGTATGTGATACTTTCGAATGTTTAAGGATTATTTTCTCAAGAATTGTTCAATGGTGTAATTTAAAATTATCATCATTTATCTCAAAATACTTTGATGAATATTTTATTTAAACGATACTTACCTATTATGATATCATCTACAAAAAAAATTATTAAATGGTTTCTGATTAGTTTGAATGTGGATGTTCTATCTTAATACTATTCACAATATTACTCCGAATGTTTAGTGTTTATGTTAAATGACTGGGGAAAGTTATTTACATTTCATAGTCTAGTTTAAATATGAATTTATAAGTTGTTTATTTATATCCTCATTTACAAGATAAATGCATTGGAATTATTATGTGATGGGTGGGGCCTACTATATCCCCTCAATGCATCAGTAGGTCTGATGAGACTAACTAGGTCTGGGCATGAGGCCTTGACAAAATGGTTATTTGTGGTATTGGAACGAGGCCTTGACAGTATAGTAATGATGTCTGACATATGAATTTGAATCACTATGAAAATAATATAGATAGTTTATGTGGTTGTTCGACTAGTAAAATACCCATGATTATGTTTTATATTGGCATTATTTATTATGTTCATATCCTATCAAAATGTGTTCAAGTTTATTTTTAAAGAAATATATTTTAGTTATTCACCCTGAATAATGTTTATATTTATGTTATATTCCATTTTATTTCTTACCCTTACTAAAAATTTGATCTCACCCTTTTAATTTGTTTACCTTCAATAGGTTATAAAGAGGATACTATTTATTGAGCTCCTGTGGATGCAATTTATTAGTTTTTGTTATGTATTGTATTTTTTTTACCTTTATAAATGTAATATGAGTTACATTTATGTATCTAGTTTCTTCAAGACTACTAAAATGATCGTTCCTTCCTGATTTCATTCCTTTTAATCATTCCAATTTAATAATTAATGCACCGACTCTAGGATTATAGGGTCGGGGCCTTACATCAAATGTATATCATAAAAACGTTGTTACAATATCATTGTAATAAATATATTACCAACGATAAAGATAAGTTGACATCATCATTATACTTTTTAGGAGATTAGATGAAAGATGTTAATAATCATTAGATGGTTTAATGGATGGAAGAAAACATATCACATAAAAAATATAAGAAAAGTAAGAAAAATTCAATACTGGTTGAGGACTCTCAATCTAATTGTTTCCTTTAATAAAAAATAGAGGTTCCTCTTTATTAAAATTTTTTTTATGCTTGTACAATCTTTTAATCAATTTAAGAAGTCTAGATGATGAAGTTGGTGTTGATGAGTCTGTTACTATTCATGAAAAATAAAGTAACTACGTTACAAAATAGGAGTTTTTGGAATGTTTATTTTGTCACTTAACCTTTTTGGTATGTTTTTTGAGATGTGTTTAGGTTAATTATATCCTATAAAAATCCTTTTAAAATTTTACCATATAAGAAAATGATAAATGAATAATGAAAATGTATTGTATGAATGTGGTGATTATGGATGAAATTGACAACCTTGATTATACACACTTTTTTCTACAATGGGTTTTATAACGTAGACATAGATTTTTTTAAAGGTTATTTTTTAAGAAACTCGTGTGATACTTATGTTATCCTGAAGATAGATTTCATGATTTGGATATGAATTGTACCAATCCTTGGAAATGAAATAATTTGTCAATAAGGGGTAAACATATCATTATGGAAAATTTTAATTTTATTGCTTACAAGGGGGAGTGAAAATGAATTGATAGTAATAAGAAATATGGGAGAAAAAAATTAAATAGTTAGAAGAAAGAGTGGAAAAAACTGTTATTTTTTGAAGATGTTGAAGTGGGTATTTTTAAAAAATAGAAGGGGGAAGATTATTAGGCCCAATTTGTGCTTTAGTTTTATTTATTGTCAATTGATAAATAAGATGATTACATTGAATATGTAATGTATGTTGAAAAGGTGGTGGAAATACGGATTGAAGAAGGGTTTGTGTGTGTGTGTGTGTGTGAATTTTTCAATCAGATCTAGAATTATCGACATGAGAATCAGATCATGGACATTGGCATGAGTCTGTATGATCCATCAGATTGGGATGTTGATAAAAAATCATATTATTTTAGAAATTAAAAAGATTATTTATGATAATTAGATGTTAGTGACTACTATGAATCAGTATCAAGAAGAATCTTCCTCGGATGATGTTGAGTTAGATAGAAATTATGGGAAGTAATTGAACTTTGAAGTATATATCTGATGATTATTTTTTGTTTTATAATTAAGAAAATTCATAAGTGGTCTCCAAATTTGTGATGTGATCTTTATGATGGAAAATAGGGGATATTGTGATGGAAAGTTTATTGAGGTATAGAAATAAAGAAGATAATAGAAGAAGGGGAGTTACAATACTTCCCAATATTAGTCAAAAGATTCTATGAAAATCCTAAAAGTACTCAAAGTAATAACGGTGTCCTGATAATATAAATGTTGTGTGGAAAAACGTTCTTGAGTTTGATGCTTTCCAATATCAATTCATCAAAGTTAGATCACAAGACAAATATTTTTTTAAGGCTATGAATATTGATCATGATATTTGAACCTAAATGTATTGAATTTTAGTTAGAAACATATGACACATGAAAAAAAATTAAGAGAATGAAGAAAATGTGTATTGTAATTATAAAGTAAAGGGAACAAGGTTACTGAAGCCTATGCTACTGGAACTGTTCCATAATATGGGAAGTGCCACCAATAATTAGAAGTAGGAATGTATGTTTAAGGAGATTAATTCTATTAGGATTTTTTGGATCAATTGAACAGTGAATATGTAAGGTTATTGGGACTATTAAAAAATTTTATATGATGTAAATAATAATTATTGGTGACCATTTTTCCAAAAATATGAACTGTAGGTTGTTTTTTATGTGGGACAAGAAAAAGAAAAATTTACTTACCAATTAGGTCAGGGGTCATCATACTGAAGTTAAAACCGGTTATCATAGTGAAGTAGATATAGATATAATAAACTAATAATGATATAGTAATAAGTCACATTATCATATATATGAGAAAAATAAAAAGAGGAGAGTTATTTAAAGAATCAATAAATGTATTTTCAAGGAGAGCTCGAAGAATGAGAGGTTGATAGAAAATAATTGTCGAAGTTGTTGAAGCTGATGGTGAAGTGTTTACAAGAAATGATGAAATCATTAGAAGTTGTCACAATTTTTATGGAAGAAGAATGATGATTCCAAGCATCATATTAAGAATAAAAAAAATTCCTTCTAATTTAGAAATTTTTGTAGAGAAAAGTAACGAAGATTATTCTATTGAGTATATGCCTCCATTATATTGGGAAAATTACAATGGGAAATCAGAATTTTACTGATGTGTTTGAATAAATTTTGATGAGAGAAATTTTTTAATGATATTTGAGATGGTTTAAGAGGAAATGTTGAGTGTTTAGAATCACTGAAGAAGTCAAATATGAACCGTGAATTTTAGAGAAATAAATGTTTAGGGAAATTTTATTAAGTAGGAAATTTTTTCAAAACTCTTATTAGACCTTATTTGGCTCATCTATAAATAGTTTATGTACACTACAATTTTAAATTATAGAAATATTTTTCATGACTGAAGTAGTGATAAGCAATATTGATTATTGTTTCTAAGGAGAATGAGCTTCTGAATTTTTCTATCTTGAGGAACTTTTCCAGATAGAAGAATAAGAAGAAGGGGAAGATCATATTCAGATAATAATCGTATCAAGATGGATCATTAGATTGGGAATTCGTACTAAGATTTCTGGACTGAGATAGAATCCATTCAGAATTGTTTTAGTGGTATTCTGATAGAATTTTTTGGATTGAGAAATTAGATATATGAATCACATAAAGAAACCAGACTGAGAATCATTATGAGGTTTAGGATGATTTCTCCTATTGCAGGTTATAGTGGTAAAGAATTGTTTTGAAGGTTGTATTTTTGAAATATGTCAAGTTAGTGCGATAACATATTTTGAATAAAATAGTGAATGTATATAAACATTTAAAAAAATTATTACATCATTTATTCTAGAAGGAGCACAAAATTTTTTTTATTCAACATAGTGCTCCATGAGTGTATTGGAATATACTACTCTTTAAATCCAATAAAAAATTATTATTTTCTATTTGATTATTTTTCATTAGATTTTTTTCATACATTACTCAAGATGTGGATACTCTTGTTGAGTAGTGAACCTTTTAAATTCTTGTGTTATTGTGGATGTGTGATTTTTTAGTAAGTTGATACCTCTTTAATAGGAGGGTAAAGTTGTTTCATAGGAAATGAAACTTAAAATAAAAATATGTCACTAATTCAACCCTATACCTTTTAGGGATTATTTAATCATGTCCAGGAAACTAAAAATTTGAAGAAAATTAACTTTTTTGAATAGAAAAAAACTAGATGTGTTTACACTGATCCTTTCATTAGGGTTGGAAATAAGAACCAAACCCTCAAATACCTTAGTGAATCAAAATTCCATAATCAAAATAATTGAAATGTTATGACATAATTATAATTTTTTTGGTATGAACCCTTAAATAGCCTCATTACAAACAAAATTCATTGACATGGGAGGGTAAATCTCAAATAAATATATTAATTAGTTCACATGTGTCTCCTATACTTTTATACCCCAAGGAGTAGTTGAGTAGTAGTTAAATTGGAAGGAATTCCCATTTTCATTGGAAAGAGAAGCAAAAGAATGTTTATATGGCATAAAATCAGGAGATGTATTTTACTAAAATGACTAATTGAGATGATTCATTCAAAAATATTTCATAAATTCTTGAATAAAAATTATAAGAAAATAATTCTATGCCATCAGAATGTCATCTAGAGAGACCCTTTATGATTACAGGGAAATATTTAAGAACTAATATGCCAGATTCCCACATCACGTAATTGAGGAGAATCACATTACTGTCTTAATTTATAAAGGTTTATTGGAAAATGATAGAAAAATTCTAGATGTATCATACATGGGTTTATTAATTGACTAGTCAAGAGAAGAATCTAAGGGATTGATTGAGAAAATTTCACAGAACTCAAAATAGTGTGGTATAAGAGGTATTAGAAAAAGATGTATTAATGAGGTACAAACATCATAGCAACAAAAATTATTATAAACAATGGTTAATGATATAACTAGTTTTTTGAGACATATGGCCCTAAAATATAAGACTAATCAAAATAACCTTCTAGGGTATATGGTTTATGCTCATCACATGATCATATCACTAATTAGGGTGCTAAAATTTAGGGGATCCAATATTGTGAAGAAAAATTTTAGTTGAGTAAGTTAAAAAAATCAAGGAATGAGGGAGCCTAATAATGTTTAACATAGATTTTGGAAATCAGTAAAATCAATATAGACCAAATTACCAAAATTAATACCAAAACTGAACCTCATTCAAGCATCAATTCAAAAATCCACCATAATTCGAACATAAGAAGTCTTATAACTACTAGAAAAACAACTAACTAAAATCATTATAAAGAACCAATAAGAATCCATCCACCTTTGAAGAACCTCAAATTCAAAACCAAGAGTATAAATTTTAGTTTGAGGGGCTGAATGTCACCATAAAATATTTGTTTAAGAAATTCGATTCGATCATAGAATTCGCAAAAAAACACTATTGATATAATCCCTTACCCAAAAATCTGAAACCCAAACAAACATTTCAGTACGTTAATAGTAATAAGTGGAGAAGAACTACCACCAACATCCACCCCTATACCAAGAATAATACCACTTGTGTTATGAAATAATTAAGTTAGGAATTCTAAAAATTCATTGAAAATTAACCAAGAAGAAGAAAAGAATGAGGATGAGAAAGATATGGTAAAGTGAAGATACTAGAAACCCAATTTCAAATAAAAAAAGGGAGAATAAAGGATTACCACCACCATTTTAATCATGGTTGAATGAATAAAATATACTATAGGAAGAAGCTCTTAGAAAATGAAATATGTACACCTTTTATAAAGTAAAAAAAAATATACTCATGATAGAGGGACTTCAAAAATCCAGAGTATTCTAAATATTTGAATGTTATTTGTACCAAGAATAAGATATTTCAATGGAATAATATAATTAACTTTGGATGAAGTGCCTCACATTATCAAATAATAGTTTCCAGCCAAATTTTAAGATCGAGGGACTCTTTTTATTCCACGTACCATTAGATATTTAATTTTATCTTGATCTTTCATTGTTCTAGGTACATCAATTAATTTATTTTTTCAATCAGTGTACACTTCTTTGAAGATGAGAGAGTTGAATCACACAATATTGGTGGTATATCTTGCTAATAGATTCACATTTTTTCCATCATAAGTTTTGGAGGATGTCTTTGTGAATGTAAAACATCTCTTATTCCTATCAAACTTCTATGTGATGAATATGGAAGAGTATAGAATCTCATCACACTCACCCATCATTTTTGGGAGACCATTCCTAAATATGAAAAAAATAATCAATGTCCATGAAGGGACACTCACCATGATGTTATTAGATAGCACTATCCACTTCAATAATTTTTATTCCATGAGGCACCCCTCAGATGATCACTCAATATTTTGAATCTCCCATGAAATGTGTACTAAACCAATTGAATAATCATGTATGTGTGGTAAATTCCTAGACATATGAGAGTATTCTTTCATTGGGAATATCACTAAATAAATTGTTGCCTAAAAAACTTGAGATTTTGATATCATGTAGGAAGAAGTGGTAAAATGTTATTTCTTTAATGAATTATTAATTGATGAATAAGAAGAAATGATTTATTATATGAATGAGGTTCAATTTTTAGAAGTGGGGAATATTGATTGAATTTTATCTATTGAAAATCCCCCTAATAATGAATTAAAACCACTCCCCATAGATTATGAATTTTTGTACATAATAGAGGGAGATAAATTACCAGTGATAATTAATACTAGTCAATATAAAACCAGATAAAAATATTTGATTGATAATTTTAGAGATAATTTCTAAGAAATAGTTAGGACCATAGGTGATATTCTATGAAGAAACCCAAAAAATTATCTAATTTAATTCTTCTTGATGAAGATTCTATAACTGCCAGATTTCCCTAAAGGAGGCATAATCCCAACTTGATGGAGGTTGTGAATAAGGATATTGAGAAACTCATGGGAGATGGGATAATCAATCTGACTTTAGATTCACAATAGTTTATACTCATTTATATACTTCCAAAACAACTGGCCAAACCACAATGATGAATTAAATGAATTAATTAATCACCTTAAGAATTCAGAATAGTTGGAATATGTGCGTAGATTTAAGTAACTTAAATAATGTCAGTAAAAAATATCATTTCCCCATCCCCATTATTTATTGGATGTTACAGACATAGGTAGGAAGAAATTATAATTTATTTGGATGGATTTATGGTTATTTTCAGGTACCTACATATCCTAAAGATCAGGAGAACACTACCTCTACTTTTCCCTTCGATAGTTTTTCAAATAGAATAATTCCATTTGAATTATTTAATGATCTAGGTAAATTGTATAGATGTCCACAAATTATATTTTTTGATCACATTGAAGATTTATTAGAGGTTTTCATAGATTATTTCATACATTTTGGAAATTCGTTTGACCATTATTTGAAAAATCGAGAATAAGTTTTGAAAACATGCATTAATAATAATCAATGTTTAAATTTTGAAAAGTGTCGTGTCATGGTTGGGAGAGGAATTGTAGTTGGGACTGTCATTTAAAAAATTGCATTGAAATGGAAAAATAAAAAATTTAATGTGATAAATGGATTTCCTTAACAATATTTTTTGATACATGTTAGATCATTATTAGGCCATATAGGATTATACATGATGTTTATCAAAGATTCTAGTAAGATTTATCTCCCTCTATCTAGATCACTTTTAAATATGTTGATTTTTATTTTAGTGGTGAATGTAGGGAATACTTTTATGAGTTGAAGAGGAGATTGATTACACCATTAGTGATAAAACCACAAAACTATAAGGAATCATTTGACATTGTTTATGATTATTCCAACCAAGAAGTTGGTGCAGTCCTTTATTAGTGAATTGAGGGTAGGACACAAGTAATTTCCAATTACATTAGATAATTAGATGAAACCAAATTCAATTACACAACAACATAAAAAGAGTTTTCGACGGTTTTCTTTTATTTATAAAGATTTAGATCTTATCTTCTTGGAACTAGTGTCACTATGCTTTCTAATCATGCATCTATTATGTACATGATGATGAAAGGTAAACCTAAAATAAGGCTAGTGAGATGGAATTTACAACTGTAGGAGTTAAAAATGGAAATAAAAGAAAAATTGGGAGATGAGAACCCTATGGATGATCACTTAAGTAGACTTCCTAACACTTATGAAGCTAAAATTCTATATAATGAACAACTAAATAATGCCATCTAGGATAGTAGTTGTACATGATCAAATGATATGATCCTTTGGGTGATGACATGGTAAATTATTTGGGATAATCACATTTCCCTTATCATATAAATTCATAATAAATTCAAAAGTTGAAATATTATTTCAGATATTACATCTGGGAAGATAAATTTCATGAAAAGATTTTCATTGACCATGTGATAAGAATTTTTTTTTCCTGAAAGGGAAATTGATCCAGTCATTGAGTTTTGTCACATATTAACCTATAGGGTCCACTCTAAACATCAATGGAATCTATGTATGGTTTTAGAATCTGTAATTTATTATACCACTATTTTTAAATTTTCTCATCAATTTTTAAAATGGTGTGAAATTTTATTTTTATGGAAAAATTTAAAAGAGACATGATATTCCCCAAAAGGCACTTCATTATAGTAAATGTTTTGAAGTGAGGGGGATAGATTTTATGGGCCCCTTCCGAATGTAATTTATATATTATTAGATCAATATTATAGAAAATTATGTATCAATATGGGTTGAAGTAAAAGGAACCAGAGATGATGATGCTAAATTTTATTATTATTGTATTAGGACTAACATATTTTGTATGTTTGGAGTTCCCAAAGTCATCACCAGTGATCTGGGGACTCAATTTTTCAATAGTTGAATGGAGGATTTTTTGAATCAGTATTTGGTGCATCATAAAACATCAAATCCCAATCATCCATAGACTAATAATCAATCTAAAGTGTCCAGTAGTGATACCGATGGAATTTTGGAAATGACTGTCAAACTGAACTTCAAGTATTGTAGCCATAGGTTGGAAGAAACATTATGATATTAAAAGATAACATACATAAACTCAGTTGTAATGGGTTCATAAACATTTATTTAATGGAAATCTGTTCACCAACCTATTGAATTGGAACATAATCATAAATTAGCTATGAGAAAGATTAATTTGGATCTTAAAAGAACTAGGAATAAGAGAATATTTTAGTTGAAGGAGACATTGGAAATTGGATTGGATATTTTTTAAAATACTAGAATTTATAATGAGAAAACAAGAGTGGATCATGAAAATGTGATCCAATCAAAATACTTTCATCATGGAGACATAATTATATTATCCAACTCTATGATCAAGCTGATTCTACTTAAATTTCTTTCTAGATTAGAATTTACATTAATAGTTACTCGGGTATAAAATTTTGGTGGTACGTAGATTCTGAATACATAAGAGAAGGTTTCAATCAGTATTAATGGACCTAGGTTGAATAAATTACATGGGACCATTCTGTCAGATCCAGTGGAGGATATTACACTTCCCAACCTATTTATTAATAAGATCCATCATGCCATACATCTATTTTACACATTATTTCTATATGTGATTCTTTTTCATATATACCTACATGTAAAATTCACTTGAATAGATTTTTAACACTTTATAATTTATGTGTGATGGATTTAACCTTTGTAGTTTATGAATTACATTTTTTATTTTTGTTATTTTCATAAAAAAATAAAAAAAAATGTTTGTTTTTTAATTTTTTTTGTGTTTCTTTTTCAATTTTGTGTGTTTTTGAAATATGTGAGCTAAAATGACTATAAATTTATTTTTAAAACCTTGTAAATGAGTGTACCTATTTATCTGATGAAATTGATCTTAAATTAAGAATTAAAATTTCTTTGTTTCAAATTAAAATAGTTGGAAATTTTATAAAAATTACCCTAATTTTTGAATCTCATTCCATGTATCATTACCTTTTCTATGAAATAACATTATTGTGAGTATTATAAACCTTTTTTATTATATTATTTTAATTAAACACACTTCTTGATAGATCCAGAACATTTTATTTTAACTTTAATTGGATTTATTATTTTCTGAACATGAGGGTTTGAAGTACTTGTATTTGAAATGATTGAGAACATTATTTGGTTTTAAATCCCCCATTTCATAATATTTTTTTTATGGCATGTGTTTTGAATTTAATAATTATATCCATTAGAGTTTTGGAACAATTTATTAAGTTTTCCACATTACAAGCCAATTTTCACTATCCAACGTACTTCTGAAGTGAAATTTAATTATCTGGTTGAACTTAATTATGGGGGGAAGCTATCATGTGTTGTGTTATGTCATTTGGAGATAGTTAGGGTGTAAATTAAAAGTTTTATGATATTTTTTTTATTTTTAGATATTCATTATATCAAAATATATACATTTCTGTAGCATTCATAATAAAATAATTTGTTCCTTTCTAGAGGTTCCAAACGAGAATGAATGTTGTGCGTAGCTGGTGATTTCACGAAAATGTTGACATTTGTGCATCTGAAATATTTAATGGTGTGCAATTTTCATTAGTTTTTATAGTAATGGATATTATTTTATACTTAGGGGAGTGTGTAAGAGACCATACATGAATGAAAATTATAATATTGAAATTTTTCTTCAAAAAGACTAAAACCCTCATGATTTGGTCTAGGAATTTTTGACATCTAAATAATTCTAACTAAAAGCCACATAACAACCCTAAAATTACCTCATGATAAACACATGATCTTGAATCACATTGGGTGGATGTTTTGGAAATTATCAACAATATGGTGCCTCTTTAATGGGTTAGGATGATAAAATATATTTTGATAATTTACATTTGTAAGAGGATATAAAATTCATGAGGTAGGGGTAGTGTTTGAATGGGAAGAGAAATATAGGGGAAATAGATTTAATGATATGAAATGATAACGTGAAACAATATTTTTGAGGATGAATGAAATATTTTGATTATTTTTTGAATTGGTGTATTTAATGGGTTCGTCTTTTTAATTGTCTTTGATTTTATTTTAATGCTTAATTCTATAGTATTCTATGTTTTATGTGTGGGAAGAGTTGATAGAGGTAATATTTTAATAAAATTTTCATATAGTTTTCTATGATTTAATCCTTTCCAAATTAACTATTTGTGCTTATTTTCATTGTTATATCATTTTAGTGAGTTTTGGTAAAACATGTTAAAATTTCATAGTTTTTTAAATTTAAAATATTTCTATCACCTACGCAGTTTGAGAATAAAAACTAAAATTTTCCACTTATTAGATTTTTTTTAGAATTAATTAGTTAATTGGATGAAACATCATCATCTATACCAAGATCAAATTCAAACCCCACATTCCTAGAAAAATCAATCATGTTGAAAACTTTTTCTAGCTGATAAAATGGATCCTGCATAACTAAATGTGGTATATCTCAGCATATAGAAAACCAAATGAGGCTATTCCATATTGATATGAAAGAGGACTCCGATTCTCATTTTAAAATTAAATTTCATATATATTTTTACTTGTTATTAAATCCATTTAATGTGTGAAATTGGATAAATATTAAGAGTCTTCTGAAAAAGAAAAATATTTATTTACTAATTCAAGAATGAGTCTTTTGAAACATTTCCAATGAAGCTAAGATATTTATGGAACATGAATAAGAGATATAGTCTCAATTTTTATGAATATAAATTCCCATGAATCGTCCACTATCTATTCAAAACAAACTCAATTATTTGGTGGATAGAATGAGACGAAAAAAATTTCCATCTCTCAAACCCATAAATATGTGCATCCACTTCCATTCAAAGGAGTTGATAAAGAAGAAATATGGGTTTTGATGTCTAATTGGATCTTTTATGTGGTGTGGATTTTATATTTTATCATTTAATAGTTTCAAATTTCCATATTATATCCCATTCAACTATATTAGCCCTAGCATATAAGGGTAAAACATTTGAGTGAACTGGGAAGGGGAAATTTTCCTTTTTCAATGTCAGAGTCTTGAATATTAATTTAAAAAACACTTTTCATATTGAATGGTTTCTCGTATTGAATGATACTAATTCTCTTAGTGTGATTTTATTTTTTTGTTTTGGTGTCATTCATTTTTTACACCCTTGTAGTAAGTTCTTTAAATTCCACCCACCTAGTGCAATTTTTTCTTGATCAAGTAGATTGTGTTAGGTGGTGAGTTTCCTCATTATTTGGAATGTGTATAGAATAAGTGAACTATTTCATGATTTGTAAGTAGAAAAAATTACAAATCAACAATTTCATTAGTTTTTTTGGTAATGTTTTTTGAATTTTAATGCACATAGGATTGGTTTCAAATTATTTATTATACCAAGGGTTATTGACAACTTGATCAATGAGTATTTAATTTATCATTCCATAACAAGATAGGGGAATTTTTTTTGCGACCATGATTTCATTGAAAAATGAGATAATACCTTGATCCAATCACTCTCTTTATAAATTTGTATTTAACCAATGTTTTATGGCACAATTTATTTTTTAAATCAAAAAAATAAAAACAACCACAACATATTTCTCTAATTTCAAGTGGAAAATGTGATTATTGTGTTATCCTCTCTGGAGAACAACTTATTTAACCCCATCAATGAATTTTAACATAGGATATATATGTGTGTGTGTGTGTGTGTGTGTTTTTCACACCCAATGATTGTAACATGTTTTTTAATCCTGTGATAGATGAATAATGATCATTTATATGCGTTTTATGATGAAATTTCTATTCAATTTGTTCATGTGGTGGTTCTTCAATGATATATACAATGGGTGAACCTAGTTAGCGTCAATTGAGCCCCATATGGCTCATATGATTTTTGTTCATAGATAGCTCACTAATGAACATGGAAATGATTATTTTATATGGATAATTACATTGGAAGTTGGTTTTATGGTTATTATAATTGTAAGGGTTTTGTAAGGGTTCTATAAGTGTTCTATAAAGATTATTTTACAATAAATTAATATTTTTTAAAATTAATTCTATGGGTTTATAATGTTTCATTTGATTAACATTGATATCACATTTCTGATGATTATTTATTCTTATAAATATTTTCTTTTTAGAAGCCATAAGGAATGTTTTCAGTTTTTATTATCTAGGAATTGATAGGTATGAATATTTTTATGTTATACCCATGAACCTTGAATATGTCTTTATACACTTATTCACTTTATCTACTCACCGATGAAATTCTTTTTTTAATTCTCATGTTTTACCTTACAAATCATTTGAACTCACCATTAATATGTTTCCTTTTACATATGTTATAAAGAATGAGGTTGAATGATTTATGTCAGTAAGGGTTTTCATATAAATTATGATGATGTCTTAATGTGAGAAAATAAAATCTTGGTTAAGTGGTAGAATTTATCATCAAAATTCATGAGAATTATTTATGAAGGATTTTCCCTTAACCATCTAAAAATATAATCTCAAAAGGTAATTGAATATTTATGTTATCCAATTTTTCCTTTTGATGATGTTTGGATTTCATATAAAATATTGGGTGACCATTATTATCATGAATGCTAGAAATGTAAATTTTATGATTTCTGTATAGAATCCGGGAATGCAGATTATGGGTTGTTATATGGAAGAAAAAAATTTCCCTACAACATAGTTAAGTGTATTTAAATTGATATATGAAAATCCAAAAAACATATGGTAATTAAAAGGTAGTAATATCATGATCATTATTACATGTAGAGAACATATCTGATTCAAAAAAAATTCATAGATATGTAAAAATGCATACCTATAAGAGGTGTGTGAATTTATTTCTAAAAATAATATTATAATTTTGTTCCTCCTTAAGTATCAAAATATTTAAAAGTATATAATTATTCTAAAATCCAAAAATATATCATATTATATAAATGAAAAATTAATATATTAGGTGGTATTTAGATAGTAGGATATATGAGAATTTTTATAAACTAAAAAGATTGTGAGAATAATCGGAAAACCATTGTGACACATTGAATTTGTTTTTTGAATTTGTTCACAAAATAAATTTTAAATGAATTTTTGTGTAATAAAGGAAAATTAGTGTTTTTAGAAGTTAAAAAAAATTATAAATTTTATGGATAAGAAGAAAGGTATGAAGTCATAAATGTTAGAATGTATAAAAGATCTATATATGTATAAATTAAGTAAGTTATTTATTTGATAAATGATAAAAATATTAAAACCTATGGAAGTTAGAATAGTTGGTGAGATGAATAATTTTAGAAAGTGTGGATGTTAATAAAGTTTATGATATGAAAAATGCTATAATGACTAGAATTTAGGAATGTTTTTGAGATGAATAATGAAAGATGTTCAGGAAGTTAAAATGTATACATTGTTCAGAACTGTTCTTATAAATTCAGAAAATGATATGCAAATCATTCAATGTTTAAACATAATAGAAAATACCACAATAATAGTTTAATATTGTCGTAGAAATGAAACAACAACATTGTAATTTTTTAATTGGAAGAACCATTTTAATCAAACATAATTTTGTAATTGAATATATTTTTTATAATTAGATGGAATTTTGTAATGATATGAATTTTAGTCTATTGGATGATTAGTGAAAAAATTGACATTTTAAAAATATTGATATTTTTACAAATGATGAAGTTCATACAAAGTTATAATGTTTAATTTTCTTGAAGTAAAAAATTGGATGTTTCATGATGTTCCAAAGTTCAGGTTTCTTAAAGTTAAAGTGAAAACGTTCATAGAGAGTTACAATGACTATGTTTCATGATGTTATAGAGTTGATGTTTATACATAGTCAAAACATTTCTATTTCACGATGTTATGATGTTGAAGTTTGTACATATTTAGACAGTATATCATTCATTATGTTACAATGTTAATGATTGTAAAACGTTACAATACTAACGTTTCATGATGTTAAGAAGTTTATTTTTTTACGTAGTTAAAATTTTATGTTTTGTGGTGTTAGGAAGTGTGTTTTTTATTGAGTTACGAATATTATGGTTCATGAATTTACCAATTTGATGTTTGTATATGGTTAAAAGTTAAAGTTTCAAAAAATTAAAACATTTACATTTGTATAGAGTTAAAAATTTATAGATTAATGATGCTACAATAATGATGTTTTATGAAGACACAAAGTTTCTATTTCATAATGTTTTGAAGATTATGTTAAATAAATTTAAAATATTATATTTCATGATGAGACAATGTTGATGACTGTATAGAGTTAAAATGTTAATGTCTTATTTAATTACAAAATTTATGTTTGTATAGAGTTATAATGTTGATATTTCATGAAATTATATTGTTGATGTTTCAAGTTATACAATGTTTATTTTACTAACAATGAAGTGTTTCTCATATATTTACTTTAAGGAAATTTTAAGAGTATTGGTAATAATTGAGAATTCAATAGTGTTCATGAATGGTCTAGATGAGTTTAGCAGCATCCTAAGAAAATTCCAATTTTTTTTCCATTTGAATTTTTATATTTTGGTGAGTAGGTAAATTAATTAAGTTTCCACCAATTAATACTCTAATAAAACCTATAAATATGAGTGAAAAATTATATCATAAATGATATTGTTCACCCCATAAAATAAGTATATGTGCTAAAGATTCCATGTCAAAAAAGGGTTTCCAATTTTTTTTTATCATATCAAAGAATAGTTTTGGAAAGAAGATTTTGATCAAAATAATTGGATATAGATATGTTCATATTTCTAGAGAGTGGATTACCAGATAGAGTAAAATGAACAAAGTTTTGATGTAGATAGATTGTGAGGATATGAGTTTTGCTAAACTAGATAGAATGGATGTTTGTATATGGAAACATTTTCAATGCGGTGCATTAAACAAAATTACAAGATTTAGGAACAGTGGATAAACACATACTCACTAGACTAATAATAAAAACTAATGAGAGAATATTTATGGATGAACATTCCTCAAGAATAATTCACAAAGTAAAATTGTTTTCTTACTCATGTTTGAATAAAAAATTCATAAATTAATATGAGTTAGTATAATTATACCAATTGTGAGATAAAAGGATTCTTAATATAGTTGAATAAATTTTTTTTTCACATGTTTCTAATAGGGAATTTCAAGCATCCATATGAGTGACCAAGGAAAGGATGTAGGTTCTCACCCTGTGGTCAAACCTTATAAATCTTCCATTCCTTGTTTAACTTCTTAATTTTTTAATTCTTCTGATATTTTTATAAAAATTGTTAAGGTAGATAACACAATCATGTTGTAGTTATAAAATTTCATTATGTTGGAAATTTTTAAAAATTCAACCCCTTATCACTGGTTCAGAGATACATAGGATTTTCAAGTGGTATAATTTCAAAGGTTTCCATTTTTAATAATTTTCAAGGGAAATATAAATTTAGTCAATTAAATTGATATACCTACAATATATAGAATATATTTTCATTTTGGGAAAAATTGATTGATTCCATATCTTATATAACTTGGTATAGAAGTTGTTAATGGTTCAACTTTGAGTTTTCATCGATTGAGAAAGAATCGCCATTAAATTTTTCTAAAAATAGAAACATTGATTCTCATGGAAAGTATAGAAATACTATTATTACATCTCTTGTATAATGTATATTTCAGAAAGATGATGAGACTCAAAATATCCAAATAAACATTGGGCATGATTGAACGTATCTTTGATGAAAACACCATAGTGAATGAGGTGATGTAACACATTTGAGAGGCAAGTTCAAATATATTATAATTAGAGATAATGAAACTATTGATGAGTATTTCCCCATAGCTAATGACGTTATGTCAAAAATTAGTGTTTTTAGATATGTGTTAAATATTTTATAATTTTAAATAATCATTTGAGAAACATCCCTAACTTGATTGTTTCTAAAATATCGTATTTAGAAGATAAAGATTACATATCACGTCATAAATTTCAAATATTTCTGATTTCATATGATATAAGGAAAGACCCAACATAAAAAAATAATATCAATGATGAAATGTATTTTTATGGTATGAGCATTTGGAAAATATAAGATTTTTAGAATGTTAATCTCTATATTTCATAATATAAAGAAGTTGATGAAATGAATGATAATATCTTGTATCTTATCTAAATGAAATATTTTATAGGAAGATGAATTCATAGAGGAAATATTCCCATAAAATATTTTCTATTTCAAGGAATTAAGATTTTTTTCTCTGAATTTCTCCAAGAAGAATGTTTTTGAATTTGATGATCATTATGAAGAAAAATATCGATGGTAGATGATTAAAAAATCATAAAAGGTAGATAAAAATCACATTGGCGGTATAAAAAAGTTATTTATAAATCGAATATGTTTTTTTAGTAGGAAATATGAATATTAGTCAAATAGAAACAATTTTTCAGAATATTAATATTTAGAAAGTTTTAGAACATTGTTTTGAAATATTGAGAAAAATTAAGATTCATAAACTAGTGAAGAAGGGGGAGAATAATATTACAATGTATATAAACTCAGTTATGAAACTGAATCATGTAATGAGTAAAAAATAAAGAAATAAATAATAATTATGAAGAAAAAAGTGAAAAAATAATGATGGATGTGAATATTTCCTTAATTTTTCATCAACGTCACATTTTCTATATTTACAAAAGATAATATAGTCATTGGAACAATGTTGGTGTAAAAAATCAATGTTAATGAACAAGGAGATATTTTAGGAAACAAAGAGATAATTTTTAAAGTATATTCATATGTGAATTATATGGATGTTGAATAAATATTTCCCTTTACTATGAGATTTGAAACTATGAGAATGTTCTTGATAGTAGCATAAAATTATTTTATAGGGTTTTACAAATAGAAGTAAAGTCACATTTTTTAAATGGGTATATTGAGAAAGAAGTGTATATTGAAAAAACAATCATGGGGTTATACATGATGACGTTGGAATCAAGGTTTTTATATTAGAAAATCCTTTTATTAGTTGAAATAAGATTCATGATCATGGTACTACAAACAAGATAATTTCTTGAAAATGTTTTATTTATCTAAAGGGAGAGATAAAAACAACATATATGTGAAATAATAAAACTAATGTACTTGAAATATAAATATTTTGTATGATCTAATTTTTTATAGGGATAGAGTTAAATATTGTATTGAGTTTTATAAATAAATATAGAATAATTTTCTTATATCAATGTTAGGAGAAATAGAATTATCCCAATGTTCACAAGTTTAGTAAAAGGAAATATATATTTTCCTATTTCATAAAAAGTAATTCATTTAATTTTTATTAAAATTTTTAATGGAATATTCGAATGAATTTTCTACACGTATTTATATTGTGATGAAGATGATTAAAGATGAATCTTGATGAACTATGAATCAAAAGTATTCTTGAAAGTTGGTAGGATATTTTTTCTATATTATAGCCTCAAAAATAGATATTTTTTTACTTCTAATTTCCCCATAATATATCATATTGATCTAAAATAACCGAAAATGTTTGGAAAAAATAAAATTATGGGGAATATTTAAGGAATAACAACACATGGGTTATTAAATAAGAGAATTTGTGGTATGAACATTAATGGATATACTAAATATCATTATACATGATATTTTAATGATATAAAATTGATATCATGGGGAAATTTTTTCTTGGGATATTGTTCTATGGTTTTTCATAGTATGAAACTATGTTTAGTGACTTTGGGTATAGGGGAAGCTGAGTGTGTGTCCAGCACCCAAAAATGTTCATAAAAGATATGGATGATTGTTCAGTAATAAAATTTTAAGGCTATGGTTTTTAAACTAATGATGAAATTTTTTGATAAATTAAGTTCCATAAATCTTTTGAAAATATGTTACAAGAGTTAGAACCAAATCAAATTGTTATTTAATATCACTTCATTATGGAGAATATTTCTTGTGGAGATGTGAGGAAGGAGTATATTTGTAAAGTAATGTAAAATATCACATGTTTTCACAAAACCTACACTAATGGAGTGATTTTATGAAATGAGGATATAACATCAGGTTCATCCTCTACAAAAGTGTCTCAATAAAATCTATAGAAGTCCCCCAAAAATTATTTGGATTAAGTTTAAAAAAGTGGGGTGAAAGTAATAAATTTTTAATAGTTTTTAAAAATCTATTCTATAATGAATCTATAGGTGTTATTGTCATAAAACGTGGGAAGATAACATAGTGAGGGAGATTTTATCTTAATTTGGAATTAAAATTAGTAACCAACGAGGGATGATATTATGTCAAAAAAATTACATAATCAATTTCTATAGTGTCAGAACCATTTTAGAAAATATTTGGTTTGATAAAATTTTAAAAAATGATTATTAGTAAAAATAATGAATTTTTAAACTCATGGGTGATGATAAATGATGATTTGTGAAACCTTCATAATAAATTTAGTAAGAAAACTAAAGGATGAGATTATATATCCATTGTGATTTATTTGTAACAATGTTTTGAATTTTTTGACAACTAAAATTTGTTAAAGAATGATTTAATCAAATTGAAAAAGATGATTTGATGGATATTGAAAAAAATTTGTTATGATGTTTATTGAGAAGAAAAATTTTATAATGTATGAAATTTATAAAAGTAAAAAGGTTTTAGAGATATTAAAATTTAGAAAGTTATGCAGATGAATAAATATATAATAGTAAGAAAGTGTTTAAGTTAATAATGTTGCTAAGACGAAGAATGAAAAATAATTTGGAAGTTAATAACGTTAATGAGTTGAATAATGATTTAATGTCTAGAATTTAATAAATTTGTTGAGATGAAGATTTTAAGAAATCCAGGAAGATATAAAATTTTTTATTAATAAACATTCATAAAAATTCATATGATTCTATGATAATCACTCAATGTTTCCAAAATCATGGAGACACTCATGATACAATTTGAAGTTCATTGAAGAGGTGAAATGGTGCAACCAAACATTTTTTATTATGAGAGACCTTTGTAATCAGAATGGATTTTATTATCAGATATAATATTTAGTTAAATATATGTTTTCAAATTTGGACATTATTAATATGATAAACACTATACCATCATATGGATTATGAAAATAGATGTAATTTTTACAAGGTTTATGTAGATTTACAGTGTTTATGTTTCATAGAGATACAATGTTTCAAAAAAAGTTACAAAGGTGAAGTTACATGATGTTACATTTTTTTTGTTTCATGAAGTTACAAAGACAATGTATTATGAAATTAAAATTTTGATGTTCTTAAAAAATAAAATGGTTATGTTCCATGAAGTTCAATGTTGAATTTTTTACATAGTTAAAAGCTGATGTTTCATGAAGTGATAAAGTGGATGTTATTATTGTGATACAAATGTAATGTTTCATGAAATTACAGAGTTAAATCTTATAAAGAGTTAAAAAAAAGTTTTTGTTTCAAGAAGTTACACTTTTGAAGTTCATACAAAATTTAAAGACAAAATTTCATGAAGTTATAATGTTTAGGTTTGTAAAATGTTAAAATATTGATGTTTCATGATGTTAAAATGTTGAAGGTTTTACATAGTTACAATGTTAATGTGTCAAGAAGTTAAAACGATGACCTTTAAATATATTTAAAAAAATTAGGTTTTGTGAAGTTAAAAATTTTATTTTTCATGAATTCAAAAAGTTTAAGATTCATGACATTACAAAGATGATTTTTTATAAATATATAATTTTTTTTCATAATGGTAAAATGTTAATTTTTTAATAGAGTTACAAATATAACGATTAAATAAATTTTATTATTATAGTTTATACAGACTTACAATGTTTATGTTTAATTATTTCAAATAGTTAAATTTTAAATTTATACCATGTTGATTTCAATAATATTTAATAGTTTTATAGACATCGAGTTTAAAGAAATTCAAAGAATATTGGGAATAAAGGAGAATTAAATATGTTTCACAAATTTTAGTGATGAGTTGATAAGTATCCTAGAGAAATTCAAAAAATATTGAAATTTGGATTTTAGAATTTCAGTGAGTGGGAAAATGAATTTACTTTTCTACATTTACAACTATGGGAGAACCTATAAATAAGACTGTGAAAGTATATTGTATTTAACACTGATCACCCAATACAAAAATTTGAAGCAGTGAATATATGGTGTTATAAGTAAGTTTGAAACCAATGTATAGTTCTCAAGTTGAAGAAAAGTTTAGGATAGATAGTTTTTATCAGAAGAATCAGAAAGAAATAATCTTATATTAGTGATTAGAGGATTATCATACAGAGTCTGATATATCATGTTTTTGGGAATAATGTTTATGAGTTGATGAGTTTTTTTAAATAATACAAAACATATGTTTGTATCATTCATGTTTTAAGAATAGGTTCATTGGATAAAGAGTGTTGAATGAAGGAACACTGGATGGATAGTTACCAGGAAGATTAATCATATAAATGAATAATATATAATATGCTGATAATATTTACTTTAGTAGAATATAATATGTAACTTTTTTTTGCCTTATGTTATTTATACATAATTTTTGATTTTATGGTATTTATTACAATTATACCAATCAGGAGATAGAGGTATTCTAACATGATATGTCTCAATAGTTGTATTCACTTATCTTTAATAGTTAATTTATAGGGATCCACAAGATTGACAATAGAAGTATTTTATGTTATCAAACTGAGGAAAAACCATTTAAATATTTCATTCCCTGTTTATATTTATAAATTTTAATGTTTGTGAGACTGTTAAAAAATCAATAACTAAAAAAAGTCTAACAAGTTGTAGGGTAAAATTTTTCAAGGGTGAAATTTGTAACAATATAACTACTGATTAAACCCCTATACATAGTTAAATTATCCATTATAAAATCAATAATAATAAGTATGAAATATTATAAATGAAAAATAGAATTCATGGACTACTATTTTATAAATCAAGCACCCCATAAAGGATTTTATAAAAGAACTATTTTGTCCCAAATAATAAGGGGTATCCAAAACCAGATTCAATGTTTTTTATTTAATTTAAAAAAACATAATTTAAATTAGAAAATTTAAAAGTATTCAACTCAATCCATTAGAATCCATCAACTGTAAAACTATTGGATGTTTTTACACCACTTCTACAAACTAGATCCTCCATTATATCTTCCTAGAAGAATCATTGTATTAGCCTAATTGGTAGTAGTTCTTTACTTCTATAAAACAAAAATAGAATCTATATATTCCCCAATGGATCCATCTATTCTCAATATAGATAAAAAATGATTACAGTTTAAATTTTATGAACATAAAAATAAAAAATCATTAATTGATTTCTTAGAAAAACACTTATAAAAACAATTAATGATTATAATATATGAAAGAAAAAAATATTTTCATTCCATTAGTCAAAAAACATTTAAAATTATTTTTTAATATTATACTTTTGTTCCTCAATTAATAACACTACTTTCATGTTGTTATTCATTGGTCATTTTCCATTAACTCTAGGTTTATTTATAAGGGGATATGTAGTAACTCTATCATCTTCTATTGAAATTGATGCCTCACCTTAACTATCATTTAATCTATTCTACACCATTATATTTCTCATTAATTTCATAAATGTAATCTATGTGTTACTCTTAAATTATCAAATTTTCCAAAATCCTCAAATAATCAATATTTCACAACTCTAATTATTGGATTTTAACAAACAATCAAATTATCTGTATTACATAATGCCTTATATAACAATTATTTAAATCAATGGTATTAATTTCAATAGTAAATTAAAAGAAAAATAGACTTTATCTTTGATAAATTTAAAAATGATGTGCATTGTCATTTCGAAAACAATAGATAATGTGAGTGTTTTACTCAATAATGACCTAAGTTTGTCCTATAAAAGGATCTCTCCCTTTTTTATACTAGTAATTCACTTTATATTATTGAATATTGGAACTAATTCTTCTAGGAAATTAGTGATTGTGATGTAACATGGAATGATGGGAATTATTCTCCCCACTAAGATATATAGTTGTGGTTGTTTATACTTAATGAGGCCATTTCTTCTAGGAACGAGTACTATGGTAGTGTGATCTGGGTGTCATGATTTATGTATACCGAACCTTATCCTTATTACACATTTATACCAGTTTTAATTACATAAACATTACACATAATACCACATGAAAGATCCATAATTCTAGTATATTTTAGAATTAGTTACATTTTATTACATCAATAAACATGAATTAAACCATCTATATTGAAAACATATTTATCATTCTTGATCTTAAAACGACGTTAGATAACATAGGGAAATATATAATAAAAGGTGATCCATAATGCCCATAAGGTAATAAACAAGGAATAACATGAAGATAATAATTCAAGTTTGACATGGAATATCAATGTTTTATAAAAGAGCGTGAATATTAAGGCATGAAAAATCATGATAATGATAACCAGGGAAATGTGGAAACAACATAAAACCCTACATAATTTACCTAGGTAAAGGATAAACCACCAAGAATTAATGGTGGAAAATGTCCCATAAATTAATTAGGTAAATCCTTATCCCTACATGACATACCATGGTAGTAAACATTACTTAATGAATTGGAGCTCTGTATAATTCCAAACGCAACCATATTATTGATTTCATTATCATTCTTAATTGTGCCACATAGATCATAAAACATGGATATATTCATTAGCATAATTTATTCCATGATCAAGAAGTGTGAAAAAAATACATATAAGTCCCCAATTAAATATAATATTTTACTTAAAGTGAACACCCATGATAGGAAATGGGTATTTTATTCACTACACAATTGCGTTGGCAAGGAAATCATGGAAACAATTTGGCATCAAAACATCATCACATAAAAAATTCATAAAATGGGTTTATTAAGGATAAATTAGTCTCTTATCATATAGAAATGAAGTATACAGTAATAGGTATATAGAAGGATATTCCAACACATATATAATTAGACAAATATGTCATATGTTAATAAATAAGCTATAATAAAAAGAGAAAGGAAAGGATGCTTATGATATTTGGGAATGGTAACAGGTGTACAAGGGAAGGTCAGTGAGACATAAATGAGTCTTTCATAATTTATACATAATAAGAGTTTCATGGGGGAGGTACTAAAACATAACCCATCATTAGTTATTGAAAATAATAGGGCATAATATGATAATGAAACTTGGATAAAGATGAGAAAGAAGATAATACTTGAGTGTGTGGCTCTGAAATCGTGAAAATGGGATTCTTGAGAGCCTGGGGAGCCTTGGTAGGATTATAGAGAAGTAAGGTAAGGGTAAGTATGTTCTAATAGTTTTTTTTAGTAAAGATAAGTGGGATCTTGGGTGGGCTTATATAGGAAATGAGAGGGTAATTATTTAATATTTTTAAAAAAATTGTTTTAGTCTCTATATAATATACATTTTGAAACCAAAAAAGCATCCTATGGGTTTTCCCATGGGTTTTTAAAGAACAAAGATTTATTAATTATTTTATAAGGGAAAGGGATGAACATATTAAACTATTACACATATGTGGAGGTAATTCATTATTTTAAAGAAATTAATTTTAAATAGGAAAATATATTATATATTTTGGAGGATTCATAAAGGCATTATAAAATTTAAAACATAAACTTAAATAACATTATTTTAAGGGTAGAGAATATATTTAGTTTATTATAGACATTATAGTTTTTATTTAATCAATATTAGGTCATTATGGTGTCATAAAAGAGACCATATATTTATACCTTATTTAATTCTTACTCAAACATTCGAATCCCTTATATTATTACAAAAAATTCACCATTGGATAATTTATACATTCTATCTCCAAAAATAATATTTATTTTAACTTATTTTTTATAAATATGTGAATTTTCACTTTTAAATTATTATTCGACATTTATTAAAACTGATGTGTTTTTTAAATTAATAATTTTTGAACCCTTATTAGAAGTAAATTTCACATCATAAAACATATATAACCATTAATAAACAATAAAAATTATTTAATATTAAAAGAGTATTAAAATATTATTTTTTTTAAAAATCCATTAATTCATCAAAATAAATCCCTTAATTGAATTTGAATATTACCCCACAATACAATTATTATTTAATTGAATCAAAACAAAAAATAATTTATAATATGATAATAAAAATGAATATAAATTCATTATTATATAAAATATACATATTTGAATTATTATTTTCCTGAAACGTATCTCTTTATTACACCTAAGTACAACCCAAGAGTAAGGTACATGATGATGAAACGTTCATGGGGTCATTCGACAAACATGGTTTGGGAAATGATCTCGATGAGCATGAACTTATCAATTAAAATATTCCTCTCATGATTATTTTGTTAAATCTTAGCTTGGAATTATTAATGGGGAAATACAAGTGATTATATCTCCCTTGGAAGGTCTAATAAATGGGATTCATATGGTACAATCCTACTAGACAAGTCCATCACTTCCTTTATCTATGTTAATTGAATTTTTTAAATCTATAAATTAATACTAGTCCTATGATCGTTATTCTATGGATATATTATCAATGGTAAATATTATTAATGGTATTATGAATCCAATTGTATAAAAAATAAATGATTGAATTTTTAATATCTAGATTACATAATAAAACATTAAATCATTAGGTAATTTTATTTATAACCATTTGGGTCATTACAATCTCCCCCCATGAGAAATTTCACCCTCAAAATTATAATTTCACCCCCTTAAAATAGATGAGTGTAATTCAATATCTTAACTTCCTCCAGTTCCCATGTCTTATCATCAAACAAGTGGTTTATCCACATCACTTTTATAAGGTTCATTATCTGATTTCATAGAAAATTGCCTCTACGTTATAAGATCGTCACTGGATTCTCCTTATAATAAATATCATTCTCCAATTTTACCACATATGTATTGATTACTTGTGAGGGGTCTGGTATGCACTTCCTCAATTGTGATACATGGAAAACATCAGGAAATTTAAATAGGTTAGGTGGGATTCCAAGTCGATAGGCCACCACTCTGATGTAATCAAGGATCTCAAAAGGGCTGATGTATCTTGGACTAACATTTCCCTTATTATCATATATCATCAGTTTCTTACATGGATATATGGGGAGTATTAGCATATCTCATACATAAAACTATAAGTCTCTTTGATTATTATCAGCATGGCTCTTTTTTCCAGTCTGAGAATCCTTGAGGTGCTGCTTAATGGTCTTAACCTTTTCCACTATTTAGTCAACACTTTCAAGACCTATTAGTTTTTATTCCCCAACATCGTCCTATCACAGAGGTGTCCTACAACTCTTCCCATAAAGTTCTTCATAGAGAGACATTTGGATGCTCGAGTGTAAACTATTGTAGTAATAGAAATCAACCATATGTTGATTTTCATCCCATCCTCCTTTGAAGTCCATTGAGGATTATATCAACATGTCGTCAACTTCTTGGATAGTACACTTATATCAACCTTCTGTTTGAGGGTGATAGGCCTTGAGAAGTTAAACTCAGTATTGATAGTGTGCTGGAGACTCTTTTAGAACATAGAGTTGAATCTTCGATCTCAATAAAAAAATATATAGTGTAACTCCATGTAGATTGACCACTTTTCTGATGTATATATGTTCATAGAGATACAGTGAAAATTCCATCTATATCGAAATAAAGTGTGCATTCTTTGTATGAAGATCCACGATAACCAATATAGCATTATTCACTCTATTTATTTATAAGATCAGTGAAAAGGTTCATTTGTGATGTTTTCTCATTTCCATGTCCGTAGGTGTAATGGTTGCATAATCCAAATGGATTCATTCATTTCCTAATTCACATGATGACATACATGACATCTTTATGTATATTCTATGATCTCATTTTTCATATTGTCCCACCAATAGTGTTCTTGGAGATCTTGATACATTTTTGTGCTTCATGTGTAGATGTAGATGGTTGAACTATGCGAATTATCCCAAAGATCATTTTTAACTTTTTATTTGATGATATATATAGTCTTCACCCAAATCTCACAACACCTTCATCATTAAAATTTATATCGAAGGATTTTCCTTCCCTTATAGCTTCCACTTCATTATAAATTCCAACATAATGTCTTTGAAAATCCTTTAACCTCTCCAGAATAGATAATTGAGCAATAATTTTTAAAAGGAGTGATAATTTTACATCCATTTTCATTCCCATGTCCATCCTTTACAGATCTATGAATATCATATCCCCTTCAATTCTCATTAATGACATAATATTCAAATCCTTTCCTCTTATAGAATCCTTAAATTTATTCAATTTCTTAAGATGCTAGTGGATTGAGGAGTCATAATCTTTGATCCACTCTAATCATATTTATTGGGGCATATTCAACTCTTTTTGTGTGAATATATATTTGAGGATTTTATAAATTATATATATTCCACACTTCTCCCCAAAAGAGATAATTCCACAAAATTTTCAACGTGAAGATCACCATAGCCAACTCCAGATCATGTGTTGGGTAGTTATATTCTTGAAAATTCAAATTCCTTGGATCGTATGCTATGATGTTGTCATTTTCCACTAACAAGTTTCCAAATCCCTTTTCTTATGAATCATTGAATACCATGAAATTTTCTCCACTTGAGGGTAGTATAAGAACATGGGCAGTGATAAGCCTCCTTTTCAACTCCTTGTAGCCTTATTCACATTATTCATTCCATGAAAACATGACTCCCTCCCGAGTTAGTTTGGTAATAAGTCAGTAATAGTAACTAGATAACTGAAGGAAACTATGGATATCTATCATAGATGTTGTCATCGAACATCATTCAATTGCTTATATTTTATAAGGTTTTACATATATCCCATTTCTTGTTATGACATTCAATAACAAATAGTCATACCATAACTATAACACACATGTGATATACTTCATATAATGATTTTCTTTTTGCAAGGTCTTTAGCATAGTACTCAGAGTATCCTTATGATCCTCCTTACTTTTCAATTATATTTGAATATCATCTATAAATAATAACAAAAAAAATTCAAGATAAACTCTAAATACTCAATTCATTAATTCCCTAAAGATCTCTAGATCATTACTAAGTCTGAATGGTATTACTATGAACTCATAGTGCCTGTAACTTGTATGAAATATAATCATAGGGATATCATTATTCTTCACTATAACTTGGTAATATCCCATTCACATATCCACCTTAGAGTAGTATTTTCCTCCATATAGTTGACTAAAAAAAGTATTCAATACAAGTAAGAGGATAATGGTTTTTTTGATGATCTTGTTGATCTCATGATAATTGATGAAAAGGCACATTATCCCATCATTCTTCTTGACGAAGAAGATCAATGCACGCCATGGTGAAGCAGTTTCGTATATGAACCCTTTATCCATATTCTTCTATAGTTGTTTCTTCATATTCTCAAGATCCATAATAGTTATTCTATATAGATTTTTGGATAATGTTAATCAATCTTGTATAATATCAATTGAAAATTAAACACCCCGGCTAGGATGAAGACTAGAAAATCCCTTGGAAGACACATAAATTTATTCCCCCACAATGGGAATTTCTTCAAGGATAACCTTGGCATTATACTAAATAATTCGAGTTAGATATAATTTCTCATAGGGAAATAATATCCATACTTGAGATGATGGTTCTAAAGAAGATTCATCTTTATCGTTTCTTTTATATAGAATTTGAGGAAGATTCACAATATAGAGAGTGATTTCCTTCTCATGGAAATTTATGTTGACTCTATATAGGGAAAACCAATCCATACCTAGGATTGCATCAATTTCAACAAAATGGATTTTGATGTGTGTTTTTTTGGAAATTATGCTGCCATACATTGATTAGATAGGATTTTTATACTTGGGATGTAATAATTTCCCAATTTTTTATTTTCACACACAACTCTACTTCCAATATTTGTGGAGGTTTTTTGAAAGTTCTAGTAAAAGTTCATGATATTAAGTAATGTGTAGAACAAAAATAAAAAAGCATATTGTCTATTCATGAATTAATAACTAGTGTACCAGTCACCACGTCATTGTCGGGATTCACTTCAGTGGTAGTGATGGAAAATTTCGACACTTTATTCTATAGATGTTGTTAGTTGTCTCTAAAACCCCTTTTTTAGTGAATTTCTTTGAAAAGTTCTGTAGTTTTTTATTGATTTAGTAATGAATAATGCACTAAGGGTTGATCGCAGAATTATTTTGACCTATTGGAGAAATATGTTCTCTTGTTAGTAACCATTGACTAGTGTCCCTTCCTTCCTACACCAAAATCATTTACTCATCCCATTTTTGCAATTTCCAGGTTTCTTCATTCCACTTCATTGATAAGTGGGGTGTTGTAATTTCATGTCCCAATTAGATATCCTAATCAAACAACCATAATTTATCTCCACTTTCCGTTTCTTATCCCCATAAAACCCCCAAGATTCTCTGATCTCTATTTATATTTTTAGGGAACATCATACAATTTCCTCATAGTTATCAATGTAATGGATTGTTAATTCTTTCCATAGGCTTGGTTTTATCCTACCAAAGAAGTGGCCAACCATCAATTCGGGGTTAACGACAAAGACAGAGGGAATATCTTGAAATCCTTGTAAAGTTTTCCTCATACACCTCGATAGATTTGACATATTTGTTCTTGAGGGAAAGTAAATAACTTTCAATTTTATGTTATAGGGTGTGAGGAAAATATTTATCAATTGTTTTCTTGAAAACATTTCATCATATTGCCTCGATATATTTTTTAGGCTTCACAATTTTTATCAATGTCCACCACTGATCAACTTCACCTTCCATATGATAAATAACCAAAAGAAACATCAATTTTTCATATCATTAAAGGATGAATAATATCATATAAATGGAGTTAATATATTGTTCTATGATTAATGGATTCAGTGATCCATTAAAATTTAGAGGAAGTTTTGGCATAAACATTTCTATGGAAGATTTATCTCTCTTATGGGGATTTGAACACTCCTTCTGATCCAGGATATTAACCAGAACCTATGTAAACTGAGATAGAATTGTCACAAAGTGTGTGAATCTTTCCCCCATCTGGTTGGGCTTCTCATTAGTGTAGTCATCACATTTATCTTCACATTATTTTTTTACCCAATTCCTCATATTTCTACCATTATCTAGAATAAAAGGAAAAATTAAGGATGAGTATTTTTCAAACCATTAAACACATAATGGAGAATCTAATGACATTAAAGGAATAAGTTATAAATTAAATGTATTTAATTAACATATGAATTTATAGGCTTCAATCTATGTTTTCCATGATGTATTTCATAACATATATTCTTCTGAGAATTAGTTTGTTCCCCTAATAATGTTTCAATGTATGTTTATGATTTTACCAAAACATATCCCATGGTTGTGTCTAACCAGTTATGCAATAAGAACCATTTTCATCTACCATGTTACCCGAAATCAGGCACAAGACACGTTTTTGATGTCGTTACCCCAAGGTACATCTATGCAGAACCCTGCATGCTTATAGTATCCATATAGGGAAGTATTTTATTAATAAAACAATTAATATATACTCAGAAACATATTATGGATATATTCTTACACTTGGTCTTATCTATATTTATTTTTCTATATTTTTCTAATAATAATCTTAAAAATAACTACTTTTTTAATTTAATACCCATTATAACAACCCTTATCTCTATTACACATTAATACATGATTTAATTACATAAATTTAATATTTATACAACCTTAAGGATTGAGATGTCTAGTGTATTTTAGAATTCGTTACATTTTATTAAAACTGTAAAAATGAATTACAACATCATTATTGAAAAAACTTTTACAATGTTGAGCTTAAAACTATATTGGATAACCAGGGGAAATACATAAGAAAGGGCTGAGCCATAAATCCTAGTAAGGGAATAGTCATTTTATAACATAAATATAATAATACATATTATTCATGGAATATCAATGATGCATAAAGGAACATTAAAACCAATGCATGATAAAGCATGATAATCACAAAATGAGAAATTTGGTAACAGTTTAAAACACAGGATCATAAACATTGGTCAAGGATAATCCTACAATACTTCCTAGTGGACAAGGTCCCATAAAGGAATCAGTAACACCACTATCCCAGCATGGCGTATCATGATTCTAAACATTACCAAATGTGTTGGAGTGCTATATAATTTAGGGAACAACCATCGCTTTAATTTCATTATCCTGATTAAGTGTGCCACATATATCATAAAAAATAGATTCCTTAATCACCCTAAATTATTCCAGGATCATGGAGTGTGTAATACATACATTTATGTACCATATCAAAAGGTATATGTGTATAAAAGTGAACACCCTTGATAGGAAATCGGAATGGTATTCAATACAAAATTTTGTTTTCTTGAAAAACCGTGGGGAAAAATATGAAGCCCAAAATGTCATGTAAAAATTTATAAAATGGGTTAGTGAGAGGGAAACAGGTCTCTTGTCATATGGACATGATTTTTACTAGAATGGTTACATGGAAGGATATTCCAAGACATATAAAATTATAAAAATAAGGAATACGATAATTTATATGCTTGAATGAAAAGAGATACTAAAGGATTCTTATGAAATTTTAACATGGTAAGAGTTGTACATGGGAGAGATTAATGAGAGAGAAAGGGATATCTAATGATTTATATATAGTAAGGGAATTATGGGGAGGATAAAAAACATACCTTATCATTTTTAATTGAAAATAAAAGTGCATAACAAGATAAAAACCCATGATAAAGATGGGAAAGGAAAGTACCCTAACTTGATTTTTTGGATCTAAAAACTTTAGATGTAGAGACCCTAAGATTGAAGTACATGGACATTACATTACTTTTTCGGAATACTTAGTACATAACAAAAACACAAACACAACGACCGTAATAGTTTAGTGTCTTTGGAAACTCGGAATATAATCGTCTAATCGTGGTGAAAGATCTTCAACATCTCCCATAAAGATCTTTCCCTTTTTTTTCTTACCTACAACCTTTCTTTATATCCTGGGGAAACGAAATCATAAAAGGGGTGATCTCAAATTCCCCGTAATGGTAAACATAGAGAACATAAAACAATCCATAAACATTTGAATGCAAAAACTTGAACATAAAATCTAATCATCAAAATATTTAGCAAAGACATGAATCTTGGAAGTACGTAAGGAATATATCATAAGGGAACATCAATCATGATAAAATAGCATGGGAATAAAACATGTAATTGTTGAAACCGTTCAACACTTGTTATGATTTCCAAAGTATCCAAGGCATTACTGCCAAGACCATCTTAGTGGACAAAGTCCCTTTCTGAATTGAGTTCACTCTCGTTTCAGTCCTGTAACACTGAACCGGATTAACTTACCATTCCAGCCATGTCTATCTCATGAGATATAAATCTTTAACCAATGCATTGGAGAGAGATATAGGTCCCACCCATCTCATAATTAAATCATTCTTACTTGTGACACAACATAAACATAAATCATTCATCACAACCCAAAGAATAAAAAATGGGTTTCATAGACATCATCCCATCATAACATAATCCATATAAAACAAATGGATATCATTTCATTATAATAAAAGTGAAACCATGTAAATCATAGAGACTTTATACTTGAAACATACACATATGAAATAATTTCATTTTAGATGTAAAATGGTTTTGATAAAACACTTGAAATTAATTCTTGAGGAAAATATCCTTTCTTCTTCAAAATCAATTTCTTTTCACAAAACGTCATGAAATTTTAAAAGAAAAATATTTTTTTGAAAATATTCATGAAATATTTTGGAGGAAACTTCATTAAAATAAGCCTTTATAAAACGGTAAAAATCCGTTCGTGCCGTATAAGTTAAAAAACATTCTTCTCGTACTTTTGCCGAAAAAGTCAAAAAGTACCTCGTAAAAGAAAGATTCCATAAATACCATGTAGTAAAAGTCAAAAATTGTCAAATAGGACACTAAACATACATGAATCCATTTTTATGAAACATAGACATGGATGAGAACAATAACCCCAGTAAATACTTACGAATTAGCAATCTCAGATAAAAATATGATTTGCAAAATTATCCCTTACCTTATGTCTGATATGCTTTGTATGTATCCTAACATCCTGTATAATGATTTAAATAATGTCATTGACTTATTAAATAATCATATTCATTGTTATGATATCATATATGGTTCATTTATGACTTTATATTACCCGTTATTTTGTAAATTCATGTTAATGTAGCGTTTTGGGAAAAATCGATTCATTTATGGTCCGTGATTTGACTTGTAATTATTCATATGATTACTTAGATCATGATTAATTAATTATAGAATATAAAACATGATTTATATATAATATATATTCAGAATATACATATATATAATAGATCAATAAATGGAAGGAAATACACCGTTCATGGAGACGGTAGGCCGTACGTACGCATGAATGCTATTTTCGTTTCCTTATTGAGTATAATGGAATTAAGTAGATGACATACATATATATATACATAAATCCAGTCGCTTTATAATGTCATATACTTCATTATTACTGCTTATATATACTTTATAATCATTCTTTAATGGTTAACATGGAGAATGAATCTCATCATGTCGCGGAGACGGTAGTCCGTACGTACGCACGAGCGATGATATCGTTTACATAATTATTGAATTCAATTGGAGTGGATGATACAATATATAAAAATCAGTATGATGTTATAATAACTATGTATAGTTACTCTTTATACCATTATACCCATCCAAGTAAGGTGGTATTGGAAAAACAGATTACACCACGGCGTGGAGACGGTATTCCGTACGTACGCGCGCGGTGATTTCATTTTCCTTAGGATGGATATAAGGTGAAATGGGGTTGTTTCATACTTATAATAACATATCATTATATTATTGATACTGATGTTATTACTTCATAATGAAACAACTAAAGAAGAATAAGGTGAAGAAGAAATAAAGTTGAAATAATCGGTACCGGACTTTACCTCTTCTTTGAAGCGCCTCTTTGAGACCTATTCTTAAGGCACTAAAATTGGTCTTTGAAGAATACCAATAATTCTAGAATGTTTCTAGGGAAGTGTAGAAGAGAATTTGGAAGGGGTTGGCCAAGATTGAATGCTCAAAGTGGTGTGAGGAAGAGAGGGAGGAGGTGCCCTTTTATAAGGGAGGAGAGGGGAACCTTTGGAATAACAAATGATATTATTTAATTATAAAGTCATATTCGGTTTTAAATATCTCAAAATTGATTTATTTCAAAGATAAGGTGGGTATGGGTCTAAATAATCTCATCTAATAGAATTTGGACAAGTTTAGGTTACTATTTTAACCTTATCATTTAGATATAACTTTAAGTAAGATAATTTTACTTTTACTGTGTCTTTTTGTGTTCTTACACTATAAGGTTAATAAACTTACTATAACAAGCCAAAAGAACCCCATGTTGTTTATTATTAATCTATCAAACCTTATCTAAGTCATTTGGCCAAACCTTAGATTTTTAGGAATAAAATAACAATTATTAATATAATATGTTTTTTAAAAACTATTTTATGTCAATTTTGACACTATTTGGTAATTGATTTTTTTGAAAATCATAACATAAATATTTTTTCTAAAAAAGTTACTTAAATCCATAATAACATGTCATAGTAACCTTGAAAATTGTTTGAATTCATAAAAAGTCTCAAATTATATTTATTTGGGTATTTATAACATCAATTATGTCAATATTCCATTAATAAGATAAGTATAGCATCATCTTTGTGTCATCAATAAATTAAATTATTTAATTCCTAAAAATTATAAATAAAATACCATTATGTAGGAAATATTTTTATCTTTCTAATTAATATTTATAGTAGAATTTATATTATGTATAACCATATTTTAAAAATTATTTACTTATTAAACTTTGATTTTACCAATTTTAACCCTTCTTTAAATAAATTAATATTAAATTTGCTAATCTAATCCAAGTGGTCCTAGATGGTCATATTTTATTCCTAAGGGTTTTTTTGGTCGAATTACACTTATCCAATAGAATTAGGACATGTTTTAGGGTAATAATAATATCATTTTTACCCTTAATTACCCTATATACTTTTAATCGTGGTAAAAAAAAGTAAAAAGTTACTATTCACCAAAAATTATTTTCATCTCATTGAACCACATTTTACTTACTGACATCAACCGTGTCTCTCGGATTTTTGAAATTCCATTCACAAAAGTGGTAAAATTATGTTTTATGTAAATTTGAAAATTCTCCTAGGAGGTGGGTAAAAGACGGTCAAACGTTCAATAAAATTTTTATATATCTAAAATTATTATAAAATGACTCCAATGAATTACATTGAACTTATATAGGTATTATGTATCAATGTTGACCTAAAATAAATTTAAATAAAATGAATAATTATTTAAATAAAAAGTCGTTTGTTAAATAGTAACCCAGTGTTTTCACTATTCATCCAAATTGAATGTTTTCAGAAAAATACCAAAATTTAACCCTAGGCTAATTTCGATTTTCCGAATCCAAAAATTAAGTCCATTTTGAAAGATATAATTTATAAAATTTCAAAAAGTGGGTATTACTATTCATAACTACAAGTTCTAATAATATTTTAATAATATATCGTTGTTTAGTAAAACCCGGTATTGCGTACAACACACGCTATCATGGAAGGTCGTGATTGCGTGTAATGCAAGCCAAGTCAAGGTTGCGTGTTGTGCAAGACTCCTCTGTTGTTTCTTTATAATATAATCCAACCATTTTTCATTTATTCATTGAATATATATATATATATACTCAATGTTGCGTAGAATGACTATTACCAAACGAACTTGAAATTGTGTGTAACACAATCTTTGAATAGTGTTGCGTATACTGCACGCTAATACGGTGTTGCGTAAAACACAAGAAAATATTTTTGTAGCATAAAACACAGGACATCAAATAAATTAAAAAGAATACTTATCATAAAATATCGGGTTGTTACATTCTACCCCCCTTAAAATGAATTTCTCCTTCGAAATTCGTCGGGGTTATACATGGTTTTCTATTTGAAAGTTTCTTTAATTTAAACCCACATCGTAAAATGAAATACCAAAACTTGGATTTAAAAACTAAAGTATGAAACGTAACGGTTACCCAAATTAACTAATCACTGGGTTTCCACATAGGAGAACATAGATGAAAATATGGATATGGAAGAGAAATCTAACCGCCATGTTCTGATGGAGAGTGGTCGAGAACATGGATATGAAAAATCCAACAATCACAAAGCCATAAATTTGTGATGATCTAGGGTACCATCTGATTCATCGGATATAAGGGCACTAGGATAGCATTTTTGGTTTTCAAGATCATTTCCCTAAAGTTGATGAATTTGAATTAGAATAAATACTTACTTCATTTTGGTACAATCTCACTATTTTTCGTGCTTTGAACAATTTCCCCTTCATCTCTTAAAGAAATGAAGTTGAATTTGTTATTAGTGAAGTGTTAATAGATCATGTGATAGAATGATGGGTCATTCCATCTTTTTCAAAACAAAAGGTTAGAAAAAGTTATCAAATATACACAAGTCCATCTATGGTGAGGTTAATCGTATACAATTACAAAAATGAACTTATACTTCATATATCATACCACGTAATAAAATAAAACTTGTTTCTACTAACCAGGGTCTTCCTGTAGTCCATTGGTAGGCGATAAAGCCCAGTCGCACTTCGGTTGTGGGTTCGATTCCCACAGCCTTGTCCAATGCGATGGGCTGTCGTTCATCCTGCAGGTTGTCCTTTTTCTGAAACTATATAACTATAACATCCCATAAATAATATCAAAAAAAGTTCTATCCATAAACAATACAAACTTATGTCCAACATAATCCATTCCAATCATTATACTTATCTAAAATACTTCGGTCCAAGCTCATAGTATAAAGAAAATGATTCCTTGAAATTTCACATAACAATCACGTGAATGTCATCATTTATCCCCCATATATCATAAGATATATCTTGTTGGTCAAATTACAAACATGTGAATACCTTAATCATGTATTCTCTTGATGAATGAATACCCATTGAGCCTTAGTGAAAACATGAATGTAGTTAAAAGTTAACACTTTCCACATACCAAAATCCTCAAAATTCTATATACTCAAACCATGATATCACTTAGTCCTTATATCAATCATCAGCTCATGAATACAATCAAAAATCTCATTATGTTCTTATCCCTTCATTATGCACATATCATCTGCTTTCCAAAACATTTGAATCACTTTTCATAGTTACTGGTACCATTCGGCATATACTTTCAAATACATTAGGAAAAACAACAGTGTAACATTCCTTAGATGATTCTTTATTCCATTGTACCATACATTATTCTTTATAAACATATAATCATTCCACTAACTTCTTAAACCACGGACTGAGCTTCATCATTTCTTTCATCTCATATTTAATTTGTAGTCTCTTCATCATCATCCACATAAATACTACTCATATGACCATTCTGATTCTCTTCATGAGATTTTCCCTTAGGGAATTGGTTTTCATAATGCCCATACATTCCACATTTAAAAAATCTAATCATTGTTGATGTCATAGAAATACCATTATCCTTTTCCATGGAGTTAACTGAACCTTTTCCTTTGCACTTATTGGCTTTGTGTCCTTCTTTTCCACACCCAAAGCATCTTCCAGATCCTTTGAAACAATCTCCCTGATGCCTCTTCCCATATGATTTACATGAGGGAAATTTAACTTTCTTTCCCCTATGATCATCATGAAACTCCATCTTTCTTTTATTATCTAAGTCGGGAAACATACCAAAGTTGAGATTATTGATAATATTATGAGATTGCTGATTAGGAATAATAATTATGTTTGGACTTCCATATCTCGTTTCATTTTATTTCTCATGAATAATATCATTCCATTGTCCGCCATATCCTCCATTATCAGGAATCTTCCAATTTCCAGCCATTTTCTAAAACCCAAAACGAATAGTGTGGAGGCAAAAATCATGCAAGGGAAAACAACATAGTAAAGGGAGATTACCCTCAATATCTAACATCTTAGGTTAAATTCTAAAATCGTTACCGTAGCTCTAGGACTATATCTTATACATATACTTATCCTTAGGGACATCCATATACATACCTTAGAAATATCTCTAGGGATCTCACTAATGTTTTCGCATCTTAGTTTCCAAAGGTTGACTAAACCTTTCCTCTGATACCAACTATAGAGACCCTAAGCTTGACGTACATGGAAATTACATTAATTTTGCGGAATACTTAGTACATAACAAAAACACACACACAAGGACCGTAATATTTTAGTGTCTATGGAAACTCGGAATATAATCTTCTCATCATGGTGAAAGATCTTCAACATCTCCCATAAAGATCTTCCCATTTTTTTCTTACCTACAACCTTTTTTTATATCTTTGGGAAATGAAAACATAAAAGGGGTGAGCTCAAATGCCCAGTAAGGGTAAACATATAGAACATAAATCAATCCATAATCATTTGAATGCAAAAACTTGAACATAAAATCTAAACATCAAAATATTTAGCAAAGACATGAATATTGGAAGTATGTATGGAATATATCATAAGGGAACATCAATCATGATAAAATAGAATGGGAATAAAACATGTAATTGTGCAACCATTCAACACTTGTTATGATTTCCATAGTAGCCAAGGCATTTCTGCCAAGACCATCTTAGTGGACAAAGTCCCTTTCTGAATCGAGTTCAGTCTCGTTTCAGTCCTGTAACACTGAACCGGATTAACTTACCATTCCATCCATGTCTATCTCATGAGATATAAATCTTTACCCAATGAATTGGAGGGAGATATAGGTCCCACCCATCTCATAATGAAATCATTCTTACTTATGCCACAACATAAACATAAATCATTCATCATAACCCAAAGAATAAAAATGGGTTTAGTAGACATCATCCATCATAACATAATCCATATGAAAAAAATTGATATCATTTCATCATAAGAAAAGTGAAACCATATAAATCATAGAGACTTTATACTTGAAACATACACATGTGAAATAATTTTATTTTAGATGGAAAATGGTTTTGATAAAACACTTGAAATTAATTCTTGAGGAAAATATCCTTTCATCTTCAAAATCGATTTCTCTTCACGAAACGTCTTGAAATTGAAAAAACATATTTTTTTTGAAAATATTCATGAAATATTTTGGAGGAAGCTTCATAAAAATAAGGCTTTATAAAACCGTAAAAATCTGTTCGTGCCGTATAAGTTAAAAAAACATTCTTCTCGTACTTTTGCCAGAAAAGTCAAAAAGTACCTCATAAAAGAAATATTCCATACATACCATGTAGTAAAAGTAAAAAATGGGTAAAAAGGACATTAAACATACATGAATCCATTTTTAGGAGACATGGACATGGATGAGAACAATAACCCTAGTAAATACTTACGAATAAGCAATCTCAGATAAAAATGAGATTTGCAAAATTATCCCTTACCTTATGTCTGATATGCTTCATATGTATCTGAGAATCCTGTATAATGATTTAAATAATGTCATTGACTTTTTAAATAATCATATTCATTGTTATGATATCATATATGGTTCATTTATGACTTTATATTACCCGTTCTTTTGTAAATTCTTGTTAATGTAGCGTTTTGGGAAAAATCGATTCATTTATGGTCAGTGATTTGACTTGTAATTATTCATATGATTACTTAGATCATGATTAACTAATTCCAGAATATAAAACATGATTTATATATAATATATATTCAGAATATACATATATATAATAGATCAATAAATGGATAGAAATACACCGTTCATGGAGACGGTAGGTCGTACGTACGCATGAACGCTGTTTTCGTTTCCTTATTGAGCATAATGGAATTAAGTAGATGACATAAATATATATATACATAAATACAGTAGCTTTATAATGTCATATATTTCATTATTACTGATTATATATACTTTATAATCATTCTTTAATGGTTAACATGGAGAATGAATCTCATCGCGTCGTGGATACGGTAGTCTGTACATACGCACGAGTGATGATATCGTTTCCATAATTATTTAATTGAATTGGAGTGGATGATAATATATACCAGAATAAGTATTATGTTATAATAACTATTTATTGTTATTCCTTACACCATTATACCCATCCAAGTATGGTGGTATTGGAAAAATAGATTACACCACGGCGTGGAGACGGTATTCCGTACGTACGCACGTGCGGTGATTTCGTTTTCTGTAGGATGGACAGATGGTGAAATGTGGTTGTTTAATACTTATAATAACATATTAGTATATTAGTGATACTGATTTTATTACTTCATAATGAAAAAACTAAAGAAGAAGAAGTGGAAGAAGAAAAAAAGTTAAAAGAATCGGTAACGGACTTTACCTCTTCTTTGAAGCGCCTCTTTGAGACCTCCTCTTAGGGCACTAAAATTGGTCTTTGAAGAATACCAGGACCTCTAGTATGTTTATAGGGAAGTTTATAAGTGAATTTGGAAGGGGTTGGACGAGCTTGAAGGCTCAAAGTGGTGTGAGGAAGATAGGGAGGAGGTGCCCTTTTATAAGGGAGGAGAGGGGCACCTTTGGAAAAACAAAAAATATTATTTAATTATAAAGTCATATTTGATTTTAAATAGCTCCAAATTTATTTATTTAAAATCTAAGGTGGGTATGGGTCGAAATACTCTCATCCAATAGAATTTGGACAAGTTTAGGTTACTATTTTAACCTTATCATTTAGATTTAACTTGAAGTTAGATAATTTTACTTTTACCATGTCTTTTTGTGTTCTTACAATATAAGGTTAATAAACTTACTATAACAAGACAAAAGAACCTGAAGTTGTTTATTATTAATCTATATAACCTTATCAAAGTCATTTGGCTGAACCTTAGATTTTTAGGAAAAAATAACAATTAATAATATAATATTTGTTTTAAAAACTATTTTATGTCAATTTTGACACTATTTGGTAATTGATTTTTGTGAAAATCATAACAGAAATATTATTTCTAAAAAAGTTACTTAAATCCATAATAACATGTCATATTAACCTAGAAAATTGTTGGAATTCATAAAAAGTCACAAATTACATTTATTTGGGTATTTATAACATCAATTATGTCAATATTTCATTAATAAGATAATTATCGCCTCATCTTTGTGTAATCAATAAATTATATTATTTAATGTCTAAAAATTATAAATAATATAACATTATGTAGGAAATATTTTTATATTTCTAATTAATATTTATAGTAGAATTTATCTTATGTATAACCCTATATTAAAATTGATTTACTTATTAAACATTGATTTTACCTATTTTAACCCTTCTTTAAATAAATTAATATTAAATGTCCTAATCTAATCCAAGTGGGCATAAATGGTCATATTTTATTCCTAAGGTCGTTTTTGGTCTAATTACACTTATCCAGTAGAATTAGGACATGTTTTAGGGTAATAATAATAATATCATTTTTACCCTTAATTACCCTATATACTTTTATCCGTGGTAAAAAAAGTAAAAAGTTACTATTCACCAAAAAATATTTTCATCTCATTGAACCACATTTTACTTACAAACATCAATTGTGTCTCTCGGATTTTTGAAATTCCATTCACAAAAGCGGTAAAATTAAGTTTTATGTAAATTTGCAATTTCTCCTAGGAGGTGGGTAAAAGACGGTCAAAAGTTCAATAAAATTTTTATATATCTAAAATTATTATAAAATGACTCCAATGAATTACATTGAACTTATATAGGTATTATGTATCAATTTTTACCTAAAATAAATTTAAATAAAATAAATTATTATTTAAATAAAAATTTAGTTTTTAAATAGTAACCCAGTGTTTTCACTATTCATCAAAAATTGAAAGTTTTCAGAAAAATACCAAAATTTCACCCGAGGCTAATTTTGATTTTCCGAATCCAAAAATGAAGTCCATTTTGAAAGATAAAATTTATAAAATTTCAAAAAGTGGGTATTACTATTCATAACGGCTAGTTCTAATAATATTTTAATAATATATCATTGTTTAGTAAAACCCGGTGTTGCGTACAACACACGCTATCGAGGAAGGTCGTGATTACGTGTAATGCAAGCCAAGTCAGGGTTTCGTGTTTTGCAAGACTCCTTTGTAGTTTCGTTATAATAGAATCCAACCATTTTTCATTAATACATTAAATATATATATATATATATATATATACTCAATGTTGCGTAGAATGACTATTACCAAAAGAACTTGAAATTGCGTGTAACACAATCTACGAATAGTGTTGCGTATACTGCATGCTAATACAGTGTTGCGTAAAGCACAAGAAAATCTTGTTGTAGCATAAAACACACGACATCGAATAAATTAAAAAAATACTTATCATAAAATATCGGGTTGTTACATTAGAAGTTGATTAATGAGAGATTAGGGGACCTTGGGAAGATTATATAGAGGTTAGTGTAGAGTAAGGACATTATAAAAGTATTGTAGTGGAGATAAGTGGGAGATAGGGTGGGTTTATATAGTAAATGATAGGTGAATTCATTAATATTTCACAAATTTAGCTTTTAGACTCTATATAATAAAATATAAAAAAACCTAAACCATCCCATGGTGTTTAACAAAGTGAGGAGGTTTTCATTATTTTATTGTGAAAATGATAGAACATATTAAAATATTACCCTTTCTTATGTGGAGGTGTGTCACTCTTTTAAAGAAATGAATTCAAGATATAAATATATATAATATATTTCAAGGATTGATAAAGGAATAATAAAACTAATAAAATAAAATAAAAATCAGTATATTTTAAGGGTAAAACATATATTTGTTCGAGGGAACCCATTATTGTATTTATTACATTTTGTTTTCATTATAATGTCATAAAATACATCGTATATTTATATAGTAATTAATTTTTACCTGATAATTCAACTGTCTCACAAAATTATGAAAAATTAAACAATTGAAAATTTAAATGTTATGATAAAAAATAATATTTATTTTATCTAAATAATTTTCTAAATATGTTCATTTTATCTTCTAATATAATAATCTACATTTATTGGAAAATAATATGTTTTTAATCGTAACATTTTTTTACCCTTATAGAAAGTACATTACATTTAATAAAAAATATATGAACATTTATAATTAATAATCATTATTTAATAATATTTTTTTCAAATACCATTTTTTTTAAATCCATTAATTCATAAAAATTAATCCTTTAATTCAATTTGAATATTACCCGAAAATACAATTTGTGTTTAATTGAATCTAAATCAAAATAATTTATAAAATTACAATAAAAAATGAAAATAATTTAATTATTATATAAAATATTCATATTCCTATTATTAATGTTTTGATATATATCCCTTTATTACAGGGGCGTACACCCTAAGAGTATGTTTTGTGATATTGAGAATTTCAATGGTTAGTTTTGCGAGCATGGTTTGGGCCGCGATCTTGAGGAGCTTGAAATTATCCCGTAAATAGTTTCAATCATACTTAAGTTGTTGGATCTCATCTTGGGGTCGGTCAGAGGTAAATCCCAATGATTATATCTCCATAAGATGTTCTGATAAATGGGCTTTATATGGTAAAATCCTAGAGGATGTGGTCATAAACTTCCTTTTTATGTTTAAATTGGATTGGTTAAATTAATATATTAATACTAAACATGTGATCATTGTTTAATGGAAATATTATCAATGGTAAATATTCTTAATATACTTTTGAATCCAATTGAATAAAAAAGTGCATGTGTTGTTTATATCCATATTCTATAACAAAACCTTAAATGATAAGGGAATTTTATTTATAACCATTCCAGTCATTACACTATGATCTTTGACATGAGTGAAATAAATTTGGTTAAATATCACAATTTTTGAAATATTGACAATTTTTACTTCGAGGATTATCTACTGTCAATTTTTATACATACATATTTCCCAGACTATCAGTCCAATATAGTATTAATTATAACATTATAAAATGATTTTATAGGGAATAGGGAAATCTACGAGAAACACTTATAATGATACAGAGAAAAATCCTATTAAATAGATAATACAAATAATAGGGGTATGGTATGTTAAATCATACTAACCATACTTATAAACTATCATGAAAACTCTAGAAATGAATCATCAAGACATGTAGATGTCATATTTTCTACCTAAATATGGATATGCACTCTTTGAAAATGTTGGTATCTTGCATCCATATCAAAATTTTCCACCATCAGGATCATCCATTATTCACGATGAGGATGGATAGACTATTTAATAAGGGGTTCATATATCATTTAATCTTCATCAAAACATTTATATACCATTTAATACATGATGTCAACCCAATATAGCCACAAACCATAGTAAGATACTCAAATATATTGTTATCCCATCCTTTATTGCTAGGACGTTAACAATAATATATAGTTGGGGAATAATTGATGAAATATTTAAAATGGGGTAATATTCATTCCCAAGTGGATGTAGGAAATCTTGTTTACAGAAAACAAGAATATAATTTGAACATAAGTTTTTTGATGTTGTAATATATGAAGTAATTTGGGTGTCACAGATATATGACTGCAAGAACGTAGATATCACCCCAAGTCTTCTCAGCTTCTGGTTCCCTCATGTTAACAGCTTACGAATCTATTAACTAGATAAATTAAATTTAATATATGGGGAATTTATTAAAATTATGATGCACCAGTACTTGGAGAAGTGATTGATGAGATCCTCCCACCCATTGTTATTTGGAAGACTCTTGAGTAGACACCATCACTAGGGAAGGATTTGATGAAGGAAACATACAAATCCATAATTAATTAACCATACATGTAATAAAATTTGATTTTAAAATTGTATGAATGGATTATTAATTAATTTTTTCTGATTTTATAACATCCCATTGTCCAACAATGTTCCTTTCCATACTGATTATGAGAACACTATGCACTAACTAGACCTCACTAGAGAAATCCCATCATGAGTGATGGGGATATAGAGTAAACATACACATAAACCCAAACATATCTCTTATTAGTTTATGTTTCACATTAATAAGTGGATCTATACTACCAATTCACGATTCATCTATGGGTGTAAGGCCATGCATGTGTGTAATAGAAACATTATTAGTGGATCAACATCCCAATCTCATTAGTTGGTAGTACTAATGTTGTTAAATATATATAGGTTTATAAATCATTTCAATGAGTATATTTTTATATGTTTTATTTTTTGTATTTTTCATAGTGTTTTATATTTTTATATACATTCACTTTAATAAAAAAATCATTAAATACTTGAGATTTTTAGGTGTAGATTCAAGGGAAATATTTTGGCAGTCTCTGGTATCACGACATTATCGATGGGCCAGTTAGCAATTATAACACCCCAAGAATTTACAAATAGATTTAAAAATAAATTTTTGAAACAATAAGCCTTTACAAAACCCCACTTTTTTATAACTTATCCAATAAACATAATTTTTCCACCTATATGTTTTGAATTTTGAAAAACTTTCATTCACGATTGTGTTCAGTAAGATAGTTAGAGTCTAACAAGACAAACATAATTTTTGGTGAATAGTAGCATACCATTATGAATTGTAACATACCCTTGTGAATAGTAATAAATATCAGATTGGACAAAAAATAGAAACTTCACCCATGAATGTATAAATACAATTTAGAAATCATAAAAGTGGAAAACGATCATAGTATAAGTGTTGGTATTTTTGTATGTAATAAATATTTTAATTATAATTCTCAAATTAATTTAATAATTTAAAATAGAAATGTATTTTCAAAAATTTTAATAATAAATTGTTAATTTATTTTCATATGTTCATAAGATAGTTTTATGGGACCACAATTAATTTCTCAATGTGTTATAATACGAGTTATGGCTTTAAAGGTTTTTTTTGGAATGAATTATGTGTTTATTTAAAAATTAAATTAATAATAGTTATATTTTTTATGAAAAAATGGAGTCCATTTTGGAATTCTACATGGAAACAAATATTAGGGGTTTATTTTTTGGATTTTTCTGAAAATATAGATTTTTTGATGAGGAGTGAAATACTGTAAAATACAGTATATACAAATTATCAGTTAAATACACAATTTAGGACATCATGAGTGATGTAAGGACACTTTGTTCGAACTAACATGCACATATTACTAATAGGGGTCACATTAAACAATACTATTTTTTCTTGTGGGAAAAAATAAAATAATGAATTAAATATTTGAAATTCACTCCACTCCTCCACTATAAAACCTCCCACTCTTCCTCTTCTCTTCACTCCTCTAAGCCATTAAGATCCTCAATGTTCTACCCAAATACCCTTTCCTAGTCACTTCCCATGACTAGAAAGATCTTGGTCTTTCCAAAAGTCCAAAATACCTTCCCTTAAGGAGGTTCTCAAGGAAGTTATTTCAAGAGGTAAATCACCTTTCTTTTTCATTTAGTTTCATTTGAATTTATCTTCTTTTGTTATCCTATCCTAACCTCCTCTGTCCAAATGACTATGATAAATCCAATTTAATCTATATGATGGAATTATATAATGTGAATGTAAGAACCATCATCAATATTCTTACTCCTTCCCTTTTATTTTTATAAAATAAATCAATGTCCATGAGGTTCCAATTTAGAACATTTGTGGACGATGAAGTTTGGTTCATCAATTTATCCTTCATTACTGGTGATGAAACCATTTTGATGGTTGAAACAGACTATAATAAATTTATTATAACCTAATTAATATTCAGGAACCAGTATATATATATATTATTAATTTTTATGAAAAACCTAGTTCATAATAATCCAAATACCTCCAAATAATCAAAGTGGTTGTCATATAATGATCCGTCCTCATTACATGTAACCAAATGATAGAAATGGCCATTAAAAATTATGTATGTTCATAATAATATTTAATTTCAATTTGGGAGTTTTACTATAATGTCTCTACCTGACTTACCATTAAACCTAGAAGCTGAACCGGTCGCCACATGGCCTCAAGTGCATCTCCCCAAACACCAGAGGCTACCGACTAGCAACAAGGGCCTAGGTGAGTCTGTAGGGATACTATGCCCTCATTTACAAAGCATAACAGTGGAATTACAAACATAAAATAGCGGAAGAAGGTAACCAATAGACAACACATAGACAATAGAAACAGATAATAATAGAAGGATCTGATATATATATGATGGTGAAAGACAATACAACACAGTACAAGTACACAAAATACCAAGAGAAACCAAAACGTATCCCCAGTCGCATCGCAAGCCTCAGCTTGGTCTCGTGCACTCCTACTCCATGAAGCAAGTCAGGTACCTATACTAGAGCCTTTCCCTTTATCCATACCTGAAATCATATAATCTGATTGGGTCCAAAAACATGACCCAAAAATGTTGTGAGACAAAATCCCAGAATGAAACCACCCAAGATCTATGCTAATCTGTTAGTGAATATATAAACAGGTAGTGTAATATAGAAAGCAGTAAACAAGGAAACTAGAAAGACCGACCCAAGATTGTGCTTTGGCATGGCATCACTTCAAGTATCCATTCAATTCATTAACCACCTCATTAAAGTTTTCAAACCATTCCTTGAACCCGTTCCTGGAATAATCAATTCAGAAACCAGGCATCGTTCAGGGAGATGATCCCCGAACACCCTAAAATCCCATTCCGGCGAACCTCTAGGACGCCGACATCGCTCTACAAGCCTGTTCAGGTGAACCTCCAAGGTACCCCGCCTCGCTCTAGGTGTGGTATAGTCCGTTGTCTGAGCCCATCCCTGAGATCCTATATATAAGATCTGGGTATCACCCATGACATAACATGCCGTGTTGAGTCCGTCCATGGCATCTCATGTGGGATCCATGATTCACTCGGAATTTCTTTAGCAAGTCCCATATGAGTCCGTCCATGGAAACTCACATTGGTTCCATGGTTCACCCATGACTTGGTTCCACATTTAAAACAGTTCAAAGAATTTAACTCACGTGGGCTAGCAATTCTAGAATTTTCATACAAGGGTCAAGGGGAAAAACTCCATCCGATACCCGAAACCACTTCAATTACAATTTCATCTTATTGCAATTTCATTCATGTTCAATTTCCAATTTTAACAACCCACAAGGGAAAGGAAAAAAAGAAAACTAGCCTCAAAAGCATCCTGGGTCAAAACCCCAAAATAGTCATTCAAGACAACACACCCAAGGGGTGGTTCCTGTCCAAGGTGTACAACCTAAATCAGGCACACACCATCTTATTAAAATTACCTAAAACTCTCTAGGTAACAAAAGGGTTAAATTTCGGGTTCAAGAGACACCCCAAAAGTGGGCGCGCAACACTCCGACATATATAAATAGCTTGACAATCAGTGAAAAGCACGAGACCACCTACCTTAGGCTCATACTTGAAAGATCATCCAGTACCAGACTCTGATTCGTCCTAATTGGGAATAATTCTGAATAACAGGCGAAGAACGAGAATTTAGGGTATATGAGCCTTAATCAAATCTGTGTTCATCATGACCAGAAGAAAGGAGAAGGATTATAAAAGAATTGAGGACTCACCGTTGCGGATCCAACGAGACGAACGACGGTTGAAACAAAGATCAGACGAAGGAGAAGCCTCAAATTATCCCAAAGCCTCTTAAGACCTCATCCCCCTGTTGTGCGGTTTAAAGAAAGGGGGTTAGAGTAGGTTTTATAAAATTTAATCAATTTAATGAGAAATTAATTAAATTTTCAAAACACAGTTGGTCGCACGGTTTACCCGCACGGCCTGGAAAACCATGCGGAGACCGTCCGGACCTTACTGGAAGGAAAGGGGCAACTGGACGGCCACCCCACACGGTTTCCTCAAACCGTGCACAGGCCATTCCCCTGCATCTGGTAGGCATGCACCAAGGAGCACGGTTTACCCAGATCGTGCGCAGGCCGTGCGCAAACCATGTGCTAGGCCAATTCTAGCCTAAAACTTGGTTCTGAGATCCGATTAAGCCCCAAACACCTCCATAACTTCCTCGGTCAAGTTAGGCATCCACATTAGGCCTCAACAGAACAATTAAACCGAAAATAAAAGGATTCGTACCTTGTACGAAAACTCGGGTTCTTACAATCTTCCCCCATTATAGCAATTCGTCTCCGAATTTCTCTCAGAAGGGTGGTCAAGATTCGTCTGCAAACAGCTCAGGCCACTAAGCACGTACGTCGGCCTCCCGCTCCCAAGTCTCATCATGAAAACTACCATGCTTACATAGCACCCGTACTAGAGGAATTGACATGCCTCGGATAACCTTCATGCTCCTATCAACGATAAGAATCAGATGCTCCTCAAAGGATGCATCTACCTGAAGCTCGACCTCCTCAGGCTGGAAGGTTTGAGATGGGTCAAAATTGTATCGCCATAAATGAGAAACATGGAACACATCATGCATGGCTCAGTACCTTTGGGTTAACTACAACCAATAGGTTACCGGCCCAACCCTCTCTAGAATCTCAAAAGGTCCAACATATCTCATCGATAGCTTACCCTGCCTCCTAATCCGCCTGTGTCCAAGCCTCTGTGAAACACACAAGAAAACCTGATCCCCGAACTCAACTCTAGGGGTCATCTACGGCGATCAGCATATGACTTCTGAAGAGACTGTGTGGTAGCCATCCGCTTCTGTATCAACTGGACCTGCTCAGAGGTCTCCTAAACAATACGCGATCCTAGTAAAGCTGCCTCACCTACCTCTAACCAGCATAGGGGTGATAGACATGGCCTACCATATAAATATTCATACGATTCCATCTATATTGTCACCTGATAACTTTTGTTATAGGTAAACTCAACTAGGGGAATGTGCCTCTCCCATGAGCCCCCAAAATCAAGGATGCATGCTCGCAGAATGTCATGAAGCACTTGTATCATACGCTCTGACTGGCCATCAGTCCGAGGGTGGTATGCTGTGTTTAGAAGCACCTGTATACCCAGTGCCCTCTGAAAACTCTACCAGAAGCGTGACGTAAAATGAGCATCCATATCTGAAACAATAGTGTCTGGGACCCCGTGGAGTCGTACTATCTCCCGGATACACAACCATCCCAGATCATCCACACTGAAGGTCTCCTTGATCAGCAAGAAATGAGAAACCTTCAGGATCCTATCAACCACAACTCACACAGCATCGTTACCTTGAGGTGACCTCAGCAAACCAGTCACGAAGTCCATTGCAAGATCATCCCATTTCCACTCTGGGATTGGTAACTATTGTAAAAGCCCAGTTGGCCACTGGTGTTCTACCTTCACCTGCTGATAGGTGGAACATCTCATGATAAAACTAGCAACTTCCCTCTTTATACCCGGCCACCAGTACTGTCAGTGAAAATCACGATACATCTTTGTGACTCCGAGATGAACTTCCCAAACTGAAGAATGAAACTCCAGCCTCATATCCTCTCTAATATATACTGGAACCCATAGTCGTCCATGGATACGAAGAACTTCCTCCTCGCCAATCGTCCAACCCAGAGGAGGGTCTTCACATGACACACCTTCCCATAAAACTAGGCCTTCTGAGTCTGATAGTTGTCTCATCCTTAATCTTTCCAGGAGGGTAGAAGTCACAGCTAGGGACGATAGAAAAGACTACCCTTCTCTATTCTTCACATCAAGATGCATCTTAGAGAACAAGTACATAATCTTCCATTCATTTCTAGCTTGTTGCATTGCCTGTATTTGAGTCATTATGCTCAATGCATCGGCCACAATATTGTCTTTACCAGGCGTATAAGAAATCTCTAAATCATTGGATTATAGGTACTCCACCCACCGTCACTGCCTAACATTCATATCACGCTGAGTAAAGATATATTTGAGGCTCTTGTGGTCTATGTACACCACAAAATGCTCTCCCAATAAATAGTGTCTCCAACAGCGCATTGCATGAACAACTATTGCTAGATCAAGATCGTGCGTTGGATAATTCTTCTCATGTGGCCTCAGCTACCGAGATCTGTACGCCATGACCCCGTCTCCCTGCATCAACACAGTACTCAGCCCCATACATGATGCGTCACAATAGACACTGTATCTCTTGCCCTATTCTGGCAGTATGAGGATTGGTGCTGATGTCAACCTTCCTTTCATCTCTTGAAAGGCTGCTTCACAAGCATCTGTGCATACAAATTTTACACCCTTCTTAGTCAGTCCTGTCAATGGCGCTGCTAAGCGTGATAAATCCTATATGAAACACCGATAATAACCAGCAAGATGCAAGAAACATTGTATGTCAAGGACATTCTTGGGATGTTCCCAAGAAACCACAGCTCTAACCTCTTCTTGGTCTACAGACACTCCTGCCTTAGAGATAACATGGCCTAAGAAATGAATTTGATCCATCCAAAAGTGGCACTTAGAAATATTTTCATGTAGATGATTCTCTCTTAGTGTATTGAAGATGATCTCAAGATGGTTGGCATGGTCATTTTGATTTTGATAATACACCAAAATATTGTCCACGAAAACCACGACGAATGAGTCCATGTAAGGATGGGACACGCGATTCATCAAAGCCATGAAAACCGCTGGCGCATTCGTGAGACTGAATGGTATTATCAGATACTCATACAACTTATAACTGCTACGAAAAGCAGTGCGAGGTATGTCTACAGGTCAAACACGCACCTGGTGATACCCTGGATTGAAATCAATTTTCAAGCACACTCGAGCTCCTCGAAGCTGGTCAAACAGGTCATTTATCCACGGAAAGGGATATCGGTTTTTAACCGTTAGTTGGTTTAGCTTCCGATATTCCACACACAGCCTAAGAGTCTTATCCACCTTTTTCGCAAAAAGGACCGGTGAACCCCACTGAGAAGTACTCGGTCGAATAAACACCTTTGCCTCCAAATCTTGAAGTTGTTTCTTGAGCTCCTGCAACTCCTTCGTAGTCATCCTGTAAGGAGGAATTGATACTATTGCAGCTCATGGAACTAGCTCAATAGAGACCTCTCTCTCAGGAGTTAAACCAGAAAAGTAATCAGAAAAAACAATCCCCGAAGCACTAAACTACTGGAGGAAGGTCCGTCTGACTCACTCCCTGATCATCCAGAAACAAACTAGTGATCTGGGATATCATCTCGTCCATCCCACGATGCTCTGGTCCAGCTCGGCTTGCATGGAGATCTCACTCACCCTTAATAGTATACACTGTACCCTTGGCTGATGTGAAAATCACCCTCCGGCGGTAACAATCAAAGTAGGCTCAGAAAGCTACTAGCCAGTCCATACTGAGAATTAAATCAAAACCAATCAATTAGAGTACATAAAGATCCCAAACAATGTGACACTCTCCAACCTCAAGGGGGCACCCTATACACTTACGTACGACCTCTTCCCTAACTCCTAGTGGTGTGTCTAGTGTCAAGACGCCACCAAAAGACAACAAAACTAGCCCAAGGCTTTTTACTATAGGTGCAGATATAAAATTGTGTGATGCACTTATATCCAAGAGGGCAGATGAAATATCATATGCTACTAAGATCGTACCTCTCACCGTAGACGGTCCTGCTCCCTGATCCTCGGAAGTAGGCTGCACTACATACATATGGCCTGAACCACGCCCCTATGATATAGCCTCACTACCCAGAACTAGCCCACTCTGACGTCTCGGTGTACCCTGTGCCTGGCTACCTTTTCCATGACCACTACCTCGGTCTGATCAGCCAGTCACACCCCAACTCCCTATCTGATGGAAGCTGCCGACCCTGCTTCTGTATATGGAGTTGGCGCAGACCCTCTATTTCTGGCTTTTGGTAGAAACGTTCTGCAGAAATGTTGAAGATGACCCATCTTTCCACTTGATCAGCACTCAACTGGGTCCCTCGGACACTTAGACTTCGTGTGTCTCACCCTACCACACTGCTAGCACCTCAGATTTCTAACTGAAGATAGGTTCTAACTTCTAGAATCACCATGTGGAAGGTCCAGAAGATTCTTCCTACTAACAGTCACAGCAGTACCTGATCTCGACACCGAACCGCTCTGGCTTGCACCTCCAGCCTCTCTCAGGTTACGCTCTTTGATCAACACCTAGTTCACTATTCTAGAAACATTAGTAAACCTGAAGATATTTACCTGAGATCAGATGTCATATCTCAGACCATCCTCAAAACATATGGCCCTCGACAGCTCATCGCCCATCAGGATAGGTGTGAAGCGCTAAAGATCAGTAAAACGGGCTGAGTATTTCATCAATGATAACGCACCCGGCTCTAGACGCAAGAACTCTTGGGCTCGATCGGCCCTCAAAGTCTCAGGATAAAAGAAATCACAGAACGTCGTATGAAACTCTAAACAAGACATCTCCTGATGACGATATGATTGGTTGATTACATCCCACCACCTCTTGGAGGAATCACACAGCATGTACGAAGCGAGCTTGAACCTCCTCTCTGAAGGCATCTCCAAATGCTCAAAGATAGCTAGTATCGCCTCTAGCCTGGACTCTGTAGCCTGTGGTCCGCCATCCCCTGAAAATGTAGGCAGATGATGCTGTTGAAACTCATGCATCAACTCTGCCATAGTCGGGGAAGGTCGCGGTGCTCCATGAATGGTCTCCATAAAACGCAACAAGATCTCACGGAACTATGCCTCAGCACCTATTTCTGGTACACCCGCTGGTGCCGTAGCTAGCACAACTGGAGTTTCCTCTAGTATCCCATGGCCTACCATCTCCGGAACGTGGTCGTCACCACTCTCTCCACGTAATACTAGAGGTTATCATGGTGGAATGACTCTCTAATGCCAAACACATGCCTTAGTTCAAGATTTTTCACAATAATTGAAACTCACGAGCACAAGAACTACGACAGGAAAGGTCAAGACCTTCCAAAAAAACCACGTCAACCACAACCTGCTTCTAAAGCCAGGACTATATAAGGTACAGTCACCAAACCACTAGAGTCACTACCTCTTGCCCACTCAGAAGCCAGGTCTAGGTCAGGCTCTACTTTCAAATTCATTTTTTGATATACTTTTGTTCAAAGGTTTCAACCAAAGTTCTACCAAGTTCTGATCTCTGAGGGACCATAGAACCTCATGGATCAAAATTTGATGCCCATATAACCATGAAATTCAACTTCATTTATCATTTTCATCCCATTGGTGCATCACTTCCCAATCCATAAGGGCCCATACTCCTTATGAATTAAAAGATGAAATCACTCTTCATTCATTGCACTCAATCTAATACTATAGTAGGCACACCTAACAATCAACTATCAAAACAACATGCAATAGCCATCACAAAACCTATCAAAACAGCATGCAATATCTAATTCATCCTAGATATCATGGCATAATGAATGACATGCGATTCTTGACAAGGTGCCTATATGATGCATGATATGGAAAACCCTCATCTCATAGGGTTGCAACGAAAAAGAACCCACACTAATATCAATAGTAACAGCAAAAACCATGTGCATCACCCAATGGTGAAATTAGAACAACTGTAATAATAAAAACCAAAAATCAAATTCCATGCAAGGAAACTCGGCTTTTCCCTGTACGTGGGTTTGAAACTCCCGGGCACAGTTTATTTCCAAAGTACCTTCTCTTACTAATCCTATCTATAGTCTACAAATAGTAATTCATTCAGAAAAGGAAAACCCTCTGATACCACTTTGTAACGTCCCGACCCGACTTACCATTCAACCTGGTATCTGGACTGGCCACCACATGGCCTCAAGCACATCTCCCCAAATGCCAGAGGCTGCCGACAGTAGTGAGGGCCTAGGTGAGTATGTGGGGAGACTATTCCCTCATTACCAAAGCATCACAGTGGAATTACAAACATAAAATTGTGGAAGAAGGTAACCAATAGACAACACATAGACAAAAGAAATAGATAACAATAGAAGGATCTGATATATATATGATGGTGCAAGACAATACAACACAATACAAGTACAAAAAATACCAAAAGAAACCAAAATGTATCCCCAGTCGCATCACAAGCCTCACCTTGGTCTCGTGCACTCCTACTCCAAGCAGAAAGTCAACTACCCGTACTAGGTCCTTTCCCTTTATCCATACCTGAAATCATATAATCTACTTGGGTCCAAAAACATTACCCATATAGGGTGTGAGACAAAATCTCAGTAGGCAACCACCCAAGATCAGAGCTAATCTGTCAGTGAATATATAGAGAGGAAGTGTAATTTGGAAAATAGTAAACAAGGAAACTAGCAAGACCGAACCAAGCTTGTGATTTGTCTTGGTGTCACTTCAAGTATCCATTAAATTCATTAACCACATCATTAAAGTGTTCAAACCATTCCTTTAACTCGTTCCTGGAATACTCAAATCGAAAACTAGGCATCGTTCACGGAGAAGATCCACCAATACCTTACAAGCCCGTTCCGGCGAACCTCTAGGACGCCGGCTTCGCTCTACAAGCCTGTTTCAGTGAACCTCCTAGGTACCCATCCTCACTCTAGGTGCGGTATAGACAGTCGTCTGATCACGTCCCCGAGATCCTATAATTATGATCCGGGTATCGCCCATGACATATCATGCCCTGTTGAGTCCGTCCATGGCATCTCACATGGGATCCATGATTCACTGGGCATTTTTGTAGCAATTCCCGTATGAGTTCGTCCACGGAAACTCAAATTGGTTCCATGGTTCACCCATGACTTGGTTCCACATTTAAAACAGTTCAAATAATTTAACTCACATGGGCTAGCAATTCAATAATTTGCATACAAGGGTCATGGGGAAAAACTATATCCCATACCTGAAACCACTTCAATTACAATTTCATCTTATCGTAATTCCATTCATCTTCAATTTCCAATTTTAAAAACCTACAAGGGAAAAGAAAAAAGAAAACAAGCCTCAAAGGTATCCTAGGTCAAAACCCCTAAATAGTCATTCAAGACAATGCACCCAAGGGGTCGTTCCTATCCAAGTTGTACAAGCTAACTCAGGAACACACCATCCTATTCAAATTACCTACAACTCGCTAGGTAACAACATGGTTAAATTTCATGTTCATGAAACACCCCAAAAGTGGGAGCGCAACACTCTGGCATATATAAACAGCTTGAAAATCAGAGAAAAGCATGAGACCACCTACCTTAGGCTCATACTAGAAAGCTCATCCAGTATCAGGCTCTGATTCGTCCTAATTGGGAAGAAATCTGAAGAACATACGAAGAACGAGGAATTAGGGCATATGAGCCATAATATAATCTGCCTTCGTCAAAAACAGAAGAATGGAGAAGGATTATAAAGGAATTGAGGACTCACTGTTGTGGATCCAACGAGACGAACGATAGTTGAAACGGATATCAGACAAAGGAGAAGGCTCAAATTCTCCCAAAGCCTCTTGAGAGCTCCTCCCCATGCTATGATTTTTGAAGATTGGGGGTTAGATTAGGTTTTATAAAATTTAATCAATTTAATTAAAAATTAATTAAATTTTCAAAACACAGCAGGTCGCACGGTTTACCCGTAGGGCCTAGAAAACTGTGTGGAGACTGTGCGGACCTTACTGGAAGGCAAGTGGAAACCACACGTCCACCCCGCACGGTTTCCTAAAACCGTTCACATGCCATGCCCCTACCTCTGGCAGGCCATCACCAAGGCGCACGGTTTACCCAAGCCATGCACAGGCCGTGCGTAAACCATGTGCCAGGCCAATTCCAACCTAAAACTTGGTTTCGGGCTCCGAACAAGCCCCAGACACCTCTGTAACTTCCTCGGTCAAGTTAGGCATCCACATTAGCCCTCAACAGAATAGTTAAACTGAAAATAAAAGGATATGTACCTCATATGAAAAATTGGGTTCATACATTTACAGCCATTTCACATGAACCCCATTACATAAAAACAAGTGAACCGATTATGAAACTAAAGAAAACGAACACTCTAGAATGATGGAATTCAATATAATAATTTATCAATAAGGGAAGAAATGAACTAAAAAGAATTATGATAAATTAAATACATTCATAATAGCTTCTGAAATAAGTTATTAATAAGTATATTTACATATTCCAGGAACTTAAGTTCAAGAGTGGAACACGTTTGGATTTAATGTAAGGGTTTACCCATATCACTTCCATTTTTGTGAGATTTCCAATATTCACTTATAATACATGTGTATGGTGTATGTATACTTCCCATTGATGTAATATATCATGAATATCTCTATTTTCATGGTGTTAATCAACATCATATATATTTTTTTTGAAAATAAAACATAGTAATTACTTATATGAAATCTTTATGTATTATTCGGTAATCCTCATAAATACTCTATGAGTGTTTTATATATGTTTAGAAAATAGAATACTTCCTTATATTATGAGGAGTTACTTTTTTTTAAAAGGACGATAAAAAATTATTTCTGAAATACAAACCTAATTCAAGGGAACTTTTCAAATTGTTACCTATGTTCGAGTGTACACTATAATTTGTTTTATACAATAATTATTTTTATAAAAACAATCATTTTATCATGAAAAAGGATCTTGGATCATTAATAGATTTAATAGAAAAAACATGTCTTTCCACTTTAAAATTCTCTTTAATACTTTCCTTAAATTGTTCTAAAATGATTTAGTTTTAAAGAATCTTAAGAACTCATTTTACATTGTTTCACTTCAGCGGGACATCATTTATTCCTAAAATATAATTTCAATGTCCTATTATTTTATTTTCTGGGATATTCATTTTTAAAAACTAATTTCATGGAAAGTACAAATAATTTTCCAAAAGAACTCTTCTTTCCAAATTAAAAAAGGACTTTTCTCATCTCACTTTATCTTTTATGAGATATATTCCTTATTCACCACTTACTTCTTACATGCGGTGTTTGTAAATCCCTTTGGTAAATCATATCAAGAGTCTCATTATTCTCATGATATTATAAGGTATTATGATTTTAATATTTCAAGGTGTAATGGGACACTTTGTAATGTTTAAGGATTATTTCCTCAATTATTTTTCAATGCTATCAATTACATGTTTCTTCATCAATGTCAATTTCATTTAGTGAAACTTGTATATTATTGAGTTTTATCTCATATGATATCATCCACCATGTTTTATTGAATGGTTTATGATTAGTTTGATAACTTGTGAATTATGAATTTAATTATTCAATGTGGTATGAGAGACATTGAATAAGTGACATTTAATTATTCAAAGTGGTGTGAGACACTTTGAATAAAAGACACAATTTAATTATTCAAAGTGCTATGAGACACTTTGAATAAAGGACTTACTATACATATGATGAATGAATTGGACTTAGTAAGTGTTAGTTGGGGCTCACTATATCCCCTTGGTGCATCGGTAGGTGTCATGAGACAAACTATGGTCTTGGCACTAAGCCTTGACAAAATGAATATTTGTGGTTTTGGCCAAAGCCTTAATCATTTTTAGACATCTTGGTTGAGGCCTAGACGGTTTGTTTTAGAATATCCTACATATTCATTTCCTTCATTATGAAATTAGTATGGATAGTTTATGTGGTTATTCGACTAGTAAAATACTCAGTATAATGTTTTATTATGGAATTATTTATTCAGATCTTATTCCTTCCATAATGTGTTCAAGTTTAGTTTTAATGGCATGTGTTTTAGTTATTCACCATGCCTAATGCTTATGTTTATGTTATCTTCCACTGTATAGATTAACCCTTACTGATTATTTGAGATCACCCCATTCATTTTTTTTTCGTTCCCCATGTTAAGGAAAAGATATCATTATTGAGTTTTCAAGGATGTAGTTTATTAGTTTTTGTTCTGTATCATATTTTGTTTTCTTTAAAAATAGAAAAATGGGTTCAATGTATATATCTAAATTCATCAAGACTACTAAAATGATATGTCCTTTGGGATTTGATTCATTATAATCATTCCAATTTTTTAAATTAATGCACCAGCTCTAGGAAACTGGGGTCAGGGTGTTACAGTTGGTATCAAAGGAATGTAGATATAAATCTTAGAAACTAGATTTAGAAATCATAGTTTAGGGAACAAATCCCTAAGATAGTATTTGAGGATAAGAATACAAGAACATCCTATTATTTTGGCAAGGAATGGATTATGTGGATCTTTCTAGAAAATACAACCTTGTCTGGATACAAATAGGTAGGGGTGGCTCTGGCATAGATATACCTAGGAGTGAATGATCCAACAAGAAATTTTGGGCTTGACCCGAGGTATATTGGTACATGATAATGGGACTTTCTTCACTCTAGGTATTGACAATCACAGGGGATATGCTTAGAATAATTCAAATATTCCTTAAAATCAATTATGAAGGATTTATTCCCCAAAAGTAACCAAAGTATACGGTTCTAATATTTATGATGCAGAAATTTATGTTAGGTGTTATACGATGTTTTGAGATATATATATAGAGTTCATAATTTTATAAGATAATATATAATATGTAATTGATTATAAATAGCACCTAGTAGATGAAATGGGAACTTCACCAATGAAAGAGATGTGAAGCGTAAGAAGGATTATATCTATGATGGTCTTAAGACATTATTTAAAAGGAATATTATCTACCAAGTATATTCATCATATGAGGAAATAGTATCATTTGATGACATGGTATGTAAAGACTTCTCTGAGTACAACGGCTTTGAAGGGAAGCAAAAGAAGAAGGGGATGGAAGAGAAAAACATAGACAAAGGGAAGAAGATAAAGATGTGTTTTCCCACATGTGATCATTGTGGAATGAAACCCCTTGGTATATAATTGAAATTAAAAGGAGTTTGCTTCAAGTGTGGAGAAAAATAACACCATTCTCATAATTGCAATAAAAGGAAATAATTTCCATATATTCAATGCTTCAATTGCAATGATATGTGAATCTATGGGAATCAATGTCCCAAGCGTCCAAAGAATAAACCACAAATGATTATTTTGGATGATGATCATGTTATGATGCTACCGTAGATGAAGTAGAATGATAAATATTCCTAGTCAAGAATCATGTTATTTGAATATTTGTTCAGTATTATACTAGTTGTAAGAATTATGAGATTTTATAAGGATTGTACTGAAATACTATTTCATTAAGGATTTGAGGTCATGTGGTGAATGATACAAAGGAAAAGAGATTCAGTATAAAGTTAAACTTTATAGAAAACAGATGATTGATTGAAATACCACCCTTAATAAATAAATATATATATCTCATGTTGAGATAATGATGAAGAAATTATTGTTTCAAATAACTATTGACTACCTTGTAACTGATTATTGACTTGTTGAGAAGTGGTCTATGCTATCATCGATGGAGTTTACAACACATTTGGATTTAAGGAATATATCCAATTACATGTGTCTTAAATAAAGAATACAGAGGAATGCATGTTTCCAATATGGTTTTTATGGTAATTCGAGTTATTACCATATTTCAAGAGGATACATTCTGACTTTATTCACATGTTTGGAATGTGAATTTTAGAGATGCTTCTTGTTGATTAAGGGTTAATGATAAGATCATCTTTTAAAATATAGAGGCCTTAATTTTAATGTGTTGAATCATTATATATATTGGTATTTTTTAACCATTTATGAAATGGTTTTTGTTCATCATTGTATGGGTTTTAGAGTTTAATGTCTCTACATTATGGTTTGGTTATTATTCCTAGACCATGTTTTCCTATTAGAATGCATTGTTTTGTAGTAATCAATGCTTTTCTCTTTCTTCTTATCAATATAATATATTAACTATATTCTTGATATGGTATTACAACAAGGGAATATTAAAGTATCAACCATTAACTTTTGATGTTCATTTTCAAATTTTGAGGAAGAAAAATTTATAAGGAGGGGATAATGTAACACCAAAATAATTTAAAAATAGATTCAAAATGAAATTTGTGAAACACTAGGTCTCTAAAAATACCAATTTGATATATCCTATCCAATAAAAATAAATTTTCCACCTCTGTATTTTGAATTTTGAACAACTGAAATACACCGTTGCGTTCACTAAGATATTTAGATTCTAACAAGACAAACTTAATTTTTTGGTGAATAATAACATACCCTTATGAATAGTAACATACCCTTATGAATAGTAATGAAATTTAATTTGGACAAAAAAAGAAACTTCACCCATAAATGTATAAATACAATTCAGACATCTTAAAAGTGAAAAAACGATCATAGTATAAGTGTTGGTATTTTTGTCAGTCATAATATTTTAATTTCAATATTATGATTAATTTAATAATTTAAAATAGAAACTTATTTTTATAACATTTAATCATAAATTGATACTTTACTTTCTTATGGTCATAAGATAATTTTATGGGACCTTGATTAATTTTTCAAGGTGTGATAAAACGATTTATGGTTTTAATGTTTTTTCTTTGGAATAGATTATGATTTTATTTAATAATTAAATTATTAATATTCATAAAATTATTTTTGATAAATGTAGATCATATTTGAATACTACATTTTGATAAATGGTAGGTGTTACGTTTTGGGATTTTTATGATATTATTGAATTTTTGATGAATAGTGAAATACAATAAAATATCGTATATACAAATTATCCTTGAAATACACTATTTATGACATCATAAAAGATATAAGTCCACTTATTTTGAACTCACATTCCCTTATTACTATTAGGGGGCACATGAAACAACACTATTTTTTATCTTGAGGGAAGTAATAAAATAATGAATTAAATATTCTAAATTCACTCCTCTCCTCCACTATAAAACCCCCCTCTCTTCATCTTCTCTTCTCTCCTCTATGACTTAAATCTCCTAAATGTTCTGCCCAAAATACCATTCCCTAGTAACTCCACATGACCATAACACTCTTCGTCTATCCAAAATATCATAACCCCTCCCCTTAAAGAGGTTCTCAAGGAAGTTATTTCAAGAGGTAAATCACCTTTCTTTTTCATTTAGTTTAATTTGATTTTATCTTATTTTGTTATCTTATCCTCACCACCTATATCCAAATGACCATGATAAAACCATTATCATCTATATACTAGAATTACATCATGTTATTGGAAGAACCATCATCAATATTCTTACTCTCCCCCTTTTATTTTTATAAATGAAATCATCATCCATGGGGTTCCAATTTATAACCTTCATGGACGACGAAGTTTCGTTCTTCAATTTCTACTTAATTACTGGTCATTAAACCATATTTATGGTTTAACCTGACTATAATAAATTTATTATAACCTAATTAATATTCATTAACCATTATATATACATATTATTAATTTATATGACAAAACATGTTCACAATAATCCAAATACTGCCAAATAATCTAAGTGGTTGTCATATAAAGATTCATCCTCATTCCATGAAAAAAATTTATATAAATTACCATTAAAAATTTTGTATGTTCATATATAATTTTTATTTTAAATTATTTAATATTAAAACCATTCCACATGAACCCCATTACATAAAAACAAGTGAACCGATTATGAAAATAAAGAAAACAAACACTTCAAAATGACAGAATTAAATACAATAAATTATCAATAAGGACCTAAATGAACTAAAAATAATTATGATAAACTAAATAAATGCCTCATAGGTTCGGAAATAATTAATTAATATGTATAATTGCATATTCTCTGAGCTTAAGTTCAATAGTGGAACACGTTCGTATTTAAGGTAAGAGTTTCTTCATCTCACTTCCATTTTTGTGATATTTTCCATATTCACTACTTATTATTGTGTATGGTTTATGTATACTTCTCATTGATTTAAAATATCATGAATATACTTATTTTAATGGTATTAAATGTATAATTTTAATATTATTATTTTTTGGACATACAAATCATTTGTTACAAAGTGGTAACGGTTTTCCACCCGAACTTCCATTTTCATTCGAGTTACTTTCATTGTGTAATTCACTAAATGAAATTCATATGTATTATTATGTACTCCACATAAATTATGTGCGATTGTTTTATATATTTTTACCAACTAGAATATTGCCTTATATTATGGGGAGTTAGATGTTTTAAAAGTAAGTTTCAAAATTATTTTTGAAATACAAACCCGATTCAAGGTATCTTTTTGAATTGTAAATCATTTTTAAGTGTACACTAGAATATGTTTCATACCATTTTTATTTAATAAAAACACTAATTTTATCATAAAAAATGATCTTGGTTCATTTCAAGATTTAATAAAACAAATGTTTTGTTCCACATTAAAATTGTCATTAATACTTTCCTTAAAATGCTCTAAAATGATTTAGTTCTAAAGAATATTAAGAAATCTTTTAAATGATTTCACTTCAGTGGGACATAATTTATGCCTAAAATATAATTTCAATTTCTTAGAATTTTATTTTCTAGGATATTCGTTTTTACAAACTAAATTCACGGAAAATATGAAGGATTTTCCAAAAGAACTCTTCTTTCCAAAGTAACAAATGGATTTTCTCATCTCACCTTTTCTTTTATGAGATATATTACTTGTTCACAACTTACTTCTTACATGTGGTGGATGAAGTTCCCTTTGGTATAGAATATAAAGTGTCTCCTTATTCTCATGATATTCTAAGGTATTATGATTTTAATGTTTCAAGGTGCTATGGGACACTTTGAAATGTTTAAGGATTATTTCCTTAAGGATTTTTCAATTGTCTCAATTAAAAGTGTCTTCATCTATGTCAACATGCTTAGTTAAACCTTGTACATCATTGATTTTTATCTCTTATGATGCCTTCCACCATGTTTTATTGAATGATTTCTTAATATTTATATAACATGTGAATTAAGAATTTAATTAATCTACGTGGTTTAGGACACATTAAATAAGTGACATTTAATTATTCAAAGCGGTATGGGATAGTTTGAATAAAATAAACAATTAAATTATTAAAAGTGTTATGGGAAACATTGAATAAAGGACTTACTATACATATGAGGAATTCATTAGACTTAGTAAGCATCAGGTGGGGCCAGCTATAGCCCCTCATTTCATCAGTAGGTCTCATGAGATAATCTATGGTCTTGGAACAATGCCTTGAAAAAATTGATATATGTGGTTTTGGATGAGGCATTAATAATTTTTTGACATCTTGGCTGAGTCCTTGATGGTATGTTTTAGATTTTACAGCTTATGAATTTCTCTCATTATGAAAATTAGTATGGATAGTTCATTTGGTTATTCGACTAATAGAATACCCATGATTATTTTTTTGTTATAGAATTATTTATTTAGCTCTTATTCATGCCATAATGTGTTCAAGTTTATTTTTAAAAGGCATTTTTTTTAGTTATTCACCATTTTTAATGGTTATGTTTATGTTATCTTCCTCTATATTGCTTAACCCTTACTGAGAATTTGAGAACACCCTTTTTTTGTTTTTCCTTCCCTAGGTTAAGAATAAGAGATCATTAATGAGTTTTCAAGGATGCAGTTTAGTAGCTTTTTTATTTATCATATTTTGTTTCCTTTCAAAAATAAAATTTGGTTTCATGTATGTATATAGTTTCTTGAATAGTACTAAATGATCGATACTTCAGGATATGATTTCTTTAATCTTGCCAATGTATTAAAATAATGTACTATCTCCATGAAATTGGGGTTAGGGCGTTATCGAAATAGTCATGATTATAGAGATACACTCAGTGTTAAATTTAATTCTATATTTTGAAATCATGACTCGAATAATAAGAAACTATAGTCATGGAGGTTATAATAATAGATCATATATGATATCATTGAGATACAATTTTCTTTTATCATGGAATTATCATGATATTTCACTTGAGATATTTTAGTCATATATAATTTATCTCATATTTAGGTTCTTGTAGTGACAAGACCCAACACAGTTTAATGATATAAGGATAGAAAATGGAAATACTATGGAGTCCAAGAAAATATGGTTGATTATGATCCATAAAGAAAATGATATCAAGATCAACTTTCCTACCCTGGATACAAGTATTTGGTTGATGACAAGATATGGTGATGCATGGATATTTTCCAATACTAAAAACATTTTTTTAAAGAATGTTTTCATTTTTAATGAGTAATTTTTAGACAAATAAGAAAATTTTAAGAACTAAATCCCACAAGGGGGATTATTACAATTAATGAATCCAACCCACCAAGTCATTGATACACATGGACGAATTGGAAACATGAAATTGAGAAACATACATGTCATTTACCTGTAGTTAGGTGACCAAAAAAAATGAGGTAAGATATAACTACAGTTTAATATAGGATACATGCTATGGATTTTAATATAAAGGATTCTATAATTTCATTTAAAAATAATAAAGATAATAAAATTGTCTATCAAAATTATTCATACATTAATGATTCTATTTTTTTTTGATTAACCAGTTACCTATTGAAAAGTAATAAAAGAAATGGTTGGAACATTAATATAGCATAAAAATCAATAAATAGTTATTTTGAAAGCTCATGAAGAAAAATATTTGAAAGAATACAACATACGGTTGATTATATATTAAGTATCTACATGTTATAGTAAAATTTATTGAATATATGGTCATAATAATAATACATATATTGAATATTCTATAGAATGTAAATTTTTAAGGGGTAATCAACCAATCATTTAATAAGGAGTGAAATGATCATGCTAATACTAAATATGTATGTTAAGTATTATTTTGAATTAATTTAATTTAATTTTGCTACGTCACTAATTTTCTCAACTCTTAGCCTCTTATAGAGTGTGGAGGTGGATCAATCATCTACTAGTATCATTATTATTATGAGTGTAGCACACCAAGAGTTAGTATAGTGGGATCAATCACTCCAACAAAAGAGGATACCTCACTATGTTTTAAAATCTTTTTTAATTTAGAAGGATGTGATCCACAATATACCTTCCATATTTTGAGACTATTACACCAAGGAATATGACAAGATATCCCACCATGCTTGGACAAACATCAATGAAGGGTGATATAGTAGTAAAAAATATTCATACTCATGAAAGAGGATGTTCATAAAAATATTCTCTTAACTATCAAGTGAATAATGATATGAAACTCCTTTAATTTCTGTCTCTTTGTTCATATAAATGATTTTTTCACGAGGTATGTGTCGGTAACATGGTAATGGATTGGGTTCCAATAGATAATTAACACCATTACAGTGAACTAGTAATCTATCCCCATCTCAGACAATTTCTATGTTTCTTGTTGGTAAGTTTATATATTATTAAATTTCAAAATTTATATCCTTATAATTTTTTTGGGAATATTAGGAGAAAAAAGATAGTCGAACTCTACACGGTCTTTAGTTGGGCGTCTCAACTATAATCATGTAACCCTCAAATATCATGCCTAACAATCCATCACAGCTAAGAGAGTACCAATCCCATGGGATGATGTGGAAGTCATTTAGAAGAATAATTTAGTTGTTTAATTTCCTATGAATAATTCTAGGGAATATATATTTAGCGGATGGGATATTAATAGTGAACCAATATTACACCTCTAGGAATGGGGAGATAGACCTCTTATAATATATCATTAATCATATCTTCTAAAATATTGTGATGATTCTTTCCAACTTAAATCAACAGGTTACATGAGAATATAGAGGATTATGAATCTAGAATAATTTGTGAGAAATATCATGTAGATAACAATCCAAGATAGTTTTATATATATCTTGGAGTTTATTGACATCAGAAAAGACATATAGGAAAACATGTTTTATTATTAATGCTTCTTTTGTTACGAATTTATTTGAAATTTCAAGTCAAAATTATATTTATATAGATCTATTTGTAATGAATGTTTCAAAATGAATCATTGGGTTAGGGGATCTTGATCATATGTTATTTACAGTATATTTGACTGACACTTTTGACTTAGGGTCTCTTGTAGGGATATTTGAATTTCTAGTATAATTATCTATGGATTCAAAAAGATGTTGAACTATGGAACATCCAACAGTAATTATATGTAATGAACTGGTGATAGAGAAGGTGATCATCTCCATTAGGAAAAAAATTTAGGATGCTATTGATGATACCATAGTGATGAAGGGTTTTCCAACCAAATCATCTTGTGAAGCTATAATATCAAGTGATATTGAATATTTTAAAAGTGGAGGTATATTCCCGCACTACTTATCCTTGAATAATGTAATTGATTACTGACTGAAAGTTATAATCTTTTATTGATAATAAAAATTATAAAAAAGAGAAATAAATTAAAGAGTATGGAAATTATAAAGCTAGTGGTCACCCCTTTGGGATACCAGAGCATAAAAAATAGTAAGAGAACCAAAAGTTTAGAACATAACATTCTTTAATCATAGGTAAAATTAGAAGCGAACATATCCTATAAAATATTTACCTCATACAAAGTACAAAAAATTAATATATATTTGGATTAAATAAACACTCATATTTATGTGATATATGACATTCCAAGGACCATATAGATTATCTATAAAATCATTGAACACTATATAAGAGTTAGATTACTCTTCAGATATAATTATTCAACTATAATTACATTAAACCCTTACAACAATGCCAAGGCCTCACCAACAACTGATGTTACCACCCCAAAAATCATAGAAGGATAGGATGGTAGATCCCTGGAAATCGCAAAAATCACTACCACCATGTGTGATCAATTTCACAAAGCTAAATCAATGTTAATATTTTGTCCCTGACTTGGAGGTTTCCATCTCTCATGTGATCTGTTACCGCTCTGCCCAACAGAAGTTGATCCAATAGTCTTAATAGGATTGATGAGAGATTATAGTAACAACAGAAGAGATATACCTTTACACTACATAAAAATAGAGATAATAATTTATAGAAACATAAACCTAATTTAAGGAATCATTGAATAAGGATCTGGTGTAAAATTGAGTTACATGTATCCCATATAGTTAGACAAGAAGTACTACTGAAAATGAACCACCCCTTATCCTATGTGTGGTCCCTATCATGAATAGACCAACTATCCTAAAGAAAATATTCTACGGATCACACCATTTTGATAGAAGATATAATTTCTACTACATGAAACCAAAAATATACACCCCATTTAGATTTGAAACACAAATGAGTAATAAATTCAAAATTGGTATTAGGATAACACTTCCATTTCAATTCACGAGGAATAAAAATTCATTGAAGGATATCATCCATTGGAATAAAAATATTTTGTATTCTATAAATAAATATTTTTTTGGATATATTTCTTTAAACCATATACTATCCCCCAGTATATCCATATTAGAAGGGGAATGAACCATAGTATGAAAAACAGAATTTATCAATATTCTAGAAATAGAAGGAATGGTGAAACACTTTTTAGTAATATCTGAAAAATAAATAGTACACATGACCTTTTTTTTATACTTTTTCATAAACACATTAATAGACTGAGGATGGTCATGGGATAATTTAATTTTTATCTTTATATTCTAGCACCCAATATATCCAGATTGTAGGGGGAATGAAGCATACTATAAAAAATTGAATTTATCATTTTTCTTGAAATAGAAGAGTTGATAAAACACTTCTTAGGATCCTCTAATAATTTAATGGTATGCATCACCTCATTTGGATCATTGTTTACAACTACATCACCTTAATAAGGATGACATAGAAAAATTTAATGCTGATATCAAGAACCAGAAATCCATAGAGAACAAAATTGTTCTAGACTAATTTTGTTTCTAGAATGAATTGGCACAACACCCGATATTCCACTTAGAATTCACCAAGATTGGGTGAACAGGTATTTTCAGACTACTCAAGAGATGAGAGTCATCAAAACTAATGAGCTAGTTGAATGTAAATTCCCCATACATTCAAATTATAATATAATACTATAAAGAGTCCCTTCAAATAACCTTCCACACCAATTTAGCCTTTAAAAACCACATACTATCTTCAATATCTTGGATATTGATACCCCTCATAGAAAGTTCTTCCTAGATGATGGTATCTTTCCCAATGATGAATACCTTACTAACATGAATCAAAAAAACAATTTAGAAGACTTTTAATGTTATTGATCACTAATACTAGAGGTCATCGCATATAAAATATTTTCATAGGAATAGATGAAATAAAACAATTAACCAAAGTGATTATTCCGCTAAATAATGTAATAAGACTTTTCCAGTTGAAGATACATCCCAATTTTCTTTGTACAATATTATCATTGTGTTGAATTTTAAGACTCAAAATAGATAATGGAGCACCCATGTAATCTGATGAAAACCTGTGTTTAGAAATACCAATTATTTCTTGAATATTATTTGACCTTCATAAAGAACACTATCTGGAGATAGGATGACAATTTTTCTGTATTAATAGATTGATTTTCATTTTTACAATAATCATAGATAGTCATCTTGAAATTAAGAATTAGTTTTTCACTATCATTGAGAAAAACCAATATTTATTCAACAAAGAATACATGAGAAACACTTGAAAATCCATTACTCTCTTTAATAGAATTAATCAACCCATCTTAATTACCATTATTTAGAATACAACTCTGGAATTCTTGGGTAAAAATGAAAAGGATTCTGTATATTGGGTCTCCATGTCTCAAACACCTTATGGATTTAAATAATCCAAATCATTTCTCCATTAATGAAATTGAGAACCCATTATAGGAAAATAACATAAATGTAAAAAATCAATTCAAATAGCCAAATTTTTTTAGAACTTTGATAATAAAAGATGAGTCCATCCTATCATAAGACTTTTCCACATCAATATGTATCATATCCCTGGTTCCCATCACATTATAATCAAGAGTATCAGCAATTTTCTGATCAATCCTAGTATCTCCTTGAATGAAATTATATTTTATAAAACCACGTTTCTTCATTTGATACCATAAGAGAATGATTGAAGAATAAACATCTATTGTGAATGGAGGCCAACACTTTTTATGAAAAAATGAACATACTAGTGGAACATAATTCTCAAAATATATTGTGATGATTAACTTTATGAATAAGAGACAAAATGGAAACTTATCTAAATATTAGTAAAGCAAACCCCCTATAATAGAACTGATTAAAACACATAATATCCCATTTGATAATGCACTAATAATTAGAATAGAAAGATCATGGGAAACAATATGGACTCAAGGAACTATTATAATTAATATAAATAATTGCATATGACCATATTCTCCTTCTAGTAGTACACCCAACCTTTTGGTGTCCATGTCATAGGTAGTTCTACATGTATGATAAATGATATATTCAACTACCCCTTTTCATTATAAGGAACCCCATAGAACTAGCACTAACCAAAAAGATTCTTGGTGAAAATTTCCACTATCTTAGGAGAGATAATTTCATCACAAGTTAAAGAACCATCAGGGATAGAAAGGTTGAGCCTCACCTATAATCTTTTCTTCCAAATACATACATTAAATATGGTAGTGTTTTCCTTTCCAAATTCTATGTAGCTTTTTGTATATCTCTAGACTCTTTCTCATGATCTAGTAACGATTCCTCAGGTATATCATTCTTATGGGACATAAAAATTTAGGAATTATCATCTCATTAGTTTTGTAACTAGATATCATGTTTATTACGCTATTATTGGAGGGATTCCAAAGTATTTATCTAGTTTTCTAGATGTAGAATGTAAGAATAATTCCAATCATGAGCCTTGTTTTTTTTGAAGAGATATCCAAGAAATACTCTAAACAGGATAACTCCAAGAATCTAGAACCATCTCTCTGAAACCATCCAATTGATTCTAATGTTTGGTATAAAAAAATGCATTTTTTACATCCTCGGATGATTGAACATGTATAAGGATAGGTGAGTTATCAGATAAATATCTATGAAATGAGTTACATAGGAGACCAAGTAGTATGATATAACCTAAAAATTTCCAAGTATATATTGATCATACTTTAAATTACACTACTTACACTATCACTGTTATACAAGGTGTTGGAATATATTAAGATTCTCAAGTCTAGTGGATGATTAGATTCTATAAAAGAGTGAAGTTCCTAAAGTCCAGTATGGGTATTTATTCACCCTTCTTCTTAGATGTATCATGAATAGTATCTTAATATCCTCCAACAATCCAAGCCACCAAGACAGGGCTGAAAAAAGAAAGAGAGACCCCATGTTCCTTTCTCTTTCTAAATTCAAATTTGGAATTAATAATATACATATGATATAAAAAATAATTGTTACATAACATGATTGAAATTTGTTGACTATAAATCTGACAGAAATCTATATGAAGTTGATCATTCTGTAAAATAAAAATATGGTCATTCACCAGCTAGCCATGTGTACAATGACCTAAGTGCAAACATCGACTATGTCCTTTATGAACTCAAATTAAAGATTCAATTACAATATGTCCATGAAAGAAACATTATTCTTTTAAATAGTCTTTATATAAAAATACCTCTTACCCGAGGATTTCAAACCCCTAGAATTCCACATAGAAATAAGGATGTGGTAAACCTAACATGAATGGAGGTCTAGATAATTTTAAATAAGTCTTTAGTTATGTGTGTGTTATGATTAAGGTAATAATTATTAGACCGAAAGGGGAGTATGGAAACCCCAAGAGAGGGTTTGATGGATAGAAATGTCCCAAAAAATTTCAATTGAGGGGAAAAATGATTAAATTAATAACATGTATAATATTAGTTATTAAATAATGAAAATAATGGCTAGACTAAGACAAAAATTGATCATATTAAAGGCAATGGGTTTGTTACGATACCTTTAATACTAAGGATGATCAATGAAAATTTTTATATACCATGTTCTTCTATAACGACTTTGACCACATTTTGGGTAAATGGACATTCTCCTTTAGTCTACAAACATGAATTTTAGCTTCTTATTTGATGGACAAATAAAAAACAAAATTTACCTTAAAATCATAGGGTTATTTTATTAATCATAATAAACATTACTTCTAACATTGAATGATTTATTGAGATTTTGATACTCATATTACAAAGAATAGTATATGATAATAGAATATTTATAAGTTTATAAAACACTCCGGTTTAGGATTGAAAAATATTGTGTCAATACGTAATGTTATGTGGATTTGAAGAGAATGATTATTTATGATTGGATCTATGAAAGATAACTCCAACAACACAATGTATCCTATAATAAATTGAATCAACCCAAAAACTGTTCTTTTAATAAAAAATTTATCCCATTTTAGATTAAAATATCAAAAGTATAAATGTGAATATGTATACTATAGGCCAGAAGGGAGTTTGAATGTGATTAAATTTATAGTTGGGACTAAGATAAGTTTCCCAGACACAATTATGTATATATTAATAAAATGAACCAAGAAACATATATTATAGAATAATGGTATGAAACATATCATCCTAACCCATCATTAAAAAAATGAAAACATGACATGAATAAATAAACCAAAAGTGTTGAGATTGTGGGAGAGAGTGGGATAAAATGGAATATATAGCTTGGTTCAATATAAGTAAGATGAGAATAACTATGTATTCTAAAATTATATTAATAATTCTACACATATTTATTATATATTTTACCTATGTTGATTTGGATTATATTTAATGGATACTAAAATGATTCAGTCATATAATAGGTTTATGAAGGTTAAATCTGATGTGAAATGAAGAAGGTTCAGAAACTAATATAGAATGGGGGATTAAAGGGGATGATTTTTTTGGAAGGGTGTAAGATGAGTGGTATAGAAAACACTATGTATCCTATGATAATAAGAATTTATAAACTTATAGTTCATAGAAATGTTATAAAAAATCTCATCCTTGAACATGGTTATTTAAGGAAAACCCAAAGTAAAATAAAAAATCTATGAGCTAAGATAGAGTTATGAATAGAAGTGAAATTTTATTTTTTTTCTTGGTTTATAAAAAATGGATTAGATTTCACTATGTTTAATAAAATATAATGAATAAATATATATGTTTTTAAAAATTTTATCTACCAATATATGTCTCATGTTTGATAGAATAATTAATAAACTTAATTCTATTGTTGGGATATTGAATAGTGAAACTGTTGTGAACTAAAAAAGCCAAAGCATTAGGATTGAAAGGAATTTTTTTAGTGGATGAGATTTATAGAAAGTTAATAGTAAGAAAATTATGGGTCACTCTATATCCTATTTTTGAAACTTTGTTATTTTAATTCTCACAAATCATGCCTCATATGATTCTAATGTGCTTAGTGTTTTATGGTAGGATATTATTTTGTAAACCATAATTCAATGTAAATTTTTTTAATAATAGAAAATAGACACCATTTGTATAAAAATGAATTTATTAGTAAAATTGTCTTCCATTAGTATAAATTCTCTACCATTAGATCAATCTTTCTACCCCCATATTTCATACCAACAAACTCATGCCACCATTAGTTAAAATTATGCTTCCACTTGAATAATTTCATCATCAATTTCATAATACTATTGTAGTGATGCCACCACTAGGCTTATACTACCACTATATATCTCCTACCACTGGCTCCCTACCACCACCAGATGAGCTACCACTTGATGAGATACCTCTAGATATGCTATGTCAAGATGTGGTACCTTCAGAAATGATCTACCTACTAATTAGCTTCCATAAGCTAATCTATCATCAAGCATGTTGTTATTTTCAATGTTTTAATATTTTTTCAATCATTATTCTAAAAGGTTTGACACTATTGGTTTATGCTACTTTTTATGGTACAATCACTGACCATGACACTGTCATATTATTTACCTTTTTTATTCTTCTAGGTTTGATTATAATTCATTCATTGGTTAGTTTTTTTGAGTTAATGTATATTCATCAAATTCATTTCATTGATGATAATTCATAAACCCCTCCACAAATTCATTGAAGATCACATTAGAGGTTTCCTAATTTTATACTATGTATGAGAATCCTGAAAATATTTATTATTATTATTCAATTGGAATTTAAATCTATAGTGTTATATATTTTAGTAGATCTACCTTATATTAAAAACCATAGATCATGGATCACACAGTAGACTTATTTTGATACATCATTGTGTGAAAGTGTAAAAGATATGAAAGATCAAGATCATTTCATACACCAAATCAAGAAATCTATGTTGTTGTTTCTTAGAGAATCAACAGAAAGAAAAGAAAACATTAAGACAATTATCTTTCCATCACATTCAGAGAAATATAATTGAGCTCATCATAAATTCAAATATGATGACCCTCAAGAATCTGATGCATTACAGAAAAAGTACCACTACATTTTCCATAAATTATTATATTTTCATTCTATTTTTCTTATACTATTGATTAGTGTGTTGTTTTTCTCAATTTATTTAAAACATTACATCATGTTCTTGAACTATAAAATTCTCGATATTCAATCAAACCTTTTCTTATTTTTTCCAACTGCAACTATGGAAGAGGTCCTATGTGACCTGTGTTTTTTTCTTCCCACATATAGCTCTAAAAGAGTATTTGAGATTGGAAAACCTGGGATTTTGTTTATATACTCGATCTATGTTCTGGATCAGATTATTGTTTAAAATAATCTTTATGGAAGTGATCAATTTTCAAGGGGAGGGGATTAGGTCTCTGTTTGACACTGAACCCTTTTTTTACTCTATTATGTGTTTTTAGGTTTTTATTCATTTTAAAAATATACAGAATTTTTTAAAAATACGTCACAAAAACTAATTATTTGATAGTAAATATTAGCATCTGTTTATATAAGTATTTGTTTATGTAAAAAACTTTCCAAAGTTAAAGTAATTTATTATAATATTTTAACTGGGCAGTAGTCACATTTTGAATAATATTCTGAAAATAAAAATTATGTTAAACTATTATTTTGATAAACTAATAGTTTTTAAATAAATTGAGTGTTTTATTTTAAAAAATCATTTAATATCTATGGGAACTCAATTCACCCCTATTGAGTTACTCAATCTGACCAACATTCAGTATCAAAGGACATAAAATAACATTAACCTTCTATTTATCTACCTATGAAATATCTTAGATTTATATAATTTCAAAATTCATTTATTTTTGGATTAGAAAAAAGAGGTTTCTGCTACAAATTGAACACTTTATTTTAATTTAATAAATTATACTCAACAGAAAATTAAATTGAAAATTCATATTGATATAATAAAATTTGAAATATAGACTACTATTTTAGAAAAATAAGATATAAATAAAACATCTAAAGATATATGGTATGATCCTATTAATTCTACATAAAATAATAACTATTAAGTCGTGAATTCATTGTATTTTGATTGGGGTGATGAAGATTTTAATATAAATTTAGGATGTATTAATTCTATTCTATTTTTAAGAATTATAGATTTTTCTCATGAAGGAACATATAATTTCAAAAAAATGTTCTTAAATAATTATTAATTATGATACTTCTTAAATAAAGAATGATGGGAATATATCTTATATGTATCTTAGTTTCAATGATATATTAAATAAAATTAACTCACTCGGTAACCTATTTCTGATAAAGACCAAGTGATGTGACAGTTGAGTTATGTACCATACAAATGGAGAGGATATTTAGAGCCAATCGAAGAATAATGTGATTTAAAAAATTTACTAGTCAATGATATAATTAAAAAAATGATTATGTATTAGGAATAAATCTATATTAACGGGGATGATGAAGATAAACTAAAAAGAAAATACACTATATTTAAATATATTACATCCATATAGTATGAGAAATTTAAGATGTTATTTCAAGTGATAAATAGTTTATTGTTTACATTAATGAATAGATGTCCAATTTCACCAAAATATTCAAAAAAAATTACAATAAGAATACATTCTCTAGTAAACCCATATATAATGTAATACATAATAATAGAGGAATCATGAGAATGTATTAGAAGAAATATGATTCTTCAAATGAAATAATTAAATATAAATGTAAATGGAAAGGAAATGTGAATGTTGACTTCCTAGAGATGAAAATAAAGAATACATATGATGATAAGGATAAGAGATACAAGATTAAAATGATACAATCCTTTAGTTCTTATAAATACATCGTTAGTGATTCAAACGTGACCTAAGAGGATAATCATGAAAAAGATAACATGTGTTATATGACAAACACATCTGAGGTATATAATATTTTCCCCAATTCTCTTATACATATTTATAACTCTTTAGGATAAAAAAATATGTGAACATTTTTAATGTGGAAAATGATAAAATACTACATAATGTTGCAATATTCATTTAATAAATGCAAGGATAAATATACGATATTAAAGAAGAAACATTCTTTCATATCTATTCTGAAGTCTAACATTACTGTTGAAAAAGATAAAAATTATCAATAGTTTAAGAGAAAAATGAATTAAAATTTTATAATGAGAAAATATATAATGATCTAGAAGGATTATACAATGTGATAAATACTCTTACCCAGATGATTAGAAAATAGATATCACCTAAATATACCACTGGAATAGGGTACCAACCATGATGTATGAGGATTGTTAAAATAAATTTATTCCTAGTTATAGTTCAGTTATTAGTTTTTACTCCTTTGTACATTTCAATAATTTTGGTTCTAAATGTTAGAAATCTTATTATAGGAAACATGTAACGAAATTATGTCTTCAGAAATATTTTATATCTATCATTTCTGATCCCATGAAAATTTTGGTACTGAAGTCATATTTGGTGTAATTGTTTTTTTAAGTGAACCTTCTTGAAAAAATTTAGTAATAATTTATTATATACCGATGTTGGATGTTCCAGAAACATGAAAAGAGATAATTCATTTTTCAAAAATATGATCAATGTGGATGGTGAACATTCAACTTTTGGTGAAAATTCTTAACTAAAAATAATTTTCCATTTCCAAATAAGTAATCCCAATAAAATTTTAATTTAATTTTTTTTTATTTTTTGATGGTTTAAAGAAAAATATTATTAATATCTCATAGTTATGTGTTGATGGGTTTCATGTGATGTTTCAAAATAATTCTTGTAATGTTTATTATTCTATATATTTTATACTAATTACTACATTATTAAATGATATGTTTTTTGAAATTATTTTAGATTCACTATTATATAAAAAATATATTCTCCATGTGCCTTTCATAAAAAATCATGGCATTGTCTTAGGAGACTACCCCATTAAAATATTCATTCACATATAATTTTAACTAGGAATGGTTTATTCAAATATCTACCTAAACTATAATTATCAAATGATAAAGTTGTTAACTCGTTTTAAAAAGGGAAACAACACAAGATATCTTTCAAATAAAATAATTATGCATCAACTTCTCTACCAATATAGTTAGTTCACATGGATTTAGTTATAACTTCTAGAGTTTTTATCCTAAATGAGAAGATCAAGTTTTAAAATCTAAAAGAAGACATTTCCTGGTATAATTGGGTATTATTTCGATCCCACATGAGTAAATCATGTTCTTATTCTTAGTCTATTTAAAATCTTGGGGGAATTATAATTAATTCCTTATGAATTGTTCATGAAGTTTTTTTTAAATAAAAAATTGAATATTTTTTATGAAAATAGATATGATAATAAATTTTCAACTCATAGGACCCCGAAATAGATTGGTGTCACACAATGAATAAATATAACCTTTCAATAAATTTCTCAAACATTTTATAATGATTATTTCCTACATAATAATTTTTGGGAAGAAGCTATGGATTTAGCATGTCATATTAAAAAATATATTTTTTATTAAGCATTTATTAAATAAAACTTCCTATGAAATATGGAATAGTATAAAACCAAAGGTTAACTAATTTTTAGTTTTTTGTTGAAATGTATTTATTCTTAATAGTACGTATAATATTGAAAAATATTCATCCATGAGTAAAGAAGAAATTTTACTTGGTTATCCAACTAATAGTAAATCATATAGTGTGTTTGATAAAAACAGATAATATAGAAGAATCTTTTCATGAAAAATTCAATGAAATATATCCATATGAGCCTAAATCCCATTTTTATAACCATGAGGATAATATATTAAATATGAATATCATTGTAAAAAAGTTTGAAAATTCTATGAAAGAATATGAAAAATTATCTAGTTTAGGGTAACATCCTAGAATTGAATGTGTAGATGACCATGATTTTACCAGCCCTTTATTTTCCATAGTTGTTAGTGCTCATAGATAACATCATATAGACATTCTAGTTAGAGATATAGATAGATAAACACAATTTATAGATTCTCGTAGATATCTCTTTGAACATATAGGATTCCTGCCACAAACTAAAACTAATAACATAAATGATGAAATTAATGATGAATTCTGGGTGATTCAACTTCAAGAGGAACGTAATAAACTTGAATGGAATAATGATTCTTAACATGTAGTTATACTGAAATACACTTTGAATATTGGAAGTATGTTTGTGTTTAGAAATATTGTTCATGAGTTAGAAATTATAGTCTGAAATAAATCGATATTGGTTGCATGAGGTAATAGTAAATAATAGGGCCTTAAATATGAGGAAACCATTTCACCAGTATCTATACATGAAGAAATTGGAATACTTATTTTCTATACAGCCCAACTAGATTTAAAATTAAATCAAATGTAAGTAAAAAGTGAATTCTTAAATTGTTATATAGTTGATAATGTTTTTTTTGAACAACCATATGGAATAAATAATAATAAATTTTAAAATAATGTTAATAAATTAACAAAATCATTATATGGCCTCAAATTGGCTCATAGAGATTAGTATTATAGACTCATCTCTTTTCCTAATTCTAATGGTTTTTTAAAATGTATATCTATCCATACTATATTTATAAAAATAATATAAAAAGTTGTCTTAGTAGTTAATATTAATGTTTATGGTATTTCTTTTTGGTCTTCTAAATATTCATTGTGTTCTGAATTTTCAAAAATAAATAAAAATTAACTTGAAAAGAGTTTAATGGGTGAAATTAAATTCATTTTGGGATTTCAAAGTTTTAAAAAGAAGGAAAGATTAATTTAAATCAATGTAATTACACCAAAAACATTCTAAAACATTTTGGTTTGGATAGAAATAAATGTAGTGATAACCTCATGAGTACCACCTATAAGTTGAATCATGATGAAGTTGGAAAGAAATATGATGAAATAAGTAATAGATCTATGTTTGGAAACATTCAATATTTAAATTCTATCTATAAAAAAATTTATTTATCATGTCTGTGCGGTATCATTTTCATTAAAAACCAAAGTAATATCATTTTAGTTCTGTTAAATGGATTCTGAAATACCACAAATATCCAACTAATTTTGGATTTTTCAACCATTGGGGGTGAGAATTCGAAATAATGAGTTGTTCAGATGAAGATATAGGCAGTTTCAAGAATGCTACAAAAACAAACTCTATAAATTTGATATTTTGGGCATGCCACTACTATAGTGTTTTAATAAAAAGAAAAATTTTGGAGAACTTTCTACTTCTCAAGATGAATTCATAGCTGTAGAGAGTTTTTGTGAAAAAAAAATTTTGGATGAAACACACTTTTATAGACTATGGATTTCAATTAAAACATGTCTCTCTTAATTATGAAAACACTTGAGGGATACATATTTCTAAGACTACCATGTATCATTTATGGAAAAATTATATTGATGAAATATGTCACTTTTTCAAAGATCATTTACAAATTGGTGATATAATACTTGAATTCATAGGAGTCAAACATCATCTTGCAGATATTTTTAAAAACCCTTTGAATTAGTATATATTATGATACATCAAAAATGAATTACGAATGAATAATTTCTGATAGTCTTTAATAGTTCAGTATCTAATAGTGGACAAGACACCATTGTAAAGGACACTGTTAGAAAATCCACTATTGATGTACAACAAATGATGATCCATTGTTGGTGATCCACTATTAGTGATCCACGATTAGGGTGATACACCATTGGTGATCTACAATTTATGATCAACCATTGATGATCCACTATTGGTGATCCAAAATTCATGATCCTCTATTGGTCATACACTATTAGTGATCCACAGTTGGGATGATCCACCATTGGGATGATCCAACATTGGAAAGATCCAACATTGATAATTTACTAGTCACTATTTTTATTTTTTCTCCCATTTCTAATATTCTATGTTTAATTTTTTATTTTACCTATTCTATTATATTCTACTTTATTTGTGATTTTATATAACTAAATGATATAATTCATATCTAAATACAATTTGAGTCACTCTTTCACTTGTGCCTATACTTCCAACCATTTCTACTTCTATTTATCTTCTAACCTTCATCCTTCTTATTATCTTTCCTTGCCATTACATTCACTGTAATAATGATAAATAAAATTCCATCAGTTTATTCTTCGAATGGATTGATACCTATAATCATATATTGAGGATAATTTATTTGTGATTTTTTAAAGCTGGGAAACCCCCATCTTGTGAACTCAATAGTTGTTTCCATAAAAGAATTAGGTGATGAATGGTTGCATTTGAGAATGTTTTTTGTTCTCGAGGTGATCCAGGACTAGGAATGGGAATATTGGTTCTTCGAAAATGATATAATTTATTATCTGAAGTTGCTTCACTAGTTCTACCAATATGGAGAGGAAACTTTTGGAGAAAATAAATATTTTATTCATATTATGATAGATGGTAATGAGATGATATTTTCATCAAGAATGATGGACATGGGCATAAATATAACCAAATGAGGGGTTTTTAATGAATATCAAGGTTTAACACAAAGTGATGGTGAGTTTTTTTATGAAAATGCGATGAGGGAACTGACTAAATATTGTTCTGTCAGAAGGCCTGCTACAACTAAAGTAAAGATAGATTGTAAATTAATGTTCATGTTTATTCAATACATGTTGTGTCCCCATAAAAAGGATATCAACACATTGATGTATTAGGATGTTTATTTTTATTCCTAATAAAAATAGGTTATAAATTTAAAATTTGAGATATCTTTCGATCCACATGATAGAGATGTGTATGTAATATTAACAATTAGATTCATTGTTATACCATATAATTATCGCAACTTTTTTATTATCAAATTTAATGGTTGATGATCAATATAATGAGGAGGTTATGTGTGATGGTTTATTTTTAAGAAAGTTTACTTGAAGAAGGATTAATGTGAATTGGAATACCTGGATTAAAAATTGGGTTGAAGACAATGATAAACTCTATGAATATTTTAATCATGTAGATCATCCTAATAGACCCAAAAACCTTCTTGACATAATCTCATAGCCATGTTGTATTTTAGTTCATTCATACGAGGATAAAGAATTTGATATTTCTATGGTTGGAGAAGAGAAAGTGTATACCTCTTTGGATGAAGGGAGTGACCCAAATATTCCTAAAAGCCCAATCATGGTTTATGGACTTTCTAGTCCACAGGGGTCACTCAATGCTAGAGAGATACTTTTGAGTGAAGGATAGGATAAATAAAATAACGTATCTAGAGGTGAAAAGGCTAAGAGTTCTTCATAATCATCTATGGATGATTTAGAGTTCTCAAATGATTAAAATGTTGGTAATGGTGACGATGGAAATGATGACCATAGTGATGATAATTTTTTTGATGATGATGTTGAGAGGGACGAGTCTCATCATCCATCTCATGTTGTATCTATTTCAGCTAGGTTTGTGGAGACACCAGTTCTATATCAGTATTTGGGTGGTATTTCCATTATTATAGGTGTGAATATAGTATTTGCTATGGGGGAGGAAACAATAGGTTCTTCTAACGATAGAGTTTCTTCCAAGGGGTAGCCTTCTCCTATATCAAAATTTCATGGTATATCATATCATGAGTCAGCTGAATGGGATAATAGTAATGATGAACATAACTATCCCCCAGATCATGGTGGACCTCCTGTCTCTATTGGTGTTGGGATATTTCCTTAGGGATATTTAGTTGCATCAATGGATGGTGCAGTTGAGCTATTATTTTTCTTTCAGATGCACTATCTTCCGTATCAGAAAATGAATAAGTTATTTTTCCTTATACAAGGTTATTTTCTTCTCTACTACCGTATTTGTCTTTGTACCATCAATTTTTAGGACTATATTTTTCTTGGATATATTCTGAGAGATAATACAGGTTTATTTCAGTGGTATTATGAGACATCAAAAACCTATAATTACTCATATAGTGAATGTGATTCCAAGAATCATTTTTATCTAGTTGTTTTCCATATACATCTCAAGATTATTATAATAATTTAGGAAGTTGATACTGAAAAGAGAAAAATGGATATTATGATGTGTGTATTAAGATCAATTATGGACGAGATAAGGACCTTCGTTTCTTCTAGTCAGGGTTCTCTTTTGGATTAGAAAAAAATATTTCTAGCAGTTTCTTCTATATCCAGAGATCCACCTCCTTCATCCTCAGTTATGTGTTAGATGATCTGGTTCATATCAAGAGTGGTGTTGGAATCCATAATGGGTGATGTTCATTCATCTCAATAATATGAACTTAACCAAATTCAACCACATAGTAATCATATTTATAAACAGGTAAGAGAGTGTGTGAATGAATCCCAAAATTATTTGGAAGCCATCATGAAGGATATCAAGTAATATCATTATAGTTTATATAAATAGGAGTTTAATTCTCACTTGATGTTTTTATATGAAATTTTTTGAATGATACCTATCACATGAAATTTTACGGAATAAGTAGACCAGCTCAATGATTAGACCCCTATGACAATGTAGTTCTTGAAAGAAAAGAATAATTTCATCATCTATAGAGATATATTAAAACATAATCACGGACTTTTTGAATCTCATGATTCCCTTTTGTAATGTATCTAGGATATATATTGTAGCACATGAAGAAGTTTCCATGTCATCCTTCAATTTTATACACTATATAGTACCTTTTCCTATTTGGAATTATCCTTTCAGTATGTCTTTATTTTAAGTAGTTAGACATCTCAAACTAGTTCTCATTCAAGAGCTTAGTACATCTACCTCATCCCCAAAGCTTCTACTTCTATGATCCTCCCTCTCATAGAGCGGAGATTGAATCAGATTAGGATTAATTTTTGGAAGGGGCTATGATTTATTTTCTATATATTTATTTTTGGGAATTTAACATGTAGATTGATTTATTTATTGTAGTTCGTATTTTATTATATCCTTATTTTTTATGAATTTTATTTTCTTATATTTTTGATAATCCAAATGCGGTAGAATATGTTTAAGTAATTTGAGTTTAAATTTAAAAATTTTCCAGTTTAATAGTGTTAATTTGATTTAGTACTTCTGTTTCAAAATTATCATCTCAGTATCTCACATTTGACATGTTGAAATGCTAGGCATACTTTTCATACTCATCTATGTATTACGATATTTTTTTATACATGGTTTGTAAAATTCCACGATTTATGATCACCAAAAAGAGGGGATTGATGGAACCTCCTAATATTAATGCTCAAAAATCTCCATTCTTATGATATTAATGTGCTTTATGTTTTATAATTGTTTATTATTTTTTAATTCATAATTCAGATTAAATATTGTTAAGTATAGAAAATAGCTAATGTTAGTTAAAATATGTTACCATTAATAAAAAATTTCAACATTTAGTATAAATGGGTTACTATTAGTTTAATCTTACTACAACCAGATTTTCTACCACCATAGTAATTCCACCATTAGTTCAAACATTGTTATTTCTGTAATTATAATACTACTAGAGCCTTGCTAATGCTGGAGAAAAGAAACCACCATTCATGTTCTACCTATAGCTCTCTTCTACCACCATCTCCCCACAACTGTTAGATAAGATACCAATAGTTGAGATACTGCTAGATGAGTTACTATAATATTACCTACTTCCAGACAATCTACCTTCGGGCATGCTATCACAAACCATGTACTACTTTATGTGAAACCTTTCTACCAATAAGTGTAATACTATTGTCTTATTCTACGACTACTTTTTCTATCATTTACTGTTCCATTTTCATTTTTTATACCATTTTAATTCATCCTTATCAGAATTTAATTCTTCAAAAAACTATTTTAGTAGGGTTAATATAGTCTCCTCATTTGGATTTCATTAGTTATTTCTCCCAAAAAACTCCACTAATTAATTTAATACTATGTCATAGGTTTCTCTATTTTCTCCACATCATGAGGATCTATGAATTTTGCTATTCTTTAATGGATATTTATTGTTGCAGTATTCTATATTTTTGGAGATCTCCATCATGCATGTAACCTTAATGCATGGATCATATAATATACATTTTATAATATATTGTAGTTTGAATAATTTGAACACATTAAATATCAAGAACATTTCATACAACAAAACAAGAATGTTGTTTTGATGTTTATTTGAGAATATATAGATAGAAAATAGAACTTCATGACAATATTTTTTCCAGTAGTTTCATTGAAATATGTTTATTCCCCTAACCAAGGGAAATATGAAGATCCTCAGGAATTTCAATCATTACATACCAACAAGAACTACATTTTACACATATTTTAATTATACCTTCTTATTTTTTCTTATAATTTCAAGTAGTGTGTTTTTTTTCTCTATTTATTTTGATACACTATCTAATGCACTTGAACCAGACGATAAATGATATTATCTCAGAAATTTATATCTGTTTACCCTGGGAAACTATGGAAGAGGTCATACATGGCCTATTATTTTTCTTTTCTCATATAACTATGGAACATTATTTGATCATGTACCTCTTTTCCGGTTGTTTATATACCCGATCCAGGTTTTGGACAAGTTTATTACTCATAATAATCTTTATTTAAATGGGGGATATCTAAGTGTAAGGGATTATGTTACAACATGAGACTGAACACCTTTTGAAATCCACTTTGTTTTTAGCTCTATTTTCCTTTCAAAGATTAAAAGAATTTTTTTAAAAATGTAAAAAAAAATTATTCCTTTATAGATAATCGTAACATGTGTTTATATAAGGATTTTTTAGTAAATCTATTTCAAAAGTTATATTAATTTCTTATATTATTTTAAATTATAGATAATCATTCGATGAGAAAACTTTTGAATGATCAAAATTATTTAAAACTATAATTTTGATAAATTAAGAAATTTTATTTAAATTTTGAGATATTTTTTAAATTATTTTTTAAATAATTCTTATTATTAACTCAATTCATCCCCTCCTGATTAACTCACAATGATAAACACATACTATAATGGGAATCAATTCACATGTAATTATTATACATGAAATAATTTTATAAATTTGTACATTATGAATGGGATGTTATACACTAGGAACTCTTACATAGACAATGAGTTCATGTAAGAAAAATAAATCATATAATACAGACCAGTCTATGTAGTTTAACGGACCTTTGGGGTGGAACTAGTGTTGAGAAATTTAACATCATTTAATAAAGATAATATGATATTAATTTATTCCTTTAAATAAAGACAGGGGTATCGTGTAGTTTATGTAAATTTAGAGGGGAAATATTATAAGAACTTAAATACACCATGTAATGGAATTATGGAACCAAGCCTGAATCTATAACAAGTACTTATTCAGAAGAATCTCATTATTAGTACGATTGATACACTCTATATCCATTTTTTATGGAATATTTATAATCAGAGAAGACCATTGGTATGATGTATGGTCCTTCCCATTACTATTATTGATTTGGGGGGTACACTCCATGTATCATTGGTATTCTCATTGGAAATGATAGTTCTACTTAGTTTAATGAGTGGATCTTGAATTTCTTATTTAATGAAAATGTGAAAACATTATAATTTACTTCTAGGTTATGCAGTGTCTATAGTCATGTCTCGTAGAGTCTCTCTGACTCATCTAGATGAAATTGAGAATATTTTACTTTTAATAGTTGATCAAAAATGGAAATGTAATGTACAGAAACTCATATACAATGGTAAATTATACTTCTTTACCATATACTAGTGACTATAGGGCCACATATGTGGAAATCCCAGTAATGGTAAGATAGTCCCACAAATTTTGGAATAATTGTCCACAATATTATAAAGGATATTGGATCAAGTATTATAAAAGGTTATTATATACCCATTTATAGAAACATGGTAATGGGATGAATGGTCAAACAAAATATTATAATACTAGTGTAGTTTCTTTAATATGAAGTTACCAATGTTTCTTCCACCTTCCATCAGGATTGGTATAGGGACTTTGATTTTGAATATGATATTGGATCTCTAAAAATTGACTATATACTTTATACCAACCTCATTCACAGGTATAGATTTATCCCATTTAAAAAATAATCCAATAGTAATAACGATTGATTTAAACAAGTGAATATAGCAACATGGTATAGACCAATGACAACTATCAACTATAAAACCAATAGATAATAGTAATTAGTTATGTGAAATAGAATTATGGGTTGATTAGTGAAATTATAAATAATATGGAAATCAAGTAACTTGTTGATAAATTTTATGGAATCATACATCATAGATGAAATTTAATATACAAGTCATCTAATTAGGTGGAAGATCATATATCTTAACTGATGAGTAGTTTATCATTTAACATGATGTTATTTTATAATAGTATGATCTTATCCTTCTTAAATGCTTCCAAAATATGACACTATCAAAGCCTCATTTGAATAGTATAAATTTCAGTTAATTTGGACCATCATAAAGGACTAAATAATCTACCAACCGAAAAAAAAATTATATTTCTCAGATCAATCAAATATTTGGGTCCCATTTTAGAGATAATATGTTATTGGATACACCTAAAGGATGTGGAATCAGTTGGTACCAGTGAATAATGCTTGAGAAGTGATGGAACTAACATTATTGATTTAATCTACATTATTATATATAAATAGGGAAACTTCCATATTATCTTAAATAAAAATCAATATATCATACTAATATGGGCCTATAAGGGAATTATCTACATTTTACAATGAATAAACTCATACATTATATGAGAGTGTGATGTAGAATAGAATTATATCTAATGAAAATTATGGTATCAACTAATTCTCCTAATTGAGTAGGGGTATTTTTTATTCATTCCAATTGGCACATCCCATATTCATTTTCCTGATAACCAAATTTGAATCAAAATTGATATTTAATTGGTAAAATGGTATTTTTAGAGTTAGTTTGAAACCTATAATAAGAGCGTCATATTCCACCACATTTTTTGTAAACCTTCCATAAAATAGGAATGAATATGGAAGGACCTATATTGTTGAGGAGATAAAAAATCCCCCAGGTAACTCAATTTATTTTCAAATCATCTATGAATAACGTAAAAAAAACTCTCAAAAGAATTATAGAAGTAAAATTCCCATGTTTTGGAATTCAAACTGACAGAGAAAACCTATTAATCATGGGGTTCTATGTCTAGTGGGACCACCTTCAGTTTGGGTAAATGGAAAGAAAATGTATAAGTTTGTTCACTTGATCACTTTATGGGATACAAAGATAATGTCATGTATTTTAAGAATGATATGAAATCCATCCATAGTTAAGAAATATAACACCCCGACCAGAGAAACTCATAGGTAGTGCATTATATTATTATAGTGTAATTCTTACTAGGGAATAATTACCAAAAGACTGATCAATTTAGCAGTCTTAGAAATCCACATTACATACAAGATACCCATAAAACATTGGAAAAAAAATATGTTACACAATAAACTAAAATAAACTACATCCTTGATATATTATTCAATGTTCAATTCTTCTTAACCTGGGGAAATAATCATAATACCGGTGGTCTAAAATTCTTAGTATGGGTAAAAAATGGAAGAAATAATGATTCAATATATATTGAATGCTAAATAACTGAACACACATTTCATTTACAGAACTAGATAAGGAATAATTAATATGGTAAGGTAAAACTGAAATGCATGCCATAAATCAACAAACTGTGAATGGATTACATCCATAAATATGTCTTTGTAAAATTTCATGGAAAAATAATTAAAAAATATAAATGATGTAAATTCATAATTATTGGATGTAATCTATAAGACACGTGAAATCCCATACAATAAAAACCATTCACCCAAAGGTTTAAACCCATAGATAGAAACAAATTAAATTTGGACAACTTTTTCATCACATAAGAACATGTCGATACATTAAGGCCCTATATAATATCCCAGAACCACCCATAATTTCCAGTCCAAATTATTCATCTTATTTAATAATTAAAATAAATAATATTCCTTATCAAATAAACATATTGAATGGGAATTAAAAATTTATCAATAATTAAAAATTTAATCAATAAATGTCAACATAAAAAACCATATGTATGATGGTATATGGTTTAGGAAATAATAATATCCAAAAATAGAGATTTAAGAAAATATCCAATTACAAAATATTAAAATAAAATAATTTTCTAATGATAATATTGACAATCACAAAAGAAAGTGAGATTACACAAATAATGTTTTACCACTTTGTAATTTTCTTGATAAACCCCTTGGGTGAGGAAATTAAAAGTGAAAATTATAATACCATAAATATAAAATAGTTCATTATATAATATACAAAAATGGGCTATATATACACAACACAAAATAGGTAAGTGGTGTAAATGATGTATATTTCATGGAATGTTTAATGAGACAAGAATCCCCTACCCTATGCTTCATTTTTTGTGTGATATTTATCATCCTTTATATTGGTTTGAATTATTTTAATAATTAATATAATAACCAAAATCCTATTTATAATACAATATATTTACTTCTTATAATATTTCATTACCTATTTGTCAACAAAAATTCATTAATTTCACAATTTTGGGTGTTAATTTCCTAGTTTTGTGGAGTATGTTTGAGCGTTATAATTGTTGTTCTCATCAATGAGATCCTAGTTTCATAATCTATAGAATGTAAACCACGAATTAATTATAATATATAATCATTATATATTTATTTATAATAATCTAGAATAATTTGAGATAGGAAATGTAATTCACCATTTATGAATATGGTAGGTTTTACATACGCATAAATGATACAATGGTTTCATTGTCAAATTTTAAAATAACAAAAATTTAGTGATATGTATATAAATGTATACTATAATTATTGTAAAATATTTATGTAATATATGTAATATATTTATAATAAAATTATCCTTAATATGTTCAATTTTTAGTGTGAACGAATCACATCACTTTTGGGGGGTGTTAGTCAACATTTCCTCAAAAGATGTTATCGTATTAACGCAAAATAGAAAGTATTAAATGTATGTTTTATAAAAGGATTATAGTGTAATAAAGAAATAATATTTATCATATATAAAAAAATATATTTAGAGATTACATCTCAATTTCCAACCATGAATGTTGGTAAAATAAAAAATGAACAATCATTGTTTTGTGAAGAGGTAGTTCGCCGTACATAGAAAAAATATGTTTGTTACCCATTAGATAGAAGTGTGTTTTGGTATAAGTAGAACCCTTAATTAAAAAAACTGTATAATTAGGATATTTTTGTTATTATATAACCTGGAATAATAATATTTTATGTGGTGGAAAATTACATAAATTAAAAGAGATTGTTTTAATGTGTTACCTTAAAATTTAGATAACTCATTTTGGTTTATTCCAAATTGATACCTTAGAAGGATTCATACACAAAGGGAGGATTCAAGGTAATGGGGAGTTATTTTGGTAACTAGGTTGGATATATCTTATCCTATCCAATGTGTTTTGATAAGTGTGACGAGTGGGGATAAGTGGTGGCCTTTTACAGTGGATGAGGAGCAACACTCTTGTAATATTTTGAAAAAGGAATTACTATACCTATATTCATGTTTCATGTTGATACAATGATGAAAAAACTCTATAAATGATTTTGTATGGTATATATATGGCCATAAAATTTATTTTGGACTAGTGTATAGATCATTTGGGTCCTTATTTTTAAGGTTTAGACCCCTATTAAGCATAATTTAACCTTAAAGATTGTAATTAATTTTAATTAAATTCACTAAAATATTAGGTTAGAAGAAAATTAGTTATTATTTGGTATTATAATTTATTTTATTAAAAATATAGAATCCATTTTTTCGAATTCTAATAATATTATTTGAAGAAATTAATTTAAAATTTATCCCACATGTGGGACATCAATGTCAGTTTTAAAGTAAAAATTTACAAAAATTTTATATGTTTTTACATTAAATTTCAATGTGAAATTGGTCCCAATGACATAAATTTTATTAATTGATATATATTTGATATTATGTGACATTAAAACTAATTTAAAAATAAATTTTACCCTATAAATAAATAATATTAAAAATAAGTTTTGAATTAAAATTCAGTATTTTAAATTATTCACCAAAAAATGAAACTTCATGAAAGATTACCAAAAATGCACCCTAAATTAATTTTGATGTCCATATTTCAAAAACAAAGTTTATTATGACATATTAAATTTATATAGGTGTCAAAATTAATAATTAAAATACATTCTCTAATAAAAGTGTGTAAAACTACTTTTGTTAAAATATAGTATTTTATGTATAAAATTGAGTTTATATTTATATTATGCCAATTGAATATAAAAAATGTATTTAAAAATATATTATTGAATGTATAAAATATAAATTATATATATATAATATAAAACTGAAAAACACTAATTAGTGGTGTTTTATTTAAATTAGGTGTTGTGTCTATTGCGAAGCCATTAATAAAACTAAATTTATTCTAAAAAGAAAAGCTGGTAAGGAAAACAGGTGCTACATTCTTCCCTACTAAATAACTTTTATCCTTGAAATTTTAGGTCTAATATATTTTAACAATCGTTTGGGTATTTCTTCTTCATAGAATCCTCTGGTTCCCATGTTGTTTCTTCCATTTCGTTCTTTCTCTGGAGTACCTTTACTTGACCAGTCGTCTGATTTCTAAATACATTCTATCTGGTATAGTGAATTGTGATGGGTTCTTCATAGTAATAATTTATAGGTTCAAACTCTATTTATTTAGATTTGAACACATTTAATGTTTCATCCATGAACTTTTATATCATAGATATATGGAACAAATCATGTACTTTTGTGAGATTTAGTGATATATCCAAATAATATGAAATAGATCCAACACTTTCAAGAATCTCAAAGGGTCTAATATTCCTTGAACATAGCTTCCCCTTTATTACAACCCTAATAACACCTTTACATGGAAATACCTTCATAAAAATATGATCTCCCAGTGGGAATTCCAAAATTTTTCTCTGATTATCTTCATAACTCATTCACCTTCTTTGATCTATTCTGACATGAACTTGAATAGAAATCACCTTTATCCTTATCTATTGAAAATGTTTGGTCCTAAAATTTTCCTTTCTCCAACTTATTCCTATGAATTTTGATTATGAAACCTCTTTCCATATAATTTTTCATATTGTTCCATTTTAATACTTGAATGGAAACTATTATTAAAGGTAAATTCCACCAAAGGTATGTACGGATCCCACATACCTTGAAAGTAATGTGATCATGAAATATATAGTGACCCTGTATTAACATACAAATATATTATGTAATTTTAGATTAATATTCAGTACATTAGAAAAATTATTTCATGGGGACTGTAATAGTTTATTTTCTTTTGGAACTTTGAAACAAACTCTTCCATTCTAGTGAAATAATATCAAAATCTCCCATAAGGAATTCCACCTTTATTACATATACCTAAAACCATTATTCATTTTCTAATGAAAGGAAACTTAAAAATGTGGTGATCATAGATGCTCATTAAGAGTAAATAAATGAAATTCATAATCATAACATAAAAAAAGTGTATGGGATATTATCAAAATATTTGAATAACACACTCGGTATATTAGATATTATAATAAGTGTTGGAAGTTCTTTAGACATGAATAATAAATTAATAAACATTATAAGTCATGAAATAATAATATTAGAATTAAACATATATTTTTGGAAAACAATTAAGCATATAAAAACCCAATGTCAAGGATATATCATCCTGCCTTTTTATCACATAAACTTTCATTACATTTTACAAAACTACGGATCTTTAAGGTTTAGTGTCTTGGAAACTAGGAACTTAAAACATGAAAACATAAAACATTCTTCTTAAAAACTTGAAAGGCTTCTCCTCATGTTCACCCTAGGCTCATTACTGCATCTCATAACCTGGGGACATACATCAAAACAAAGGGTGAGCAGAAGGCCCAGCAAGGGAAACAAGTGAAACATTTTACATATGAACTTGAGATACATCAATAAAGTCATGAAAAGTACTTTAAGGCATGAAAATGAAATAATGAGGCATATCATAATAAAAATAAAACTTTTTCATAACTTGAAGATGTTGCTACATAATTTAAAATATACAATCATGAACATATCACCAAGGTCCATCCCCAAGGTGTCATTTGAAAATTACCAAGGTTATTCACCAAGGTATCGTGAAAATTGTAATCTCTAGTGGTTACATCATTACCCATTGCATTGGAGCGCTATCAGGGTGAACCATTAAATTTGCCTTTATTATCATGTGATCCACATATATCATCATCAAACATTTCATAAATAACCCATATATCATAAAATAAATGGGTTTCATTTCATAATCATAATGTTTTTAAAAACTGTTTTAAAGACATGATCTTTACGTCACTTTAAAACCCACAGAAATGGAAGGTGGGTCTCATGTATGTAAATCCCGTAATTTAAAATAGAAAATTTTGGTATATATGTGAATAACCCTTTAGAAGAAAGATATTTTAGTATTCACTTAATAATATAAAAGAACATTAGAAAAAGAGAGAGACATTTTGAGACGGAAATTCCGCAGCATAACGACTATGTTACGAGGTTTTAGAAGACATTAAAAAGAGAGGGAAATGGGACAAACATTCATAAATGACCCATAAAACAGTATATGGACAGAATAAGAAGGATACATGATCATGGTAATGAAATTTCAAGGATATTCCATTTGAAATGAAAAACATGGAAGGAAGACAAAAATTAGATTTTTCTTATGAAAGTTCGACAGCCTAACGGCGTTACATAAACTTCAAACAAAATGATTTGAAAATATCAAATAGGGTCTCTCATCATGTGAACATAAGAGTTCAGTATGATAGATATAGAGATAATTCCCCAACATAATTAAAAAGGAACTTGAAAGACTTGACAAGAAAGTGAAACTTTGAAAAGAATGAGAAGGGTGAAAGAATCCCCTAAAAATTCGGCAGCCTAATGGCGCCACTTAAAACTTCAAAATACTGAATTGAAGAGATCAAATGGGGTATCTCATCATATGAACATAATAGTCCAGTATGATAGATATAGATATCATACCCCAACATAACAAAAAGGAACTTGAAAGAATTGACATGAAAGTAGAACTTCAAAACGAGAAGGGTGAAGAACCACTTAAAAATTCGGCAGCCTAACGACGCCACTTAAAACATCAAAATAATGAATTGAAGAGATCAAATGGGGTCTCTCATCATATTAAGATAAGAGTCCAGTAGGATATATATAGAGATCATAACCCAACATAACAAAAAGGAACTTGAAAGAATTGACATGAAAGTAGAACTTCAAAACGACAAGGGTGAAGAACCACTTAAGAATTCGGCAGCCTAACGGCGCCACTTAAAACATCAAAATTCTGAATTGAAGAGATAAAATGGGGTCTCTAATCATATGAACATAAAATATCAGTATGATAAATTTAGAGATCATACCCCGACATAATAAAAAGGAACTTGAAATACTTAAATGAAAATAGATCTTGAAAAATGATAAGGGAGAAAGAATCTGTTACAAAAATTTCAGCAGCCTAACGGCGCCACTTAAAACTTCATAAAACGAAATAATGAGAGTAAGAGGGGAACTCTCATTATGTGAAAATTAAAAGGGCAGTAAGAGGAGTATAAAAGAACATCCTCCAACATAATAACATGGAGCATAAAAGGAATGACATAAAAGAGATTACTTGAAATTAAAGAGAGAGGTCGGATCCCTTACCTTAAAACGTAACTCTTAAAACTCAAAGGTTGGCACCTTGAGGGCTTGGGGGCACCTTGGGAGGACTCCTTGGGAGGTAAGAAGACTAGAACTTCGTTGAGGATGGTTTTGGAGTCGAAACGATGAGAGTAGGGCTTGGTATTTATAGGGAAAGTGAGGGGACAAGGCATTAATGGCCAAGGGACACCTCAAAAGTGGTTTTCTCAAAAGCATGGGCCCTCCCATGGTACTTCCCATAAAGTTAGGCCAAATGGGGACCCCCAAACAATAATTCATCATCTTTAGTAGAACATCCTTTAAAATATCTCATGACATCATCATGACATAGTTATGATGTCATTAAACATACCGAAACCCTAAAACTGTATTTTTACTATTCACTGAAAATTCAACTTTCTCAGAAAAATCCCAAAATTTCACCTTAACCAAATATCAATGCTCTGATTTCAAAAATGAACTCCATTTTATAAAAATAATTTTCTAAATATTTATAATTTATTTTTTAAATAAATACACTATTCACCGAAAATTCATTATTTTTAGAAAAAACCCCAAAAATTACCTTAACATAATATCGATGCTCTGAGTTCAAAAATGAAATCCATTTTATAAAAATAATTTTCTAAATATTTTTAATTTAAATTTTAACTAAAAAACACTATTCACCCGAAAAAACTAATACTTGAATAATAATTTATGAAACCGTTTTTTAACCATTTTATTGAATCACATTACATAAATCAAGGTGCCTAGATTATATTAATACTTTCTTTAAGTGAGATTACTAATCCATTTGGTCACATTACTAATCCTAAGCATAAAATCACTATTCATAATTTACTATTCATCAAAAATTAAGTTGATCTTATTAGACTCTAAATTCCGTACTGAACATATTTGTAGAAGGCCATTTTTTGAAAATCATTACACATTTTTATTTATTTAAGGTTTACATAAAAATATTTAAAATATCCTTTCTCTAAAATTCATCAAAAATATGCATACTATATTTATCTGTTCATTTGAAAATTCATAAACTTCATCATAAGAAGAAATTCCAATTTTTATTTAAAACAAAGGATTACACAAGGCAGTTATGGTCTCCTTACAAAGCCCCTTATCACACCATCATAGGACCTAAGTGTATGGTGTGCTAAGGTTAGAGAATCTGAGGGAGGCTCGGACAACATCGCACGAGTAGTAATTTTTATCAGTTTGAACTTCTCGCGAAGGCGATCACGTTCTAGCTTCACACGATGAAGTTCAGCTTGGGTTTGGTCCAGAGCAAAGCCCAGTGGCGCTACCTCCTTCCCAAGTTCTGTTAGATGGGCTTCGATCGGTCCAAGTCTACTGGGTGAGGCCATCGAATCTTCTTTCTATATTAATTAACCAATATTACTTGTATTTAGAGACAATTATCAAAACGTTTTGTTTCCAACGTTCATATTGACCAATGGTCATATAACAGTCAAAAACCAATGATATCATTTTAATTATACTCATGTTATCAAATGAAACATTTTTTTTGAGTATAAAAATAAAATAAAAATAACACATAAAATTAGGAAACAAGATTTATTCAAAATTTCGGGTCGTTAAAATCTTCCCCCCTTAAGAAATTGCGTCCTCGTAATTTTTAAAATTAGGTTTTGAAATTTCATTGAAAGTCCCACATCGGAAAAGGATTCAGTAAAACTATTACTTTAAAAGAAAGAAAGTGAAGTATGAAGGTCACCCGAGTTTGCCCACACTGGGATTCCACGTAGGAAGACATGGACATGGAAGAAAAACAAAGGGTCAAGTTCTAAGGGACAGTGATAGAGAACATGATTAGAAGAAAGTTAACCATAAGAAAATCCCAAACATATGATGTGTGTAAACGGTAATTGATTACCTAGTAGGAAATGTAAACCAACAACGTTTTCGTTTTACGTTCCTTTTCATAATTTTGAGGAATTCATTTACTACATAGAACAAAAACATAAGAAAATATACCTACCGTCATGTAGAGTTTCATCCTTTAATAAGTTTCTACCAAAACTAATCTTTTCTCCCAATGATGAGCATTCAAAACAACATGGTCTCATCAAAACACAAGAATCATCTACTAGGGAATCACATAATCCACAAAAGATTAACTATCTATTTCATCTATCTTTAAACATTATCCCAAAACATAAAGGGTAAGGTAAAACAACTCTTCAAAAAGAAAGAATCCCATAGGAAGGGAAACTATTTTTAAATCTTGAAAGTTCCATGGTACTACCCAAAGTTCATCATAGACCATCCCATAAATAACGGTCCTTAAAATTCCTCAAAATAAACCAAACTAAGATTGAAACCCAAATACAAGAGGGATTTGATAACATAGTCCTCCAAAATAAACATCATTGTTCATCTCCAAACAACATCAACCACACCTAACATCTTATAAAAAATGTAGCTAACCTAAACATATTTTACCCAAGATAGGTTAATCATTCCCATAAGTAACCTAAATTACTATAAGTCCACCTTAAGTTCATTGATTCGTCAAAATATAAGTCAACCTTACTCCTCAATGAAAATAGTGTAGTAATCTATTTACCTCGATCATATAGGGTCCTCAAAATAGTGAATGTCTTCCAAAATAATAATCAACTTTTAATCCCCTAATCATCTCTATCGTATTAATATCTCAATCACAGCATTTCCTATCACATTGGTTGTTGGGACATGTTCTTCCATTTCCCGCCATTAACTAAGAAAAGAAACTATAAATAGGGGCTTAAATACTTAGCCAATAATCATGAAAAGAAACTTAAAGCATATAAGGATAACTTGTAGTTGAAAAGTATACCCTAACTTGTGATCCCCTTGGTTCCCATCTAGATTATCCATGATCATATATTCTTATGTGAACCTTTATTTTATTTTATCTTTATTCCTTTAACAATGGTTCATACTAAGCTTATGAATTTACCAAAGCATATCCCTCGGGAGTGTCGTAACCAAGAGTGCACCAAGGCCCGTTGTCGTGTACCAGTTCCCGTTCGAGTCTAGCTCAAAGCGGTGTTTTCAGGTTTTACCCCTATGTACATCTGTGCCAGATCCACCTCTACCTGCTCGTATCCATACAGGGATGTATTTTCTTGGAAACCCCTTACTCAATACTCACCAAAATACGAGGAAGATTTCCTATATTTAAACTTTTCTATAGGGTTCTTCCTAGAGTTTTCATATCCTAATTTCCACAAATAACTAAACCATCCTTTGATACCAACTATAGCATTCTACCTTTTTATCACATAAACTTTCATTACATTTTACAAAACTGAGGATCTTTAAGGTTTAGTGTCTTGGAAACTAGGAACTTAAAACATGAAAACATAAAACATTCTTCTTAAACACTTGAAAGGCTTATCCTCATGTTCACCCTAGGCTCATTACTGCATCTCATAACCTGGGTACATACATCAAATGAAAGGGTGAGCAGAAGGCCCAGCAAGGGAAACAAGTGAAACATTTTACATATGAACTTGAGATACATCAATAAAGTCATGAAAAGAACTTTAAGGCATGAAAATGAAATCATGAGGCATATCATAATAAAAATAAAACTTTTCATAACTTGAAGATGTGGCTACATCATTTAACATAGAAAATCATGAACATATCACCAAGGTCCATCCCCAAGGTGTCATTTGAAAATTACCAAGGTTATTCACCAAGGTATCGTGAAAATTGTAATCTCTAGTGGTTACATCATTACCCAATGCATTGGAGCGATATCAGGGATCACCCTTAAATTTTCCTTTATTATCATGTGAGACACATATATCATCATCAAACATTTCATAAATAACCCATATAGCATAAAATAAATGGGTTTCATTTCATAATCATAACGTTTTTAAAAACTGTTTGAAAGACATGATCTTTACGTCAGTTTAAAACCCACAGAAATGGAAGGTGGGTCTCATGTATGTAAATCCCATAATTTAAAATAGAAAATTTTGGTATATATGTGAATACCCCTTTAGAAGAAAGAGCTTTTAGTATTCACTTAATAATATAAAAGAACTTTAGAAAAAGAGAGAGACATTTTGAGACCGAAATTCTGCAGCATAACGGCTATGTTACGAGGTTTTAGAAGACATTAAAAAGAGAGGGAAAATGGTACAAACATTCATAAATGACCCATAAAAAAGTAGATGGACCGAATAAGAAGGATACATGATCATGGTAATGAAATTTCAAGGACATGCCATTTGAAATGAAAAACATGGAAGGAAGACAAAAATTAGATTTCTCTTATAAAAGTTCGACAGCCTAACGGCGTTACTTAAACTTCAAACAAAATGATTTGAAAAGATCAAATAGGGTCTCTCATCATGTGAACATAAGAGTTCAGTATTATAGATATAGAGATAATTCCCCAACATAATTAAAAAGGAACTTGAAAGACTTGACATGACAGTGAAACTTTGAAAAGAATGAGAAGGGTGAAAGAATCCCCTAAAAATTCGGCAACCTAACGGCGCCACTTAAAAGTTAAACATACTGAATTGAAGAGATCAAATGGGGTCTCTCATAATATGAACATAAGATTCCAGTATGATAGATATAGAGATAATACCCCAAAATAACAAAAAGTAACTTGAAATAATTGACATGAAAGTAGAACTTCAAAATGAGAAGGGTGAAGAACCACTTAAAAATTCGGCAGCCTAACAGCGCCACTTAAAACTTCAAAATACTGAATTGAAGAGATCAAATGGGGTCTCTCATCATATTAACATAAGATTCCAGTATGATAGATATAGAGATCATACCCCAACATAACAAAAAGGAACTTGAAACAATTGACATGAAAGTAGAACTTCAAAACGAGAAGGGTGAAGAACCACTTAAAAATTCGGCAGCCTAACGACGCCACTTAAAACATCAAAATACTGAATTGAAGAGATCAAATGGGGTATCTCATCATATGAACATAAAATATCAGAATGATAAATTTAGATATCATACCCCAACATAATAAAAAGGAACTTGAAATACTTAAATGAAAATAGATCTTGAAAAATGAGAAGGGAGAAAGAATCCGTTACAAAAATTTCGGCAGCCTAACGGCGCCACTTAAAACTTCATAAAACGAAATAATGAGAGTAAGAGGGGATCTCTCATTATGTGAACATGAAAAGGGAAGTAAGAAGAGTATAAAAGAACATCCTCCAACATAAGAACATGGAGCATAAAAGGAATGACATAAAAGAGATTACTTGAAATTAAAGAGAGAGGTCGGATCCCTTACCTTAAAACGTATCTCTTAAAACTCAAAGGTTGGGACCTTGAGGGCTTGGGGGAACCTTGGGAGGACTACTTGGGAGGTAAGGAGACCAAAACTTCGTTGAGGATGGTTTTGGATCCGAAACGATGAGAGGAGGGCTTGGTATTTATAGGGAAATTGAGGGGACAAGGCATTAATGGCCAAGGGACACCTCAAAAGTTGTTTTCTCAAAAGCATGGGCCCTCCCATGGTACTTCCCATAAAGTTAGGCCACATGGGGACCCCCAAACAATAATTCATCCTCTTTAGTAGAACATCCTTTAAAATATCTCATGACATCATCATGACATAGTTATGATGTCATTAAACATACCGAAACCCTAAAACTGTATTTTTACTATTCACTGAAAATTCAACTTTCTCAGAAAAATCCCAAAATTTCACCTTAACCAAATATCAATGCTCTGATTTCAAAAATGAACTCCATTTTATAAAAATAATTTTCTAAATATTTCTAATTTATTTTTTAAATAAATACACTATTCACCGAAAATTCATTATTTTTAGAAAAAACCCCAAAAATTACCTTAACATAATATCGATGCTCTGAGTTCAAAAATGAAATCCATTTTATAAAAATAATTTTATAAATATTTTTAATTTAAATTTTAATTAAAAAACACTATTCACCCGAAAAAACTAATACTTGAATAATAATTTATGAAACTGTTTTTAACCATTTTATTGAATCACATTACTTAAATCAAGGTGCCTAGATTATATTAATACTTTCTTTAAGTGAGATTACTAATCCATTTGGTCACATTACTAATCCTAAGCATAAAATCACTATTCATAATTTACTATTCATCAAAAATTAAGTTGATCTTATTAGACTCTAAATTCCGTACTGAACATATTGTAGAAGGCCATTTTTTGAAAATCATTACACATTTTTATTTATTTAAGGTTTACATAAACATTTTTAAAATATCCTTTCTCTAAAATTCATCAAATTTATGCATACTATATTTATCTGGTCATTTGAAAATTCATAAACCTCATCATAAGAAGAAATTCCAATTTTTATTTAAAACAAAGGATTACACAAGGCAGTTATGGTCTCCTTACATAGCCCCTTATCACACCAGCATAGGACCTATGTGTAAGGTGTGCTAAGGTTAGAGAATCTGAGGGAGGCTCGGCCAACATCACACGAGTAGTAATTTCTATCAGTTTGAACTTCTCGCGAAGGCGATCCCGTTCTAGCTTCACACGATGAAGTTCAGCTTGGGTTTGGTCCAGAGCAAAGCCCAGTGGTGCTACCTCCTTCCCAAGTTCTGTTAGATGGGCTTCGATCGGTCCAAGTCTACTGGGTGAGGCCATCGAATCTTCTTTCTATATTAATTAACCAATATTACTTGTATTTAGAGACAATTATCAAAACGTTTAGTTTCCAGCGGTCATATTGACCAATGGTCATATAACAGTCAAAAACCAATGATATCATTTTAATTATACTCATGTTATCAAATGAAACATTTTTGTTGAGTATAAAAATAAAATAAAAATAACACATAATATTAGGAAACAAGATTTATTCAAAATTTCGGGTCATTACAAAGGAGGCCTACCAAAGCCATTGTATCATGTTAGGATTGGTTTAATGATTTGTGTACCTGATTCAGGCATGTTATGATGTCCTTAGTACCCACTTTTTTGGGCGTGAGATGTACTCATGTCTACCCTTTTATTCTGGGATTGGGATTTCCTCTTGTATTACCTCTTATTTGGAACTAGGTATGTCCACTCATATACCATATTAGTTCAATATACATATTTCCTCCCATTTACCCTCCTGTTTTGGGCTTGGTATTTCTTCCCATTTACCTTCTTCATTCAATCTTGGGATTCCCTCCCATTTACCCTTTGAGACCGTAAAACATTTATCTTTACCCAATGCGTTGGAGGTAGATATAGGTACCAACTGTCACATAATGAAATCATACAAGCCTATGAAAAAAACCTTCAACATTTCATGATCCATTAAAAGAGATGGGTTTTAGAAACATAATTTTATAACCCATGAAATGAAATGGGTATCATTAACATTTCATCACATCAAACCCTATGGAAAAGGGATATGTTTCATAATCATTTCTTCAAAGAATATCCTGTGAAGAGAAGAAGGTTTAAAAAGTATATAACTCATGAAATTGAAATGGGTGGTATGCAAATTATTCCATAAAAATATAAAACATTAAATAAATAATATTAATGAAAAACTTGGATCATTTCCTAGATGCTATTGATTAACATCAACGGATGTCAACTTGGATGGAAATAAAATAGAATGATATTTTGAAAACATTTCTTAAAGATAACATCCTTTCATCCATGAAAAATCACTTTTAAAGCATAAAACCTTTTATAAATCCAAATTCTTTGAAAATACATTGGAAAAATAATGTAGGCTGGAAATAATTTTGAAAGACATTTTATGTAAGAAATTGTAAAAAAAGATTAAAAAATTTGGAAAACATTTTTCTTTGAAAATTTATAAAACAACACATCAAACCTTTTGAATTATTATTTTAAAACGTTTAAATAATTCATGACATATTCTTGAAAACAATTTTATATGAAAATTATTGAAATAAGCTTCATTTTTTTTTCAAATCCAATTCATTGAAAATTCATTGAAAACGTATAAATAAGGCTTGACCTGATTTTTAAAACCATTTTCCTTAAAAAAATTATAAATGAAACGTGAAAAGGTATTAAAATCCATTTCATTGAAAATAATTTTAAAAACACTTTCTGAAAAATTAACCTTTTAAAAAGGAATATTCACAAAAATAACAGTGGGTAAATCCTTACATGCCATATGAGGTAAAAATAAAATTCATTTTTCATAGTAAAAATATTAGAAAAATGAATTATCTAGAAACAGACCAGAATATTCCGTTATTAACACAGTTAATATAAAAAAGATAAAAATATATTTTAAATATTATATGGTAATATTATAATATTCTTGGAAACCCTTTTTATAAAACATGCTTTTTAAGTAACATAGATCTCCGACTAATGAGGGATGTAAATTCAGACATTCTTAAAAACACTTTCTTAACTATATTATCTAAAAAATAGCATAAATGGTATAAATACACAAAAAAATTATATATAATCATAGGAGAATAAAATAAATTAATTTTATTGTTGTATATATCATAAAATTTGATCAACTGAAGCATAAACATAATCAATATCAATGAACGATGACATTATCTCAATATACTCTTACCCCTTGGAAACACTAAACCATACTCCCATGTATGAAAGAGAAATTAAATGATGATTAAATTATCATGAAATGAATTATATTCAATATATAACATGTAAAATGTAATTATATACTCATCAAAAATTAATTTAGGTTCATAATAAAACTTGTGTCTCAAAGAAGGAAAATTGATACAAAATTGTCTTACCTATATGGTAGCTTTTTAAACATTAACCCCATGAAATAAATTTCATAGAATGGATAGGTAAATACCAATAACAATATGTATATGATTCATTTAATACATACGTGGGATGTAAAAACACCATATATAAGGAATGGGTTGTGTATAATACATGTATTTACTGAAATACAAAGTGAGAAGAAATTACCTCACCTTATGTCTTTAATCACGTTGTACTCATTAAAACTTCTATATAATAAATATAAAATTTTTAAAAAATATTTAAAATGAAAAACTTATTATATCTTATACCAAATATAGATTTATTATGACTTTATATTACCTCTTTTACCAATTTCAAGTTACACTTATGCTTCAAGTAATATTCGCTTTGTTTTTCTCTTGTGTATTAATATGTAATATCTTTTGATCGTATGATTATACGATGATATCTATAATATAAAACATGATATAAGTATCATTTATATTAATTATATTTTTATTACAATTATATATATAATCTATACATATTAATTTTAATACACCGTTCATGGAGACAGTAAGCCGTACGTATGCATGAATAATGTTTATGATTTTTATTATCTTATTGAAGGAAATAAACTAAAGGAAATATATATATATATATATATCATTATTTCAGTAGAATTATTATATCACATATATCATATAAGTTCACTTAACCCATCCTTAATACATTCCATTTAGTGTGTGAACAAATCACACTACTTTGAGGGGGCGATAGTCCACACTTCCTCAAACAAAAATATCGTGTTTACACCAAATGGAATGTAAAAATATATGTATTTTAAAAGGAATAAAAAAAATTATAGAAATATTATTATAGTATATTATATATATAAATAGGTTTTCCATCATAATTTCCACCATCATATGTGGTAATAGAAAAATGAACAATCACCATTTAGTGAGTCATTATTTCACCGTATACATAAATAGTATGTTGGTTTACCATTACATGGATGTGTGTAAGTGTCGGTAGAACCATAAAAATACAAAATATTATATTTAATATATTTTTGTTTTTATAAAATCATTTAATTAATTTATTTTAGGTGTGGAGAAGTAAAATAAATGAAAGGAGATTGAAAGAATAGGTTACCTCATAATCGGGCATCTCCTTTTGGTTTGTGCCAAAGGGCGTCCTTGGATTTATTTCTGCCCAATGAGTGGATTTTAATAGGAAAGATGGAATTTTTAGAAGTCAATTGATTATATAATAGCCTAACCTATGAGGTTTTATATGTGTTATGAGAAGGGGGGTGGTGTCTTTTTATAGGGAAGGAGAAGAACTCACTTGGAATTTTTGAAAACAAGTCAGGAGGACACATGATTTAACTTAACAAAAGTTATACTAACCCAAAAAACTAATGTATTATTAATGGTTAATGGATAAAATATATCTCTAAAATGGATTTTTTAGATGTTTATTGGTCATTTAGGCCCTTGAGATTAATGTTTAGTCTCAAATTAAGCTTATTTTGATCTTAATCACAGTGAAAAATATTAATCAATTTTACTAATATTTTTGGACAAAATTACCATGATATAATTAAACTATAAATATTTTAATTATTGCAATGGTGTATTTATATTTTTCTAAATTCAATTCATATAAGTGTGAAATTTAAGACTATTGAAAATCCCACAGACGGGACAAAATAGTTTTTCAGTATAAAAATAGTCAAAAAATTGTAATTTTTTTCTATTCAATCTCAATGTGAAAATGATTATAATGACCTAAAATTTATTAATTATTGTGTAATTCAAGTAATTTGATATAAAAAATTTTAATTTATAATTTAAAATTAATAATTATTTAATCTAAAAGATAGTTTGTAACTAAAAAATAATATTTTCCACTATTCATCATAAAATGAAGATTCTCATAAAAGTACCAAATATTCACCCTAATAAAATTTCCGAATTAAAAAATCAATAATGAATTATGTTTTATCAAATTAATTTTCTCTGTATAAATGTTTTCTTGTTCTTCATTGAAGGACATGAAAACTAGTTTATTCAAGAAAATATTATTTTTGAACATATAATTACTTTAAAAAAATTATTATTTTTTATTATCACGGTGTTTTATTCATATAAAACCATTATAAAATATTAGAAAATTATCTATTAATATCGATATTAATATGTTTTTATAGCTAGGTTATAACTAACTTGTTTAAATAATTATAACAATAAAATTATGTGTCGTAGAAACTCGGTATTTTGTGTAATGTACGCCAAGTTAGTATTACATGTAATGAATTCCAAAACAATGTTGTGTGTAGCTCAAGAAAAGTTAGTGTTTAATATATAGTAATCCATGTTTGTGTCGTGTGAAATAAATTTTTTATGCTGTGTTTTAATATATATATATATATATATATATAACTATTTCCAGTGTCATGTGAAATGACTAATATCAAAAAGATTAAATTTATTCAAAAAATGTAATTCATAATATCTAAGGGTGTTGAATTATTCCCCCTTTAATATGAATTTAGTCCATGAAATTTTTCTAGGTTATCAACTCTTTTGTACTTGAAAGTTTCATTTATAGAAACATACGTCGTAAAATTGAATATTAAAAATTTCCTTAAAAATGAAATGTTGGAAACATAACAGTTACCCAAAGTAATATATAACTAGGTTTAGATAGAGGGGAACATATCTGGGATGTTAAAAAAATGGGAATGGAAGAAAAATATAACTATAATGTTCTGATGGGGAGTGATAGTGAAAAATTTCAACAAACAACTAACAATTGGAAATCCATAAAACTGTGATGAACTAAGAGATCATATGATTTATCAGAAAAGGAGTTTCTAGGATAACATTTTTTTGGTACCAAAATAATTTCATCAAAAGTTTAAATATTTTAATGAAAAAATATATATGCATGGTTTTGGGAAACACTCACCCTTTTTTGTTCCATGATCCTCTTTACCTCTTTCTCCAAAAGGGAAGGTTACTTTTTAGTTCCTGAAGTACTAACAGATAATGAGACCCATGAAATTCCATCTGATTTGTCATTAATTACCATCAACACAGGGTAGTTTGAATAGGCTATCAAATATGCATAAATCCTCATACATAAAGATAAAAATTTATTCTTACTAACATTATATGAATTTTATCATATACCTTCCATAAATGGTTAACCTTATACCCCATCCAAAAATATTATTCACCATTTATTCCTTAAATAAAATCTTATCTTAAACCAAAAAAATTATATTAGGAAAATGGGTCCATCCATGAATTGATATAATATCAAATGTTATTTTATTATTCCATAATCTACACCATGAGAGATAATCACATGAAATATCACTAAAGGATGAAAAATAATTCTTTCATTGTGATTATTCATACATATTCAGATATGAAATTTCCAACATATAAGTGGAGGATAAGTATACCCAAATTATATTTATTTAAATCAACCATTTCAATTGAATAGTATTTACTGTTATCCGTCAAATTAAGAGATTATTGATGTTTTTCTTTTTCACTAACCTTTTGTTTTAATCTGTTTACGGAATAAAAGTCATACTCATTACATTTGAAACACTTAATTGTGGGAGGTGAATTCTTTGGATCATTCTCTTTATTCCCATTACCTCAACATTCATCCTCTTGATGGCCATTATTTCCACACATAAAACATTTAGAAGTTACCTAATACAATTTCCTCTATGTTTCCTACCACAATTTTAGCATAGTGTAAGTCTAATATTCTTCTCTCCATATACATTAGAGTTTCCATTTAATTCTATACTTCTATCCTTATCATAATAATGAGATTTATAATAATATGGAATCCCTATTTCTATAACAATAATATGAGGAACTTACATACCAAAAAAATTAGTTATTGAACTCTTCTCAATCCATGAATTAAATTTTATATTGTTTAATATTATTCTTGATGATATTTCACCGCTGTTTTTCTTTACCTTCCAAGCAATAAGTTACCAATAAATGTTTTTCACATTTTGAAAAATGGAGAATGAAAAATACCTTTTCAGTTTTACAAATACATTTCTCAACAACTAGTTGATAGGTCATTTCACTAAAATAAGGTGTATGTTTCCTTAAAAAGGATTCAATAAATATGCATTCCATCCATTGGTTATTTGAAACAATAACATGATTTATGGGTTGATAAGGCTACGTGGTCATAACAAACATATTTTTTACTACATCTACCATAACATACAGTTTATTAGGGGGGAAATCCTTACATTATGCATTCCATTCATAATGAGAATATTTCCCTTAGGTTCTGGAAATTTACTAAAACTAGATAGCATGGAGTAAGAAAAAATAATCATAGACAAGAACCACATAATCATGAAAATTAACTAATATGATGTTTATGTTATAAAAACATACATAATATTTAAGACATTTGGTTTATCCTAGGTTATTAATATAAAAATTATATTTGAATCCTTCATGATGGTTTATGAAGAGTTTTTTAATTCTCCAAGAATACACCTTAGGATTTTCAAACTAGGAGTGCAGGAAGTACCGTTTTCATGTACCAGATTACCCTGTATCGGACATGGAACATCTTGTCAGAGTTGTTACCCAAAGGTACACTTGTTCCAGAGAAACATCCACTTATAGTATCAATACATGGGTATATTTCAAGGAACCTAATAACTATATCCTTTACTAAATTATACTAAATATTCCTAAAAGTTTTCAAATCCTTGTACTTATCCTTAGAAATAGCGCTAGACATACACTTAGAAATATACCTATAGATCTCACAATTTTTGTCTCATCCAAGTTTAAAAAGGATTCCAAATCCTTTTATTTGATAGAAACTATAATGATATAGGATTAAAATATATGTATATTACATCATTTAAGATGATTATTCAGTATATATCAAAAACACATGCCCAGGGATCGTAATAATTTTGTGACGTTTGAAACATTGAAAAAAATGTTCTATTATGGTGATAGATCCTTAAAATCTCCCATAAATATATTTACCTTTATTAAATCTATATAAAACTTTTATTTAATACCTACATAAAGGAAACATATGAACCTAGTGATATCATATGTTTAGTAAGGGTAGATGAAGGAAATGCATAAGCATAACATGAAAAAAAATCATATGGGAATTGAGAATAGAATGTGAAGATCATACCTTACATATTATTGATTATAATAAACATTGGTAGTTAATAAGAAATGAATAATAAGGAAATAATTAAAATAATACATGGAAGCATAGCATTGGAATAAAAGATGGAATTTTTATAAAAACATAACAATATAAAAACACTATGTCAAGGTGTACTACCATAGACTTTTTAACATATTAGTCTTGGGTTAATCACAAGTGTACCTGAATCGGGCTTGGGATGAACTCATGTTTACCCACATGTTTTTATCATGGGATTTCCTTCCATTTACCCTATTTTTTCGGGGCATGGGATGTCATCCCATTTACCTTATTATTTTTGGATTGGGATGTCCCCTTGTATATCCTATTGTTTTGGGATTGGTATGTCCTCTTATTTAAACACTTGTTTTGGGATTAGGATGTCATGATGTTTGCCCTCTTGTTTAAAGCTTGAGATGCCTTCCTGTGTACCATTTGATCTCATTGAACAATTATCATTACCTAATGCATTGGTGGGAGATGTAGGTCTCACTCGTTACATAATGAAACCATACATACTTTTTTAAAAGAAATTCATAATTTCATGATCCCTGAAAATAGATGGGAATTATAAACATAAAATAATAACCCATAAAATGAAATGGGTATCATATACTTTTCATCACATCATAACTTATGGAAAATATATAGGTTTCACAGTGATTTTATCAAATCATGATCTATAAAGAGAAGTGTGTTTCCAAAGAATATAGCATGTGGAAGTGAAACGAGTGTTGTAATAATTATTAAATTAATATAAAAAATAATTTGAAAAGAATATTAATGGAACCTTTGTAACATTTATTATATGGGATGAACTAACATCAACAAAAGTCATGTTATATATAAAAGAACATGGAAATATATATTAAAAATATATCATGAATAAAATATCATTTATCAATTGAGAAATTCTTTTTATAGAATATATTTTTTTGAAGTATATTTTCATTAAAAATACTTTGAAAACATTTACAGAATGATTGAATTAATTTTGAAACCCTTTTTCCTTGAAAACATGTAAAATAATCTTGAAAATATTTTGAAACCATTGTCCTTGAATAATTTTAAAATATGATTCTGAACAATTTAATTTTTTTTCGTAAAAACACATTGAAAACATAAAATAAAGGATTTAAAATGCTTTTAAAAGAATTTTTCATTGAAACTCATGAAATAAGTTTGAAAATTTTTTGAAATCCATTTGTTTGATTTTTTTTTGAAACCATATAATTACGGCTTGAAAAAATTTTGAAAACTATTTCCCTTAAAAACATATAAAATAATCCTACAAAAGTTTTGAAAAGATTTTCTCGGAGAATAATTTTAATAAACACATTCATAAAAATTAATGGGTTATACATTCAAAGCAAGATATATAGAACTATCTATGGGTAAATTCGAAAATGTCGTACGAGGTTAAAAGTCCATTTATTTTTCATGGTGAAAATTGTTGAATAACGACTTATTCAAAAAGAAACAAGAATATTCCATTGAAAATATTAGTAAAATAAAAACAAGGGTTAAAATTTATTTTAAATATTATTTGAGAATAGTAGAATATTCTTGGAAGCCCTTTTCAGAAAACACGGTTTTGAAGGAACATAAATTTTGACTAATGAGAGAGGTAAATTAATAGTTTCATAAAAACATATTCTTAACTATATTATTTACCAAATAGTATAAAAATGAAACCAATACATTAATAAATAATTTATAACTAGTGGAGTATAAAATTCATGAATTTTCATGATGTATGCATCATAATATTTCATTAAAGGAATCATAAATATAAACAATCTTGGTATGCGCTGATATTGTTTCAATAAAATCTTACCACTATGAAACATTGATCCATACTCTCATGTAATAAATTTAAATAAAATTGACATTAAAATGTCATTAAATTAATTAGATTCAAGATATAACATGTAAATTATAAATATATACACCTCAAAAAAGATAGTATGTTTAAAAAAACATGTGTCTCAAAGAAATAATGTTGAGACAGAGCTGTCTTACCAATTTGGTATCTATTGAAACCTTAACCCCAAGAAATAAATATCATAAAATTGATATTTAAATACAGATAAATTTAAGTATAATAATAATATAATAAATCTTAATGAATAATACACACCCCAGAAAAGGAATTGGTTATGAATAAAGTATTTATTTGATATAAATAAAAAGTGAGATGAAATTCCCTTACATTGTGTCTTTACTCTCATCGTACTCATTCAAACCTCATATATAATAAATATAAATTTATAATAAATATTCTACATAACCAAATTAATATATAAAATACCAAATATGGATTTATTATTACTTTATATTACCTTCTTGTCAGTAATTTTATGTGAAGGTTACGCTTCAGTTAATATTTGTATTGTTTTTACATGCATCTTAATTTATTATATCATTAGTCCTTATGCTTTTATAATTATTCAAGGAATATAAAAAATGTTATAAATATAATTTATATTAATTATATTTTTATTATAAAAATATATAAAATCAATCAGTATGAAATGGAATACATCATTCAGGGAAATGATAAGTCATATGTATGCATAAACGATGTTTCCTTTTTTATTATTGTATTGAAAGAAATAGACTACATGAAATATATGTATATATATAATTTTTATAGTAGAATTTATATATCATATATATCATATAATTTCACTAAACCCTTCATTAATACATTTCGTGAAATGTGTTAATTAATCACATCACTTTGAAGGGGAGTAGTCCACACTTCCTCAAACAGAATTATCATATTTACAACAAATAGAAAGTAAAATGATATGTGTTGTAAAAGTAATAAATAGTTTTAAATAAATAATAAATTTATTATATTACATATATGAACATATTTAATATCATAATTCCCACTATCAAAGGCAGTAAAGGAAAAATGAACAATCAAAATTTAGTGAGGTAGAGTTCACTGTACACATAAACATTATGTTCGTTACCCATTAGATGGATTCATGTGTAATTGTATGTCAAAACCTAAGAATAAAAACAACCTAGTATATTGAATATATATGTTTTTTTATAAAATAATTTAATTAAGAGATTGTAAGGGTGGCGACATAAAATAAAAGAAATGATCTTGAGAGAAGAGGTTACCACTTAATCAAGGAACTCATTTTGGATTGTGCCTACATGATTCCTTGAATTTATTTATAACCAAGGTTATTATTATTAGAGAAATCAATGAATTCTTATAAGTGGATTAGATTGAGCTTGGACGATCCTAATAGGTTTTATCAGTGTGAAGAAGAGGGAGACGTGGTTGCTTTTTATCGGGAAAGAAAAGGAATCACTTTGAATTTTTGAAATAAAGATAGGTGTACACATTTTCTTACCTAACAAAAGTCATAAAAAGTGTACCAAAATTAATAATGGATGCTTTATGGCAAAAATTGGTCAATTAAATGGGTTTTGGACAAGTTTCTACATAATCCAGCTCCCTAATATTTTATTTGGTTTCTTGTTAATATATGTTGAAATTAAATTCACACAAGTTGAAAATTAAGATTAATACTATTCCCATAGATGGGATGAAATAATTAGTTTTAAAGTTGAGAAATGTTTAATAATTTTTTATATTTTTATATTCAATCCCAAAGTAAAATTTATTATAAGGAAATAAATTGAATTAATAGATATATAATTTATCTAATATAACATTTAAATAAATTTAATTTATAATTTGAAATTATTAATTATTGAATGAAAAAAGAAATATGAACTAAAATGCCACATTTTTCACTATTCATAAAAAAAATATTGTTTCTAAAAAAATCCAAAAAATCACCCTAAGATAATTTCATAATTTTATATTCAAAACTGATATTTATTTAAACATATTGAATTTATATAAGTCTTTAAAGTTAATTTTTATTATTATTAACAGGATGACATGAAAAAGAATTCATTCAGGAAAATACTATTTTTAAAAATATAGATACTTTAAAAAAATTATATGCTTCATTATAAATATGTTATATTTATATAAAAACATTATAATTTTTTTAAACTAGTTATTTATATTCATATTTCTATGTTTTAATGGCTAGGTGATAACTAACTCTTTAAAAAATTATACCAATAAATTAATGTTTTAAAGAAACTCGGTATTGCATGTAATGTATTCCAAGTCAGTGTTGAGTGTATCACATGGGAAGTTTATGTTTCCTATAGTGAAATCCAATGCATTTTTTTGTGTAGCGCAATCCTGGTTGGTGCCGTGTGAATAGAATTTTTGACATGGTATTTTAATATATATATATATATATATATATCTATTTCTCATGTCACATTAAATGAAAAATATCTAAAATAGTATATTAATTCAGAAAATAATAGTTCATAAAATATCGGGTTGTTATAGCCTCCATAAGTCATCCATTGTTTGACATCTTCATTCAGACTATCCATTAGTTTGAAGATGGTAGGCATTGCTCAAATGAAGCAAGGTTTTAAGAGCATTATGAATAATCTTCCATAATTTTTATGGGAATCATTGGTGTTGATCAAATACAATTGACAAAATTGTTCTATAATGTATAAAAACTTCATTAATATATAGCCTTTTGAGGCGTTCAAGTGTTAATTCATTTCTTATAACAATGAAATGTATATATTTGGGTAGGTGATCGATGATAACATTTATTACATCATTATTTCATTGAGTCCTTGTAAATATCATGATAATTTCAATAGAAATTTAATCTTATTCCCACAACTGAATAATAAAAGGTTATATGAATTAATTATGATGTTTCCATATTGGTTTAACTTGGGGACAAACCAAAATCTAGACACATAATCCACAATATCCTGCTTCATGTTATCCCACTAAAAGAGTTCTTTAATGTCCATATACATCTTTGGGTTACTAGGGTGTATAGAGAAATTTTACCTATGAAAATCATCCAAAAATTCCCTTTTTAGAATAGGTATATATTGATCACAAAGCCACTTTCCAATTTTTAGAACACCATCTTCACGAAGTCTAATAATTTGACTTCATTCACAATGTTGATTATCTTCTGAAATTCCTCATCATCATATTGATCTTACATTATTTTATCTAACAAACATCGTTTTGAAATCATTTGAAATATTTTTGATATCTCCCCTTTTTTAGTAATTCCCATATCAATCTTTACTATATCCATGAAAAAAATATCCTCCTCAATCCTCATTTGGGTTAGAACTCCATGATCCTTCCTACTCAATACATCTGACACCTTATTTTATTTCCCTTGGTTGTAGTGTATGGTAAAATCATAATACTTGATAAGATCAATCCATATACTTTGTCTCATATTGAGATCTTTTGATTAGAATATGTATTTCAGGATATTATGACATGTTTATATTTTATATTTCTCATCATAGAAATAATGTATCCATATCTTAAAAGAAACGATTACAAACACTAGTCAAGTTCATGGGTTGGAAAGTGCTATTATGAGTTTTAAATTTACTTATAGTATTTACATTGAATTTATCGATTTTCATTAGAAAACACCTTATTCCCTTCTTCGATGCATCACTATATATGAAAAACCCACCACTTCCAGATGGATGATTCAAAATCAGGGTGTTAACCAATCTTTAATTTATCTCATTGAAGCATTCTTCACATCCCTTCATCCAAATAAACCATAACCCATTTTATAGTAATTTGGGTTAATGGGTTTTCCAAAGAGGTAAATTTATAAATGAATCACCAATAGTGACCTTCTAAAGTAATGAAAATATGTTACTTAGTAATGTTTTTTTTTCATTCCATTCTTTGAGATCATGTTTCTTTATAGGATCAACTGATATTCTCTCCTTGTAGATAATTTTTCCATGAAAAGAAACTTCATGAAGCCTGAAATTTCACTTTATAATCTTCTCATATAACTCTTCCCCTCTAGGAGTCTAAGGAATGATCCTCAAGTAATTCTCATGTCCCTTATAGCTTTTTGAAAACACCATAATATCATCAATTAATAAAAAAAATTGTCAAGATATTCCTTGAATACTCTATTCATTCAGTCTATAAAAATAAATGGTTAATCAGTCAATCCAAATCACATTACTATAAACATGTAATTTCCATACCTCATCTGAAAATATTTCTTAATAATGGCTTACTTCTTTTACCACAAGTGGAATTATCATTGGGTAATATTTTTCTCCATGAAGTTGATCAAACATGTCCTCAATTTGACGTATAGGATACTTAGTGTTTATTATAATATAATTTATTTCCTTATAATCAATGCACAATCTCAGGGATTAATATTTATTTTTAATTAAAGGGACATGGGCTTCCCATGGTGAAACACTAGATTGAATAAATCCCCCATTACCCAAAAACTTTAGTTATTTGTTCAACACCACTAATTTTAATATTTCCAGTCTACAATTAGTCTATAATATTGTACTTTCATCATGGATTCAATAAATAGAAAATTCAACCTCACATTATAGGGGATGTACATGTATTTCCTCAGGAAAAACATTAATGTATTCTTACATGGTTGGTACAACCTTGATTTCAAGATTAACTTCCTCTTCACAAGAGTTTGTTTTCTCTTCATCCACAATAATTTTATTTAGTTGATCCATTAGGGTGGATCTAGATAATAATCAAGTTAGGAAACATCTTCTATAAATATGATGGATTCTATATTCTTCTCACAAATCATAAATTCAATTCTCTTTTAATTAATTTTGGCCTCATTTTTGATAGTCGGTCACTATAGAAGATTTTTCAAAGTCAACAATATATATGATGATACGGTCAGCATATAAATAACATGTATTTGTGATAATTAGGACTACCTAATATATCTTTTTCTGAATGATACATCCCTTAATAGTTCTTACTGATAACTCTCTTATTAAAAAAAAGAGAAATGTATTATTTTCTTGGGATAGAGGGTAAATATAAATGAGTACAATGATCTAGAATCAAATAAGGAATTGGATATATTTTATTATAGAATTAATTTACCTTTTACCATGTCATTTGGTACTTCAGCCTCTAATTTAATGATCACATAAGCTTGGCCATTTACCCTTGGAATATACTATGGTAGATTCCCCTAACACTTAGGGAATTCATTTGCGTAGTGTACATTTATTTACAATTATAACAGCGTACATAATTGACCATATTTTTTCCTTTGAATTCAATATTCTCGTGACCCCTATATCCACATTTATAAAAAACTCCCAATCCCTTAAATATTTCCTATGGATCTTTTCCCAAAATTTTTCTTAACAATAGAATATATCAATTTTATTCTTATTATTTTTTTCCATTTCTCATTGTTCTTTTATGGAATCTTCCCGTATTAGATTCCATTGAATATATTGATTGAAAAAAGTCCTTCTCCATGTTAATGGAACATAAAAATATTTCATCATATGATGAAAAATTATGAGAAATCAGCACCATTCGAATATATTTTGTAAGACCTTCAAAGAAGTGAATGATATTGCACTCCGTGTGGCAGATATAATCCAAATAAAACATAGATAATTTTGTGAAGGTAGCTTCATAATATTCAAAAATCTCTTCTTCCTTTTCCTTTCAACTAAGGAACTTTCTCATTATCTCAATGTTTTATCATGAGATACGTACTTATTGAATAATGTTTCCTTAAAAGTTCTCCATTACATGATATTAACTTCTTCTTCTTCTTGAGTGTTATGGATGAGGGTCCACCATTTATCAACATCACCTTGTGTATAGTAGGCAGAAATTTTAACCATTTTCTAATTACTACAACCAAAGGCCTCAAATATATTCTCCATGATATTAATCCATTACTCAATCACAATTTGATTAGTTGTCTCACTAAATGATGGGGGATTCTATAGTATAGAGAGATTGAACATAGGGTATTTAATTTATGGAATTAGTTTCTATATTTGGAAAAGGATATTTTTCATAACCTAATTATGATTCACAAGTATCACTATAATTTTCTCTGTTACAATATTATCCATATTGGTTTCCTCAGGAGGAAAATATCTGCATTTTGTATGAGTATTTATACTGTTCAAACTTCTAGGATCCTTTTATTAACAACGGTAGTCACTATATTACCTCATAATACAAAATTATAAATATGGTATAACCCATAAAATAAATTTATGCATCCTTAATATTAGAATGATAAAATTTGGTTACATTGGGGGCATCAAAACATTTAAATTATTCATAATGTTAGGTACAAAAATGGGATTTATCATAATCATATCCACATTGAGTTTCAAAGTAGGTTCATAGTAAGGCCCATTGTAATGTATTGGGAAACCCAGAATCAGACCTAAAACACCTTGTCAATGTTATTAGTCCTAGGTGCATATGTGCTAGAACGACGTCCACTTATATTATGTAGACATGGATATATTTCTAGGAATACCAACATAATATATACTTTACCAAAATTCAATTATATTCTTATATACTCATCCTCAAAGCCTATATTAGGGTTATATTCCCTAATCTATGTTTTCTAAATCTAGTTTCTAGGTTTTTTTTGATAAACTTCCTTTGATACCATGAATAATTCCCTGACACCAAATCTCTGAGTTGGTGCATTATTTTATTACAATGGAATGTTTAGAACGAAAAAATCCTAATGGTTAAATCATTTTAGTTGTCTTGAAAATCTATATTACATACAAGATACCCATAATACATTGGGAGAACAAAATAAAACACGGTACACAATAAATTGATATAATGTGCATCCTTGAAATCATATTCAATGTTATCTTTTTCATAACATGGCGAAAGAAAAATAATAAGGGTGATATCAAATTCTAAGTATGGGTAAATACAATTTAATAAATAATGAATCATTATAGATATACATATAAATAACTAAATACACATTCCATTTACACATATAGATAAGACATAATTATGATGGAATGATAAAAATGAAATGCATGCCATAAACCAAGAAAATGAGAATAAATTACATCCATAGATATGTTGATTAAAAATCTCATGGATAAATAGTAATTGTATCTAAATTAGGGAAATTATTAATTATTTTATGTCATGTCTGAGGCACATGAAAACCTGTACAATTAAGACCATTCACAAGATGATCAAAAAACCCACAGATAGAAACCTGTATAATTGGCCAACATATTCATCTTATGAGACCTGTCGATGCCTTGATGGGATATATAATTTCTAATCCCCTTCGAAAATTTCTACTCTAAATCATTCCATGTATTGAATATTCAAGGTAAAAAATATGCCTTATCAAATAATTATATTGAATGAGAAATATAGATTTATCAATAATTCCCCTTTTAATCAAGTACTACCAGGGTAAACACTGTAAGTATTATGGTATACAATTTAGCCCATAATAATATCCATCACCGAAGAATTACATAAATTTCATATTATAAATTATTAAAATTAAGTGATTGTCTAAAGAGAATGTTGACAATCGCAAAAGAAATTGAGATTTTAAAAATAATATTTTACCACTTTGTAATTTTCATGATAAACCCATTGGGTGTCGAAATTCATAGTGAAAATTTTAATACCATAAAGAAAAAATGGTTCATGAGATAGTATTACAAAATCAGTAGTAGATACACTACAAAAAAGAGGTATGTAGTGTAAATTATGTATACCTCATGGAATGAAAAGTTAGTCAAGAATCTCTTAACTTATACTTCCTTTTTGTTGTGTGGCCTTCATCCTCATTTATAGTTGTATAAAAAAATTAACTCATTAATATAATAAACATAATAATATTTATAATTCAATATATTACCTTCTTATAATATCTCATTACCCATTTGGTAATAAACATTAATTAATTTCTCTATTTTGGGTGTTAATTACCCAGTTCTCTCGAGTAAGTTTTAACTTGTTACTTGTTGTTATTGTTAATTAGATCATGGTTTAGTCATATGTAGATTTTAAACAAGGAATTAATAATCATATAAAATCAGTCTATATATATATTTATTATAATCTATAATAATTTTTGATAGGAAGTGGAATACATTGTTTCGGGAGACAGTAGGTCGTATATAAACATGAATGCTAATTTCATTTCATTGTCATACTTTAAATGAATGAAAAGGAAATTATAAGTATATAAATGTATATTATAATTATAGTACCATATTTATGTAATATATTTCATATATTTTTATTAAAATTATATTTAATATATTTCATGTTTAGTGTAAACAAATCAGATTGCTTTGAGGGGGCGGTAGTCCGCACTTCCTTAAATGATGTTATTGTACTAACACAAAATGGAAAGTATTAAATGTATGAATTATAAAAGGATTAAATAATTAGAAATAAAAAAATATATAATTTAAAACACATTAAAACAATTTTTCAATCATAATATTCATCCAATAATATTGGTAATGGAAAAATGAACAATCATCGTTTCATGAGGTGGTAGTTCGCAGTACACAGAAACAGTATGTTTGTTACCTATTAGATGGATGTGTTTATTAGTGTTGGTTGAAACCTTAAAAAACATAAAATTATATTTATGATATTTGTTTGTTATATTATCTTGGAATAATATGATTTTATGTGGTGAAAGAGTTAATGGAAGAAAAGAGATTGTTGGTAAGTATTATCATAAAAATCGAGAAACTCCTTTTGGTTTATACCAAAGAGATTCTTTATAAGGATTAGTAACCAAAGATAGGGTTCAAGGAAAAGTTGAGGGATGTTTTAATTTTAAATGGTCAAATATTGGATGGGCCTATGTGGATTTATATTTTTGAGTAAATGGTAGAAGTTGTGTCTAACTATAGTGGAGGAGGAGTGACACTCTTGTAATATTTTGGCAATGGAATTCCTAACACATTTTTTGTGTTTGACGTGGATCCAATGATGGACACAATTACATAATAGAGAGGATAGTTCCTATATATGTCAATCCTATATCTTTTGGACAATTGTATGGGTCTTTCTAAGCCTCAAGGATAATGTTTCATCCCTTATGAAGCTTAATTTTACCTTAATCTCTTTGATTAATTTTAATTAAATGAACTAATATTTTTGGTAAAAATTTATCTTAGTATTATTATACATTATACATTTTTCTTATTCGAAATATAAAATCCATTTTCCAAATTCTAATCACATAGGTGTGATAAATTAATTTCAAATTCGCCCCGCAGGCAGGACTACAATGCACATTTTAAAGTAAAAACATCCAAATGTTTTGTACATTTTTTTTCATTTAATTTAAATGTGAAAATGATCCTAGTAGACTAAATGTGTTAATTGAAATATATTTGATATAATGTGATTTTAAAAACAATTCCAAATGTAATTTATCACCGTAAATATATTAGATGAAAAATTATTTTTGAATTAAAATTCAATATTTTTAACTATTCACTAAAAAATGCTACTTTATGAAAAATTAACAAAAATCACCATAAACTAATTTTTATTATTTGAATACGTAAATGATGTTTATTTGGACATATTAAATTATTAAAATAACCAAAATTAATATTTCAAGTAAACTGCCTTTATTAATATATAGTATTTTAGGGGTAAAATTGTGTTTGTTTTTATATTATTCCTATCGAATATTAATAATGAATTTAAAATTATATTTTGAATATATATAATATATAGTTTCTATATACACTCCCTAACAAATAAAAACAATACAAATTAGTTTTTTATTTAAATTGGGTGTTGCGTGTGTTGTAAATCCATTAGTAAAACTAAATTTATTCTTAAAGGAATATTTGACAATGTTTTGGGATGATAAAAGAAATTTTATAAAGGGGATAAATGACCAATGGATCAAGGAGGACTGAAGTAGTGAATCCCCATGGAATAATCTCTAATAAGTCTAACACATTCATGAGGGAGGGATAATTTGAATGTAAAGGTAACACAAGGGTTTTCATGAGTGGCCCATGAAGAAAGAAAATATGTTACATTGATACCCTCTCTCTATGTGTGGAGAAAGCTAACCTAGCTATTAGAGAACCACATGCATTATTTAATGTGATGTTTAATTGTCCAAGGGGTGAAAATATTGTCTTATAGATATCTATGGATAATATAAGTGCATCTTTCCACTAAATGTTTCATAATTCTATGCAAGTGGAATAATTCCTTACCATTATAAATAGTAGAAAATTCTTCCAAAATAGAGACCCCCACCCATATAAGAGACTGAATGAAAAAAACTGATCATGTATGATCATGGGTAAATACTCCCCCCACATGAAACTAGTATGAAATTATTTTTCCCTGTTTATTTTGAACGAATTTATGTGTGGTATCTAGGATATTCATTTATATTCAAGGAAAGATGTAGAATCATTGGAACGATTATCCTACCATCCATAATCATCCCATGGGATGGGGATAACTCCAAAAATTTTAAAATATGGACTATGTTAACCTGCATGATATTATACCTTACATTTATTTTTTGCTGAATACTGGGAGATCTTTCTTGGTGGGCCTTGTTTATTGTGGTCCATATGCTCAAATATATATCCTCTATAAAAAAGTCTCACATTCAACTTCTAATTGTTTCCATTCATGTCATGTAACTACGTATAATAAAATATATCACCGGTGAACTCCTAAACATCATGAATGTTGAATTTTCTATATCCATGACACACTGTAGTAACCAACTCTCCTTCAAAAAACTAGTGAGTGGAAGATTCTTCTTTGGAGTTATCATAGTAGAAACATTTATATACAAGATTTATACCCTTACGCTTGACCTATTCATTGTTATATGAAGAACGATTTTGGATATGTGAAATGAGGAATTTGAAAGTTGAGGGGATTTTATTACACCATAGGGTTCCTATATATGCATCATGATCAATGATTTCATGAATAACATCCTATGATTCATTCGTTGATAATATCCCCAAATATTAGCCCATAAAGATAATCTATTATTAATAGGAGATCATAATAATATTATGGAAGGTATCTCATTAGGTATGGAAAATCATCATTTGGGAAGTGGTTGTCTATGTATCTAAATTCAACGCATTAAATGAATTTAAAATTCATCATTTTGGCAGATAAAATGTCAGAAATATATATTAAGAATTGAACTTCTTCTATGAGGATTACTTTGATTAGCTTAGAAAAATTAGATTTCACTTTGGCATCATGATTAGATGCATTATCCTTTCTCCCTAATTATAAAAATGGTTTTTTTACAATAAAACCATGTACGGGTGAAAACCTAGTGATTTGATCCTAGTATCGCTTTGTAATTCAAAATGAATAGATCCTTTTATTTATTTTGGAAAATATTAATTATTCTAGTTATTAATGGGTTTGGGTTACAATAATTTGTGATCACCAGGTTTATTTTTTAGCATTGAACATCACCTTTAAGATTTCAATGTTAGTTGTAGAAATTCCCTATACAAGATTTGGTGGATCATACTTGATATCATATTAGTATTCATTATCTAAACTGAAATATATGATTATTTCCCAATATGATACAAATTTTCCATCATTTACATTATGATTAAACATATCTGAGGATAGTGAGGGTCCATTAATAATAGCTTACCCCATAGGAAGGGAACAAAGGTATCTAAACTCTATGTTCTCCATTAAGGGCTCAAATCTAACCCATCTAAGAGCCTTACTAGGGTTGACATAATATCATACATACTTGTGATCACATAAATATACTCAATGGAAAGATTAATTTTCATAGACTCTATGAGAACCACTTCCTCTGTTGATGATGTTTTTTTAACAGTGGAGTCTACCTGGCATCTATTGTATAAGAAGTTGATATAGGGATATATTTTATTATCCAAATTACATAATAAAACCCAATATCTTTATCTTCTTATTCAATTTTGTTTATGAGAAACATAAAATATTCACAAAGCATATTTTTATATCAAATGTATTATATTCTTGAATATTAGAGATAGTATTTTCTGAGTTATCATTCACAAATTGATACTTCCCCAACCAATTTTTGTATCCATGATTGATGTATTGTTATTCATAGGATTCAAAAAAGGATATGTCATAATAGAGTACCCTAATATACACATCAACATTATATTTCATTAATAGATTGTATCATAGGGGAACTGATGTGCAGATATATAGAAAATAACCAATAAATAAGGAATTGAAATTCATTTCCTAAAAGATAAACCTGAATTCTAATATGGGAATGAGTATTCAGAATTCAGTTCCAAAATTGTTTCTCCTAAGAAGTATCATCTCACTCTAATCATAACCATGTATCTTTATATTTGACCATGATAAATGCTATTCACTATAGTATACATAAAAAAGGGGTTTGGATCACCATGAGTTCAAATTCATATTGATTTTCATTTAAGAATCGGTGAATATAAATTTCATGAAGCTTATAAAACACATATCAGTATGATATGTCTGTGTATAGTAGTTTTCAAATCTTTTTCAGTGAAAAAAACCCTATATGACACTCAATTTATCCAATATCATCATGGTATGTATCAAATATGTCTAATTTAACTAAAAAATCATTAGTTCTTTTAAAGGACTTAATATTAACTTCCATGGGTTCATTGAAGAGATGGATCATTTTTGGGATTAAAAGGCTTATTTGGATTACTGAGAGTTTATTTATCACATCATACATCTAGGATAATGTACTATGCTTCTGACAACTTGGTAATTATTAAACTTGTGTTTGGGGTCTAATTTGAATACATCGATTTCCTGTTTATTTAGTTGATATTAGGGTCATTTTTATTATTTGATAGTTGGTCAAATTTTTCCTTTCAAGGTACTGAGGATGAACAACTAACTTTATGCCTTCCAATCAGTCCTCCAATATTATTGGATCTGATTTATCAATAGAAGAAACATGATAAAATTTTAATTTTTTTGATTGTGTTATATCACCTATATTTGAATCTCGATAGCATGTATGATCTTAGTGAGAATTAAATGTGATTTACAGGGTCTACCAAGGATTCACCTTCATCAACCACTACATCTTCCTCAATTATTTGAAGTGGGTAATTCTATTTCATAGAAAATTACTTATCATGGAAGTGTTTTATCAAATGGATACTATTAATAGAATCATATTATGGATAATATATTGATGAAAATTAGTTTTGGTGTGGTAGTTCACATCCTTATAATTATGGGGGAAGGAATTATAAAATTGAATGGATCCTTTTATTAGTCATTGGGGATTATTTATCATATATTTGTTTTTCATAGTAGTTAGTTTTGTTGAATTCTATAAGATAATAATGGAAAATATATAAAATTTTGATTTTCATGGGAAATTTGGGGGCACAACTTGTAAGATCCTAGGTAAATAAAGAATAATAAATATTTCATATTTATTAATATTTTTGAATTAAATATTAATTTTACTTTAAAAGGGTTTCTATGTTCGATAGTGTACCCGATTCACAACAACAGGTTTCTTTGAAATCTTATGTTGCACACTAATAATTTAATATTCTTATTTTAAACGGTAGTCAACTCCTAGCCATTGTATTGGCATTAATGAACAAAACTAAATACAATATGATTATACATATTTTTTAAATGTATTTACATTTATCCAATAAAATCTAGAGGATTAAAATGTGAATAAATATATTTTTAAGCATAATTTACATTGAAAGACCGATTTATGGCCTTTTAATGGAGAACCCTTTTTAAATCTAGTTTTGGTCACTTTAATACAATCTATATGACCAAATAAAATCCTTCTTTATAATGGGGACATCAAAATTTACTTTGTGTAAATTTTTGGAATTTTTCCGACAAAGTTCATTTTTAAATGAATAGTGAAAAATATTGTATTTTAATTCAAAAGTGCCTTTTAATATAATTTATTTATATGCTAAGATTATCTTATTAATTGGTTTTAAAGTGAAATTAAAATATATATTTACCATTTAATCCAAGTTTGGTCATTGGAATCAATTTCACTTTGAAATTGGACTTAATCAACTGTCCATCTTTTGATAGTTATTGTTTCTTAAAAACACGCTATTTGTTTTAACAATGAGAATTAATTTTTAAATTAATTAATTCCAGTTTTATCTTTTGAATTTGGAAAACTATAAATCATTTTTTAATTCGGAATATCAAATATATATTAGGCTGAATTTTTGGAATTTTTCTGAAAAACTTCAATTTTTGATGAATAGTGAAACCACTTAGTGGTATTTAAAAAAACTGACTTTTTCATTTAAATGAAATTTTACCACTTTTTTTAATTGAATTTTAAAAATCTAACATACATGGTTGTTATAAAGAAGTAAAATGTGGTTCATTAAGATGAAAATAATTTTTGGTGAATAGTAGCTTTTGACTTTTATTTACTGCAGTTTAAGGTAAATAAGGTAATTCAAGGTTAAAAGAATATTATAATAATTCAAAATTACCTAAACAGTTGTGCTAACCTTACTGGTTGAGTCATTAATGACCATGGAAATCTTTGGGTCTATTTTGGGACCCCTTTGACCCACTTGGAAGTGATAATGACAATTTAGATTAATTAATTTAAAGTAAAGGCCAAAATGACATAAACAAACATCCATTAGTAAGTAATACATATATGGTGTTATATAAGTACTATTTTCAGATATAAATATTATTTGAAAATATAAAAATATTTCCTATACCATGGTATTTTTTTATAATTTTTAGACATCAAATAAATTAAATTATTTATGACACAATAATGATGCAGTATTTACCTCATTAATAAATGATTTAAATAAATTAGATTATAAGGATTAAAATATTATCCAAAACATGTAAAATTATAATTTGATTATTTTATTTCGACCATGACTCATCTTATCTTTGAATATAATAATTTTTGGACCATTAGAAACTGAATATCATTATATAATAAAATAATATTTTCACACTTTCCTAAAGAGCCCCTCCCCCCCCTTATAAAAGGAGAGCACTTCTAACCAATTCCTCACACCTCTCAAGCCAGTTAGATCATACAACCTCTACCCAATTAAGATCTAAACATCCCTCTCCTACTCTTATAATCCTTACCTTAGGCAGAAGGCACTGCAAAAAGTCCTTTGGTTCAAACCAAAGGAAGTTACCCAAATTAAAGGTAACAATTTCTCTTAAATTGTTTTCTTTTATTTTACTTCTCCAAACCCTAAAATCTTTTTTATTTATTTATTTTGTAATAACACCAGTATCGTAAATATACTAGGATGATGTTATAAGAAGTGTTCGAACTACATTTACACACACATCCATCTAATGGATGATGAACATAATGTTTCTGTGGATGACAAAATAACGCCTCACCAAACGATGATTGTTCAATTACATCTTACCGCCTCTCATGGTGGCCATTATTATAGAACTGTATTTATATATGATATATATGATATTTTTTATTTCCTTATGCTTATTTATTTCCCATTTATGTTATGCCTTTATGGTTTCCATAGTGGGTAATACGATAATCTCATTTGAGGAAGTGCGGACTACCGCCCCCTCAAAGTGATTTGATTCATTAATGCCTTACGTGGGATGTATAAAGGATAAAGTTAATGATATTATATATGAAATTATAATATAATTATAATATACCTATGTATAATTATGTTTTATTTCCATTAAAATAAAAAATATAAATCAAAGTAGTGTTCATGCGTACATACGGCTTACCGTCTCCATGAACGGTGCATTTCATTTCTTACCTCTAAATGTTATGTACTATTATAAATACATGTATATACTGGATATACCTGATATATATGATATATAAATCATGAATATCATTCTGGATATAATAAACCTTTTACCACATTAACAACATGTAATTATAAGATGTCCATTTTTGACTCAAGTACCAAATATCGACAAAACGAACATTATTAACTTAAATGATTACATAATGTTTATATCATGGTAATAAGTGATATAAAAGGAATAATAAACTTGAAAAATGTTCTTAAGAAATTATAAATTATCTTTAGTTTATTATTCAGGAGATTAAAGAACGATCAAGTCAAGTCGGACATGAGGTAAGGGATCCGACCTCTCTCTTTCTTTTCAAGTACTCCCTTTTATGTCATTTCTTCTATGCTCCATGTTCTTATGTTGGAGAATGTTATTTTATATTAACCATACTGTAATTTTTATTTTCACATGTTGAAAGACCCTCTATTACTCTCATTAATTCATTTTAACAATTTTTATGTGGCGTCGTTAGGATGCCAAATTTTCCTAAGGGATTTTCTTATCTCACTTTCAAATCTGTGAGATTTCCATTGTTCGCCACTTATTTATTGAATGTGGTGTATTTAATGCCCGTGAATGTATTACCTATTTAATACACTTTAATTTATGGGTAACTACATATTCATTTTATGATCCTTCTTTCATGTGGTGTATGTTTCGAAAGTTTCCAAATCGATAAGGGAACCTTTCACCCTCTTCTTTTTAAAAGACTTCTTTTTGTTATGTATTTTAATTTACATCTTCTAATGTTGGGATATGTTCTTCTATATACTTATTGATTTAAATTTTATTTCCATGTGATGAGATACCCTTTTTATCTCATAAACTCATTTACTAAATTTTAAGGTGACGCTGTTAGGTTGTCGAATTTTTGTAAGGGGACTTCTTAACCCAATTTCAATTCTTTGGGTTAAACTTCTACTTGTTGATTATGTCGTGCTATAAATATGTGTGAATGACCTCTAATTTTTTTACACTTAATATCCACTTATATTGGGTGTATTTATATTTTTCACACATAAATTATGTCATTGATTTATACCTAATCTAAGGATATCGTCTTTATAAGGGATTGCATCTCAATTTACATTCCATTGAGACTTCATTATATTTATGAACCAATTCACTCTTATATGGTGAATATACTTTCCTTTGACATATTATATCATGAATCCTTTTATTCTCATGATATTATAAAGTTATGATTAAATTTTATTCCTCAATTATTTGTATAAAAGCGTCCCTCATTTTGTTAAAAACTCTTTAACTAAAATATCATTTTAAATGTTTTAAATATTTATTCTTCTAAATATTTATCATCAATGTCCATGTTTTCAAAATGGTTTTGGGATTTATTTATATGGACATTAATGTTTTAAAATGTTAATTTCTTTAAAATCTTCAAAGTGGTATGGGACACGTTGATTCAAAAATTTATTTATTAAATGTTTTAAATGGTTATGAAAATGGTTTGATAAAGAATTGTTTATTTCAATATCTTGATATGATATATTGTGATTGGAATGTGGTAATTTTATATTTCCTTTATGCTTGTTTTATGTGTTATGGTATGGTTACTGGAATTTTGTTATGTATACGGGTGTTTCCGTGATAAACCTAGGGCGGGTGAGCCCGAGATAACTCTCCAATGCATTAGTTAACGTGACAGAGGTAAACGTGAATGTTTCTCCTAAGAGATTTAGGGAATATAATGTGATGGGTATTCCAAATGTGACTCCCTATGTAGCTGTGATAGCTACAATGTAAGTATGTTATGAATCCCATAAGTTACCTCTATGATTTATGATTTCTATGTGTTATTCATAAATCTTATGATTTTGTAAGGTATGTTACGATTGAAAAGTATTAGTTTCATTGATTCGTAATTATTGATGGGATAATGTTTTCTTTACTTATTTTATAACCCTTACTGATCTTTTTATGCTCATCCCAAGTTTTTGAAATGTTTTTCACATGACTTAAATATGAATAGGGTCAAGGAATGGATCAAGGAAAAGTCATGCTGTCTAAAACATGGAACTAGACATGTTTCTTTTCAACAATTTTTTATTTTATGATAAAATGGATACTGAGTAGTATTGTATACATGTTATATTCATGTTTTTATGTATTGGTTATGGCCTAATTCTCTAAAACACTAAACCTAAAAATATCCTCAATGTGAATTATTCGTTTAATTCAAGATTACATAATGTTTAAGGTCAGGTCCTTATAGTTGGTATCAAAGGGAGGTTTAGACAACTTTAGGGATTATGAGTTTTTATTAGACACATGGTTAGTTCCTTTGTCTATTATTTCAGTTAAATCCTTTTTTTATAACATTTTCAGATCAAGGAAAGACAGTTAAAAATGGAAAGAGGAGGATCTCAAATGACATTTATATCTCTTCCTGATTACATGCTTGATATAATTATTGCAAAGTCATGTTTGGATGATTGTGAAACTTTTTCTAGCATACAACTAACTTGCAAGCAGTTGTTTGAGATATCAAACTCCTCCACTGTACCTCGTTATCATCATGGTTCATGGGTTGTATTTAGAAAAATCCTATTTTCACAATATTCTAATATTTTCAAGAAAGGTAAATATTATCAAGTCATTTTCAAAATTTTACCTTATCACAAGATTTTGAATCATATTATGATTTTAAAAAAGGTTCTAAAGAAGGAGACCCTTGCGCAACCTATTTATATTTGATTTTAAAATATAGTCTCTCAGCACATACTTATGGTATTTTAAAAGGATCTTTAATTGAAGATTTCAACTCAAATTTGGTTCGACTATTTTATAGAAATCATGTTTTATCAGATGTTTTGAAATTATATGCCATACATGATTATTTTCCAAAATTGTTTTTCTGTGAACACTCATATGACCCATGTTGTACAAGGTGTATTTGGATGGAGGAAGAAAATGATTTTTAAGGATCTCTAAATCATTGTTGCAATGCATGGAACTTCTACTTACGTGAACAAGATGGAGATGAAACCAAATAGACACCATGATCAAGGTATGATGTTCTTCATTTTAGGGATTGTTTTATTTTATCATTTGGTAGTGAAATAAGACTTCAAGAATTAAGATGTTGAGATCACAATGAATTTGGATGAAAATGAGAGGTATAAGGAAACCATTGAGGTTAAAACATGTTAGGGTTATTTTTGAGTTTTATAAAAAGGACAACCTGTAGGATGGGTGACAACCCGTCGCATCCGGCAAGGCTGCAGGAATCGAACCCACAACTAAAGGGATACAAGGGTGCATCATCTACCACTAGCCTACTTGAATTCCCTGGTTAGTATGACTCATTATTTTTAGTAAAATGTTTTTATGGAACAAGAATAAGTTGATATTTGGAACTTATGTTTTATCTAATGGATATACATAGTATTGAAAATTATTTAGTGATTAAGTGATAAAAGGTTGTTGTGGAAGACATTATCTCTTTTGAGGAAACACTATATGCCTAAGGAAGATAGAATACTATGGGATTTCAATTGTGGGATAATAGTTAAAATTATAGTTTGGAAGAATATATATTTTTCTTATGGACACATGATGATTTTATTTATTTATGAAAATGATTAACCTATCATGGAGAATATTTGATTAGGTTAATTACTTTTCAATATGAGACTTTATGAGTAACTGGTGTTACTTGGAGATAAATGTTAAGATGTATCTTGGAAGTATATGTAATTAAATACTTATGAGATTTGGGTTACAATCAAATAATGGATTAAGTTTGAATAATTTTAGGGACAATTGTTTATTGAATGGTCTTTGTTGAACTTTGGGTTTTGGTTAGAAAAATTTTGGAGATTAACAGTAGTTTTTCTTTATGTAAAAGTTCATCTTTTGGGGGTATTATCTGATCTTATACTAAATGTTTTGGTTTTACATAATATCTAAAGACATGGGAAATATATAGTTCATATTTTGTGGATTATTTGATTCTCTATAAGATGATTATTGCGCGCTTAATGTGAAAAAAAAGTCATCTTGAATATTCATCATTTGGAGAAAATATGAGTTTGTGTTAGAAATCTAGTAAAAGATGAATGTCTACATGACAAGTAAGTATATATCCTTATGTTTTTTGTTAGGATAATTAATAAATTCCTCAATGAAAATTAACTTTAAACAAAAACCTTTTCCGTTATATTTTCCTACTACAGAATCAAAGACGGTTTAAATAATCACAAGTTTGTGATTTTCTGGTGGTTAACATTCTCCTAAACATGTTTTCTAACACTCTCCATCAGAACTTGACCCTTCGTTTTCTCCTCCATATCCATGTTTCCATGGAATATTAGTATGGGTTAACTCGAGTGACCTTTGTGATTCTCTTTCTTTCTTTTGAAGTGATAGGTTTACTGACTCTTTTTCCAATGTGGGACATTCAATGACGTTTCTGAGCCCTTTATGTTAAATTGCGAGGAAGCAATTCCCAAAAGGGGGGAAGGATGTAACATCCTAGGTAAATAAAGAATAAGACATATTTCTTATTTATTAATATTTTTGAATTAAATATTAATTTTACTTTAAAAGGGTTGCTATGTTCGATAGCGTACCTGATTTACAACAACAGGTTTCTTTGAAATATTATGTTGCACACTAATAATATTATATTATTATTTTAAATGGTAGTCAACTCCTAGCCATTGTATTGGCAGGAATGAAAAAAACTAAATTAAATATGATTATAGAAGTTTGTTAAATGTATTTACATTTATCTAAGAACATTTAGAGACTTATAATGTGAAAAAATCTAATTTTAAGCATAATTTACATTAAAAGGCCGATTTATCACCTTTTAGTGGAAAACCCTTTTTAAATCTAGTTTTGGTCACTTTAATACATTATATATGACCAAATAAAATCTTTATTTATAATGGGGATATCAAAATTTACTTTGTGTAAATTTTTGGAATTTTTCTGACAAAGTTCATTTTTAAATGAATAGTGAAAAATATTGTATTTTAATTCACAAGTGCCTTTTAATATAATTTATTTATATGGTTATATTATCTCATTAATTGGTTTTAAAGTGAAATTAAAATATATTTTTACCATTTAATACAATTTTGGTCATTGGAATAAATTTCACTTTGAAATTGGACTTAATCAACTGTCCATCTTTTTTTTAAAGGTTGGGGCCGAAGCCTCATTTTTATTAAGAGAGCAAAGCAAAGACCTCTTTTAACTAGGTATAGGGAGACCCATTACATATCCCAAAGGCCCAGTGGGCTTGCTACACAATACATAGCCCGTAGGCCCAAATATTTTGCCCAAATCCCATTCTGTGAATAGTAACCCGGCTGCTACAGTACCGCACAGTACTGCCGCCGCAACACTGCCCTGTCATCGCTACAGTACCCGCCGATCAACAGTACCACCACTGCTACATTACCTGTTCCCAATGGGGTTTTAACCCCCATTTTTCATGTAGTATTACGGGGTACTTACCACTAAGCCAAACCCCAACTACGACTGTCCATCTTTTGATAGTTATTGTTTCTTAAAAACACGCTATCTGTTTTAACAACGGGAATTAATTTTTAAATTAATTAATTCCACTTTTATGTTTTGAATTTTGAAAAATGGAAATCATTTTTGATTTCAGAATATCAAATATAGCTTAGGCTGAATTTTTGTAATTTTTCTGAAAAACTTCAATTTTTGATGAATAGTAAAACCACTTAGTGGTAGTTTAAAAAACAAAATTTTTCATTTAAATGAAATTTTACCCCTTTTGTGAATTGAATTTCAAAAATTTAACATACATGGTTGTTATCAAGAAGTAAAATTTGGTTCATTATGATTAAAATAATTTTTGGTGAATAGTAACTTTTGACTTTTATTTACCGCGGTTAAAGGTAAATAAGGTAATTCAAGGTTAAAAGAATATTATAATAATTCAAAATTACCTTAACACTTGTCCTAAACTTATTTTTTGAGTCATTAATTACCATGGTAACATTTGCGTATATTTTGGGACCCCTTTGATCCACTTCTAAGTGATAATGCCAATTTAGATTAATTAATTTAAAGTAAAGGCCAAAATGACATAAACAAAACTCTTTTAGTAATTATTTTTTATATGGTGTTATATAAGTACTATTTTCTACTATAAATATTATTGGGAAATATAAAAAGATTTCCTATATCATGGTATTTTTTTATAAGTGGTAGACATCAAATAAATTAAATTATTTATGAGACAATAATGATACAGTATTTACCTCATTAAAAAATGACTTAAATAAATAAGATTATGATGATTAAAATATTATCTAAAACATGTAAAATTATGATTGGATGATTTTATTTCGACCATGACTCATCTTATCTTAGAATATAATTATTTTCGAACCATTAGAAACTGAATATCATTATATAATAAAATAATAGTTTCACACTTTCCTAAAGAGCCCCTCCTCCCCCTTATAAAAGGAGACAACTTCTAACCAATTCCTGACACCTCTCAAGCCATTTGGATCATCCAAACTCTGCCCAATTAAGCTCTCAACATCCCTCTCCTCCACTAATAAGCCTTACCTTATGCAGAAGGAACTTCAAGAAGTCCTTTGGTTCAAACCAAAGGGAGTTACCCAAATTAAAGGTAACTATTTTTCTTAAATTGTTTTCTTTTATTTTACTTCTCCAACCCCTAAAATCTTTTTTATTTCATTATTTTGTTATAACACCAGTATCCTAAATATTCTAGGATGTTTTATAAAAAAGTTTCGAACTACACTTACACACAGCTCCATCTAATGGATGAAGAACATAATGTTTCTATGGATGGAAAACTAATGCCTCACGAAACAATGATTGTTCAATTACATCTTTCCACCTCTCATGGTGGCCATTATGAGGGAACTGTATTTATATATGATATATATTATGTTTATTATTTCATTATGCTTCTGTACATCCCATTTATATTATTCCTTTATGGTTTCCATAGTGGGTAAATACGATGATCTCATTTGAGGAAGTGCGGACTACCGCCCCGTCAAAGTGATTTGATTCGTTAATGCCTTATGTGGGATGTATAAAGGATTGAGTTAATGATATTATATATTATATTATACTGGAATTATAATATAACTATTTATTATTATTTTTTATTTCCATTAAAATAATAAATAGAAATTAAAGTAGCGTTCATGCGTACGTACGGCTTACCGTCTCCATGAACGGTGTATTTCATTTCTTACCTCTAAATGTTATGTACTATTATAAATAAATGTATATACTAGATATAACTGATATATATGATATATAATTCATGAATATCATTATGGATATAATTAAATTTTGACCACATGAACAACATGTAATTATAAGAAGTCCATTTTTGACTCAAGTACCAAATATCGACAAAACAAACATTATTAACTTAAATGAATACATAATATTTATAACATGGTAATAAGTGATATAAAAGGAATAATAAACTTTAAAAAGGTTATTAAGAAATTATAAATTAACTTTAGTTTATTATTTAGGAGATTAAGGAATGATCGAGTCAAGTCGGACACGAGGTAAGGGATCTGACCTCTCTCTTCCTTTTCAAGTACTCTATTTTATGTCATTTATTCTATGATCCATCTTCTTATGTTGGAGGATGTTATTTTATATTAACCATACTGTAATTTGTATTTTCACATTATTATAGACCCCTACTTACTCTCATAAATTCATTTTAAGAATTTTTATGTGGCGTCGTTAGTCTGCCAAATTTTCGTAAGGGAATTTCTTATCTCACTTTCAAATACGTGAGATTTCCATTGTTCTCCACTTATTTATTGCATGTGGTGTATGTAATGCCCATGAATTTATTCCCTATGTAATAAAATTTAATTTATGGGTAATTACATCTTAATTTTATGATCCTTATTTCATGTGGTTTATGTTTCGAAAGTTACCAAATCGGTAAGGGAACCATTCACCCTCCTCTTTTTAAAAGACTTCTTTTTGTTATGTCTTTTAATTTACATATTCTTATATTGGGATATGTTCCAATATATCCTTATTGATGTAAATTTTATTTCCATGTGATGAGATACCCTTTTTATCTCATAAACTCATTTTCTGAATTTTAAAGTGACCCTGTTAGGCTGTCGAATTTTTGTAAAGGGACTTCTTAACCCAATTTCAATTCTTTTGGTTAAACTTATACTTGTTGATTATGTCGTGCTATAAATATGTGTGAATGAACTCTGATTTATTTACACTTAATATCCACTTATATTGGGTGTATTTATATTTGTCACACATAAATTATGTCATTGATTTATCCTTAGTCTAAAGATACCTTCTTTATAAGGGATTGCATCTCAATTTACATTCCATTGAGACTTCATTATTTTTTTGCACCAATTCACTCTTATATGGTGTATATACTGTCCTTTGATATATTATATCATGAATCCTTTTATTATCATGATATTATAAAGTTATTATTAAATTTTATTCCTCAATTATTTGTATTCAAGCATCTCTCATTTTGTTAAAAACTCTTTAACTAAAATATCGTTTTAAATGTTTTAAATATTTATTCTTCTAAATATTTATCATCAATGTCCATGTTTTCAAAATGGTTTTGGGATTTATTTATATCTAAATTAATATTTGAAAATGTTAATTTCTTTAAAATCTTCAAAGTGGTATGGGAGACTTTGATTCAAAAATCTATTTATTAAATGTTTTAAATGGTTATGAAAATGGTTTGATAAGGCATTATTAATTTCAATATCTTGATATGATATATTGTGATTGGAATGTGGAAATTTTATCTTTCCATTATGCTTGTTTTATGTGTTATGTTATGGTTATTGGTAATTGTTTACATATACAGGTGGTTCCGTAATAAACCTAGGGCAGGTGAGCCCGGGATAGCTCTTTAATTCATTGGGTAACGTGACGGAGGTAAACGTGAATGTTTCTCCTAAGAGATTTAGGGAATATACTTTGATGGTTATTCCAAATGTGACTCCCTATGTAGCTGTGATATCTACAATGTAATTATGTTATGAATTCCATAAGTTACCTTTACGATTTATGATTTCTATGTGTTATTCATAAATCTTATGATTTTGTAAGGTCTGTTATGATTGAAAAGTATTAGTTTCGTTTATTTGTAAATATTGATGGGATAATGATTTCTTTCGTTATTTTATAACCCTTAATGAGCTTTTTATGCTCATTCCATGTTTTTGAAATGCTTTTCACAGGACTTAAAGATGAATAGGGTCAAGGAATAGATCAAGGAAAAGTCATGTTGTCTAAAACATGGAACTAGACGTGTTTCTTTTCAATAGTTTTTATTTTATGTTAAAATGGATACTGAGTAGTATAGTCTACACGTAATATTCATGTTTTTATGTATTAGTTATGTCCTAATTCTCTAAAACTCTAAACCTGAAAAGATCCTCAATGTGAATTATTCATTTAATTCAAGATTACATAATGTTTAAGGCGAGGTCCTTATACAACTAGATAAATATGTCATCCAAAATTCATAAAAAATTCTTGGTTAACTAATTTTTCGGACATCAAATCAACTAATTTCTATATAAGAAATCCTTCTACCCTTCTTATTATCATGTAGTAATAGACACCTGAGTTATTTAAACTATTTGATGACCCAAATTTACATTTTTTTCAATCATTTTATGGAGTGAATATTTATGGGAAAAATCTATACCAACTATAGTTCCCTAGTGTCCAATGATCAAGAAAATAATAGATTACATCATTCAAACTATCCACGTTATGTATTTTGACTTATATCAATGTAAACATGTTCTTTTCCATGGGGGTAATGAAATACACTAGTAGATTCTCTTTTCATAAATAATGGGTCTTGTTTTTATAATACATAAATTTATAACAACAATATTATTTATCTTTAAACGTATTAGGATTTTGTTTCTATGTGTAATGAGAATAAATTGGAGTATAGCTGGTAGGATCAGAATCTTGAGATAGAACTAGTTAATGTTTTAGAATAATGGCCATTGATTCTTCTTTTCTAGATTTTTCCCACGTGTTGAGGATACTTGTTATGATTTTTCTTCAGAACATATAATGGAATTTTACAACCATTATTTTCATTCAAAAATTATTAAAATACATTATTATAAATCTATGAGATATGATATTCTTTTATCGCATAGTATATATACTTTCTACATATCTCTAGGAACTTATCTTTCAAGATTTTCTGGTTTTTTATTCATTTAAACCATTCCACATGAATATGAACTCTAAAACCCTCTCAATTTTCTATTTCATGTATTCTTAGAAGATAAGTATGGAATTTCTCTTGTTCATTTAGTGTAACTAATAGATGATTCTTTTGTAAAGATCTTCTAAAATTTTAGTGGATTTAGCTTCTATAATTTTGTACAATATAAAATAAAGAGTTTCAAAATTTTAGAAGAAACATTAATACTTCATGATTTCATTATTATATGGTATTTAAAATATAGGACCACATTGATATATGAAACACATACAATGTCATTCTAGATCTTTCTTTCCCTTAAATATTCGGAATGTGTGATTTGAAATGTTCGGTGAATGGGTGTGAAATACACCCACTCCTAGTATAGATTATGTATGATTGTAATATCACTTTTAGGCCCTATATAATTTCCATTTTAATATTATAAGAGTAAATGGATTCAAAAATATATTTTGATATTAATATTAGAGATGAATGTTTTGTATGACAGTTAGTGAAGAATTATATGTTTTTCATTTTTAAAATTGTGGTTGATAACTAGAATAATTTAGCTTAGGGTAACATATAGGATACTAATATCATCACCACTCCACTATGTGATATCAAAATAAAAAAAATTTAATATCCATTTGTACAAACTAAAAAGTCCAATAATATTGATTGAAATGGGCCTAGTCCAACGAGGAAAATGTATATAAAAATTTACTAGATTCAACAGTTTTTTCATGATTAAAATTGAAACAAAAATAGAAGACTACATCAGAGATATTTTTCAACTGACTGAAATGAAATAAAATAAGGTATATGGTAATTAAATTTATTTCTATGGTGGTTTTCATGAATTATTAACCATGAGATTTCATAGATTATCTATCATGTCCTATCGTATTTAGCTAGAACAATCTCAATCATTTTCCTCCTCTATCATGGTTTCCAAACATACTTTTTTGAATTTATATTAATCATTTACTACCGGTAAAGTAATGGGTGGACCTCTCTTTCTTAGTACCCTTTATTACTTTGAGTTTTTTTACCAAAAAGTAATCTCTTTCACTATGCATTTTGCATATGTGATGTGTTTTAATTCAATGTTATATTAATTTAAAATAATAGTACACAATAATTTTAAAAAACTCACCTCACCCAAAAATTATTATTTATCTATGATTTATCATAAAATTAATATGGATGATATATTTTTTTAGGGAGTGGAATTGAGTTAGTTCTATTTTATTGAGAAAATTTGATAACACATTCATCAATTTTATACTGAAATATAAATTTTAATTTCACAAAAAAACAAAAAAAATAATAAAAAAAAGAAATAAAATATCCTTATTAATTATCTTCATTATAGATAATGCTCGAATCCTTAAATCTCACTTTAGATGTCTGGTAAAAATTTCATGCTAGCCTCTTATGATAGTAGTGGAGGACTACTTCCAGGTATGTTGAATTGTCTTTATTGGGTACCATAGACTGGCCTCTTGGTCCTCCTCATTTTCATAGAATTCATTACCTCCTATTTATATGGAAGGGCCTCTCTATTTGAAATATCTTAAGAGATGGTTTCTCTATTTGTATGGAATTTTAAATTCATTATTTTCCCACTGCAGTTTTTATACTGTTAAATTAATCAGACTCTAAACTCCAGTAATCTTCATCAAACTATTAAAATATGGGCATACTTTTTTAAGAATTATATAGTGTTTAAAATTATTATTTTTATATCACTATCTATATATTTTCTTATTTTAATTCTCTAAGGGTCTGCTCTACCATGTTGGAAAACCGAAAATAATTTGGTGACTACATTTTCCAAATATATATACTATAATTTGGAAGAAATTACCACATAACAACCATTCATTGGATGCATGACTTCTTCAAAGACCATGGTGTATCTCGGAAATGGATGGACATGAAATCCTAGATATTTTTAATTCAAAACTCCACCTTGTACAAATGGAGGACCCACACTATGTAGTGTTCACACTCACATAATATCCCCAACTATGTGTATATTTCATCCTCATGGCTATAGTATAATCCATCCTCAATGTCCACAACACTCATTTTACTCATTTATATGAAAAATGTGTCCGTATTGTGATGTAATACTTCCAAAATGCATTGTGAAATCACATCTTCCATTTGAGTCATCACCACATTAGTGTGGACAAACAATGACAAAATATCTTCTTGTTTGACCTCCCTTTGTCAAATTATGCTTTATGTATGATGGTTTTTGTGTATTGGTCCTAAAAATAATTTTAGTTCACATGTCCTCTTCCTATGCCCATTAAAGGATTCATATATATCTATTTATGTCTTCATGATGGGAACCCCATGACCAGGTGATGATTCGTGGAGGTTTTTTTGGCTCAATAATGATGATTAGCTCAAGCTCAAGATTCCTCAGTGCTACCATGGTGGTTCTTCAATGATTGGCATCGTAGTCTGATGACAACGAGGGTGGCTGGGTTGATCGAGGGTGTTTCTAAGGCTGGTGATGTGTGGTGGGTCTAGGCCAGTAAAATATTGGGAAATATGAACATTAACCATGTGATGTGTTGTCCCAAATTGAAAAATTTTATTGATATACATGTCATAATAAGTATAGTCATCCCATCCACAACAAAGATTCCAATAATTTTGATGGGATCCCACTCCACTCACACACTAAAAATGGTCATATACTGAGATTATTAGTCTTGGATGTTTAGGATAAACCACTTCATGCATGCTTCTGTGCATAATCGATCTCCCTCTACCACCTACATGGGTCTTCCCCATGACATTCTTGGTCTCTCAGCCCACAGTGGATAGATATGATGTTTGTTTTCTAATGTTTGAGAGCCTATATCGGTTGGAAAATATTTTTATCCCTTTATAAATAACTTTTAAAACATAAAATACAGATAGGAATAAAACATTATAAAAATTATTTTCATTCTATTAATTTCCATTTTTCGATATGTATTCTAAAAATAAATTTTTTAAAAAATTTACAATATTAATTAAAATATGGGTGTAATCAATTAAAACCAAATTAAATAACTAAATTTTAATTTTAATTTCTATATATACAAAGAAATCAGAAAAATCCCCCACACAAAAATCCTAATTGTCCCCTAACATGCATATCTACAATAAATTTAAAATGATTTCTACATTCTAACATGATCTAAAATTCAAAATTAATGTAACTAAACAATTATAAAATGGGTTAAAAATTTCAACCGTTAACTATGAAAAATGTAACATCCCAGGTAAATAAAGAATATTACATTTTCATATTTATTAATATTTGTGAATAAAATTTTAATATTACTTTAAAGGGAATTCTTTTTTCGATGGCGTACCTAATACACAACAACGGGTTTCTTTGAAATCTTACGTTGCACACTAATAATATAATAATATTATTTTTAAAGGGTATTTAACGCCTAGATGTTGTAATGGCGGGAATGAACAGAACTAAATAAAAAATGATTATATATGTTTGTTAAATATTTTAACAATTACCCAATAAATGATATAGGCTTAAAATGCGAATTAATGCAATTTTAAGCATAAATATTCTAATGTATTTTAAAAGGTCGATTAACAGCCTTTTGATGGAGAACCCTTTTCAAATCTACTTTTTTCCAATTTTATATGTTATATTTGAAAAAATAAAATCCTTTTTTATAATCGGGACATCAAAATTTACTTTGTGTAATTTTTTTTATTTTTTCAATAAAGTTTATTTTTATGAATAGTGAAAAATGTTGTATTTTAATTCAAAACCTCATTTTTAATCTAATTTATTTATATGGTTAGATTATCTTTTTAATTGGTTTTAAATTGTAATTTGAATATATTTTTACCATTTAATTCAATTTTTGTCATTGGAATTAATTTCACTTTGAAATTGGACATAAACAAGCGTCAATCTTTTGATAGTTATTGTTTCTTAAAAACACGCTATTTGTTTTGACAGTGGGAATTAATTATAAAAATAATTAATTAATCTTCTATGTTTTGAATATGTTAAAATTAAAATCATTTTTTAATTTGAAATATCAAATTTACTTTGGATAAGTTTTTGGTATTTTTCTGAAAAATGGTAATTTTTAATGAATAGTGAAAAATACTGCATTTTACTTCAAAACTGCATTTTCATATAATGGAATTATATAGTTATATTGTCCTTTAAATTGGTTTTAAAGTGTAATTTAATTAAATATTTATCACTTAATACAATTTTTTCCATTGGAAGTAATTTCACTTCTCAATTGGATGTAAAAACAAGTCAATCTTTTGATAAATTTTACTTCTTAAAAACCCGTCTTTGGTTGTGAAAATGGGAATTATTTTTAAATTAATTACTGAAAATTCTGTGTTTGGAATTTGGTAAAATTGATTCCATATTAAAAACTAGATGGTCCAAATTATTTAATTAAGACTCTCTTGTTTTTTGGACATTATGAATAGTAATGATGATAATTATCTTTAATTATTGTGATTAATTAGTAACCGGGTAGTTAAGGGAAATAAAATAATATCATAATAAAATAAAATGACCCCAAAATGTGTCCAAATCCTTTTTTAGATTCATTTCTGACCATGCGAATCTTTTTACCAAACTTGAGGGCCCATGGAGTCACATGGGTGTTATAATGACATTTTTGACATTATTTTTAAAAAGAATAGAAATATAACAAATGTTTGTATATCCTAAGTAAAATAATTTTAATTCTGTTTAAATAAATTATCTCTTAGAATATAAATGTTAATTAGAGAGATAAACTGATTTCATACATCATGATAGTTTTTTTTTAATTTTTAAACATTAAATAAATAAATTTATTTATGACACCATGATAATGCAGTGATTAGCTCATCAATGAACGATTTAAATAAAATGAAAAGATAAGGTAAAATCTAAGATATAAACCTGTTGAAAACCTATTTTATGGGTGTATTTATAACCCTTATTACCTTATACTCGAAATATATCATTTTGGGACCTTTAAAATCCAAAAACCATTTTATAATAAAGTAACATTTCAAGACTTTCCAATAGTGACCCTCCTCCCTCTTATAACATTTCTCCACCTCTACCCCCTTTCCCAAACCTCTCAAACCCTTTTATCGTCTAAAATATGCCCATATTATCTCTCCACATTCCTATATCACTCCTAGAAGCCTCACATTGGGAAGAAGTCTTTCCAAGGAAGCCTTTGGCTCAAATAAAAAAGAGTTACCCGATTTAGAGGTAATGTCTTCTCTCGAGTTTCTTTCTTTTATTTTCCTTATTCAATCACCACCATCTTCTTATTATTTGATCACATAATAAAACCTGTATCATAAATATACTAGTATGTTTTTATGACAAGGATTATACCTACACTCACACACACATTCGTCTAATGGTTAAAGAACATACTGTTTCTTTGGGTGACGAATTACTGCCTCACGAAATGATGATAATTCAATCTTCTTTTAACACCACTAATGGTGGCCATTATTATGAAACTATATTTATATATGATATATATTATATTTATTTCCTCTATATGCTTCTGTATTTTATATTTAAAACATACCTTTATACTTTTCATGTTGTGCAAATGCGATAATTTCATATGAGGAAGTGTGGACAACCGCCCCCTCATGTGATTTGACTCGTTCATGACAAACACAAAATTTATAAATAATGTAATTAATGATCTTATGTTACCTATATAACATATATATTATACTGTAATTATAATATATCTATGTCTAATTTAGTTTTATAAAGTACATTAATATGGAAAAAAATGAAAGTAATGTTCATGCGTGCGTACAGATTACCGTCTCCATGAACGGTAGATTTCATTTCTTATCTCTGAACATTATGGAATATTATTAAATAAATATATACTAGATATATATGATATTTAAATAATTAACACCATTCCGGAGATGATATTATTATAACAACATGGACAATTCTCTTCAAACAAGTTCATTTTTGACTCATGTACCGAACATCGACAAAACGTATGATATGAACTCACATAATTAACTAATTATTATAACATGATAATATGTGATATGAATTGAATAATAAAACTTAAAGGAATTACTTAAGAAATTATAAATTGACCAAAGTTTATTATTTAGGAATATAAAGAAATGAACAAGGCAAGTCGGACTTGAGGTAAGGGGATTTCATGTCTCACTTTTAATTCCATGAGATTTCCATTGTTTGCCAATTATTTATTGAATGTGGTGTATTGTGTACTGCCATTTAATATATATTAACATTATTCTATTTATATTCATAGTATTATGTGATTTATTTGGTGTTTATTATCTTTTGGTCATACGACTCGGTTGATTACAACGAGGTAAGGGGTTTTTATTTCACTTTTTATTCTCGTGAGATTCATGTTACATTTGCCACTATTTCCTTTTTGTGGTGTATATACTACCCATTATTGTATTCTTTGTGTAATATACTTTAATTTATTGGTATTTACATCTTTATTGTATGGCCCTTCTTTCATAGGGTGTGCGTTTCGAAAGTTACCCAAATCGGTAAGGGAACCTTTCACCCTCCTCTTTTTAAAAGACTTCTTTTTGTTATGACTTTTAATTTAAATATTAATAATGTTGGGATATGTTATTAATTATCCTTATTGTGGTAAATTTTATGTCCAAGTGATGAGATCCCCTTTTTATCTTTCATCAACTCATTTTCTTAATTTTAATGTAACTTCATTAGGCTGTCGAATTTCTGTAATGGAACTTCTTAACCCAATTTCAATTCTTTGGGTTAAACCTCTACATCTTGATTATGTCATACTATGAATATGTGTGGATGACCTCTGATTATTTTAAAATTAATATCCACTTGTATTGAGTGTATTTATATTTGTCACACATAATTATTTAATTGATATATCCTTAATCTAAGGATACCATCTTGGTACGAGACTTCGTCTCAATCTCTATTCATTGACTCATACTGTAATTTATATACAACCTTCTTTTATTAGTTGTATAATAAACCCTTTTTACTTTTAATTTAATTCAAAAGAAATCTTTTTATGTGAAGCGTTTTACTAAATGACAAAAGGGAATGTTTTTGTCTTACATATGCGGCGACAACGACTTCTCCGCCGCTGTGACCATTATTTGAGTTTTGGATTCCTATACAATCCATAAATTTTTTTAAATGAAACATAAATACCATGTTTTACATTATTTTGGTATTGAAAATGGTTTTGATAATGTTTTGATTATATCAATGAGTTTTATTGATATCTTGTTATTGAAATGTGTATATGTTATGTTTCTTTTATGCATGTTTTATGTGATATGATTATGTTATGGTTCTTGGGAATTGTTTATGAAGATGGGTGATTCTATGATAAACTAAGGGCGGGTGATCCTGAGATAGCTCTCTAATTCATTGGGTAACGTGAAGGAGTTAAATGCTAAGGTTTCTCCAAAGAGATTTAGGGAATATATTGTGATGAGTATTCCAAACGTAACCATGAGGGTTACTCCCTATGTAAGAATGTTATGAATGCCTTAAGTTACCATTATGTCTTATGATTTCTATGAGTTATCAATAAATATTATGATTTCATGAGGTATGTTAAATTGCTTATGTTTTATGAGTAAAGTATGATTTCATTGATTCTTATGTATACCTGGATTAATGTTTTCCTTTCGTATTTTTATATCCCTTACTGAGCTTTTTATGCTCATCCCATATTTTTTAAATGTTTTCAACAGGATTTGAAGATGAATAGGGTCGAGGATAAGATCATGGAAATACATGCTATCTAAAACATGGAACTAGACATATTTCTTTTTAAGAGTTTTTATTTTATGAAAAAGAATCGAAACTGATTAGAAGTTTCTACTTTGTAATATCCAAGTTGATATGTAATAGTTATGGCCTAATTCTCTAAAACTCTAAACCTAAAAGGATCCTCAATGTAAATTATTCATTTAATTCAAGACTATGTAATTTTTTAAGGTCGGGCCTTATAGTTGGTATCAAAGGGAGGTTTAGATATCTTTATAGGGTAGGGTATTCTTTAAGCACAAGTGACATTACCATAATGGTTAGGATTTTAGAAAGGGTCATAGTTATTTTTATAATGTGAATGAGTTTAAGATAACATGAATAATTATATCTTAGTATTATATGATGATTTTACTGATATACTCACACTGACCTTTTTGGTTTTAGTAAATGGTCGGATCTAGCAGGCACCAAAGTAACAGTGGATGTGAAGAAAACTGTGACGGTTTTCTGAATGAGAAACCGAATGATATGGGAGCTGTAATGAGAACTCTTGTGGTTATTCTCAACCAACTATCTAGATTCATGATTGACCACCTTAACCTTATTGATTTTTATAAGGCATCATATATGCGAGAAACAAATCCCTACCAAAGTTTCAGTAATAATCATAAAGGTAAGTATGTTCAAAAACCTATGTGTTAAATATGTGGAAAGAAACACATAGGAAAATGTTTCAAATGGAAAGAAAAATGCTATAGATGTGGAAATTAAGGTCATAAAAGAAATAACCTACCATGGAAAAAGGAAGCATCTAGTTGACTCTAGTAAAGGGAAAGAATTCATTTCTGATGGATCAATTGAATGTTTTAAATGTGGTGTGCATGGTCATTATCCAAACACATGTATTACGAAGAAGTTTCGGGAATGGGATCACCAGGATCTTACAAATATTCATTTTCCAATATCTAATGCCATTCCGATTGAGGATGAAGAAACTGACAATGACCAATGAAAGGTATGGATTATTTCTTTACATATGTTTTCCTATTATTGAAATATTAAGATATGATTCATGATTTTGTTTGTAGAAGAGAATTATTTCAAAATAATTTGGAAAGGAATGGTTAATGGATCATGAAGAATGTGTAATGAGTAAGAATTCAACATATAAGGGATTCAAGAGTTATAGTAGATTTTAGGATGGTGAAATTCATAAAAGTATTAAGGCTCTTTTGATGATTAGATTGCATTAGAAGACTTTCTATAGTATGTGTAACCCTGATGCTTGATATATGAAATTTTATTCAAGGAATATTTATCTTTTAATTTCTGGATATAGTTATAAAGAACCATTTTGGTTTATATAATCCTTGAATTTGAGAAAATTATCGGTTAATACATTTTGGGATGAAAAATGAAAGTTATAAGATAAAATTTATGGTTAAAATATGTTATGGTTATTTTTGATTAATTTATCTCTTTTTGAAAATGTTATAAAATTATCTAGTTTTTGAAATGGGACAACACGCAAACCGTGTGACAACCCGTCGCGTCGGATGAAGCTGTGGGAATCGAACCCACAACCAAAGTGAAACTGGTATTTATCACCTACCACTGGGCTACGTGAATTCCGTGGTTAGTATGACTAATTATTTTTAGTTAGATGATCTTATGAATCTGGAATTAGTTGATTTTGTGACATGATTAACCTATCATGGAGGATATGTGATTAGGTTAATTACTTTTCAGTATGAGACTTTAAGAGTAACTGATGTTATTTGGAGATAAATGTTAAGATTTACCTTGGAATACTACGTGATTAAATCCTTCAGAGATTTGGGTTTCAATCTCAGTTTGGCTTACATTGATGAATTTTATGGATAGCTATTTATTAAATGGTCTTTCTTGAACCTTGGGTTCTTTTTGTTGAATTTTTGAGATTAATAATAGTATTTATTTTTATAAAGGATTATCCTTTTGGAGATTATCTGATCTTGTTCTAAATTTTTTTGTTTTGGTTAAGGTATAAAGACATGGGAAATATTTAGTTCATCTTTTTTGTATTAGGTTATTCTCAAGAAGTTGATTATATCTCTCTTAATGTGAACAAGTCATCCTAAATACTCATCTTTTGGAGAAAATATGAGATTGTGTAAGAAATATAGTAAGAGATGAAAGTCTACACGACAAGTAAGTATGTTTACTTATGATTTAGTTATGCTCATATATAAATTCCTCACTGAAAAGTAACTTAAAACTAAAATGTTGTCTGTTAACTTTTCCTTATGGGGAATCAAATACCATTTAACCCATCACATGTTTGTGATTTTCTGGTGGTTAACTTTCTCATAAACATGTTTTCGATCACTCTCTATCAGAACATGACCATTTGTTTTCTCTTCCATATCCATGTTTTCCTACATGGAATCCTAGTAAGGTTTATCTTGGGTGACCTTTGTATTTTTCTTTCTTTCTTTTAAAGTGATAGTTTTATTTACTCCTTTTCCGATGTGGGGCTTTCAATGAAGTTTCTGAGCCCAATTTTTAAATTGTGAGGATGCAATTCCCAAAAGGGGGGAAATATGTAACATCCCAGGTAAATAAAGAATATAACATTTTCATATATATTAATATTTTTGAATAAAATGTTAATATTACTTTAAAGGAAATTCTATGTTCAATGGCGTACCCAATACGCAACAACAAGTTTCTTTGAAATCTTACGTTGCACACTAATAATATAATAATATTATTTTAAAGGGTAGTTAATTCCAAGCCATTATAATGGCAGGAATGAACAGAATTAACTACAAAATTATTATATATTTTTGTTAAATATTTTAACAATTACCCAATATATTGTAGAGGCTTAAAATGCGAATTAATCCAATTTTAAGCACAAATATTCTAATATTTTTTTAAAGGTTGATTAACAGCCTTTTGATGGTGAACCCTTTTTAAATCTACTTTTAGTCAATTTTATATGTTATATTTGAAAAAATAAAATCCTTCTTTATAATTGGGACACCAAAATTTACTTTGTGTAAATATTTGTTATTTTTCCGATAAAGTTCATTTTTATGAATAGTAAAAAATGATGTATTTTAATTCAAAACCTCATTTTAATCTAATTTATTTATATGGTAAGATTATATTTTAAATTGGTTTTAAAGTGTAATTAGAATATATTTTTACCACTTAATTCAATGGTGTTCATTGGAATTAATTTCACTTTGAAATTGGACATAAACAAGTGTCAATCTTTTGAATGATATTGTTTGTTAAAAACACGCTATTTGTTTCGGCAGCGGGAATTAATTATAAAATTAATTAATGAAACTTCTATGTTTTGAATTTTGAAAAATGGACATCATTTATTAATTTGGAATATAAAATTTACTTTGGATAATTTTTTGGTATTTTTCTGACAAATGTTCATTTTTAATGAATAGTGAAAAATACTCCATTTTACTTCAAAACTACTTTTTCATCTAAATTAATTATATAGTTATATTGTCCCTTTAATTGGTTTTAGAGTGTAATTGAATTAAATTTTTATCACTTAATAAAAAAATTTCATTGGAAGTAAATTCACATTTCAATTGGATGTAAAAATAAGTTAATATTTTGATAAATTTTACTTCTTAACAACCCATCTTTGGTTGTGACAACGGGAATTATTTTTAAATTAATTACTGAAATTTCTGTGTTTGTAATTTGGTAAAATGGATTCCATATTTGGAAACATAAGGTCCAAATTATGTAATTAAGCTTCCTGTTTTTGGACATTATGAATAGTAACTACGGTAATTATCATTAATTATCGTGATTAATTAGTAATCGAGTAGTTAAGGGTAATAAAATAATATCATAATAAAATAAAACGACCCCAACATGTGTCCAAATCCTTTTTTTTTGAGTCATTTCCCACCATGGGAATCTTTTTACCAAACTTGATGGCCCATGGAGTCACATGGGAGTAATAGTGACATTTATGACATTATTTATAAAAAGAAGAGAAATATAACAAAGGTTGGTATATCCTAAGTAAAACAATTTTAATTTTGTTTACATAAATTATATCTTTAGACTATAAATCTTCATTGGAAAGATAAAAAGATTTCATACATCATGATATTTGTTTTTATAATTTTTAGACTTTAAATAAATAAATTTATTTATGACACCATGATGATGCAATGATTACCTCATTAGTGAACGATTTAAATAAAATGAAAAGATAAAGTAAAATATAAGACTTAAACTTGTTGAAAACTTATTGGATGGGTGGATTTCGAACCCTTATCACCTTATCCTAGAAATATATCATTTTGGGACCTTTAAAATCTGAAAACCATTTTATAATAAAGTAACATTTCAAGACTTTCCAAAAGTGACCATCCTCCCTCTTACAAAAGGCACTCACATATACCCCTTTACCCACACCTCTCATGACCTTGTAACATCCAACCTCTACTCATATTATCTCTCCACATCCCTCTCTCACTCCTAGAAGCCTCACTTTGGGCAGAAGTCTTTCCAAGGAAGCCTTTGGCTCAAATCAAAAAGAGTTACCCGATTTAAAGGTAATGTCTTCTCTCGAGTTTCTTTCTTTTATGTTGCATCTTCACTAACATATATATTCTTATTATTTGATCGAATAATAACACCAGTATCCTCAATATACTAGGATATTGTTATGATAAGTATTCTACTTACACTTACACACACCTCACTACTGAAAATATGACTTTTACCAACGGTTTGGCCAAAACCGTTGGTATAAGTCACTTATATGGACCTATACCAACGTTTTTGGACAAACCTTTGGTATAGGGGGGACCTATACCCACGGTATTGGCCAAACCGTTGGTATAGGTCCCTTATAGAGACCCCCCCTATACCAACGGTTTGGCCAAAACCGTTGGTATAGGTCCCAAAATCCAAGGACCTATACCAACGGTTATCAAAACCGTTGGTATAGGTCCTTCGATTTTTTAACAAATATTCTTACCGATAACATTATATAAATCAAAATTTAAAATAATTTTAACAATATATATACATATTTATGAAATTATGTTCAAAAAGTCATGTTAGGTTAGCGGTTAAGTCATTCAATTATAAAATAAGGGTTCTGGGATCAAATCCCACCAAATGTTTTTTTTGAAATACATATACCAACGGTTTTGAGAACCATTGGTATAGATTTTCATATTACTTATACCAACGGTTTTCAAAACCGTTGGTATAGGTCTATGCCAACAGTTTTCCCAAAACCGTTGGTATAGACCTATTGTCACGGATTACTTGGAAACGGTCCTCCAAACCATTGGTATAGCCTATACCAACGGTTTTGGGGCCTATAACAATGGTTCCGAACCGTTGGTATAGGGTATTTTTCTAGTATTTCCTCCGTCTAATGGTTAAGGAACATACTGTTTCTGTGGGTGGCGAATTGCTGCCTCACGAAACGATGATTGTACAATATTATTTAAACAACTCTCACGGTGGCCATTATGATGTAACTATATTTATATATGATATATATTTTATTTATTTCCTCTCTATGATTCTATGTTTTATATTAAAAACATACCGTTTTACTTTTCATGTTGTGCAAATGCGATAATTTCATATCAGGAAGTGTGGACAACCGCCCCCTCAAATGATGTGACTCGTTCATGCCAAACAATGAATTTTTAAAGAATGTAATTAATGAACTTATTTTACCTATAAAACATATATATTATACTATAATTATAATATATTTGTGTCTAATTGTGTTTTAAATTCCATTAATATGATAAATAAATGAAAGTAGCGTTCATGTGTACGTACGGCTTACCGTCTCCTGGAAAGATACATTTCATTTCTTATCTCCAAAAATTATGGAATATTATTAAATAAATATATACTGGATATATATGATATTTAAATTATTAACACCATTCTAGAGATGATGTACTTATAACTATATGGACAATTCTCTTCAAACAAGTTCATTTTTGACTCATGTACCAAACATCGAAAAAACGTATGATATGAACTCACATAAATAACTAATTATTATTAAATGATAATATGTGATATTAATTGAATAATAAACTTTAATGGAATTCCTTATGAAATTGTAAATTTACCAAAGTTTATTATTCGGGAATATAAAGAAACGAACAAGACAAGTCAGACATGAGGTAAAAAGATTTTTTATCTCACTTTTAATTCTGTGAGATTTCCATTGTTCGCAAATTATTTATTGCATGTGGTGTATTATGTACTGACATTTCACATATATTATCATGATTATATTTATATTCATGGTATTATGAGATTCAATTTGGTGTTTATTATCTTTTGGTCATATGACTCGATTGATTACAATGAGGTAAGGGGTGTTTATCTCACTTTTTATTCCCATGAGATTCATGTTACATCTGCCAATATTTCCTTTTATGTGGTGTATTTACTTCCCATGATTGTATTATTTGGGTAATATACTTTAATTTATGGGTATTTACATCTTCATTTTATGACCCTTATTTTATGGGGTGTACGTTTCGAAAGTTACCCAAATCGGTAAGGGAACCTTTCACCCTCCTATTTTTAAAAGACTTCTTTTTGTTAGGTATTTTAATTTACATCTTGTTAATGTTGGGATATGTTCTTATATTTCCTTATTGCTATAAATTTTACGACCATGTGATGAGATACCCTTTTTATCTCTCATCAAATCATTTTCTAAATTTTAAAATGGCGTAGTTAGGCTGTCGAATTTTGGTAAGGGAACTTTTTAACCCAATTTCAATTCTTTGGGTTAAACCTAAACTTCATGATTATGTCGTACTATGAATATGTGTGGATGACCTCTGATTTTTTTACACTTAATATCCACTTTTATTGAGTGTATTTATATTTGTCACACATAATTATGTAATTGATTTATCCTTAATCTAAGGATACCGTCTTGGTATGGGACTTCATCTTAATCTCCTTTCGTTGAGGCATACTTCAATTTATATATGATATTATTTTATTAGTTGTATAATAAACCCTTTTGACTTTTAATTTCATTCAAAATGAATCTTTTTAAATGAATCATTTTACTAATTGACAAAAGGGAATGTTTTTGCCTTACGTATGTGGTGACAACGACTTCTCAGCCACCGTGACCATTATTTGAGTTTCGGCTTCCTCTATAAGCCATAACATTTTTTAAATGAAAAATAAATACCATGTTTTACTTTATTTTTGTATTGAAAATGGTTTTGATAATGTTTTGATTATATCAATGTGTTGTATTGATATCTTGTGATTGGAATGTGGAAATGTTATATTTCCTTTATGCATGTTTTATGTGATATGATTATGTTATGGTTCTTGGGAATTATTTATGAAGATGGGTGGTTCCATGATAAACTATGGGTGGGTGAGCCTGATATAGCTCTCTAATTCATTGGGAAATGCAAAGGAGTTAAACACTAATGTTTCTCCGAAGAGATTTAGGGAATATACTGTGATGAGTATTCCAAATGTAACCCTGAGGGTTACTCCCTATGTAAGAATGTTATGAATGCCTCAAGTTACCTTTTTGTCTTGTGATTTCTATGAGTTATTCAGAAATCTTATGATTTCATGAGGTATGTTAGAAGGCTTATGTTTTATGAGTAAAGTATGATTTCATTTATTCTTATGTATACCTGGACTAATGTTTTCCTTCCATATTTTTATATCACTTACTGAGATTTTTATGCTCATCCCCTGTTTTGGAAATGTTTTCCACTGGACTTAAAGATGAATAGGTTCAAGGATGGGATAATGGAATGAAATTCTATCTAAAACATAGAACTAGACCTGTTTCTTTTTAAGAGTTTTTATTTTATTAAAAAGAATGGAAACTGAGTAGAAGTGTCTACTTTGTAATATCCAAGTTGATATGTAATAGTTATGGCCTAATTCTCTAAAACTCTAAACCTGAAAAGATCCTAAATGTGAATTATTGATTTAATTTAATACTGTGTAATGGTTTAAGATCTAGCCTTATAAAAATGGTATCATGTCCTCAATAAACACAATGCATTGTAAATTCAAAACAAAATGATAGGATTTTCATGAATTCCTACAATATATTTTAATTCATTATTAATAAAATTCCAATCTTGATTTGCATCACAATTGTGTTTTTATTCATTGATAATATAATGAAAAATAAATATGGATGATTACTAATACCTTTAATTCATGGATAAAAAACATGAAACTTAAAATTCTCTACTTTCTCCACATAGTGGAGAAACATTTCACTAAAATTCATGACTTCTCTGAATCAAGGAATCAAATTAATATGTGGTTACGGGAAATTAGAAAATTGATGTATAAAAATTAATCACCAATGGAGGATCATCTCTATATTTGATGAATTATATACAATTTAAATAAACTAGTATTATTCACTTAAAAAGTTACATATTCCACACATTCCAAGATCAAAATGAATTCCAAGATCAATTTAAATAAAATAAATAAGTTATCCCTATAAAATATTATTTCACTTCAATTTTTGAAAAATATTTGTAAAATTGACCTCGAAAAAGTTTCAAATCCATCACCCAAACCCAAATGATAAAACTAATTTACCCTGTAATATTTATTTTTTTACCCTCCATAACTCAACCATGTTTATTTAATTTTTTTCCAAGTGGTGAATAATAAAAACAGTGATAATTAAATGAACATTCTCTCTAAAATCTAGTGATATAACAAAGGTTATTCTGTCAAATAAGCATATACCTTTTCCTCTCACAAAATATTAGAGTAATTATATGAATTGATATGTTGGAAAAAATGTGTAAATTATAATGAAAGGAAATTCATGGTCTAGAAGGGATAATAGGATGATAAATATAAGGTGATATTGAAGGATAATAGATAAAACAATAAAATGTAGAATAATGTTTCTAGTTAAAGTGTTCATAAATCATTTTTACAAGATTAGAATATTCCCAATTCTCTCATGAAATTTAATAAGAAATAGTGGAAATATTAATCATCGAAAGATTTTATGAACAAGGGAATTATATTTTAAAATTAAATTACTCATGGAATGTTTTATAACAACAAACGATTCAACATGAAATCCAAAAAATTAATTCGTGAAAATGAGTAGAAATTTTCAATAATATGTGACTAAAAACATGATTCATTGATTTAAAATTCATATTCCTCCCTCATTCAATTTCCCAATTATACATATTCAGTTCCAATAGATTTGAAAATTAAAACATGGAATCTTGGGGTACCTAGAAAATCCTAAGCATCATTGATAAAAAATAAATCACTAATCTAAATGTGGGAATGCATAAATTTTCTCAATAAAACTAAAAATGGATTATGGAAAACTTTATAGGTGAGCAAAAATTTATGCTGAAATTAAAATTTTAATCCCCATTCACATCAATGTTTTACTCCTCCTAAAGATTCCTCCCTTTAAAATTTTTATTAGGGTCCTCATGGACCAGAAAATTTAATAGAAACAGTGGAAACATATGGTTACATTTTAATTAATGATCAAAATATAATGGGGAGGTCCCACTTCTTCAAAAAGGGAATCAAAATCTAATGAATAAAATAAATAAACACTAACGTTGCCTCCAGAAAATAAATTGTATTATTGTATTTATTATTTACCACACCTATTGTGTTATATAATATTAGTAGGGCATAGAGAAAATAATCACATAGTGAACCTATTTTACATTATTTGATGTTTGATGTAGCTCTTCTACTCTTAAACCTCATTAAGATCATCTTCTCACTTAATGGAGTAAAATTCTATGTTGCGGACAACCGTATTCCTTTGAAAATAAGTGATTAGGTTTTCTAAACATGGTACCATTTTAAAATTATCCCTTTTATGTTTTTTTAACATTAAATGATATTCATATTTATGAAATTTCATCATCCAATGTTTCCTCTGTCTCTCCATGGGGGTCCTCCTCCATGAGTTCCGACATATCATTGCAAATGATGGAAGCCCTGGGTCCTTCCTCCTCTAGTTTATCTTCTATTTTATAATAAGAGGGTTTCTGTTCTTTTTATACTTCTTCTTTATTTTAACTAAACAAGTAATACTCCGTGGAATATTCAGAATCATGATCAAATAAGTGACTTACTTCAGATTCAACATCATATTCTGAAGTGATGTCAAATTTATATTCCCATAGGGAATCAGCCTTGGTTTCATACTCATATTTATTATATTATTTATCCATGATCATTCAAAGTGACAAGCCTTATTGAAATTTTGTTTCTTTGATGAGGATGTTTTTTTCATATTTGGGTGTTCTTGTAGAAATTGTGGGTTCTCTTGAAGCTCCTATATTTAGTTATGGACAACTCTATTCAATTATTCAATTTATTGTGAGGGGAATGAATAGTAAATTTTATTTTGAATGCGATATTTCATTCAACCTATTCTTTTGATAATTAAACACATAGGGCATTAAAATAATTAAAATAAAAAGTACATAACCTCAAAAAATATAAAGGTTGAAGAGTTATTTTTTTCTAAATATTGAATTTTGTACACCCTGTTCTTTTAAAATGAAATTAATTTTTATTGTACAATGAGGATTTCATTACTTCTCTTAGGGATGTCAATTTTTTTTATAAAAACCCATCTATAGTAACTACTATGTTGTATAATAGTAATGAGAACTAGATCGATCCCATGATGAAAAGGTATATAAAAATTAATAAGATTCAATGGTCATTTTTTCAAAATTTAAAATGAAACTAAAATAATAAAATATTATAGATATGGTTTTGGAATAACTCAAGGAATAAGGATAATGGGACGTGTTTTTATTTAATGTATGGATTTTTTAAAGTTATTTAGCATGTGATTCCATGGAGTATCAAGACTTGAATCATAGATTTAGCTAGAGCTATCAAAATAAGGTTCCACCTCACTCAAGGTTTCTTAACTAAGATAGATTCATTTAGTTTAATATTTTATAGAGGATAGATTTATATTTTCACTCTATTTCCAACTTCCCATTATTATATTTTGGTTCATCTCCTAGATGTCGCCACTTTTGTTGTGCATTTAGGGGATATGATGGGTTTTGGTTCAAAGTGATATTAATTTAAAAGGGTGGTTCTCATTACTTTTCAACAACTGATAACTTTTTTGAACTATTTTCTCTCCACGATTAATATTTTAATTAATATGGATTATTAATTTTTTGAGCGAAACGAATACTGTTAATTTGAAAATCAAATTTCTAAAAAATATTAAAAACACATTCCTTGATTTCTTACTAATATATGAAATATAATTATATAGAAAAATAATAAATACTATACAAAAATAAATGAAAACAACATAATTAAGTTGTCTCGTGGATGATGATGATTGAACCCTTCACTCTCACTTTGTATTTTGTGCAATCATTTCCTTATGGCCTTCATTGTTATCAGTGGAAAAACTCTTCTAGTATGATTGAATTCTTTTTCCTAGGTCCTTTATTCTGGTCTCCTGGTCCTCCCCCTTTATACAGTATTGGTTCACTACTTTTATAGAGTGGGGTCTCTCTAATTGAATTCTCATGAGGGATGGTTTATATTTATTTTCAAATTTTAATTTCATTACTTCCCTACTATTATTTTCCATGTTCTAAATTAGTCATCCTCAGATATCCTTAGTCATCTACAAATTAATATAAGCATATGATATTATTTTATATGAATTAAGGAGTTTTTAATCTCCTTTTATTTTGGGTGAGGCCTCTGTTGACTATGTGTTGATTCAACAATTACTTAAAATTTCTTTTTGGATTTGATGCTCACAAACACCAGTATTTGTTTTAATAATGAATTTTATTTTAACTTTATTTGAATAAATTTATATTCATGGAAATATTTATTCTGGAAATATTTTCAAGTCATTTTACCACAATTAATTCATGTTATATTGTCAAAACAAGTGTTAGAATATTTTGGAAAAAAATTTCTCAACCCTATGTTGGTATGTGTAGTATAAGGAATAACCATTTGTTTTTAGTTCTGTCATTACATGAATGAATACTATGATTGACTATTCAAAAATGGTTTTTCCAATTCATGATATTATATATGATTTGTGAAATGGTTTTTATGGATGAAAATACTTGTTCAAAGAGATTTAATGACTTATTCAAAGGCCTATAATGATACATTCAGAGGAATTTATTTAATGAAGTAAATCATCACAGTTTTTTTGGGAAGTTACAAACTCTCTTGAATGTTTTTTAATTAAAATATTCACAAATTAGTGTGTGATATTTCTGGAGTTGGATTGACCTTGTGTTCAACCAACAATATAAATATCATGATTCTCTTTATCAAACGAAGGTGATGCGAATACAGAAAAGGTGGTATACAAACAAAATAATGTAATGTTTCTTTATTATTGCTACACATTATAAATATACATGTTTTGATCTATCATCTTACTAATTTTTTTATATCTACAACACATTATCATTAAAACTTATTATTTATGAATGAAAGAGCATTTTGTAAGAGATACACTTTACAAACATACATGTTTTAACATATGTATTGTGTTTTTTCATTCACTATTTAATGAAAACCTTGGAGAAGTTGAGGATTTATTTCCAATTATGCATTTCTAAAGATCTGAATACATATGGAAATTTTTACTACAACTATGAAGATTAATATATATTGTCAAAAAAATCCATCTCTATTGATTAAGTGGAGTTTTGGATTTCCTACATTATTTGTGGTTATGTTTCAGCTTCTTGCAATATTCTTTGGTATTATAGATTCCTTTAAAAGGACCAAGAGGCTCTATTAGGCACTATTGTAAACGTGGAAACTACATACACTTAGTTTTGGATTAATGTAATTAGTATTATAGGACCTAGGGAAAATCACCAAGCTCATTGAGTTGAGTGTTGGTTTAGTGGACTATGAAATATTTGTGCCCTAAACCACAATACATCAGTATGTTCACTTCCACTATTTATTTCATCTCCTGTCTCATCTTTGAAGGAAAATAGAAGGCTCACTAATAATAAAAAGTGGGGTTTTAATTACATATTGTTTTCAAAATAAAGAATTCACGCCTATTGTTTCTTCATCTTCATCATCACCATTTTGACCCAACAATTGGTAACTGCCACAGGGTTTTACTGGTATATTTTCTTCATGAATTTTTTTATAATATCAATTATTGACATAAAAGAAGTGTTATTTTTTTCAATTCTATTTTTTAAATATTCTATTTATTTTATTCATTATAAAAAGCGGTATTTGGAATTTCATCAATTTATTATTTATAAAAATCCAAAGGAAAAGATTTAGATGAAGATATGTGTAAATTACTGATTGTAGAAATGGTATGTCTATGATCAATGTTTCTTATATTAATGGTTGTAGTTACTGACTCCGGAAAGTCCATATAATCATATATTTGAATAAATTTGGAAGAAGAGTCTATTTAAAGGTAGTTAAAAATTATGAAATCCCTAAGGAATATTTGTAAAGTCATATTAGTCATCAAGAAATGGAATATTATCAAAATTCAAAAGATAAAAATTATATTTTTTATTGTTTAAGAACTTATGATTTCAATCGAGTACCTCAATTTACTATAATATTCAAGATGTGGAATTCTATTTTTGTTACCTATGAATGAACTGATGATAATAGGTAGTTATGGTACACTATTGTTTAATTTAAGTTAGATACATTCATGATGTGTGATGGTAAAACCATCACCCATATGAATAAATGATTCATAGAAATTTTCAATGATGTTACGGCTTTTGAAAACCCAATTTCACAATCAAAACAAGCATTAAAAGTAATTAGAGTACTACCCTCTAAGTGTAATTGAATATCTGCATCTCTAAAAAAGTGAACACCTCAAAAAAATAGTTATAACGGAGTTTATTGGAAATATAATAATGTATGAAGTTGAGATGTAGTCTGAAGCTGGAAATCATTTGAAACAACATGAAACTTCTCTCAAAATGAATATAAATGAATCAACCGATTCAAATTATCCAAACTCGGATAATGGTCAATCAGATCTTTCCAAGAAGTCTGAAAAGCTATATAGAAATAATAAAAAGGGACTAATGAAAATAAATTCTATGAATGTATGGAAATAAATTCTACGTGAACAAACTCATTTTTGAAAATAAAAATCATTGACAACAATGCCATGCAGTCCATAAGTAGTGATTATAACAACCTTTATCTTTTTCCTTATTTATCTATTCTTCAACCCTCCTATGATAAGAAAAAAATTCATTCATACAACCACTCCAACAAATAGTTAGAATAGTTTACTCAAAAAATAATGATGAATTCACAAATTACCCACAACTCTCCCTTTTATGAAATAGATATAAGAAACAATACAATTATACCCCTTGAAAATAAAATCCCAAGGTAAGCCAAAATAAGGAACAGAAACACATACCTCAACCTTGATGCGAAAGAGGTTAGACACACATGTTCAACCTAAATTTTGAGAATGATTCCTTTGGTAACGGTTTTGTGAAAATGTAATCTACTTGTTCCATTGTTGGAACATACGTCAACTTAAATTCATTCTTCTCCACATTATCTTTTGATGAAATGATATTTTATATCAATTATTTTAGAAAAATAATGTTGAACTATATTCTAGGTGAGATTTATTGTGCATTTATTGTCACACCCTAAGAGTAAGGGTAACTTCACTTCAACAAGTAAATCTTATAATTGGGTCTTCATCTACAGAAGTTGAGTAGTGGATTGAGTGGCACCAACATACTAATCTTGAGTTGTACTGAGAGTTATTGAATTATGATTCGTTGATTTCCAACTAACACAATTCTTTACCATAAGGAATACACCACCAAGTGTGGATATTCTATCACCAACATTTTCAGACCAATATGCATCTAAATACACAAAAAAAATCAATACTATTAGAGTTGTAATACCTGATATTGAATTCTGTTGTTTCTTAGATGTATCTGAGAATTCTTTTTCTAGCATGTAAAAGTGTTTCTTTTGGAGCACTCTAAAATCTCACACATAAGGTAACAACATATAAATTATTATTTGTTGAGGCATTCAAATACAATAGACTCCCAATCAACTTATGATACTATTTCTGATCAACTTATTTTCCTTCTCCATATTTACCCAACATTTTCTCACTGATATCGGTGTGGAAACAGGTTTTGATTTTTCTACAATAGACTTCCTAATAAATTTTTTGGGATACTTTTATTCGGATAGAAAAATGTATTTTTTCCTTTAAAAGGTTTTTAACTCAAGATAATATTTCATTTAACCCAGAATGTACATTTTAAATACCTTCATGATTTCTTAAGAAAATATTTCACAAATTCATTCATCATTCCCAGTAATGATAATATCATCATCATAAATAATCATAATGAGTGAATAATCTATAATTTCTCTGATATAAAGATGGTTATAAACTCTTCATTTCTAGGAACCCATCTTCCTTAAGAAAATATCCAATTCATAATATAATTCTCTAGGATCTTTCTTTATCTCATTCAAGGATTTCTTCAATATGCACACATAGATTTAATCCTTCCCAATAATAAATCCACAATGTTGATCAATGTAAACTTCCACTTCAATGTCACCATTCAGGAATGTGGATTAGGAATTCATTTGAAAGATATTGTATCCTTATTGTAACACCCTGCCCCTACCTCATTGGCTTGAGGAGGCGGTGAGGGTTACATTCCCTTAAGTGGTGTTCCCAAGGCACTAAAGGCTGGAAATAAATGCCGAGGGCTCTAAGAACAATTGGGGAACGATTCTCCCTTGATACAAAACCAACCAAACAACCCCAACTAAAATATGAATTTCAACAAAAAAAAACTCATGCATTACCAAAGATAACCAGATAATCCATAATCTCACATGCCAACACAACCCAATACAACATCAGAGTACAATGCGAAAGACTCAAAAAGAACACCATGAGCCATGACACCACCACAGCTCCACCCCAAGCTCCAAGATCCAAGCTCCACCAAGACATCACAATGCACCACTAAAGGAGGGAGATCCCTTACCTTTTCCCATGTCACAGTACACAACATCTGCAAAGACACCACTGTGCCAAATCAGGGGGTGAGTACTAAACCTCAGTAGGATTTCCCCAAAGGACTTCCCTACACACGCCACTAGGGTAAAACCATTAGAACATTTATATAAACAGTCTATAAAATAAAACACAAGTGCAACCATTTTCATAAGCTAATCATGCCCTTACCAGGCCATCACATCCAAACCAAGCAACCAAGGGAAATCCAACCGACAAGCCACAACCATTCCAACATTTACCCATTAGCACAACAATTCCGTCTTTCAAAGTAGTACACAACAAAACAATCATAATGGTGGCACTTCGGTCCAACCCGTTTCATCCATTTACAACTCGTGGCTCTTCCTGTCCACTTATCATTGATGGTGGACCTTCCGTCCACTATCCATCCCCCTTATTATAGTTGTAATTCCCGCCCACTTCCACACAACAATTCAACCAATCAAAACCAAGAATATAATCCATCACGGTCACAACAACATCATGTAATTAACCACTTCCATTACATGCTAATTCACTTCAATAAATCACCCATTTATTGAAAACCATTTTCCATGCCAACCCCTATTTCAATAAAACACCCTTTTTATTGAAAACCATTTCTATCAATCATTTTCACAAATCAATCATAGCATCCCATTTTCAAATCTTCATTTTAAAATCCATAACAAAAGGATTACACACAAAACCCTCTTTTTCCAAAAAATCCCCAAAACATCACCCAAGGTATTTTCCACCAATTTCGCACATCAAAACACAATTAATTTCAAGCACAAAAAATTAATTGAAATATGGAACCACTAGCTCTAACCAAGTGGAGTCGAGAGAGAAGCCACCTACCATTAGGGTTCCTGAGAAATTGACCCACAAGCCACCGCACCTCAAAACCGGCGAACGCACCACTGAAACCTCTCTATATCCCTTTACCAAACATTCACAAGCCTTAATATTAACATCCAAGGCAACCCCAACCCTAGATATACACACAAAAAGTGTAGATCTAGAAAACCAAGAAAGAGAGGGATGTAGATCTAGAGGAAAACACAAGGGAAACTAGAGGAGAGACTTCCCGGGAGAAATCACCTTGAATCCACCTTGAAACCCCTTTGAATCTCTTCCAAAACGTGTAGGAGATCCCCTCCAACCCTTGAGAACTGAAAATCTCGAGTGAGGCTTGAGTGGGAGGAAGAGAAGAGTAAAATGAGGCAATCCTGAGTGAGCCCAAGATTTAAAATCCTAACTTTAATTGGTCGCACAGTTAGCCCGCACGATTTGGAAAACCGTGTGCACGCCACTACCTCAAGAGCTAGAGTCCGCACGGTTTCCTCGCATAGTTTGGAAAACCGTGCGTAGGCCGTGCGGAGCCTACTGTCTCCCCCTACATGGTTTCCTGGAGCATATGCACGATTTACACTAACCGTGCTCAAACCGTGCACCCATTTAAAAGCCTCCAAACTCATCCAAAACCATTCCAAACTCTCCCAACCTCTTTTCAACTCATTATATACACATTAAACACATAAATTAGCATAAAAAAGGCTACATACCTCAATCCAGGGGTGCTACATTCTCCCCACCATTGGACTTTCCACCCCCGAAATGTAGTGAACCCGCCCTTTGCCGAAAGAGCTCAGGCCACTGCTCGATCGTCTCTTTCTCCCGCTCCCAATTCTCCTCTTGAATCTGACCATGTTTCCACAAAAGTAGAACTAAAATGATGATTTTACCATGCAAGACTTTCTCTTTCCTATCTATGACCCGCACTGGCACGTGCACCGAAAAAGCATTTGGTTCTAGATCAACATGATCCCATCGAATCACATGGTCACGATCCGACTGATACCTTTTCAATTGTGACACATGAAACACATTGTGCACCACACTAAACTGTGGTGGCAGTGCCAAACGATAAGCCACCTCACCAACCCGCTCAATAATTTAAAAAGGCCCAATATACCTCGGAGATAACTTTCCCTGCTTCCCAAACTGACGATGTCCCATCCTAGGAGATATCCTCAAGAACACATGATCACTCACCTCGAATGACAATGGTCGTCGAAGATGATACGCAAATGATTTATGACGACTCTGAGCCGTCTCCATTCTCTTCTTGATCAACTTGATCTTCTCCGTGGTCTCCTAGACAAGGGTCGGTCCAACCATCAAAGACTCGCCTCTTTCCACCGAACATAGTGGAGAACGACACGATCGCCCATACAATTCTTCAAACTGAGCCATCTGTATGGATGCCTGATAACTATTATTGTACGAGAACTCAACCAACGACAAGTGCTCCTCCCATGAGCCACCAAAATCCATAACACAAGCCCGAAACATATCGTCCAAAGTTTGTATCGTCCTCTCAGATTTTCCATCTGTCTTAGGGTGATACGTCATACTCATCGTCGACAGCGTTCTAAGGGATTGCTGTAAGGATTTCCAGAAACGAGATGTAAACCTAGGATCTCTATCTGATACAATCAAAACTGGAACACCATGCCTCTTTACCACTTCCTGGATATAGATTTTAGATATATCCTCCACCGTATGAGATTCACTAATCGGGAAGAAATGGGCCGATTTCGTTATTCGATCCACTATCATCCAAATGGCATCGTGCTTTCTGACCGTTCTTGGGAGACCTGTGAAAAATCCATTGCTATATGCTCCCACTTCCAAATAGGGATTAGTAAAGACTGTAACATTCTTTTTGGCCTTTAATGCTCGGCCTTGACCTGCTTACAATTCAAGAATCTCGAAACAAACTCATCCACAGTTCTTTTCATACCACCCCACCAGAACTGCGCTTTCAACACTTTATACATTTTCTGAATTCCAGGATGAACAACCCACCTAGAATGATGATACGCCCTGAGAATATCTTCCTGAAAAGAAACTGGTACAACCATACGATTCTAATAACACAAAACTGAATCTCCATTCAGTTTCCAACCCTCAATGGTCTCCCCACCATTGAGTCTCGACCCCACGGTCACACACTCAGAATCATATATATGTGCCTCTCTAACCAGTCCAACCAAGTCTAGAACCAATGAAACTGGAAAGAAGACCACTCTATCACCCTGGTCCTCACATTCTGACCGCATATCAGCTATAACTGACATCAACTTCCACTGTTCTGATGCATGTTTCACCATCTGAGCAAATGATTTTCTACTTAATGCATCCTTCACAAAATTTCCATAACCTGGTGTGTACATCAAGTCAAAATCAAACATCTGGAGATATTCCATCCATCTCCTTTTTCTCAAGTTCAAATCCCTTGGTGAGAAAATGTGCTTCAAGATCTTATGATCCGTATATACTGTGAATTTCTCACCAAAGAGATAATAAAGCCACACTTTCAAAGCATGGAACACCACTGCCAACTCCAAACCCGGAGTTGGTTAGTTCTTCTAATGCACCCTCAACTGTCGTGATCCGTCCGCAAACACATGATTCCATTTCATGAGAACGCACCCCAACCCTAATTCCAATGCATTGCAATACACCACGTACCCTCTTCCTGGTTCTGGAAAAACCAAGATTGGTGCTGATGTAAGACGACCCTTTAGCTCTTTGAAACACTGCTGACACTGTTCATTCCACTGGAATGAAACATTTTTTCTTTTCAAAGCTATCATTGGTGATGCCAAACATGAAAAATCACAAACAAAATGGTGATAATACCCAGCTATACCAAGGAAACTCTATATCTCAAACACATTATTTGGTCGTTGCCACGAGAGAACAGCCTCTATATTTTCTGGATCCACTGAAACACCCCTTTCAGAAATCACATGGCCAAGAAAAAGAAATTCATGTATCCAAAAGTCACACTTTGACAATTTGGAATACAACAGATGATCCCTCAAGATCCCCAGCACTATCTCCATGTGCTGGTCATTCTCTACCCTTGTCTTTGAATACACCAGAATATCATCTACAAACACCACCACAAATGAATCTAGATATCTTTGAAATATCTGATTAATCAATGCCATGAACAATGATGGTGCATTAGTTAGACCAAAGGGCATAACCACATATTCATATGGCCATATATACTTCTAAAAGATGTTTTATGAATATCGTCCTTCATCACCCACAATTGATGATATCCCGACCTGAGGTCGATATTGGAGAACCCCTGGGCTCCCCTCAACTGGTCGAACAAATCATCCATTCGTGGAAGTGGATATCTGTAATTTATCATAACTTAGTTAAGTCTACGATAATCAATACAAAGCCTCAAGGTACCATCCTCATTTTTCACAAATGACCCTGGTGCTGCCCACAGAGACGTGCTCGGATGGATAAACCCTTTGTTTTCTAACTCTTCCAACTAGATTTTCAATTCCCGCAATTCAGCTGGTGCCATCCGATTAAACAGAAGTGAGATAGGACTGTTCCCTGGAAGGAGATCAATCGTAAACTCTACTTCTCATATAGGAGGTAACCCAGAGAATTCATCAGGAAAAACATCCATGAAGTGATTCACCACTACCAGACAAACACTCTGCTCAACACCCTCTACCGATTCCAATGAAAACACCGCCAACTAATACGATAACGTACCCACTACTGGTGCCAACAAACCCATTGCACCCTGCCTTTCGTGCTTTTCTCCTCTAAAGAGATGTCTAACACCATCGTGTGTTGTAAAAGCCAAGTCCACGCATCACAGTCGATGTAGGCCTTAAAAGCCACCAACCAATCCATTCCCAGGATTACATCATACCCATCCATATCTAGCATTGAGAAATTCCACACTATCTCAACCTATCCCACAATGATACAACATTCTCTACACAAGAAGGCTCGACACTCTCTTAGACCCAGAGGAGTGTGAAGTTTCAAAACTGAGGGAATCATTTATACCTTTTAACCCAGAAAATCAACCACACGTGCAGCAATAATAGAGTGTGAAGCACCCGTATCAAACAGCACTTGCATCAAGGAAGAATTTAAAAGAATAGTACCTCGCACCATGGATGGTCCTAACTGATCATCCACCACAATTTTCTCACCTACAAACACATGTTTTCTTTCCATACTCTACTCTTTATTGCTTTACTGAGGCATCATGGTATTCCAAAAATTATAATGACCCACTTTACTCTGCTACTGAGGGGTATACTGCTGCCCCCATCCCGTCGAAGCATACGACATCTTCAATCCCTGAGGAGTGTCACACGCACCTGGCCTTGGAGCATTCCGACAATAACACTGCAGATGGACCATCTACTTACAATTATGACATGCTCGAGGTTGTTCCATACAATCCCGCTTGATGTGGCCTGTAGAACCACACTGAAAGCATCCCATCTTTCTCTGGGGATTCGGAGGAAGAATTATCGATCTTGCCATCAGATTATATGTCATGTTCCCGCCCTGAGAATAAGTGTCCCTCATTCTATTGAACCCAGCATTAGAGTTCCCACTATTCCCCATGGGTACCACCATGCTTCCCCTACCCAAAGTTCCCAATAGATCCTGCTCAGCCACCGAGGCTCTATTCACTATTTCTGTGTAATCATCTATACCAACACCGCTATCTTTGAATGGAATTATTTCCTTAACCCCGCTTCAAAGATCCTTGCCTTAAACAACGTGCTACCCGCCACCTCGAGTGAAAACCGCACTAAGTTCATAAACTTAGCTACATACTCCGTAATAGACATCAGCTCTTGCTTCAAACTGAAGAAATCAGTAGTACGCTGAATTCTAAACAGATGTGGGTAGAATTTTCTATTAAACACTTCCTCAAAGCCTTCCCACGTCATACCCTGGTCCATCCCATCTTGGAATACCAACTCCCACCACTAAAGGGCAAGATCTTCTAACATATACGTGGCCAAATTCACTTTCAGCTCTACCAGCATTCCCAAGAACTCAAAGATCTTGTTCATTCTATTCAACCATGCTTCTGCCCTTTCTGGCTCTGAATCACCCCTGAAGATGGGTGTATTCTTCCATTGAAAATGAACTGCATGATTTACATTCCTTGGTTCATCACCTCTATTTCCACTTCCCATAGCTCGGAAAGCTTGAACTATACTTTTCACTAGCTGGTGGTGTAGATACCCGAAGCTTGACGTGCATAGACATTACATTACTTTTGCGGAATACTTAGTACATAACAAAAACAGACACACGAGGACCGTAATAGTTTATTGTCTTTGGAAACTTGGAATGTAATCTTCTAATCATGGTGAAACATCTCCCATAAAGATCTTCCCATTTTTGTTTCCTCACCTAAAATCTTTCTTTTAATCCTGGGGGAAAAGAAAAAATAAAAAGGGTGAGCTCAAATGCTCAGTAAGGGTAAGCATGGATAAAATAAAACATACCATATACATTTGAACTTAAAAAAACATGAACATTAAAAATATTGAGAAACGACATAAAAAATGGAAGTACATAAGTTATAGATCATAATGGAACATAAATCATGATAAAATAACATGGGAATAAAACATGTAAGTGTGGCATCCATTAAGCACATGTAATGATTTCCATAGTAGCCAAGGAATTTCTACCAAGACCATATTAGTGGACAAAGTCCCTTTTTGAATCGAGTTCACTCCTCATTCCAGTCCTGTAATACTGAACCGGATTAACTTACCGTTCCAGCCATGTCTATCTCATGAGATATAAATCTTTACCCAATGAATTGGAGGGAGATATAGGTCTCACCCATCTCATAATGAAATCATTCTTACTTGTGCCACAAAATAAACTTAAAACATTCATCATAACCCAAAGAATAAAATGGGTTTCATAAACATCATCCCTTCATCACATAATCCATATAAAAGAAATGGATATTTCATCATAATAAAAGTGAAACCATGTAAATCATAGAGACATTATACTTGAAACATACACATATGAAATAATGTCATCTTAGATGTAAAATGGTTTTGATAAAACACTTGAAAAGAATTCTTGAGGAAAATATCATTTCTTCTTCAATATCATTCTATTTTCACAAAATGTCATGTAATTTTAAAATAAAAGGATTTTGTTGAAAATAGACATGAAATACTTTGGAGGAAGCTTCATGAAAATAAGGCTTTATAAAACCGTAAAAATCTGTTCATGTCGTATATGTTAAAAAAACATTCTTCTTGTACTTTTTCCAGAAAAGTCAAAAAAGTACCTCATAACATAAACAAAAGAAAGATTCCTTACATACCATGTAGTAAAAGTAAAAAATGGGTAAAAAGAACTTTAAACATACATTAAAACACTTTTATAAAACCTGGACATGGATGATAACAATAACCCCAGTAAATACTTACGTATAAGAAATCTCAGATAAAAATGAGATTAGAAAAGTTATCCCTTACCTTAGGTCTGATATGCTTCGTACATATCCGAACCTCCTGTATAATGATTTAAATAATGTCATTGACTTATTACAGAATCATATTCATTGTTATGATATCATAAATGGTTCACTTATGACTTTATATTACCCGTTCTTTTGTAAATTCCATGTTAAAGAGCGTTTTGGGTAAAAGCGTTTCATTTGTCGTCCGTTTTTTGACTTGTAATTATTCATATGATTACTTAGATCATGTTTACTTAATTCCAGAATATAAAATATGTTTATATATAATATATATTAAGAATATACATATATATAATAGATCGATAAATGGAAATAAATACACCGTTCATGGAGACGGTAGGCCGTACGTACGCGTGAACATTGTTTTCATTTCCTCATTGAATTGAATGGAATTAATTGGATGACATAAATATAAATATACATAAATACAGTATCATTATTATGTCATATATTTCATGATTACTTATTATATATACTTTATAATCATTTATGAATGGATAATCATTGAGAATGAATCTCATCGCGTCGTGGAGATGATATTCCGTACGTACGCACGAGCGATGATATCGTTCCCATGATCGTGGAATTTTATTGGAGTGTATGTATACTATTACAGAATCAATATCACTTTACAATAATCATACATACTTATTATTTACACCATTATACCAATCCAAGTAAGGTGGTGGTGGAAAATAGATTACACCACGGCGTGGAGACGGTATTCCATACGTACGCACGCGCGGTGATTTCGTTTTCCGTAGGATGGATAGATGGTGAAATAGGGTTGTTTCATACTTATAATAACATATCAGTATATGAGTGATACTGATGTTATTAATTCATAATGAAACAACCTAAGAAGAAGAATTGGAAGAAGAAATAAAGGTGAAAGAATCGGTAACGGAAATTACCTCTTCTTTGAAGCGCCTCTTTGAGACCTCCTCTTAGGGTGCTAAAATTGATCTTTGAAGAAGACTAGGACCTCTAGGATGTTTCTAGGGAAGTGGAGAGGAGATATTGTCAGGTTTTGGCCGATCTTGAAGGCTCAAAGTGGTGTGAGGAAGATAGGGAGGAGGTTCCATTTTATAAGGGAGGAGAGGGGCACCTTTGGAATAACTAAAAATATTATTTAATTATAAAGTCAAATTCGGTTTTTAATAGATCAAAATTGATATATTTAGAAGCTAAGGTGGGTATGGGTCGAAATACTCTCATCCAATATAATTTAGACAAGTTTATGTATCAATTGTAAACTTATCATTTAGATTTAACTTTAAGATAGGTAATTTTACTTTTACCGTGTCTTCTTGTTTTCTTACACTATAAGGTTAATAAACTTACTATATCAAGACAAATGAACCCCAAGTTGTTTATTATTAATATATATAACCTTATATAATTCATTTGGATGAACTGTAGATTTTTAGGAATAAAATAACAATTAATAATATAGTATTTGTTTTAGAAACTATTTTATGTCAATTTTGACACTATTTGGCAATTGATTTTTGTGAAAATCATAACAGAATGATTAGTTCTAAAAAAATTAAATAAATAAATACTAACATGTCATATTAACATATAAAAATATTTTAATTCATAAAAAGTCTCAAATTACATTTATTTGGGTATTTATAACATCAATAATTTCAATATTTCATTAATAAGATAATTACTGCATCATCATTTTGTCATAAATATATTAGATTATTTAATGTCTAAAAATTATAAATAAAATAACATTATGTAGGAAATCTTTTTATATTTTAATGAATATTTATAGTCGAATTTATCTTATGTATAACCCTGTATTAAAAATGCTTTATTTATTAAAATTTGATTTTAACTATTTTAACCCTTCTTTAAATAAATTGATAATAAATGTCCTAATCTAAACCAAGTGGGCATAAATGGTCATATTTTATTCATAAGGTTTTTTTGGTCGAATTACACTTATCCAATAGAATTATGACATGTTTTAGGGTAATAATAATATCGTTTTTACCCTTAACTACCCTATTTACTTTTAACCATGGTAAATAAAAGTAAAAAGTTACTATTCACCAAAAAATATTTTTATCTCATTGAACCACATTTTACTTACTGAAATCAACCGTGTCTCTCGGATTTTTGAAATTCCACTCACAGAAGTGGTAAAATTATGTTTTATGAAAAAATTTAGTTTTTTAACTACCACTTAGTGGTTTCACTATTCATCAAAAAAATGAATGTTTCCAGAAAAATACCAAAAATTAGGCCTATGATATATTTGATATTATGAATTCAAAAATGATGTTTATTTTACCAAATTAAAAACATATCAGTTACATTAACTAATTTAAAAATTAATTCCCGTCATCAAAACAAATAGCGTGTTTTTAAAAGATAATAAATATCAAAATATTGACACTTGTTTATGTCTGGTTTAAATGTGAAATTACATCCAATGACCAACATTGTATTAAATTTTAAAAATATATTCTAAATATACTTTAAAACCACTCAAATTAATAATTTATCACTATTAATTATTTCAATTAAAAAAGTTGTTTTTAATTTAAATTTAGTAATTTCCACTATTCATCAGAATATGAAAGTTATCCGAAAAGTACCAAAATTTCACCCTAAGATAATTTTGATATTCCGAATCAAAAAATGAAGTCTATTTTGAAAGATAAAATTTATAAAATTTCCAAAAGTGGGTATTACTATTCATAATGTCTAGTTCATAATAATATTATAATAATATCTCGTTTAGTGAAACTCGGTATTGCGTACTACACACGCTATCGAGGAAGGTCGTGATTGCGTGTAATACAGCCAAGTTAGGGTTACGTGTTGTGAAAGAATCCTTCGTTGTCTCGTATAATAGAATCCAACCATATTTCATTTATACATTGAATATATATATATATATATACACGCACTCAATGTTGCGTAGAATGACTATTATAAACCAAACTTGAAATTGTGTGTAACACAATATAAGAATAGTGTTGTGTATACTTCAAGATAATAAAGTGTGGCGTATAGAACAAGATAATATTATTGTATCATAAAACACATGACATCAAATAAATTAAAAAGAATACTTATCTTAAAATATCGGGTTGTTACATTCTACCCCCCTTAAAATGAATTTCGCCCTCGAAATTCGTCGGGGTTATAAATGGTTTACTACACGAAAGTTTATTTAATAGAAACCCACATCGTAAAAAGGAATACCAAAACATGGATTTAAAAACTAAAGTATGAAACGTAATGGTTACCCAAATTAACTCATCACTGGGATTCCACGTAGGAGAACATAGGTGAAAATATGGATATGGAAGAAAACTCTAACAATCATGTTCTGATGGAGAGTGGTTGAGGAAATGGCTATGAAAAATCCAACAATCACAAAGTCATAAATTTGTTATGATCTAAGGTACCATCTAATTCATCGGATATGAGAGCACTATGACAACATTTTTAGTTTTCAATATCATTTCCCTAAAGTTGAAAATTCTGAATTAGAAGAAATACTTGCTTGATTTTGGTACAATCTCACTGTTGTTCGTGCTTTGAACAATTTCCACTTCATCTCTTAAAGAAATGAAGTTGAATTTGTTATTCGTGAAGTGTTAACAGATCATGTGATAGAATGATGGGTCATTCCATCTATTTTAAACAAAAGGTTAGAAAAAGTTATCAAGTATACATAAGTCAATCTGTAGTGAGATTAATCATATATGGTTCCTAAAATGGACTTATACTTCATATATCATACTGCTTAATATAATAAAACTAGTTTTTACTAAACAAGGACTTCGTGTAGGCCAGTGGTAGGCAATAAAGGCCAGTCGCACTTCGGTTGTGGGTTCGATTCCCATAGCCTTGTCTGATGCAATGGGTTGTCGCCCGTCCTGCAGGTTGTCCTTTTTCTAAAACTACATTACTATAACATCCCATAAATAATATCGAAAAAAACTTCTATCCTTAAACAATACTAACTTATGTCCAACATAATCCATTCCAATCTTTAGGCTTATCCATAATACTGCAGTCCACTCTCATATTATAGTGAAAATGATTACTAGAGATTTCATATAACAAGCATGTTAATTCCATCGTTGATCCCCATATATCATGAGATATCTCTTGTTGGTCACCTTCCAAACATTCGAAGGCATTAATCATGTATTCTCTTGAAAAAAAAAAGAATACCGATTGAATCTTAGTGAAAACATGATTGATATCAAAATACAACTCTTTTCACATACCAAAACCTCGAACCATGATATAACTATTTCCTTACATCAGTCATGAGCTCATGAGTACTGTAAAACATTTAATTTTCTCCTTTTCCCTTCATCATGTGCATATCATCTTTTTTATAAAAATATCTCAATCACTTTCTATGGTTACCGGTACCATAAAATTATTGAAAACCACAATAGACCAATACATAAATATTCCAATATTCCACGATACTATATACAACATTATTTTGGAATCCAATTACATAAACACTTAATAATTCCACCACATCATTGTCATATTCAACATCGCCAATAGTGATCGCATGTGACTTCCCTTTGTCCTTTTCCTTAAGTGGTTTCTCATGTCAATCATCACTAACCCTTGGATTGGGGCATTTATTAGCATAATGCCCCATTTCCTTGCACTTGAAGTATTTAAGTATTTGTGGTGCGTTCTCTACAGTCTTTTCTTTATTCACATCATTAGAAACCTTTTTTCCACTACTTCGACACTCAAGTTCTCGATGACCTTCTTTTCCACACTTAAAACATTTTTTAGTCCCTTTAAGACAATCTCTACCATGCTTCTTTCCACACTTTGAGCATAAGGAAACATTCATCTTATTTTCACCATTATTCTGAGATTTCTCCTTGAACTCCATATTTTGTTTCTTGTCAAAACCATGAGATGGATATGTAACACCAACATACATTTCTACCTTAATAGAACATGGCACAATTTCTTCATAGCTACTGAAGTCTCTTATAGCTAATTCCCTTCGAATATTTTGTTTTAAGCCACTGAAGAATCAATCAACATTACTTTCAGGTTGGATGATAAAGCCAGATTCATACCTTGCAAGACCTGTAAAATTCGCTTCATATAAACCAACAGATTCATCATCCTTTTTCTTTAGTTCAAGAAACTCCTTCTCCATCTTTGTTTGAAGAATACGAGGGAAGTACTTATTGAAAAATAAGTTCTTGAACTTGTCCCATTCCATGGACTCAATTTCGTCTCTTGGCCTCCTATTCTTGATAAGATTCCACCATTGATCAGCTTCACCTTCCAAATGATATACTGCTAAGATGACTTTATCATGTTCAGAACATTGAAGAACTGAAAATATCTTTTCAGTGGTACTGATCCATTGTTCAGCAACGAGTGGATCATAAGACCCACTGAAAGAAGGTGGACGTTGCCTCATGAAGGACTCAATAGAATATTGTTCCCTTCTCTGCTCATTTGGAAGTCCAGAATAATTCATAGCTTGTGTAAGTATTGCAATAAGATTTTTCACTCCATCTCCTATAACATTTGTTTGTTCAGGAGGACAATCATTGCATTGTCCATTGCATTGATCAATATGGTTCCTTCGGGTTCCATCCATCGTCTAAAACTCAAAAAGAATAGTGTGAGAGGAAAAAATCATGCTAGGGAAAACAACATAATAAAGGGGGATTACCTTCAATATCTAACATATTAGGTTTAATTCTAAGATCGTTACCATAATTCTAGGACTATAACCTATACGTATACTAATCCTTAGGGGCATCCCTAGACATACCTTAGACATATCTCTATGGATTTCACTAAAGTTTTCACATCCTAGTTTCCAAAGATTGACTATAACCTTCCTCTGATACCAACTGTAGAGACTCGATGCTTGACGTACATAGACATTACATTACTTTTCCGGAATACTTAGTACATAACAAAAACATACACACAATGACCGTAATAGTTTAGTGTCTTTGGAAACTTGGAACGTAATCTTCTAATCGTGGTGAAACATCTCCCATAAAAATCTTCCCATTTTTGTTTCCTTACAAAAAATATTTCTTTTAATCTTGGGGGAAAAGAAAACATAAAAAGGTTGATCTCAAATACTTATTAAGGGTAAGCATGGATAAAATAAAACATACCATATACATTTGAACTTAAAAAAACATGAACATTAAAAATATTGAGCAACGACATAAAAAATGGAAGTACATAAGGCATAGATCATAATGGAACATAAATCATGATAAAATAGCATGGGAATAAAACATGTAATTGTGGAATCCATTAAGCACATGTAATTATTTCCATAGTGGCCAAGTCATTTCTGCCAAGACCATCTTTGTGGACAAAGTCCCTTTCTGAATCAAGTTCACTCCTCGTTCCAGTCTTGTAATACTGAACCGGATTAACTTACCATTACATCCATGTCTATCTCATGAGATATAAATCTTTACCCAATGCATTGGAGGGAGATATAGGTCCCACCCATCTCATAATGAAATCATTCTTACTTTTTCCACAAAATAAACTTAAAACATTCATCATAACCCAAAGAATAAAATGGGTTTCATAAACATCATCCCATCATCACATAATCCATATAAAAGAAATGGATATTTCATCATAAGAAAAGTGAAACCATGTAAATCATAGAGACATTATACTTGAAACATACACATATGAAATAATGTCATCTTAGATGTAAAATGGTTTTGATAAAACACATGAAATGAATTCTTGAGGAAAATATCCTTTCTTCTTCAATATCATTCTCTTTTCACAAAATGTCATGAAATTTTAAAATAAAAGGATTTTGTTGAAAATAGAAATGAAATATTTTCGAGGAAGCTTCATGAAAATAAGGCTTTATAAAATCTTAAAAATCCATTCGTGCCGTATAAGTTAAAAAAACATTCTTCTCGTACTTTTTCCAGAAAAGTCAAAAAAGTACCTCGTAACGTAAAAAAAAGAAATATTCCTTACATGACATGTAGTAAAAGTAAAAAATGGGTAAAAAGGGCTTTAAAAATACATGAAAACACTTTTATAAAACCTATACATGGATGATAACAATAACCCCAGTAAATACTTACGTATAAGAAATCTCAGATAAAAATGAGATTGGAAAAGTTATCCCTTACCTTAGGTCCGATATGCTTCGTACATATCCAAACCTCCTGTATAATGATTTAAATAATGTCATTGACTTATTACAGAATAATATTCATTGTAATGATATCATATATGGTTCACTTATGACTTTATATTACCCGTTCTTTTTTAAATTCCATGTTAAAGAGCGTTTTGGGTAAAATCATTTCATTTGTCGTCCGTGTTTTGACTTGTAATTATTCATATGATTACTTAGATCATGATTAATTAATTCCAGAATATAAAACATGATTTATATATAATATATATTCAGAATATACATATATATAATAGATTGATAAATGGAAATAAATACACCGTTCATGGAGACGGTAGGCCGTACGTACGCAAGAACGTTGTTTTCGTTTCCTCATTGAAATGAATGGAATTAATTGGATGACATAAATATCTATATAAATAAATACAGTATCATTATTATGACATATATTTCATGATTACTTATTATATATACTTTATAATCATTTAGAAATGGTTAATCATTGAGAATGAATCTCATCGCGTCGTGGAGACGGTATTCCGTACGTACGCACGAGTGATGATATCGTTCCCATGATCGTGGAATTTTATTGGAGTGTATGTATACTCTTACAGAATCAATATCACTTTACAATAATCCTATATAGTTATTATTTACACCATTATATCCATCCAAGTATGCTGGTGGTGGAAAATAGATTACACCACGGCGTGGAGACGGTATTTCGTACGTACGCACGCGCGGTGATTTCATTTTCCATAGGATGGATAGATGGTGAAATATTGTTGTTTCATACTTATAATAACATATCAGTATATGAGTGATACTTATTTTATTACTTCATAATGAAACAACCTAAGAAGAAGAAGTGGAAGAAGAAATAAAGGTGAAAGAATCGGTAACAGACATTACCTCTTCTTTGAAGCGCCTCTTTGATACCTCCTCTTAGGGCACTAAAATTGGTCTTTGAAGAATACCAGGACCTCTAGGATGTTTCTACGGAAGTGGAGAGGAGATATTTTCAGGGTTTTGCCGAGCTTGAAGGCTCAAAGTGGTGTGAGGAAGAGAGGGAGGAGGTTCCCTTTTATAAGGGAGGAGAGGGGAACCTTTGGAATAACTAAATATTTTATTTTATTATAAAGTCAAATTCGGTTTTTAATAGCTAAAAATTGATATATTTCGAAACTAATGTGGTGATGGGTCTATATAATCTCATACAATAGAAGTTAGACAAGTTTAGGTATCAATTTTAACCTTATCATTTAGATTTAACTTTAAGTTAGATAATTTAACTTTTACCATGTCTTCTTGTTTTCTTACACTATAAGGTTAATAAACTTACTATATCAAGCCAACAGTACCCCAAGTAGTTTATTATTAATATATATAACCTTATATAAGTCATTTGGCCTAACCTTAGATTTTTAGGAATAAAATAACAATTAATAATATAGTATTTGTTTTAAAAACTATTTTATGTCAATTTTGACACTATTTGGAAATTGATTTTTGTGAAAATCATAACAGAATGATTAGTTCTCATAAATTTAATTAAAGAAATACTAACATGTCATATTAACATATAAAATTATTTGAATTCATAAAAAGCCTCAAATTACATTTATTTGGGTATTTATAACATCAATTATTTCAATATTTCATTAATAAGATAATTATTGCATCATCATTGTGTCATAAATAAATTAAATTATTTAATGTCTAAAAATTATAAATAAAATACCTTTATGTTGGAAATCTTTATAGATTTTTAATGAATATGTATAGTCTAATTTATCTTATGTATAACACTATAATAAAAATTCTTTAGTTATTAAACTTTGATTTTAACTATTTTGACCCTTCTTTAAATAAATTGATAATAAATGTCCTAATCTAATCCAAGTGGGCCTAAATGGTCATATTTTATTACTAAGGTTGTTTTTGGTCGAATTACACTTATCCAATAGAATTAGGACATGTGTTAGGGTAATAATAATATCATCTTTACCCTTAACTACCCTATTTACTTTTAACTGTGGTAAATAAAAGTAAAGAGTTACTATTCACCAAAAATTATTTTCATCTCATTGAACCACATTTTACTTACTGAAATCAACCGTGCTTCTTGGATTTTTGAAATTCCACTCACAGAAGTGGTAAAATTAATTTTTATGAAAAATTTAAGTTTTTTAACTACCACTTAGTGGTTTCACTATTCATCAAAAAAATGAAAGTTTCCAGAAAAATACCAAAAATTAGGCCTAATCTATATTTGATATTATGAATTCAAAAATGATGTTTATTTTACCAAATTCAAAACATATCAGTTACATTAACTAATTTAAAAATTAATTCCCGTCGTCAAAACAAATAGAGTGTTTTTAAAAGATAATAACTATCAAAAGATTGACATTTGTTTATGTTTGGTTTAAATGTGAAATTACATCCAATGACCAAAATTGTATTAAATTGTAAAAAATATATTCTAAATATACTTTAAAACCACTCAAATTAATAATTTATCACTATTAACTATTTCGATTAAAAAAGTTGTTTTTAATTAAAATTTAGTAATTTCCACTATTCATCAGAATAGGAAAGATATCCGAAAAGTTCCAAAATTTCACCCTAAGCTAATTTCGATATTCCGATTCCAAAAATGAAGTCTATTTTGAAAGATAAAATTTATAAAATTTCAAAAAGTGGGTATTACTATTCATAACGGCTAGTTCATAATAATATTATAATAATATCTCGTTTAGTGAAACTCAGTATTGCGTACTACACACGCTATCGTGGAAGGTTGCGATTGCGTGTAATGCAGCCAAGTTAGGGTTTCGTGTTGTGAAAGAATCCTTCGTTTCCTTGTATAACAGAATCCAACCATATTTCATTTATACATTGAATATATATATATGCACTCAATGTTGCGTTGAATGACTATTATAAAACGAACTTGAAATTGTGTGTAACACAATCTAAGAATAGTGTTGTGTATACTTCAAGATAATACAGTGTGGAGTATAGCACAATATAATCTTGTTGTAGCATAAAACACATGACATCAAATAAATTAAAAAGAATACATATCATAAAATATCGGGTTGTTACAGCTAGTTCACCTGAGGCTCAGGTGCAACCACATTCTCAGCATCCTCCTTTGGTTTGTCTCTACAACGCCTACCCGGTGCCATTTCTATAAACAGAAAACAAAAAACCATGAGTCTCACTTCCGTAGACATCAAAGAAATCCCTTTTCAAATCACATTATACAACAGTATCACAACAAGGCTTTCCACCATTTCACATTTTTCCACATGTGCCAAGTTTCACCATTGTGAAAACCAAACCATTTTCAAAATACCAATTTATTCACATTACAATTTAAAATATTCTTATCACATCATAAATCATTATACCCCAATGAAATATGCATCATATATGGAAGTCATTTCTACCATGCATGTCGTGCTCATCTCATTGGCTACACCCACGACATTGAGATATCCAATGCCTATAAGTGTCTCCAAACCACTTATGTACCCAACTCCCCGGTAACTTGAATTTCAGCATAAAAGGGTTAGCTACATCCTTTTATGCTATACATTCCAAGTTCCGACATTCCTACACCTTTCTAACATCCCAACTCAAGGAATCTACCAAAATGAATGTCAACACAAAATCAGAGAATCAACTCCAAAGGACCGAACAAACTGATACCACTTGTAACACCCTGCCCCTACCTCATTGGCTTGAGGAGGCGGTGAGGGTTACTTGGCCTTAAGTGACGTTACCAAGGCACTAGAGGCTGGAAATAAATGTCTAGGGCTCTAAGAACCATTGGGGAACGATTTTCCCATGAGACAAAACCAACCAAACAACCACAACTAAAAGATGCATGTTAACAAGACCAAACTCATGCATTACCAAAGATAACCAGATAATCCATAATCTCACATGCCAAAACAACCCAATACTGTTGGTCGGAGAGTGATGGAAAGAGGGGGGGTGAATTTCCTTTTAAAAATTAATTAACAATTTAAAAACAATTTATAAATGCAGCGGAAATAAAAGGGGCAAGACACAATTTGATAACGGAGTTCGGCTTAAACCAAAGCCTACGTCTCCGCTCCCAACTCAACCGTTGAGATCTTTACTTCAGCTTGATTTTTAATGGTTGTAGCAAGAAACCCACTAGCCGTTTTAAGGTAGGCTAGATCACCTTCGTACAGCTTGGTTTTTTATGATGGTTGTAGCAAGAAACCCAAAATGAAAGTGAGGAAGAAAAAGGATGGTTTGTTTTAATACAAACCCAATGAATAACTAAACAATTGAAAAAAATAAATTACAACAAACTTGAGGAAGCCTTGAGTGCCAAGAGTGTGAGAGTAGTTGATGTAGAGGCAGCCCAAGCTTCAAGGATGGAGGTGGATCACAAGTAGCCTTGGAGATTTGTCGTTAGAGCTCTAAGGGATTAAAATATCATTCCAATGTTTCGGTGGTGTTCCCAGCATCCATCCTCGTCTATTTATAGGAGAATTATCCCCAAATACTTCAATATAGCCGTTGGAGGGCTTCCGGAGCCGTTAGGGGTCAAAAGTACACGTCTAGTAAAAGCCCAAAGGCTAGTTTGACTGGGCTTACTGGCTGACCGGTGCTTGGCCACCGGCTGGCCGGTGCACCAGACAGAAGGCAGAGCTTTCTGTCTGGCCTCCACCGGCTGGCCGGTGCTGGGCCACCGGCTGGCCGGTGGTCCAGACACCAGCCGGACGGTGGCACCTGGAAGTGGGCAAAGCCTACTGTCTGGTTCCACCGGCTGGCCGGTGGTCAGGCACCGGCTGACCGGTGGAACCTGGCAGAGAGCATTGCTCCTTCCAGAGACCACCGGCGGGCCGGTGGACTCAGAGAGTCCTTTTCCAGTCTTCTTGGGCCAACTCTTTGGCAACCTTTTTCCTATCATCAAAAACACTTGAAAACAAGTTAGAACGCGATGAGAGTGATTGTGATCATTAAAACCCAAGAGAGAGGGGTACAACAATCTCCCCCTATTTTGATGATCACAATCACAAAAGAGAAAGTTTTTTAAAAAGGATATGCCAAGTAAAAGAAAAAAAGGAACTTGGACATGAAAAAATTTAGTGATCATTTTAATACAATAATTTCATAGATGTATCATGTATTGAAAAAGATATTAATCTTGTAAGGATTGAAATAAAGAGAATGGTTTATTTTGAAATTGTAATCATAGTTCATTTAAAAGAACAACTGAAATCAAAAACTTAACCATTTAAAAACAGATTTTGATGAAAGTAATAACTTAAAATTGAAATTTTAAAAAGAGCACTTAATTAAATGAAATAAGTAACTAAGTAATAGAGAGTTTTTCTCCCCCTTTGGGATTATCAAAATAGGAGGAAAAGTATGAAAGAAAATTATAAAAACAATAATAAAGAGGTAAGAAATGACAATAAGGATGGATAGATAAGACAACTTGAATTTTATAAAAGTTGAAACGTTACATAGAAAGTTCAAAATACAAATACAAAGACAAGTCAAAAACAGGAATGGCTCTATTCACTCCTAGAGGGCCAAGAGTGACGACGACGCCTGAAGGTCGGAGGAGCCGGAGGAGCCTGGACCGCCTCAAAGCGACGATCTAGAGAATCAATCCGAGAGTGGAGCTGATCAAACTGAGAGCTGATGTAAGAAAACTGTCGGTCGAGCCGAGTCTCAATCTGATCCTGGAAGCGAAGGAATTGATCAGCCGTCACCGACAAGCCACCAGAATCAGCGGGAGGGGGCACAGCCTCAGCAGGCTCCGGTGCATCATCACCCGCTCCATCTCCCTCATCAGCAGCAGCAGCTGCCTGACCTTCGCTGTCACCACTCCCTTCCTCTTCATCAGCACCATTGTCCTCACTATCTGATAGAGGATAGGCAGCGGCAATGGCAGTAGGCATGGCATGGGTAGGAGGGTGTGAATGTGTCTGAGGGGAGTAAGCCTTGAGAAGGCCCACCTTGTCAGTAATCCACTCCTGACGCCAAGGATGCCAACGAATGTTCATCTGTTGCACCATCATAAAATTGATGATGCTATCCTTCTTTGGCTGCTCGAAGGAGGTAGCACGGAGAGGGACATCAAGAAAGGTAAAGATTTTGGTCAACAAGTGCCCGTGAGGTAGAGTTTTGGACCGGCGCGGGTGCTCAGCCACATAAGACATGGCCCGGAACAGGAACCGGACCAAATTGAAATGAATGCCTCTAGTGATATAAGAAAGAAGATAAATATCAATAAATTTCACCGTATCGTGATCACCGATACGGGGTGCAAGGGTGGTCTGAATGAGGCGCTCAATGATGCGATGGTTAGGGGAGATCTGGGAGAGCTTGACAATGGGATCAGTGGGCTGCCCTGTGAGATGCTCAAGAGCGACAGCAAGATCAAATTCAGGGTCCCGAGGAAACTCCTCCTGAGCAAAAGCATGAGGTCCAACATGAGGAACCCCTAGCATCCTGGCAATCTCCAAAGAAGTGATAGTGATGGGTTTCCCAAGAGCGGTGGTAGAGATGGTATCGACGTCGTCAGAAACTGACCACGTCAGGTGAGCATAAAATTCTTTGACAAGAAGGGGATAAATGACATCCTTCTCAGGAGGTTCAAAAAAGGAATGCCAGTGTTGATATTCAATAATCGAGAAAAGCTCGAGACGAGCAGAATACAGCCAAGAATAATCAATTACTCTACCCGGCAGAATGACTTTGTCATTCCAAATGTCCGGAAGTTGAGGGATTAAAGGAGGAGGAGGTGCCTCTTGAGCGATGCCCTTTCCTTTGCGTGAAGAGCGAGGACCCATGATGGCAGAGGAAGAAAAAAAGAGAGATATTGAGAGAAGAAGGAGTTTGAGAGAGAAAGGAGGAAGAAAGGAGTCTAGGGCAAGAGGGAGGCGCTGGTTTGGAGGTGTTGCACGAGAGGGAGAGAAAGAAATGGGAGGGGAAGGGTTTAATTTAATTTTTAACCCTTTCCCCGGCAGGCCCAAAAAAATAAAACCCGACACCACCGGTTAACCGGTGATGTACCACCGGTTGACCGGTGGTATTAAAATTCATAAAAAATTAAAATAAAATAAAATAAAAAAGGAGTTTAAATAACATAAAAAGAAATAAAAGTAAGCCAATAAGAGTCAAATATTTAATAGTGCTCATTGACGAATCATTCCTAACTCCCCCTTAATAAAATCAAAACGTTCAACCGGGAGCGGTTTGGTAAAAATATCAGCTAATTGGAAATCAGTAGAAATGAAGTCCAAAGTGATATCCCCTTTTTGAAAATGGTCACGAAGGAAATCATGCCTTAAATCTATATTCTTAGTCCTATAATGTTGTATTGGATTCTTAGAAATACTAATGGCACTAGTGTTGTCACACCGTATAGGGACATGATCGTAGGAAAGGCCATAATCCAAGAGAGTGTGCTGCATCCAAATAATTTGGGCACAACAATTACCAGCTGCTACGTACTCGGCCTCGGCAGTAGAAAGAGCAACACAATTTTTCTTTTTTCTACTCCATGAAACAAGGGACTTACCTAGCAGATGACAGGTTCCACTAGTACTCTTACGATATAATTGACATCCGCCAAAATCAGCATCCGAATATGAAGAAAGTTCGAAAGAAGTATTAGAGGGATAAAACAAACCAATGTTTTTTTATCCTTTTAAATACTTAAAAATTCTTTTGACCGATTTAAAATGAGATTCTTTGGGATTGGCTTGAAAACAAGCACAAAGTCAAACACTGAACATGATGTCAGGACGGGTCGAAGTTAGGTAAAGTAGACTCCCGATCATACTCCTATAAAGCTTGTTATCCACCGGTTTCCCGGCTTCATCTAACGTAAGTTTACAAGAAGTACTCATGGGGGTACTAATTTCCTTTACATGATACATACCAAAACGACTTAAAAGTTCGTTTGTGTATTTGCCTTGGTTTAGAAAAATACCATTTGAATTTTGAAGGATTTGAAAACCAAGAAAAAATTTTAATTCCCCCATAAAGCTCATTTCAAATTCTTTTCTCATTAAATATGAAAAATCAGTACAAAGTGATTCTTTGGGTGAACCAAATATAACGTCATCAACGTAAATTTGGACAATTAAATGATCTTTGGAAGTGTGTTTTAAAAATAAGGTACAATCAGCTTGACCCATTTTAAAATCATTTTCTAAAATAAATTTTGTTAACCACTCATACCATGCCCGAGGGGCTTGTTTTAAGCCACATAGAGCCTTGGTTAACTTAAAAACATGATTTGGAAATTTTGGATCTTCAAAACCCGGGGGTTGTTCAACAAAGATTTTTTCTGAAATAAAACCATTTAAAAAAGCACTTTTAACATCCATTTGAAAAAGTTTCAAATTTAAGTGAGCGGCGAATGCCAACAAGATCCTAATGGATTCCAATCTAGCAACGGGCGCAAAGGTTTCACCATAATCAATTCCTTCTTCTTGATTATAGCCCTTAGCTACTAGGCAAGCCTTGTTCCGGGTTATATTTCCTTGATCATCATGTTTGTTCCTAAAAACCCATTTAGTGCCAATAATTGGATGATCATTGGGTCTTTCAACAAGAGTACAAACATCATTTCTAGAGAATTGATTTAATTCCTCTTGCATTGCAAGAACCCAATTCTCATCATTAATGGCATCATTAATGGTTTGAGGCTCTAGTTGAGAAAGAAAGGCTTGATGTTCAACCTCGTTGAGGATTGATCTTCTAGTTCGAGTACCGGCTTGAAGATCACCTATAACATTTTCTAAAGGATGGTCTCTAGAAGGTTTCCAAACCTTAGGCAAGGTGGAAGGCGAAGAAGGTGAAGAGGGTTCTTGATGGTCATCCTCCTTGGGAGGAGAAGAGGAATCATTAAAATGCAGCTTATCAAGCTTATCTTCAACATCTTCAATGACCGGGTGAGGTTTTGGAAGAGTTTCATCAAATTTGATGTGAGATGATTCTTTGATGGTTTTTGAACGTTTATTGAAGACACGATAGGCTTTGCTTGAGTTGGAGTACCCAAGAAAAATACCTTCATCGGATTTGGCATCAAATTTCCCGAGGTTATCTTTTGTGTTAAGGATAAAGAATTTACAACCAAACACTTTAAAATAACCAACTTTGGGCAATTTGCCTTTCCAAAGTTCATAGGGGGTTTTCTTAAGAAGGGGTCTTACAAGGACTCTATTGATAGTATAACAAGAAGTGTTTACCGCCTCGGCCCAGAAATATTGAGGGAGGTTGAATTCACTAAGGAGGGTTCGAGCAATTTCTTGGAGAGTTCGGTTTCTCCTTTCAACCACTCCATTTTGTTGTGGAGTCCTAGGGGCAGAGAAGGTGTGATTGTATCCTTGAGAGGAACATAATTCATTGAATTCTTTGATCTCAAATTCACCTCCATGGTCACTACGGAGCGATATAATTTTATATCCTTTTTCGTTTTCTACTTTCCTAGAGAATTTCAAAAAGGTTCTACAAGCATCATTTTTATGATCTAAAAAGAAAACCCAAGTGAAACGAGAAAAGTCATCTACTAGGACAAAGGTATAGGATTTTCCACCTAGACTTGCTACAGGGGTAGGACCAAAAAGATCAAGATGAAGGAGCTCAAGAGATTTTGAGGTGGACACTTCCTTCTTAAATTTGAAAGAAGATTTGTGTTGCTTGCCAAGTTGGCATGGCTCACAAATCAAATCTTTCTTAAACTTAAGTTTAGGAAGGTCACGGATGAGCTTGTTCTTATTAAGCTTTAGAAGTGAATGAGAGCTACAATGCCCCAACCTTCTATGCCAAAGCCAAGACTCATTGTCAAGAGCACTTAAACATTTAACATTTTGGCTAGCTAAAGACTTTAAATCAATAATGTAAACATTTTGAAAACGGGAAGCAGAAAATATCAATTTGTTTTGAAAATCAAACACATTGCATAAATCATTTTGAAAATTCACCGAAAAACCACTATCACAAAGTTGACTAATGCTAATTAAATTATGATTTAAACCTTTAACAAATAAAACATCTTTAATTAAGGAGGTGCTACCAAGACCAATGGTACCTATTCCGGCGATCTTGCTTTTTGAATTGTCACCGAAGGTGACGTATCCTCCATCGAATTCTTCAAGGGAATTGAACTCGGAGGGATCACCACACATGTGCCTCGAGCATCCGCTGTCGAGGTACCACGAGCCTTTCGAAGTCCTACTTTTTTGGTGTTTATCCTACAAAATCAAGAGAGAACAGATTTTGGTACCCATATAAGTTTGGGTCCGGAAAGATTAGCTAAAAGAGACTTTTGAACCCATACTTGTCTAGAAGGATACATCCTAAGATATTCATCCGAGTAGGTAATGATTTTGGGGCGGCCATATCTAGCATTTTTACAATCTCATTCATAAATCATATGTCCGGTTTTTCTACAATAATTACAGAATTTATTTTGAGAGATCCCCCTTACAAAAGTAGTGGGTGCTCTAGAAGAGGTGGCTTGCTTGTTAAAGCCAAGTCCATGTGTGGTTCTAACCGAACGTTGAGAACCTAGCAATTTGGTCAAATTTTGTTCACCTTGGGTGAACTTGGCAAGAGATTCCCTTAAATCTTTAATAGTTGAATTCAAAGAATCAACATTTTGAATATCTTGGACCTTAAGGGCAAGTTCCTCATTCTTTTTGAGAAGTTGATTTTTTCAGAAATTAGAATTTTGTGTTTCTTTTCTAAGGCCAAAAATTTAGAGGTAAGTTCGTGAAAACCTTCCTCTAATTGATCTCTCGCATTTTGGAGATCTTCATAAGACATTTCATTATTAAAATAAGAAGATGAGGAAGAGGAGTCGGAAGAAGATACCTCATCAAGTGCCATTAGGCATTTTCCACCTTCATCGCTTGAGTCGCTTGAAGACATGGAGTCATCGCTTGCACTCCATGTTGACGCTTTGAAAGCCTTCTTGTTTTTCTTTTCCTTTAACCTTTTCTTGAAAAGAGAGAACTCCGGTTTGATGTGGCCTTTCTTTCCACATTCAAAGCATGTAACTTCTTTTTCTGCTTTTGGCTCTTCCTTTCGTGCCCTTTGAAAATTCTTCTTTTTCTTCATGAACTTGCTCATTTTTCTTGCAAGTTGAGCAATCTCGGATCCGCTATCATCGGAGGAGCTTTCTTGCTTTGCTTTGAATTCTATGTTCTTTTTCTCCTTGAAGATGTTACCTTCTTTATCGGCTTGCCTCTTCATGGTAATCTCATAGGTCATAAGTGATCCAATGAGTTCTTCAACCGGCATTTTCTTGACATCTTTCGCTTCTTGGATTGTCGTCACCTTTGAAGCCCATGAGCTTGGTAGAACCCAAAGAATCTTCTTGACCATTGTCTCTGCAGAAAAATCATCTCCAAGAGACTTTCTCCCATTACACACATCAGTGAAGCGAGTAAACATTTCCGTAATAGATTCGTGTGGGTGCATGGTGAAACTTTCAAAGTCTTGACGATACATATCTAATCTAGTGTCTTTGACTTTGTTAGTGCCCTCATGGGTCACTTCCAAAAGCTTCCAAATTTCATGAGAAGTGGTGAAAGTAGAAATACGATTAAATTCATTACGGTCTAACCCACAATGAAGAGCATTCATGGCTTTGCCATCTAGCTCAAAATTAGCAATGTCTTCGGGGGTCCATTTAGACTCATCTTTGCTAGAGAGAGTATATCCTTGAAAAACAATTCTATATATAGGATAGCCAATACTTCTAAGAAATGTAATCATGCGAGTTTTCCAATAATTGTAGTCGGTTCCATCAAAGAATGGAGCCCGAGTCATGGAATACCCTTCGGGTGCTTGTGAGGAAGAAGCCATCACTATGGATTTTGAGTTTGTAACCGGTTAAGGTATTACACAAACTCTCCCTTTGATACCAATTGTTGGTCGGAGAGTGATGGCAAGAGGGGGGGTGAATTGCCTTTTAAAAATTAATTAACAATTTAAAAAAAAAATTATAAATGCAGCGGAAATAAAAGGGGCAAGACACAATTTGATAACGGAGTTCGGCTTAAACCAAAGCCTACGTCTCCGCTCCCAACTCAACTGTTGAGAGATTTACTTCAGCTTGCTTTTTAATGGTTGTAGCAAGAAACCCACTATCCGTTTTAAGGTAGGCTAGATCACCCTCGTACAACTTGCTTTTTTATGATGGTTGTAGCAAGAAACCCAAAATGAAAGTGAGGAAGAAAAAGGATGGTTTGTTTTAATACAAACCCAATGAATAACTAAACAATTGAAATAAATAAATTACAACAATCTTGAGGAAGCCTTGAGTGCCAAGAGTGTGAGAGTAGTTGATGTAGAGGCAGTCCAAGCTTCAAGGATGGAGGTGGATCACAAGTAGCCTTGGATATTTATCGTTAGAGCTTTAAGGGATCAAAATATCATTCCAATGTTTCGGTGGTGTTCCCAGCATCCATCCTCGCCTATTTATAGGAGAAATATCCCCAAATACTTCAATATAGCCGTTGGAGGGCTTCCGGAGCCGTTAGGGGTCAAAAGTACAAGTCCAGTCAAAGCCCAACGGCTAGTTTGACTGGGCTTACCGGCTGACCGGTGCTTGGCCACCGGCTGGCCGGTGCACCAGACAGAAGGAAGAGCTTTCTGTCTGGCCTCCACCGGCTGGCCGGTGCTGGGCCACCGGCTGGCCGGTGGTCCAGACACCGGCGGCCGGCGGCACCTGGCAGTGGGCAAAGCCTACTGTCTGGTTCCACCGGCTGGCCGGTGGTCAGGCACCGGCTGGCCGGTGGTCAGGCACCGGCTGGCCGGTGGTCAGGCACCGGCTGGCCGGTGGTCAGGCACCGGCTGGCCGGTGGTCAGGCACCGGCTGACCGGTGGAACCTGGCAGAGAGCATTGCTCCTGCCAGAGACCACCGGCTGGCCGGTGGTAATCCACCGGTTGGCCGGTGGACTCAGAGAGTCCTTTTCCAGTCTTCTTGGGCCAAATCTTTTCCAACCTTTTTCCTATCATCAAAAACACTTGAAAACAAGTTAGAACACGATGAGAGTGATTGTGATCATTAAAATACAAGAGAGATGGGTACAACAAATACAACATCATAGTACAATGCGGAAGACTCAACAAGAACACCACGGGCCATGACACCACCACAGCTCCACCCCAAGCTCCAAACTCCAAGCTCCACCAAGACATCATAATGCACCACTAAAGGAGGGAGATGTCTTACCTTTTCCCATGTCACGGTACACAACATCTGAAAAGACACCACAGTGACAAAGCAGGGGGTGAGTACTAAAAATCAATAGGATTTCCCCTAATTACTTCCCTATACACGCCACTAGGATAAAACCGTTAGCACATTTATATAAAACAGTCTATAAAATAAAACAGAAGTGCAACCATTTTCATAAGCTAAACGTGCCCTTACCAGGCCATTACATCCAAACCAAGAAACCAAGGGAAAGCCAACCGAAAAGCCACTACCATTCCAACATTTACCCATTATCACAACAATTCCATCTTGCAAAGAAATACACAATAAAACAATCATAACGGTGGAACTTCCGTTCAACCCGTTTCATCCAATTATAACTAGTGGCTCTTCCCGTCCACTTATTGTTGATGGTGGCCCTTCCATCCACTATTCATCCCCCCTTATTATAGTGGTACTTCCCGCCCACTTCCACACAACAATTCAACCAATCACAAAAAATCATATAATCCATCACAGTCACAATAACATCATGCAATCAACTACTTCCATTACATTCCAATTCACATCAATAAATCACCCATTTATTGAAAACCATTTTCCATGCCGAACCCTATTTCAATAAAACACCATTTTTATTGAAAACCATTTCTATAAATCATTTTCAAAAATCAACCATATCATCCCATTTTAAAATCTTCATTTTAAATTCCACAATAAAAGCATTACACACAAAACCCTATTTTTCCCCAAAATACCCAAAACATCACCCAAGGAATTTTCCACCAATTTCGCACATCAAAACACAATTAATTTCAAGAAAAAAAAATTAATTGAAATAAGGAACCACTAGTTCTAACGATGTTGAGTCGAGAGAAAAGCCACATACCTTTAGGGTTCCCGAGAAATCGACCCACAAGCCACCGCACCTCAAAACCGGCGAACGCACCACCGAAACCTCTCTAGATCCCTTTCCCTAACATTCACAAGCCTTAATATTAACATACAAGGGAACCCCAACCCTAGATATACACAAAACAAGTGTTGATCTAGAAAACCAAGAAAGGGAGGGATGTAGATCTAGAGGAAAACACAAGGGAAACAATATGAGAGACTTACCCTGGAGAAATCACCTTAAATCCACCTTGAAACCCCTTCGAATCTCTTCCAAAACATGTTGGAGAGCCCCTCCAACCATTGAGAACCGAAAATATCGAGTGAGGCTCGAGTGGGAGGAAGAGAGGAGTGAAATGAGGCAATCCTGAGTGATCATGGGTTTTAAAACACTAACTTTATGTGGTCGCATGGTTAGCGCGCACGGTTAGCGCGCACGGTTTGGAAAACCGTGTGCTAACCCTGCGCACGCCACACCTCAAGATCCAAAGTCTGCATGGTTTCCTCACATGGTTTGTAAAACCGTGCACACGCCGTGTGGAGCCTACTATCTCCCCTTACACGGTTTCCTATAGCATACGCACGGTTTGCACTAACCGTGCTCAAACCGTGCACCCCTTTAAAAGCCTCCAAACTCATCCAAAACCATTCCAAACTCTCCCAACCTCTTCCCAACTCATTCCATGCACTTTAAACACATAAAAAGAATAAAAAAAGGCTACATACCTCAAACCGGGGGTGCTACACTTATTCTATACCAATAGCAAGAAAGATTTTAATTGTTTCCAATCTGGCCACCAAATCATAGGTTTCATCAAAATAAATTCCTTTAATATGTGAATAACTTTTGCAAAAAAATAATTATTTGTTTCTTATAACTTCACCTTCTTAATTCATATTGTTTTAGAGGACCCAATATGTGCTAATAATGTTTTTGTTTTTAGGCATGGGTATGAGTTCCCATGGATCAATATTTTCAATTTGATCCAACTATTCATTCATGGATTGAACCTATTATAGATGCTTAAAATCTTCTTTCACATCATTCAGTTCTACTTTTTAATACAAAGAAGTATGTGTAATGACATTTTTCATTCTTCTTGTTTAAACCTTATGATGTTTACCACCAATTATATTCTAATAATCAACTTGTTTCCTCATCCTAGGATGAGACTTTCAATTTCCATCCTCATCAATGGAAATATATGAGTCTATTTATTATTCTTGGGAAGGATTACTATTGTTTATATCCTCATCATAGTTTTTTTCTTCTACTTTCTCATCATCCATTCTTTCCTGACCAAGTTTCTCATTCTCAGTTCCTTCAATCACATTCATATCAACTAAATCAACTATTCTTCATATTTCTCTATTGAGTATATATATCCTCTCTATTTCAGAGCATAGCCAATAAATATTCCATCTTCACCTTTCTTCTCAAACATTCCACAGTTTCCACCTTTCTTATTTGTAATGCATGAACTCCCGAAAACCCTCAAGTGTTTCAAATGTGAATGTTTTCCATAAAAACGTTCGTATGGATTCATACCTAATTGAGGCCTATTGAAACAGTGGTTCTGAATATACAGAGTAGTGCTCATGGATTGTCTCCAAATGTAATTAGAAAGTTCATGTTCAAGTAACATGGTTTTTCCCATTTCCACCAAGTTTCTGCTTTTTATTTAAACAATCCCATTTTTTGGGGAGTATGTGGGGAACTATAATCATGCCAAATTACATGCTTCTCCAGATAGTCTTAAAACTCTTCAACTCTTGAAACTTCTTTACTAAATACTCACATTCCATTTCTACTTTTCTTATGAAAATTTTTAATCATTTTAAAAACATATGATTTATGATTCATATACGTGTAACATGTAATGGGAGTAAAATAATATATGAAGGTAATGCGGTAATTAAATCCATTTTTGGATTGTTTTCTCATTGACCAACATATATTATAATGTATTATATCTGAGGGTTGTTTTGAACAAATATCAACTTTCTTATTCACAACATTTCTAATCTTTCCTTTCTGGCAGATAGTGAAACATCAATATCTTGTTCGTGGAATATCAAGAATGTCTCGAAAACTACCTATTTTATATAACATTTTCATGTTTCTCTAACACATGTTTCCCAAACGTTTATTCCACAATTCATTCTCTTCCACCACATTCATTTAACAATATTTTTTTGTATCACCAACTAGAAACAAATTTATTTTTCTATGTTGAACCATTGCAAAAATCATCCCATAATCTTCAACCTTCACAAAAAATACATATTTCCTAAATCTAACTTGGTTACCCTCATCACAAAATTTTGAAACACTTAGCAGATTGTGTTTCAGACCATTATCATACAATGTTTTCTTGGATTTCATCTTTTCATTTCCAATGATTTATGAACAAACACCATTGATTTTCATATATTTTTTATTTCCAAATGTCATTGTGCCTTCTTTGAAATCTTTTACGTTTTTCAACAGCTTAATGTATCCTTTAATATGAGATGAACACCCTCTATCAAGTATCCATGTTCGTTCTCATTTTGTTGCTTTCAATGAAGTTTCCAAAATAAGAACTTTTTCTCCTTTATTATCTTTCATTACTTCTAACATGTGAGAATTGTTAACAATCATATTTTATGCTATTAAAAAAACAAAAAATACATTTGAAAGGTGTATAGGTAGTTCTTATCTTTCAAAAATCATTTCTAGAGCATAGATCCTATTTTTAATCTTCATTCCACTCTTTTCTGATTTCTTCATAGCCACTTCCCCAGTCTTATTTATTTTGGGCGATTGACTCCACTCAATATTTTCCTTCCATAACTCATGGAATAATAGTAATGTCTTTGGTTGAACCAACACATATTTTCTGTATTTCTGAATCCACCACAATGGAATCAATAACCATAAAATGAGTATTTTCCTCTAAGACCTCCATGCTAGCCAGAATTATGAGTACGTTTTCGGCTACCTTCTTTTCATTTTCAATCATATTGCTCTTATTATTTTAAATCTTAATAGAATTATAAGTATATGAAACTTTTCCAAATCTAGATAAATTTTTTTAATACATAGGATGTTTTTTAACTTCATAATTATTTACATTGGCCACATAAATAACTTTCCCAACATTCTCTTGTTCATAAACAATTTTATTATTCCTCTCACCCTTTGAAGGTAACTTTTGTTAAACCTTCTTTGATTTCTTATTATATGAATGTTCCCAAACTTTTACAGTAGATTATTGGAAACTTTTATTTTTCTCTCCATATTTAGAATGTTTTTATACAAGTTCTAACTCTTATTCTTTTCCTCTCAATTTCACTTCTAGATTATCAATACGATTCTTTTTTTTTCAAAATATTTCGACAAGACATCACTATCATTCACAAGCATTTCTTTCTAATATCAAAAAAAATCTTGATTTCTCATGGAAGTACATTCATCTTCCATCTTTTTGTTTTTATTTTTATGCCTTCTAATCGTTCTCAGAAATTTATTCAATTATTCGTTTAAATGTATTTCATGTTGAGTTTCATCTTCTTCAAAACTACTGTTTCAGATTTCTTTATCATTTACTAATTCCCTAAAATTATTTTCAACACTTTCCTCAACTAATTTTTTGGATTCAGCATCACTTCCTTATTATTCTTCTTCATTCTATAGGAAACTTCATCTTTTATATTTGATGGATTTCATTTCTTTCCATGTGGATATCAATTTTTTTTTCATGTTTATTCCATGATCATATAGGATTTATATCCTCTTCATCAATATCCTCTTTATTCTTTCTTCGAGGAAAATTAGCCAAAAAGTGACTAATGACTCCACATTAAAAAAATTAAAGGATATTTCACTTTTTATTTCCCTATACCAGTTTTCATATTTCTAGAAAGAAATGATAAAATATCATTGAGATTTTCACATACCTCATTTTCAAAGTAAGAATCACCATCTTCTTTTTCAATAAGAATACTATTTTATTTTTCATTATTTTCATCCTTGAAATACATTTCTCTATAAACCTGTGTTTTTCTCTTTATATTTTTCTCTCTTTTCATTTAATATGTAATAAGAGTACAATAAAAATCATTGATATATAATGTTTTAAGATCTCTGTCTTCCAATAAAGAAACTTTTGAATCAAAATTATCAGGTAGAATTATCAAGATATTTTCAAAAACTATAGATTCATCCATCTTTCACGAAGACATATAATAGTACTCACTATTTAATTCACATTGGTAAAGAAGTATGAAACATATTCCAGCTCACCCATGTTCATGTCTTGATACTTCAATCTCCAAATACGAATTTTTACCTTATTGACTTTTGTATTTCCTTGGTAAATGTTTTTCAATTTATCTCATATACCTTTGGTTGTAGAAACACCTTTCACTCTCAAGAATTCACTTTTAGAAAGTGATGATAATATGGAATTATTTTCCCTTCCATCATTATCGATATTCTTCTTATCAATAGGTGTAAGTGGAGCATTTTCATCAATGTGTGGAAACCGAACTATTACAACTTCATGAACATCATAACTGATAAATATAAGATGAATAATCATTATATCCTTCAAGATATGATAATTATTTCCATAAAAGATGAGAATACCTTTATTGTTCACACAATTATAATTATCCATTAGGAAATAATAACAAATGGAACAAACACTCTATTACCAGTTGTATGTTCCTAGACTATGTATTGTATCAATGGGAGGTGGAGGGGTGAATTACTGATACACTTTTTCTTTTATATTACATTTGAATTGAAATAACCTTCACCTCTTATTAAATATTTCAATCCCCTATAGAAAAAAATTCCAACACACATCCACAGGAACATAATGACTAACAAAGTTCACTATTCAATAATAATAGCTATGTCCTTATACGGTTTGGAAATGATCCAATAACATACAATCTACTAGAAATCAATCCTTGGAATACAATGAGTAGGATATACCCTTTAAATTGAGTGACACTTTATAAAAAACCATAAGTGTGTTTGCACGCTCTTAGCACAAATAGGGCCATTTATGTTTTTGTGTAACAACTCTTGTTAGTTGTGATTCTTTTCAATTCAATAAATGTTTATCAATTGAAATACAATTCTTCAATTTCTTACCCAAAAGAATGGTAAGAACCTCCTTGATTATGTTATGAAAATCAATTCAATTTTCCAAGGTCCGATTTTCCAAGTCTGATTCCTCCGAGTATGATTCCCCCCAATACGATTCTTCCAGCATGATTTTATTTTAGAATACAATATAAATGAACTGAAACCACTTCCATCCCTGAGTAAGATAAAACATAGATTGATCCGAGAAACATACTATAGAAATGTTGATGCCAATTAATCTATCCTAATACGATGATCATCAAAATAAAATTTCACTTCTCCATCAAAACCTCCTCAACAAAAGATTAGTTTGAAGAATTATTCTTCTCTCTAAAAACATAGAGTTTCTCTTTCAACTAAACTGAATAGTACATTAGCATCAGAAAAGTACGATGTAATTTTTACTTTTTATAAGATATCCTCAAGACCATTGGTAGGAATCCAAAAATTATTTTGTGCTCACAAAAATACACACAAATTTCAATTTACCCTAAAATCTAGGAATGCATTTTGACTTCAACAAATATTCTCAAAGATTCTCAATTATTCTTCTAACTTAATATCCTTCTTCAAATATTCATTTGAGTTGTCGGTATGATTTCAATACATGAGTCTGATTTTTTTCAATCTAATTTCTTCAATACAAAGCTCTATATTAATTGAAAAAAAATGTATGATGAAGTGGATTCCATTCTGATTTGCTGAAAATGATTCTCAGAATAGATTTGAATCAAAATATTTTATTCGAATGTACATATCCCCCTTTAAAATTAATTATTTAATCTCCTTGAATTTCTCTTATTGTCCCACTTGAGATTCAAAACGTCATCTTCTAATCTTCTCTTGACTTAGTTGGAAAACTACAAAGTAATTTATCCCTCTTGAAATGGTTGACTACATTGATGATATTATTCTCTCATTCTGTTCTCTAGAAAAACTTAAATAAAATCATCCACAATCCTATGCTTATATCATGGATTCCCTCATGAGTTTTAATTATTTTTAGATTAGCTTCAACATTGTAAGACTTGAGATGGAAAGTATTCCAACCTTCCATTCATTCTAGCTTATTTCTTTCCATCTCAACCCAAGTACCATATTTATTGAATACGATTGGTCAAGATATGATCATCTAGGGTATAATCATTTTGGATATGATCATTCTAGGTATGACCACTCTATGTACAATAAATTTTTACTTTAACCAGATATGATCATTATGTTTCTGATCATCCTAGGTACAATCAATCTGGGTACAAAGAGTTTATGTCATGCCTAAGGGATAATTGAATTCAATATAAAATCGGTTATATATCTTCATTCAGAACCACCTCTTTAATTGGAACCTTCTCTTTCAATCAACACTACTTTTTCAGTTGGAAACATATCTTACACTCCCCCTTTCTTTCATCACACATGCATTAGAGGTTCAAAATTAATCTTATTATTTATATAAAATAATTTTTTTATAATATCCTCAAATTTATCTAATCATAGTCATAGAGACTATGATTTAAAACATCCAATTCATTCACATGAGTTCTTGAATGAATCTGATGACATTTACTTGCACTGATATATTTTCACTTTCAGTCGGACCTAAGGTACGATGGATCAGAACACCTTCTTCAAAAGAGCTTGTTCTCATTATGATGGACTTTCACAGTTAGTCTGATTCTTTTGAAAAAATGGTGAGTCCAACTATTTCTAGAAACAATGTGAGGTGATTGGAAAAAACAATCCTCGACAATAAAATATAATACCTAAATACAAAGCACCTTTATCATCATCTTGGTCATAACACCCACTACATAAGTTACTTCATTGTGTAATATTTCTAAATAAAATATGAATAATTTTTTTACAAACCCTTACAGACTAGCTGTAGGGCCCATATTCAGGGAGAACAGAGCCACTTTAACTTCATCATTTTAGGGTGTCATAATTAATTTGTCACGACCCATCCTCGGGGCCCGTGCCTTGACTACCCCAAGCCGACCTTCCATAGGTCAGGGGCTGGCGACTAGCACCAAGGTGTAATTCCTGGTAAAAAGGGAAGGCATTGACTTTGTAAAGTAAACAAACACCACAGATCAAGCAAGTAGTAGAAGTAAACACTAAGTAAAAACTGAGTACAACAGTAAGTGCAGAAAAGTAAGTGGGCCAGTATACAAACCCAAACTGAAAGTAAAGTACAACTATAAAGGGAAAAAAACAACTGAAAAGTAAATCCGCATTGTCGAGTCGTCCACTGGAAGTCCCACCTGAAGGGTGAGTACAGATAGCCTCCACAGCTCCTCGGGTCTAGCCGACCGCTCCGAGTACGTCCTGACCAGTGGTCCACCTCCAGGTATCGTCCTACTCCGCAAGCCTCAACCACGATTAGCGTTGTCTGTCGTATGCAACCAACACAATGTAGTGCGGGCATATCCCGTGAAGGGGTGAGTATAAGCTACTCAGTAGGGACCCCGAGACCCCTGAAGGTCTCCCAGAATCCACAAAGGATAATCCACAAAGGAAAGATACAATCACGAAGTAACAATCGACACTACTTAGGTATATTCCCATACATATACCTAAGTCATCAATTCCAGTTCGGCTCCAACATCCGACCTCAAGTACAACCCATTCCACGTAGGAAAGCAAAACGTAAATCCACACCGGATAGAACAACACAATCCACATAGGAAAGCAAACAGGATTCAGCTCACACAGGTATACTTCTTCTTATGACGATAGAGATGATCAGATATATACAATGATTCATCTAAGCCGTCAGACCCACAAAGGATCGATAGGTACTAACCCCCGCAATGACCCAAAGAGGATCTGACCCACAAAGGATCGATAGGTAACTAACCCCTGCAATGACCCACAAAGGATCTGACCCACAAAGGATCGATAGGTAACTAACCCCCGCAATGACCCACAAAGGATCTGACCCACACAGGATCAATGGGTAACTAACCCCCGCAAAGACCCACACAGGATCAGCCCCACACGGGATCTGTAGGCGCTGGCCCACACAGGACTGCTGAGCGCTGACCCACACAGGATCGGACCCACACAGGATCTATAGCACTGATCCACGTAGGATCTATGAGTGTTGTAGTTGTCGCCATTGAGTCCACTGAGGATCTCTGTACAGTCGTCGTCATCGTCGCAGTCGCAGCCAGATCTAGGGTTCCCGCACACAGCAAGCTCATTCAGAAGGGTCCGCTCCACGAGCCAAGAGGATGATACATCAACTGACACATAGTCCAGAGTTGATGTATCCAAAAGTTCTGTATCGTCAACAGGAACTCAACGTCGCAGACGGCGCGTCAATCGGACGCTCGGTCTGAGAGTTATTGGCTTTTTCGTCCCAGGGGCCCGGTTGGTTTTTAGGTCAAAACCTCCCCGACTGTACTCCACCTTCGTCCAAACCTCGGTCGTAGTAAGCCAAAAGTCTTTTCTCACTTAGAGGAATCCATCAAAGTCGACGGCACGTCAATCGGATGTTCGTAGCTCATGTTATAAGGGTTTCCGCTCCGAGGGCCCGGTTGGATTCGTGTACGAACCAACCCGGCTGAACCCAAAGTATTCTAAAACCTTGAGTTCAATATACTGAAACGACCGTCTCGATCCAAGTATTTCATCGCAACTGACGGTGCATTGATTGGAGTTCCATAGCCCAAGATATGGGCAAAAGACCAAAAGGGGTCCGTAGGTGGGGGTTTCGGGCCCGGACCGACCCGGCCCGAGACCCCCTAGGTCGGCCCGAACTGGGTCGACCCGAACCGGGTCAGGCCCGGCCTGGGCGCGGCCCGGCTAGGTAACCAGGCGGCTCGGCCGTAACGGCAGAGCGGTGCGCAAGGGGGGCGCCGCACCCTTGAATGATCCGCAACCCCACGTGGGGGGCCGCCTCTTGCCAACGGACGTGGCAGGCTGCCGCGTCCTACCTTCTCTGGTCCCGCGCGGTCGCAGGACCGCTGGCCCACCATCGTGGCTTCAGCCGCTGCGGTTCTCCCCGACGGTGAGTCGGGCGCCGCCACCTTCTGCCGCCGACGGGTTGCTCCGCGGACCACCGGACGAGCTCCAGTGGTCGGATTCGCCTGCCATCTTCGCCGACGGCCCTCCCAGGACCAGTTTTCTACTGCGAGGTCCTCACAACATCCGTGCGGCCTGCTTCACCGTCGCCAGCCGTTCCGCACACCAAGAACGAAGGGACGGTGGGTTCGGACTTGTTCATTGGTCCGCACCCACCGTGTTAGCAATTTTAAAAGTCTTCTGACAAATATTTAAACAAACCATGGATATAATCACATAGATTAAAAATGAACAAAAACCCCTACCTCAACGTTGTCGTCGAACGTGAGTTCGTCGCGGAATTGAACGTTGCAGAAGAAGAGGATCTTCACGTCGCGAAAGGGGCATCGCGTAGTCAAACTCAATCGGTTGTTGATCGAAGATTGTCGCGGGGAAGGAACATCGCGGAAGGAGGATCGTCGGTGTCGCGGTACACGGCGTCGTTTCGTCGATCTCCGGGGGTTCGTTGTTCTTCGTCGCCCTTCGTTGGAGGCCGGCGTTCTTCGCGTTCTTTGCGTTCTTCGTGTTCTTCGCAAAGGAGGATGAAGATCTTCAAGCTTTAGAGCTTTCCCCAAATCCTCCCAACAAGAAACCTCCAGAAAAACAAGTGTTGGTCTTATTTTATTCCCATCCCAACAATTTGAAATTCAATGTTAAGAAACGAACCATTAATTCGATGAATTAATTGTAACAGTTTAACTGCCCAATTTAATGGGGCGTTTCTTAACCAGAAAAACCCATGGTTGACTTTAATTAAAGAGGTGGGTTGCAGGTGCGTTACTTAGGAGGGAAGAAATGGTGGGGCTCGTCTGGGCCCCACCTCACAAATATCCTACCAAGTGGGTAGGATATTTTGGGTTCCACCCTATCCGCTTAACATAGCTTATTTTATTTCTTAACTTAAAGCCCCTTAAATCCACTTAAGCTAAGTTAAGCGGATAGGGTGGAACCCAAAATTTCCTACCCACTTGGTAGGATATTTCTGAGGTGGGGCTCGCACGAGCCCCACCGTTTTTTCCCTCCTAAGTAACGCACCCGCAACCCCCCCTCTTTAATGAAAGTCAACCATGCATTTTTCTGGTAAAGAAACGCCCCATTAAATTTGGCAGTTAAACTGTTACAATTAATTCGTCGAATTAATGGTTCGTTTCTTAACTTTAAATTTCAAATTTTTGGCATGGGAATAAAATAAGACCAAGACATGTTTTTCTGGAGGTTGCTTGTTGGGAGGATTTGGGGAAAGATCTAAAGCTTGAAGATCTTTATCCTCCTTCGCGAAGAACGCAAAGAACGCCGGCCTCCGACGAAGGACGATGAAGAACACCGAACCCTCGGAGATCGATGGCGCGACGCCGTGTACCGTGATGCCGACGATCCTCCTTCCACGACGTTCCTTCCCCGCGACAATCTTCGATCAACAACCAATTGAGTTTGACTACGCGACGCCCCTTCCGCGACGCGATGATCCTCTTCTTTCGCGACGGTCAATTCCGCGACGAACTCACGTTCGACGAAAATGTTGAGGTAGGGGTTTTTGTTCATTTTTAATCTTTGTGATTATATCTGCAGTTTGTTTAAATATTTGTCGGAAGACTTTTAAAACCGCTAACACAGTGGGTGCGGACAAACGAACAAGTCTGAACCCACCGTCCCTTCGTTCTTGGTGTGCGGAACTGCGGGCGACGGTGAAGCAGTCCGCACAAATGTTGTGAGGACCTCGCAGTAGAAAACCGGTCCCTGGAGGGCCGTCGGTGAAGACGGCAGGAGAATCTGACCATCGGAGCTCGTCCGGTGGTCCGCGGAGCAACCCGTGGGCGTGCCTCGCTGGCACGACAGCAGAAGGAGGCGGCGCCCGACGCGCCGCCAGGGAGAACCACCGCGGCTGAAGCCGCGGTGGCAAGCCAGCGGTCCCGCGACCGCGCGGGACCAGAGAAGGCGGGACGCGGCAGCCTGCCGTGTCCGTTGGCAAGAGGCGTCCCCCCACGCGGGGCCGCAGATCGTTCAAGGGGGCGGCACCCCCCTTCCGCACCGCTCGGCCGTTACGGCCGAGCCGCCTGGTGATCGGGCCGCGCCCGCGCCGGCCGGGCCGGGCCGTGCCCAGGCCGGGCCAGACCCGACCCGGGTCGGGTCGACCCGGTTCGGTTCGGTCCGGGCCCGAAACCCCAACCTTCGGACCCCTTTCGTTCTTTTTCCCATATCTTCGGCTACGGACATCCGATCGATGCACCGTCAGTTGAGATACGATCCTTGGATCGAGACGGTAATTTTGGTATATTGGACTCAAGGTTTCGGAATACTTTGGGTTTAGCCAGGTTGGTTCGTACACGAAACCAGTCGGGCCCTCGGAGCGGAAACACTTATAACATGAGCTCCAGACGTCCGATTGACGTGCCATCGACTTTGATGGATTCCTCTAAGTGAGAAAAATCTTTTGGCTTACTCCGCCCGAGGTTTGGACACAGGTGGAGTACGGTCGGGGTGGATTTGACTTAAAAACCAACCGGGCCCCTAGAACGAAAAAGCCAATAACTCTCAGACCGGGCATCTGATTGACGTGCCGTCTGCGACGTTGAGTTCTTATTGACGATACGGAACTTTTGGATACATCAACTCTAGACTATGTGTCAGTTTATGTATCAGCCTCTCGGCTCGTGGAGCGGACCCTCCCGAACGATCTTGTTGTGTGCGGGAACCCTAGAGCTGGCTGCGACTGCGATGACGACGACGAATGTACAGAGATCCTCAGTGGACTCAACGGTGAAGACTACAACACTCAGCGATCCTACGTGGATCAGTGCTACAGATCCTGTGTGGGTCCGATCCTGTGTGGGTCAGCCCTCAACGGTCTTGTGTGGGCCATTGCCTACAGATCCTATGTGGATCTGATCCTGTGTGGGTCTTTGAGGGGGTTAGTTACCTATCGATCTTGTGTGGGTCAGATCCTTTGTGGGTCATTGCGGGGGTTTGTTACCTATCGATCGTTTTTTGGTCATATCCTTTGTGGGTCATTGTGGGGGTTGGTTACCTATCAATCCTTTGTGGGTCACATCCTTTGTGGGTCATTGCGGGGGTTAGTACCTATCGATCCTTTGTGGGTCCGACGGCTTAGATGAATCAGTGGATATATCCGATCATCTCTATCATCATAAGAAGAAGTATACCTGTGTGATCTGAATCATGTTTTCTTTCCTATGTTGATTGTGTTGTGCTATCCTGTGTGGATTTACGTTATTCTTTCCTGTGTGGACTGGTTTGTACTTGAGCTCGAATGTTAGAGCAGAACTACAATTGATGACTTAGGTATATGTATGGGCATATACCTAAGCAGTGTCGATTGTTACTTCGTGATTGTATCTTTTCTTTGTGGATTATACATTGTGGATTCTGGGAGACCTTCGAGGGTCTCGGGGTCCCTACTGAGTAGCTTATACTCACCCCTGTACGGGCTATTCCCGCACTAAGTTGTGTTTGTTGCAGACGATGGATAGCGCTGATCGTGGTTGAGGCTTGCGGAGCAGGACGGTACCTGGAGGTGGACCACTGGGCGGGATGTACTCGGAGCGGTCGGCTGGACTCGAGGAGCTGTGGAGGCTATTTGTACTCACCCTTCAGGTGGGACTTCCGGTGGATGGCTCGACGTTGCGGCTTTACTTTTCAGTTGTTGTTTTTCCCTTTCCAGTTGTACTTTACTTTTAGTTTGGGTTTGTATACTGGCCCACTTACTTTTCCTCACTTACTGTAATACTCAGTTTTTTACTTAGTGTTTACTTCTACTTCTTTCTTGCTCTGTGGTGTTTGTTTACTTTACAAAGGCAATGCCTTCCCTTTTTACTGGGAATTACGCCTTGGTGCTAGTCGCCAGCCCCTGGCCTATGGAAGGCGGGCTTGGGGTAGTCACGGCACGGGCCCCAAGGACAGGTCATGACATAATTCTTGATTTTGACGTTCCTCATTGAAGGGAGTTATGATATAGATTATTTTATGTGTGCAATCCATTCCATCATCTAAATAAAGATCCTAGATGTGACCAAATGTTGCCTCGGAAATTTCATTTTCAAAGGTATAGAGGTACCCCACAATGCACATGGCACTATCACTTACTCTAAATGTACATTATTTATGCATTAGATTAAAAACTTTATATTTTCTATTACCATAATTAAAACATTTAACATTCAAATGACTTTTTTAAAGCCTTTCATTTAAATTAAGAAGGTCATAAAGTTTTTAATGGGATTGTATTTTTATATATGGAGAGTAAATTCTACAACTGATTAATAATTTTTTTTTGATAAAGTCCATCATCATGTTTCCTGATGGAAAGATCATGCTTAGAGAAGTAAATCACACTCCATTCAATTAATAATCCTTTAGAATGATTTAATTTCTTAGTAATAATGTGGAGTATATTTCCAAGAGGTTTACGTTCCCAAGCCTTTAAAATAAATTTCGTTCATTTAGGAGTGATAGGATACCCATTACTGAAGCTAAAGGGAAGAGGAATTGGCCTTGTAATTTCAATGGATATTTCCATTACAATTGTATTATGATCTAAATGATATTTTTGATGTCTGAATCTAGATACCACATTTTCAACACATCTATCTTCCATTTGTAAAATGCATATATCAAGTCCACTTTCTTTTATTCCATTTAGAGTGTACCTATTCAATGTAAATTCAAATCCAACAATTGGGACTTCCGCATGATTTCAATGATCAATGCAAGAGGAAAAATCCAATGGTAGTGTTTTATTAGAGCTGGATCTTATTTTCTCTTCTAGTTTCAATACAATATTAAAATCAACCATTATCACCCATTTGTGGTACATGTTTTCAACTTGAATCTCAAGATACATCCATAGTTCATTACTTATGATGTTTGATGTGGAAACATACACAAAAGAGATAAAAAGAGTTCCACTTAAGTTATTGATAGAAATTAAGATACTCTTGTTCTACTTACTACATTTTTTAATCTAAATGCTTTCATGATGATTTTGAGAGAAAAATCCATATCCAAGGGATTCCCATATGAAGGCTTTACAACTCTCAAATAACATTTTAGGCTCATCGATACCATGAAGCATATGTTTATAGCCCATAATAAAATGTATAAGGGACTTGGCTATTAGAGAATTCCCAAGACCTTAACAATTCCTGTAGTGTATCCTCGTTTTTAAGGGTTATTCCTCTTGTTAGAGGTCCCTCTTATTATATACACCCTCACATGAGTTACCTCATTTCCATTCTTTACTTAATTCCCCCTTTGAATTTTTATGCACTTTTTTAACTCATTAACAACTAGTTCATCATTATTATGATCATCATTTATATGAGGATTCTCAATGATGGGAGCATTCCTAGCTTCACTGTACACATATATTCTACTCAGTGGTGTGAATGTATTTCATGTTTCAATATGTTGAGGGGAGATGTCTGAAATTACCATTCTCTTGGCAGCCCTGGATGAGGATAATTGAATGAAATATCTAACCATAACATACTCTATAGACCACTGACCAATATGGTTATGATTCAAGTCATTATTTCCATCTAGGTGATTCATATGCACTAGGGATATCTGTGCATTGGAATTATATCCAGAAGAAAAGTCCTCAACTTCCTTACTAAGTATCCTTGCATTATGTCCATCATATTGATGCTAAACTTCATTATTATTTCTTTTATATTATTCAAAATTCATCATAGATTGAGGCCCAAATCCATAATTCCAATGAGAGGAATCTATTTGTGACCATGCATGGGAATTCATATTAGCACATACAACCATAATATCATTAAAAGGGTGATGATCTTGACAGATTCTCATAGCCTCCTCAAATTGAATAATACTAGTGAGAGAGATAATATCATTTTCAAGCTCCTCCATCTCAAACTCATAGGATATTAATGCTAGATCATAAAGATAGAGACCTTTATCTTAAAATGGTTCAATTTTTCCATTAACATATCAATCATAAGGTCCTTTATTGGAGGGTTCATTACTCATATTAATGTTAGAATCATAAGGTAAGACCTTGGCTTTCCCTTTCCTCTTCCTACAAGTTTCATAATCATGAACCTTAATCTTGTGAAATCTATGTTGCTTGTATCAATTAAATTTAGAGGTAAATACTAAAATAATATATATTACATACAAAATCAAATCTTCCATTAATTATTAATTTTAAGACCTATGCTATAATACGTTGTTGTTAGCACTACTTATTCCGCCAAAGTGCTAGCCATGTCATCCTCTCCTAGTTTTCTAGCATAATCTCCAACTATCGGGTTATCTAGTTGTTTATCCATCAAGATAGGATTCCCAATAGAGGATGTAATATCCCATTCAATTTATGGATTCTAGTAAATCTAATTCAATTTGAAGATATGTATATTTTTCTGCACATGAGAGTTCCTCATATTGTTAGTTTTAAAATTCCTATACCATTCTAGAATTCTTAAGAAGATTTTCTTCAAGGAGATTAACCCAAGACTCTAAGAACTCATCTTGCATTCATAATAAGGTAATTCCACATGATAGTATACCTTTCCCAATGTTGTCATTCTCCAATACTCAAACCCCCATTATTCTATGACCCTTTGTTTAAGATCATTATATTTCCATTTCAATCACCTTCAGTAACAATAACTAGTGAAATAATAGGACACCTTCATAGATTGAACCTTTCTTCAACTACTCCATGATTGGTTGAGACATGGGTTATCCTTCCGTTCTTGATAATCCAACATAGAGGGGGTGTGTCAAATTCTGAGAAAGAGAAATTAGATTCTAATTTCACTACCTCTTAAAAACTCTTCCTCAGTTCTGCGATATCAGTTGGAGTGAACCTTTTCACTTATGGTTTCTAAGAATGGTGGAACATCTACTTGTTTCCAAACCTATAATGAATCAGGCTCTCACATTGAGGCTGATCATTATTAAAATATTAGTGTGATTTCTTCCTCTTTATTATTTAATCCATACAGAGGTGAGGGTTTGGTGTGGATCACATGATCCATATCTCTTAACCAAGAAAATGGTTCGAGTTACAAAATGAAATAACAAAAGAAATAAATTAAAAGTCAAAAAAATGTGGGTATACCAATTCAACCACTATATCTGTATCTATATTATACCCCCAAGGTACATTAACCTCTCCTATTTATACATTAATGAATTATAAGTCATTGAAATTCTCTTACCTATTGGTTAAGATATTCCTTTAGTGGTGTTGTGGTGGTTGGGTTTATAAGGTGGGAAGAAGAGATTTCATAATAAAAAGAATTTGGATTTATTATTATCTTAATAATGATATAATAAAATTACCATGGTTTTCATAAGTGTTTAATATGAGGGTGACCTTATAGAAAACCTAATTTTAATAACAAATACTTTATATAAATATATTCTTAATTTAATTCCCCTCTTTCTTCCATTGCTTCATCATTGAAGTGTTTTAAAACATTTTGTTTTCAAAGATAATACCTTCCCTCTTTTAAAACAATTGTTCCATTATATATTTAACCATCTTAAATTTTAGTTTGAATACTTTTTTATTGAATAGGGTAATAGTAAGGGAAATAATAACATCAAAATTTCTATTCATATACCTTCATAACCTTTCACACCCATTTACGGGTTAAACATTACCCTTGATGTCCTGATCACTACTACCAATATGCCTATGTTAGTACCTCATTCAACATATTCATACCATATTGAAATGGTTTGAAATATTTAAACTATTTCATTTATTGGGTCTTCCTTAGTATTTCAGAAGATTCCTATTAGTCATTCATAGTTTTCACTTATCATGAAATAACATGTTTGAGTAATAAATTATTCCATGTTATTATTGGTTAGCTTACTAACTTGTTGTGCATAAATTATATGTGGGTTTTTATTATATTTGGGTGTTATTATTTTTTCGGTACATATCTAGAATGGATATAAATTTTATATGTCAAATGTGTAGTTACCATATTATATGAGGTATATTGTTGATAACATTTAAATAATATTGATTAAATTATCTGGCAATATTATGATAATAATATCAAATGATTACTAAAAATCATTGTTATTTCTTTGATATTGATAATATTTATTTCATTGATATGGAAATGTATACTTATTTTGAATGGTATTTTTTTTTTATAGATTGACTTAGTTATTACCCATGTGTTATAACTAGGTGGGTTGTATGGGATATGATCACAACACCCTGAAATGATATAACCATTCCCATATTCCCAAATAGATGAGTGGAAGGGCCTCACCGTCATCATTATGACAAATGGGATTCCAATGTTTAAAAATATGAAAATATTCAATCCTTTACCAAAATACAAAATTTCATAGTATGGAGAGTTTTGGTTCAATCGAACATGTAAATACTTATGATCCCTATGAGTTTTTTATTCTTTTTTACCTTATTATATCACCAAAATGGCTAGTCCAAAAATATAATACACAATTCACTAAGATTGAAAGAAATTTATTAAAACCATGGAATGGGATCAACTTCAATGTATATTCACATTGAATGTTTCCTTTATCACTCGTGAATTAATCATTTCAATTGGTTGTAAAGTATTACTAAATTAGTAACTCCTTAAAATAAATTTCATTGATTATACCAATGATAATAATAATTTATTGATTAATGAAATTTATTATCCTATGTGCGTCAAGTCTGGTCATTATGACAATAGACAAATCATAAAAACATAAAATAAGCCAACTTATTCAATCACCTTGGGGTTCCTCTATTGGCACATATTGTTCTCAATGAATTTTGAAGGAATATTTTGATTTTATGTTTCAAGGTGATTCTTAATACAAATTACTCTTTCATGAAAAACTTTAGTAAGTAAATTACCCACACATCCTTATACTCCCAGTAACTTTCCCCATAAGTGAATAAACTACACAAGGTCGATAAAAACTCTATCACATGTGATTGAACTATCCCAATAGGCAAGTTAGGGAATGAATGAACAAGGAAAAATAAAAATAATATTAAACAATAAAATGTGTACTTGAATCTATGGTTGTAACATTGAAAGTACAGTATTAATATTGAAATAAGTGTAAAGGAACCTGAAAAGACAAATGTAATTCAGAACCAATGATAAAAACAATTCCTAAAACTAGACAATACCACTGATTTATAAACACCCTAAAAATCGCAACATGGTGGTAGGTATTGATACGTGTCATGGTACAAATCATAGAATATATTCCCTTTTAATCTCCACACCTATATCCATTATAACTAGGTGAGAATGATTACAATTTGATTTCATTATCTTGTCATTCCAAATTTTGAATCCTATGTAAACCATGGAACGGAGTCCTAATAATGTATTGTGGATATAATCTCATTCATTAATTATAAATGTTCCAAAACATGATAGGGAATTGGATAAAACATGATTATTAAGAATTTACATATCCTGCATTGCTTTATAACCTCATAATGAAACTGATATCACTCACAATGTGGCCTCCAATAGTAACTTCTAGGTAAATTTTTCATGAGGCACCTATAACACCATAAGACATTACATTATTTACCTTTTAGACTAAATTTTATTTTTTTACTATATTTATTTCTGTGAAAAAAAAACATTTTATTTTATACACCACATAATGATTATCATTCTCTAAATGGAACACAAAGTTTAGTTTGCATTACATATAAGATTGAATTTCCTTGATGGACAACATAACATGCATGATTGAGTTTTACCAAACTATATTATATTATTACAAATATTATTATTCAATATAATTAGATATATCATAGCAATTAAAATTATTATTATTATTATGATTAACTAAATTATGAAAATATATACATGAATTCATTAGTTACCTATCAATTAGAAATTAATAAGGAAAACAAATGAATATAAAAGAATGATTTTATAAAAGAATATTTTTATGTGAAAAAAGGAGATTTATCTTAATATATAAAATAAATTAATATTAGTGAATGTTATTAATTTTATATGTTATATATCCATAAAATATTTTTGGCATTCATCTAAATAACTTTATAGGTATAAGGTGAGAGCAAACCTAATATTACACATAAAAAAACAATATTTTTATAAAAGTAGTTTTTCCGCCATTTTATTATGAACCTATATTTTTATATAAATTTAGTCCCTCCTATAAATTTTATATGTAAAATTAATTTTAAATGTTTAAAGAGAAAAATACTAATTAGGTTAGGGTTAATTTTTTGTATTTTTCTGTGAATTTTCATTTTTAATGAATATTTAAAAATAATAAATTTTAATTCAAAATTTGTTTTAATTAATTTATTTATAAGGATAAATTATATTTTTAAATGTTTTTAAAGTTTAATTAGGTTAAATTTTTATCAATTAATAAAATTTATGTCCTTGAAATAAAATTCTTTTTGAAATTGAATATAACAATTTATCAAACTTTTGAATGTTTTTACTTTTACAACCAGCGTTGTCATCCCATATAGGGGATTAATTTTAAATTAATTTGTGACTATTCTATGATTGAAATTTTTAAATGTGGATTACAAATTTGGAATCAGAATAATATGTAATTTCCAATAATTTTAACTTAGTTTTTATGAAAAATATTAGTGAATGTAATTAAAACTAATTACAACAATTAAGAGAAAAATTAGCTTAATAAGGGAATAAACCATAAACATAAGAACCAAAATGACCTATAAATTTTTTCAAAATACATTTTATGGAAATATTTAAAACATATCCAATCTTGGATCCACATCAGTCTATTATTGGATCCAATTTTCATAGGAAAAATCTGGATGGAATTCCCCTTCCAAAAATTTACAAGAGTGTCACTCCTCCTCTACTACAATACGGCAGTCACCAATCCCACATCCTCGCACCTCTAAATCCACTTTCACACTACAAGTATATTCTAAAATATCTCCCAAAAATCATTTCCCTCACCATATAAGCCTCAAATTAGGATTCAATATAGCCACGGAATCCCTCTCGTGCCAACCAAAAAGAGTTACCCAAAGAAGAGGTTACATCTTTCCTCAAGATCTTTTGTTTTATTTCTATTCTCCACTCCTCAAATATCCTTATTCCATGATTATATAAATAAACAAGTATCCAAAATATAATAACATGTTTTTATGTTATGTCTTATATCTACACTTACACACACATCCATCTAATGGGTAATGACATTACCGTTTATGTTTATGGAAAACTATTCCCTCATGAAATGATTATTGTTTGTTCTTCTTTTACAACCGCTCAGGGTGGGAATTATAATGGAAAAAAAATTATATATGATATATATTATATTTAAAATTTATTTATGATTTTTTAATTTATATATATATATATATAATAATAAATTTATGCTTTCCATTTTGTGTAAATACAATAACATCATTTTTTCGAAGTGTATACTACCGGCTCCTAAAAGCATTGTGATTCGAACACACAATACATGGAATGTATAAATTATTGTTTTCATAAAAACAAATATGTGACATACACAAGAGTTATATGATATTAAAGTGATAATTTCTATTTTTGAAATATAATATTTATCATTTCATTTTTTATGTTTTCACACACTTAAAAAGTTATGACATCATTCATGGACATGTGGACCACCGCCTCCTCGACATGATATGACTCATTTCACACAACAAGATTAATATATATAAGTATATATGATTAAGTAACATGGTATTTAGGATATAATGATCATTATTTAAAGATATAATATGAATTACCTTTTTTCATAACAATCATTGAAAAATGTGAATGTTACTCTTGCATATATAATACCTACCGTCTCCATGATTGTAACATTGGTTCATTTTTTATAACCATATTTAACGATAAATTCTAAAAATATAATTTATTTATAAATATGGTAACTATTTTTTGATTATTACTATGTATATTTTTATATAATGACAACTTTGACTATATTCTCCCCACCAAAGTCATTCTTGACACACTAACCAAATTGGTCAAAAACACCATATGTAAACTTAAATATTTTAGTAGTTGTATATAAATCTATAATAGGTAAAGTAAAAGAAATAATAAAATTTCAAAAATTTCTTAATCAAGTAAAAAATTATTATAATTTTATTATTCAACAATATAAAGACACACATGATAATTTAGATTCAACGTAAGAGATTTTGTCTCAATTTAAATTCCATTGAGACTTATTTGTTGTTCTGCACCAATTAACTTTTATATGGTCTATATGATTCCAGTTGAAATATTATATCAGGAATCTCCTCATTATGATGATATTCTAAATTTAATTTAATGTTATTCCTTCATGGGGGTTATGATTCAAATTTTGAAAAGTTGTATGGGACACTTTGAAATGTTTAAAGATTTTTTCCCTAAAGAATATTTTTTTTATCATCTATCAAGGGAATTTATATACATAAAAATTAAAAAAACTTTTTGTTACTTATTATCCACAAGGTAATTATAGATGAATCCATATCCTATATTCTATGCAGATATTTGATCAGTCATATTATTTATTTATTGACTAATTGATATGATTAATTATTTGGATATGTAGTGATAGGTGGGGATGAGTCTTTATATAGCCCCTTTATGCATCAATAGATTCCTATGATACAAATAAGTTTTCCAGATTAAACATGTTTTTCTATGTAGTTTTAAACTTTCTGGAGTATGGATCTTGACTTTATAGGTTTTCATGTACCTCATACATGACTTCAAATAATTAAGCATTTCCTTCGTAGATTTTTTTTATCATTGTTATTATCCATGAGGTTCTCATATGAAAAAATATATGGTTGAATTTAATTATTATTTTATTGATTTAATGGAATATTTTATTATTTATTTACCTTTCCATGTTGATAATTTCCATCAATTCAATATTTTTTCCTATTTACACACTATTACTAAGTAGTTAAGCTCACCCTTACAATGTTTCCTTTCCCTGGGTTATGAAGAAGAATCCATTGAATGAGTTTCAAGGATGATGATCATTTACTTATGTTATTATTTATTTAAGTATCCAATGTATTATATATATTATGTTTGTAATATTTTTTCCCAAAACTGGTAAACTATTTGGTCGTTCAGGTTTTGATTACTTGTAATTAGAAAATGTAATGAAATAATGTACCAGCTCCAGGCATCTAGCGTCAGGGCGTTACAGTCCATATCAATGGATGTTTAGCTGTAAACTTGGAAATTTTTTTGGTATAGTATATATTAGAGAACATAATCCTAAGATATCCTTTGAGGATATGTATAGAATAACATTCTACGATTTAGGTAAGGTAGAGATTATGTGATTATTTATAGAAATACATCACTGTCTGGATACTTTAAGTGGATGTGGTTCTATCCAAGATGTACCTAGGGGTAACAACTTATACAAGGTGTGTCGCGCCTGACTTGGAATAACATGGTACATGAAAATGGGCCTTACTATGCACCTTGTTTGACACTCCTAGGGGATACACTCAAGATAATTTCCATTTTATTTACAAACCATTATAAAGGATTTAAATGTAAAGATGGATCCAAATAAACTAGAGATTATGAATCTAAGGATTATGATTCTTAAATTTATGTTATGTCCTATAACATATCCTGAATTATTCATTATGATTTTATGATCTAATATAGAAAATTCCATTGTTTATAAATGGTGCTTGGAAGGATGAATGGTATCAGTACACATAAGAAATGAAGAGATTTTACTGCTGAGGAAACCAATATAGGTGGTATTGGAATTGATAATTTTATGGAAATATTATGGAATCATAATCCGTTTTTGACACATATCATTTCTCAAATGGAGGAACTTGTTCCAAAAAGAGATTCTATAATGTTTTATTTCATTATGCGATTGGTCACCATATCATTTAGTGGGACTACTAAACCAATGGAAGATGAATGTTGGATTAAGTATTTGGAGAAGATATTCATGGAATTGGGATTTAATGAGAGGGAAAATTTAACACATGCGATATATTTGTGTCACGACCCGTCCTCGGGGCCCGTGCCGTGACTACCCCAAGACCGCCTTCCATAGGCCAGGGGCTGGCGACTAGCACCAAAGGCATAAATCCCGATAACTGGGAAGCCTTGCCTTTATAAAAGTAGACAAACACTACAGAGTACAAGTGGAAGTAAAACACTAAGTAAAACTGAAACAAGCTGTTCTGAAAGTAAAGGGGCCAGAAATCCAAGCCCAACTATAAAGTACAAGGAAAAAGATAAAATAGCCAGAAGGTGACAAGTAGCTCTTGGATCGTCCACCAAGAATCCTACCTAAAGGGTAGGTACAGATAGCGCAGCTCCTGGATCGTCCACCACGGATCCTACCTGAAGGGTAGGTACAGATAACCTCCACAACACCCTCGCCCGTCAACCTTCTTTGAGTGTCGCCTCGTCGTGAAGTCCACCACCAGATATTGTCTCGTCGTGAGGTCCACCTCCAGGTACCGTCCAGTCCTCGAACACTCGGCCTCTGTCTGCACTGCCCGTCGTCTGCAACCAACACAACAATGTGCGGGCATAGCCCGTGCAGGGGTGAGTATAACAATACTCAGTAGGGACTCTGAGACCCTCAAGGTCTCACTAAATCCAACAAGGATAACCACAAAGAAGATCTCAATAGATAACCTCTACTTAGGTATATGCCCATACATATACCGAAGTTATTAAGTAACCCATCTCAATCATGATGAAACAGAAAGATTAAAAAATCAACGGATAACCCCTACCCATGTATATGTCCATACATATACCTAAGTTATCAAGTGACTCATCTCAATCATTAGGTAAACGCAAAGGTCATCGAACCAGCTCAACCAGGATTTTATTCATGATGTCGAAACCACGGCTACTGGAGAACTACTCCTCTGTCGAGTACAGTGGGTCTGCCGCTACAACCAAGTGCACCCCACTAACCTTGGACTGTTTTAGTACTCCAACTGTCGAGTATTGTGGGCCTGCTGCCATAACCAAGCGCTTCACACCATGGGTCTACCGCTACAACCAAGCGCTCCCCCTCATAGGCTCTAGAGGTACTCCTTCTGTTGAGTACCGCGGGTCTGCCGCTACAACCAAGCGCTCCTCCGCCATGGGTCTGCCACTACAACCAAGTGCTCCCCCTCATAGCCTCCAGAGGTACTCCTTATGTTGAGTACAGCAGGTCTGCCACTACAACCAAGCACTCATCCGCCGTGGGTTTTCCGCTACAACCAAGCGCTCCCCACTAGGCTATCTGAAACACACCGAGACGATAGATCAGCAGTCGTCAAGTCTCAGCCTACTACTAGGTCTTTGCACTCTGATATCTTGTCACCGGGAGGGTCCGCTCCACGAGCTATTGGTCGATACTCCAAGTAACACAAAGCTCCATGAAGAAGTACCTCAAAGTACCACCTCGTCGTAGGGGTCTCAACGCCAGAAACGGCACATCAGTCAGACGCCCGGTCTATGAGTTACTAGCCTTTTCGTCCCAAGGGCCCGGTTGGTTTCATGTGCGAACCAACCCGGCCGTATCTCGACTATACCCTGAACTATCATAGGGTATGCTCATAGGGACCGTTTCTCAACATGATCACCAACGCTGCTGACGGTTCATCAAACGGATGTCCGGTCTGAAAGCTATCAGCTTTTCCGTTCCAGCGGCCCGGTTGGATTTCAGGTACAATCCAACATGGCCACTATCCAACTACAACCACAACTCAATAGAAGTATGCCAAAAGATTCATCTCATCAATAGGAATCCAACAATGTCGACAGCACGTCAATCGGACGTCCGGAGCTCATGATATAAGTGTTTCCGCTCCGAGGCCCCGGTTGGTTTTGTGTTAAAACCAACCCGGCCAAACCCAAATTTCTCTGAAACCATGAGTGTAATATACCAAAACGACCGTCATGATCCAAGGATCGCTACGCAATTGACGACGCATCGTTCTAAGGTCTGTGGCCCAAGATATGGGCGTTTAAACTAAAATTTCCCGAAAATAGGGCGTTCGGGCCCGGTCCGACCCAGCCCGAGACCCCCTGGGTCGGCCCAAACCGGGTCTGGGTCCGGCCCAATAGGGCGCGGCCGCATGGCCGCTCGGCTGTCCGGCTGAGCGGAACAGGGGGTGCGGTTGCCCCCCCGTGAAAGAGGTTGCGGCCCCCGCGTGGAGCCCGCTCCCTGCCAGCGATGCGGCGACCCGCCGTGTCTCCCCTCCGGATCCCACGTGGCCGCGGGATCACTCTTCTGTCATGGCTTCAGCCATGGTGGCTCCTACCGGCGGCGCGCCGGGGTGCCGTCGCGCCGACAGCCCCTTCCGCGGACCACCGGAGTTCCTCCGGTGGTCTGTTTCCAATTCCATCTTTGCTTGCGCTCCTCCTGGGACCGGGCCTTCACTGCAAAGTCTTCAAATCGTCCCTTCTTCTCATTCTTCCATATCCCGTCGATCCGTACGCCAAATAAATAAACCGCGTCTCTTCATGGTTTTCTGGCATGGCGCGACGGCGCCACGACTTTGTTCGGCTTCAACGGCGAGGCGCGAAGGCACCGCGCATCCTTGCCGCATGATCCCACGCGGTGCGATGACACTGCGCCATCCCCATTCCAAACCACAATAAGGTCAACAAAAAAATTAATGGAGGAGGATCGGCTGTGTTTGTGCGGTCCGGCCCCCTCCCGTTAATTGATAGCAAGCGGACCAATTTGAAACGAGGAACGACGACGGAAGAAATCGCGAACAACAACAACAAAATCCCCTACAATTTCCCTGCAAATAAAATATTCCTAACCTACAAAATAAATCATTTGCGGATAAACTTGACAATGAGTTGATCCGAGTTCTTTGTTTTAGAAGGAAAGAACTATGGAAATATAAAATTACACAAATTTAACCCCTACCTCGAGCGTAGTCGACGAACGAGGTTGTCGTGGAAAGGGACATCGCGAAATTGATCGTCGCGGAAGAAGGCGTCGCAGGAAGAGGATCGTCGTGTCGCGGAGAAAAGATTCGTTAGCGTCGCGTCATCGATCTCCGAGGATCCGGAGTTGTTGTCAACCTTCATCAGAGGTCGGCGTTCTTCCCGTTCTTCACGTTCTTCGTCGAGGAGGAAGAATTTCAAGAACTTGAGAAAATTCTCCCCAAGCCTCTCAAAACCCAACCACTCTAATAAAATAAGAGTTTGTCTTATTTTATTTCTCAAGCCATGCGTTTTAAAATTCAAAAACGAAACATTCAATTAAATGAATTAATTGCAACGTTTAAACTGCCCAAATTAATTGAGGTGTTTCATACACAGAAAAACGCAAGGGTTGACTTCCACTAAAAAGGGGTGCAGGTGCGTTACCTTAATTAAAAGGGGGTTGAGGAAGTTGAAAGAAACGTTGGGGCTCATGTGGGCCCCACATCACAAATATCCTACCTAGTGGGTAGGATATTGTGGGTCCTACTTCATCCACTTAGTTCAGGTTAAACAAAATAAATAAAATTGGTTGCACCACTTTTACTTTATTCCTTTACTTAACCAAAAAAAATTTAAAAAATCCACACCCAAGCAAACGCAACTCTGGAAGAGGTGTTTCTAAGAAATTATCAGCACTGCAATTCCATCGGTGCCCTCGGAATTCGATTCCAAGCACCAGTTTCAATGTTAGGAAAACCCTCTCATTCGTTCACTGAACGTACCCGAGCTAAACTTCGGAAAATGATTCCGGGCACACCGGGCCTTGGAATCAGGCGCCTTCAGAAACTGCATACTCGTAAAATTCCAAAGAAAATTAAAAAAAATCCTTGAAATTTATAGGTCTTTACATTAATCCCACCTCAGGTATTTACGTCCCCGTAAAGCTTTAACACAATCTAGGGATACAAAAGCGGTACTGAGCACGCATCTGAGCCTTCCACTCCCATGTGATCACCTGGAGATCCCCGTACTGCTAGTGAAAGTGCACCCGAGGAATCGACCGTCCATGTAGGATCTTCTCCTGTCGTTCCTCGATTCCCACTGGAACCTTCATGAGGGTCACCCCATTGCCCAAGTCTAGCTCCTCATGGTCGATGGAATGAAAAGGGTCGAGCTCGTATCTCCTCAGTTGAGATACATGGAAGTCGTCGTGCACCTGGTGTAACTGAGGTGGGTTGGTCAAGCGGTAAACCACCTCGCCTACCCTGCTGAGGACCTAGAAGGGTCCATTTAACCTTAGATATAACTTGTCACCTCGTCCACATCTCCGTAACTCACGTCGAGGTGAGACCCGTAGGGGAAACGTGGTCACCATCCTCGAACTCTAGTGGTCTCCGCCTCCTATCAGCACAAGACTTTTGTCGGCTCTGAGCTGTCCTCATCCGCTCTTGGATGACTTGGACCTTTCTGGTACTACAAGAGCTCTGAGATTTATTCTTTGCCGATAAGAGAAATATGATCTCATCCCTTGGATAAACCACGTTCATTCGCCTAATACAGTCAATCCCGACATGGACGATACTAATCCATACCAAGGACGATGCCGTAAGGCCTCAACGCTACTACCAAGAGATCCAACCGTTACTCTCGCCTCCAAGGGTTGAGTCACACTGTCGGCATCGGTGTGTGGTCACTGGGTCTCCTCCAGTAGGTATCTCAAAGTGAGGGTCAAGTCAACGGTTTTTAAACTGGAACCTCTTAGTAATAACATAAAGAGAGGATAGGAAGGTGAACGCCACAATAAAGGTTTCTTTTATTACTTCAGCTCAATGTACAAAGAAACAATGAATCTACAAACAAACATCAACCAAGCTAGAAGAAAAATGAACAAAAGTCTCCAGGTCTGGAGCTAGTCCCACTCCTGTCTATCTGCTCCCGGAGCTCCATGATCGTAGGCCTCAGCTGCCTGAAGCTGAGCTCTCCGATGTCCACCTATTCCCCGTGTTCGGGGTAGACCTCCTGGTGGTGGTGGTGGAAACACTCCGAAGCATCGTCCACCTCCAGCTGCACGGCCAGCTCCCCTACCACGGTCTCCTGCTCTATGCGGTCCGCCTCGATCAAACCTCTGCCTCTACCTGGGAGGTCCTTCATTCATCTGCTGGTCATCTTTATGGTGGGTCAGACAGTCACAAGCCATGTGACCAACCCCGCCGCAGGAGTAACATTGTCCGCTCATGGTAAGTCGTTGTCCACCCCGGGTGCCTCGCACAAATGATCCTGTGGCATGCGGTCGATCACCTGTAGGTCTAGTCCTCTTGGACCTCTGCGTCATCTGTCTACTACCCGCTGTAGAAGACTCTGCCGCATGCCGGCTAATGGTGATTCATGCTGCTGGAGACTGCTCAGCAAGGAAACTCTCCACTAAGAGGGCTCTCTTCAACACCCCTCTTTGTGTCAGAATGCTGTGAGAAAAAACTAAAGCTCTGATCTCTCACCTGAGCCCCTGCTCAAATGTTTGGGCCCTGAAGAATGGGTCCCATACCATGTCCGTGGAATAGCGCGAGTGATCGGTAAACCTCACCGCGTACTGGGCTACTTTCATGTTGCCATGCCGTAGCTGTAGTAGCTCCTGGATGCGCACTGCACGGATGGTGGCTGGGATGAACTCTGAGCGAAAAAGGCTTTTAAAGTCCGTCCAAAGGAGAGATGCCTCGTCGTGCACCTGGAGCATCAAGATCCACCATCTGTCTACTGCCGTGTGTAGGAGGCTCACTGCAAGGACCACCATAAGGTCAGCTGGTGTCCCTACCAAATGGAAAACTCGTACAACTGCCTCCATCCAATCCTCGGCTGCCTGAGGGTCCATCTCCCCGCGGAACCTAGGATGTCGATGATGCTAAAACTCGTGAAGTGCACTAAGGCGACGTGCACCATCAGTGGCTGGGGATGGTAGCATTGGTGGCTCGGCGGGTAGAGGTACCGCATGTGCCTCTACTGTCAAAGGGCCCTGTACCGAGGCCTCGTCGCTCAGTGGGCTGTCGTTCTGCACAACGCTCGGAACCCTAGCTAGTTGCCGTCGTGGGGCCATCCTGAAAAGAAATAGGTGCACCACAGTTAATACAGTATACCTGGTGATCTGACACTCAGTAATCACAAAGAAAACTTCTAAAACACACATGCAATCAATGTTTTCGTGTATTGAGTCAGAAATAAGAAGTCAGGGTCCTGGTGTACGGATACGTCGGCCGCCACACCAACACTGGACTCCCTGGACGGATAACCACACTCAATACCCTTAACACTATTTCTTCACATAGAAGAAGTATCAGAGTCTTGAGTTCTGTGGTAGAACTGAACTCCTCTGATACCAATTGTCACGACCCGTCCTTGGGGCCCATGTCGTGATTACCCCAAGCCCTCCTTCCATAGGTCAGGGGCTGGCAACTAGCACCAAATGTGTAAATCCCGATAACTAGGAAGTATTTGCCTTTATAAAAGTAAACAAACACCACAGAGTACAAGCGGAAGTAAAACACTAAGTAAAACTGAAACAAGATGTGCTTAGAATAAAGGGGATAGAAATACAAGCCCAACTGTAAAGTACATAGAAAAAGATAAAACATCCAGAAGGTGACAAGCAGCTCTTGGATCGTCCACCAAGAATCATACCTGAAGGGTAGGTATAGATAGCGCATCTCCTGGATCATCGACCATGGATCCTACCTGAAAGGTAGGTACAGATTGCCTCCACAACACCCTCGCCCATCAACCTCCTCTGAGTGTCGCCTCGTCGTGAAGTCGACCACCGAATACTGTCTCGTTGTGAGGTCCACCTCTGGGTACCGTCTAGTCCTCGAACACTCGGCCTCTCTCTACGATGCATGTCGTCTCCAACCAACACAACAAGGTGCGGGCATAGCCTGTGAAAGGGTGAGAATAACAATACTCAGTAGGGACCCCGAGACCCTCAAGGTCTCACTAAATATAGCAAGTATAACCACAAAGAAGATCTCAACAGATAACCTCTACTTAGGTATATGTCCATACATATACCCAAGTTATCAAGTAACACATCTCAATCATGAGGAAACACAAAGATTATAAAATCAACGGATAACCACTACCCAGGTATATGTCCATACATATACATAAGTTATCAAGTGACCCATCTCAATCATGAGGTAAACGCAAAGGTCATAGACTCAGCTCAACCACGATTTTATTCATGATGTCAAAACCACGGCTTCTGTAGAACTCCTCCTCTGTCGTGTACAGTGGGCCTGCCACTACAACCAAGAGCGCCCCACTAACCTTGGACTGTTGTAGTACTCCACCTGTCGAGTACTGTGGGACTGCTGCTACAACCAAGCGCTTCCCACCATGGGTCTACTGCTACAACCAAGTGCTCCCCATCATAGGCTCCAGTGGTACTCCTTCTGTTGAGTACTGCGGGTCTGCCGCTACAACCAAGCGCTTCTCCGCCATGGGTCTGCTGCTACAACCAACTGCTCCCCCTCATAGCCTCCAGAGGTACTCCTTCTATTGAGTATTGTGGGTCTGCCACTACAACCAAGCGCTCATCCGCCGTGGGTCTTCCGCTACAACCAAGCGCTCCCCACTGAGCTATCTGAAACACACCGAGACGATAGATCAGCGGTCATCAAGTCTCATCCAGCTACTAGGTCTCTACACTCTGCTAGATCGTCACCGGGAGGGTCCGCTCCACGAGATACTGGTCGATACTCCAAGTATCACAAATCTCTACGAAGAAGTATCTCAGAGGACCACCTCGTCATAGGGGTCTCAACGCAACAGATGGCGCGTCAGTCAGACGCCCGGTCTGTGAGTTACTAGCCTTTTTGTCCTAGGGGCCCGGTTGGTTTCGTGGGAGAACCATCCCGGTCGTATCTTGTCTATACCCTAAACTCTCATAGGTTATGCTCATAGGGACCGTTTCTCAACATGATCACCAACGCCACTGACGGTTCGTCAAACTGACATCCGGTCTGAAAGTTATCAGCTTTTCCGTTCTAGGGGCCCGGTTGGATTTCGGGTACAATCCAACCCGGCCACTATCCAACTGCAACCAGAACTCAGGAGAAGTATGTCAAAATTTCCGTCTCATCAAGAGTAATCCAACAAAGTCGATGGCACATCAATCGGACGTCCGGAGCTCAAGATATAAGCGTTTCCGCTCTGAGGGTCCGGTTGGTTTTGTGTTCGAACCAACCCGGCCGTACCCAAAGTTCTCCGAAACCCTGAGTTTAATACACCTAAACGACTGACTCAATCCAAGGATCTCTATGCAACCGACGGTGCATCGATCAGAGGTCTGTGGCCCAAGATATGGGCGTTTGAACGGAAACTGCCTGAAAATAGGGGGTTCGGGCCCTGTCCGACCCGGCCCGAGACCCCCTGGGTTGGCCCGAACCGGCTCGACCCAAACCGGGTCCGGGTCCGGCCAAGCCTGGTCGCGGCACGGCCAGTTGGCCTGCTGCGCTGGCGCGGCCGCATGGCCGCTCGGCTGTCCTGCTGAGCGGAACAGGGGGGTGCGGTTGCCCCCTGTGAAAGAAGCTGCGGCCCCCGCATGAGGGCCGCTCCCTGCCAGCGACGTGGCGACCCGCCGCGTCTCCCCTCCGGATCCTGCGCGGCCGCGTGATCCCTCCTCCGCCGCGGCTTCAGCCGCGGCGGCTCCTGCCGGTAGCGCGCCGAGGCGCCGCCGCGCCGGCATGGCGCGCCGGCAGCCCCTTCTGCGGACCACCGGAGTTGCTCCGGTGGTCCGTTTCCAATTATGTCTTCGCCTGCCCTCCTCCTGGGAGCTTCCCTTCACTGCAAAGTCTTCAAATCGCCCATGTGGCTCATTCTTCCATGGCCCGTCGATCCGTACTCCAAATAAACAAACCGCGTCTCTTTGTGGTTTTCCGGCGCGGCGCGAAGGCGCCGCGCATCCTTGCCACATGATCACGCTTGGTACGACGACACCGCACCATCCCCATTCCAAACCACAACAAGGTCAATAACAAAAAATTAAGGGAGGATGATCGGTCGTGTTTGTGTGGTCCGGCCCCCTCCCGTTAATCGATAGCAGGCGGTCCAATTTGAAATGAGGAACGACGACAGAAGAAATCACGAACAACAACAACAAAATCCCCTACAATTTCCCCACAAATAAAATATTCCTAACCCACAAAAGCAATAATTCGAAGATCAACTTGAGAATGAGTTGATCCGAGTTCTTTGTTTTAGAAGGAAATAACCACAGAAATATAAACTTACACAAATTTAACCCATACCTCGAGCGTAGTCGACGAACGAGGTTGTCGCGGAAAGGGACGTCGCGGAATTGATCATCAAGGAAGAAGGCATCGCGGGGAGAGGATCGTCGCGTCGTGGAGAAAAGATTCGTGGGCGTCGCGTCGTCCATCTACGAGGATCTGGCATTCTTGTCGACCTTCGTCGGAGGTCAGCGTTCTTCGTGTTCTTCGTGTTCTTCGTCGAGGAGGAAGAACTTCAAGAACTTGAGAAAATTCTCCCCATGCCTCGCACAACCCAACAACTCTAATAAAATAAGAGTTTGTCTTATTTTATTTCTCAATCCATGAATTTTAAAATTAAAAAATGAAACATTCAATTAAATGAATTAATTGCAACCTTTAAAAGGCCCAAATTAATTGAGGCGTTTCATAAACAGAAAAATGCAAGGGTTGACTTCCACTAAAAAGGGGTGCGGGTGTGTTACCTTAATTAAAAGGGGGTTGAAGAAGTTGAAAGAAATGGTGGGGCTCATGTGGGACCCACCTCACAAATATCCTACCTAGTGGGTAGGATATTGTGGGTCCCACTTCATCCACTTAGTTTAGGTTAAACAAAATAAATAAAATTGGTTGCACCACTTTTATTATATTCCTTTACTTAACCCAAAAAAAATTTAAAAAAACCACACCCGAGCAAACGCAACTCCAGAAGAGGTGTTTCTAAGCAATTATCGGCACTTCGATTCCATTGTTGCCCACCGGTTTCAAAGTTAGGAAAACCCGCTCATTCGTTCACTGAACGTACCCGAGCTAAACTTCGGAAAATGATTTCGGGCACACCGGGCCTCGGAATCAGGCGCCTTTAGAAATTACATACTCGTAAAATTCCAAAGAAAATTAAAAATAAATTCCTTGAAATTTCTGGGTCTTTACAATTTTAGGAATGGTGATGCGGAATAATGGTGGTTACTGATCAAGAATACTTGGATGGAAGAAGAAATATAACTCCTAGAATGGAGAACTTTTAAGGATACATTATTTGATAAATACATCCCTCATGATCACCAAATTGAGATGAAGAGAATGTTAATTGGCATGATGAAAAAGGAGGAAGAAGGTTTTTTAGATTATAAAGCCACCATTACTATTTTTTAAGGGAATTCTACTAATTTCATACACAACATGGAATGAAACATTGATCATTTATTTGAATGACATAAACCATGTATCTGATATGAGATGGTTTCTATGAAATTTTATTCATATGAGGAAATAGGATTATGTTATATCAAGGAAGAAAAATAAATCTCCATTTCATATAGATTCATAGAAAAATAAGAGAATAAGAGAAATAAAGAGAAAAATATAGATAAAGGGAAGAAGGGGAAGGATGATTTTCCCAAATGTGATAACATTGGAAAGAATCACTCTAGTAAATGCTTGAAAAGATTAGGAGTTTTTTGTATGTGTGTAGAAATGATTCATCAGAAAAAAATAATGAAAATAGTAGAAGATAAATGCTGATATTTAGTGTTATAACTACAAGGATGTGGGGAACTAAGAAAAGGAATTCCCCAAGATTCAAGTGAATATACCTCAGAAGAAGATAATGGATCATGTCCAGACATATGTGTTGATCCCTCTGGAAGATTGATGAATTATTCCTATGATTGCTGTTTTAATAATAAAAAATCATCATTACTTAATCCGGTTGGATTTCACATATATATACTCACAATATTTTAGTGAATCTGTTTATATCGGTTGGATCATGTTTTTATCTATGCTTGTATTGATTTACAAGTATTCTGGAATTCTTCTGGATCAAACATACACTTTGTGTTTTGTTAAGTGAATGGTCACACTAATCCATATCAAAAGTGAACAGTCGCACCGATCCATATCAAAAGTGAACGGTCGCACCGATCCATATCGAAAGACAACAGTCGCACCGATCCATATCAAAAGTGAACGGTTGCACCGATCCATATCATCTGAGTCATCGAAGATGTCTCACCGATGCTGATCAAATGAGTCACCGATCATGACACACCGATGTTGATAAAATGATTCACCGATCATGACACACCGATGTTGATCATCTGAGTCGCCGATGATGTCTCACCGATGCTGATCAAATGAGTCACCGATCATGACACACCGATGCTGATAAAATGAGTCACCGATCATGACACACCGATGCTGATCATCTGAGTCACCGAAGATGTCTCACCGATGCTGATCAAATGAGTCACCGATCATAACACACTGATGCTGATCATCTAAGTCACTGATCAGGACACACCGATGTCTAGCCACTGATGCTGATGCTGATGACCTACTGATCACTTGACTCATTGATAGTCATAAAAAGCTGTTTGAATTTCTTTACCTTTATTTAATCTAACCAATGGTCATATTAGGTATATTTTAATGCTCTGTAATTTATTTAATGAAAGTTGTTGGATGTCAGGGAACAGTACCTCGTACCTGCCAAAAATAAATTTTTTCTTTTACTAGATCTTGTGCCATAAATACAAGAAGTCCCTGTTGGTGAAAAAGGACGACGATAAACATATGAGTGAAAAGATTGGTGGATGAGATAGTTAAAAGAAGAAACAGAAGCTCATACACACTCAAGCTTACTCAAGAAGAGTTCTATACATTCACAAGGACATTGAAGAACTTCATCGACTATATTTTTCACTATATCAGAACCTGAATGCCAAGCAGACGACACTCTATTTTTTAGACAAAAACCATAAGAGGACTCAGAACCATTTATGATCAAACTCAAGGAGTCCAAAGCTTCACTAAAATCACTAGATCCATTTCTAAACTCTACATCTCTGCTCTGTGATTCATTATTTTACATTTCGAACAGTGTGTGTTATCTGCTGTATTTAACACACACACTGTCTCTTGTACTTTAACTGGAGGATCTGTAAATCCTCAAAAAACTCTTTACATCTTTGATTTCCCACTGGGATAGTGGTAGAGGTCATGTGTGACCTATAGAGCTAGTTGTTGTTGTTTTGTTTCCCATGAATAACAGTGGTAGAGGTCTTGGACCTGGACAGTTGTAAACTGTTGTGAACCCCTATCCTGGGTGTGGATCAAATTTATATAAATTGTTGAGAGGACTACGTCTCGGCTTGAGACTGAACCTCTTGGTTATATCTGTTGTGCTATTTCTTTCAAAGTTATTTTTTTTATTATTCTGTTGCTAATTACTTTTAAACTAAAACTGTTTTAAAGTCACTTTGATAATTAAACTCTCAAGTTTTTATATTAGTTGTAAATCGGTAATTTAGTTTCAAAAGTTAATCAACTCTTCTGTTTTGATTAACTGGGAAATAATCAATCCCTTGAGAACCCAACAGAACCTTTACTTTGATATAAATTCACTACAGTTTAATTCAGTATTTTATTTGGGGGTTTTTAAGACAAAGTTTTTTAAACAGAAATTTTAATTGGAACTCAATTCACCCCCCTCTTGAGTATCCACTCCGACCAAAATTTGGTATCAGAGGGTTTAAAAATAACTGTGATTTTAGTTGTATTTTAAAGTTTTAAAATTTTTGTTATTTCTAAATTTTTACCTCTTTAAAATCATTTCTTTAAGTAATCTATCATGGATAATAGACTTGAAGGTGTTTCTACCAATAGACCACCATTTTTCAATGGCACTAACTATGCTTAGTGGAAAATCAAGATGAAAATTCATTTAGAGAGCATGGGTTTTGATATTTGGACTGATATAGAATCAGAATATAAAATTCCTACTACTGTTAGATCTGCTTGGAATGAAGCTACTAAGGTTGCCTACAATAATAATTAAAAATCTATGAATGCCTTGTACAGTGCTTTAGGAGATGAGGAATTTAATAGAATATATACCTGTAAAACTACTTATGAAATTTGGGATACCTTAATCGTTTCTCATGAAGGAAAAACTAATTTTAAGGAAATGAGATTGAATACTTATACTATAAATATGATAATTTTAAGATGAAGCCTGATGAACCCATTTCTGACATGTATCTCAGGTTTAATGAAATTTTCAACAAAATTACTACTCTGGGAAAGTATGTTCCATCAAAGGAACAAATTTTGAGAATTATGAGATGTTTACCTGAAATATAGAGAGGAACTTCTGTCTCAATTATAGAATCACGTGATATTGGTGAACTGTCAGTCAAGGAACTAATTGGAAAGTTGATGATGTATGAAGAGGAACTCAAGGTTAACAAAGAAGAAGAAGATGAACCTAGAAGGAAGTATGTTGCTTTCAAGACTTCAACTTCAAAGAACAAGGATAAGAAGAAGCTCCAAGATATAAATGAAAGCTCAAGCTGTGAAGACAGTGAAAGTTCATCTGATAGTGATGCTGAGATGGCTCACATTGCTAGAAGGTTTGATAAGTTTTATAAGAAGAAGAAATTTTTCAGAAAATCAAATTATAAAGGTAAGTATGACAATAAGAGACATTGGAAAAAGTATTGGATGAAATCTGACAAATCAGATGAAGTTGTCTGCTATGAGTACAAAAGAAAGGGACACATAAAAGCAGACTGTCCAAAGTTGAAATAAAAGAAGAAGTATGAATACAAGGACAATAAGTTTAAGAAATCCATGAAGGATACTTGGAGTGCTTCTGAGGATAGCTCCACTGAATCTAAAGTTTCCGAAACTGAACACAGAAATAAGGAAAACATGTGATTTATGAAAAACAATTATGAGGTAACAGCTGAAACTCCTGCTTTAAATTCTTATTATTCTAAAGATGATACTGAATCTGATAACATGTCAAAATCTGAACTATTTGAATATTGTGATATGTTAGAAGAAACCTGTAATGATCTGAAAGACAAATACAAGGGTTTAAAGAAACAGTATGCTTTAACTGTTAAACATAAATCTGATCTTGATATTGAAATGGAAAAGAATTCTCAGTTGCTTAAAGAAAACACTGAACTGAAATTATCTAATGAGAAACTCAAGAAAGACTTAGAGAAATTTAACAATGGAAAAGATACTCTTACTCAGATGCTAGGTAAGAAAATAGCACCTAGATACACAACTGATATAGGATACAAACCTGGACAAAGGAAAATCACCAAAACTAGATTCATTCCTAAATCTGGACAGAATGTAGCTAGTTCTGTAACTTCATATGCTTCAACTAGTTATATTCATAGTTATGGATCTAATAAGATTTGTCTTTCAAAATCTGTTGACTCTAGAAATCTTATGAGACCCATTAGACAAATATGGGTACCTAAAGTTTTATTGGATAACCTGTCTGGACCCAAGAAGATCTGGGTACCAAAATAATTTCCTATCTAAATTTTTTTTGTAGGAAACCTGCTTAAAGAGCTCCTATAGAAAGACTTTTTATTTGGACAGTGGATGTTCAAGACATATGTCAGGAGACTTCTCATGCTTCAAGAGTTTAGTAAAAGTTGATGGAGGCTTTGTCACTTTTGGTGATAACTGAAAACGAAAAATCATCAGCTTAGGCCAAATTGGTAACACTGACTTAGTATTAATTTCTAAAGAGTTATTTGTTGATGGACTTAAATACAATTTGTTAAGTATTTCTCCATTATGTGATGATGGTTTTTATGTTAAATTTGAAAATTATTCTTGCAATGTTTTTAATTCTAAAAATGTTTTAGTGTTTTCTACTTTAAGAAATGAAAATGTTTATGCTGTTGATTTAAATTCTTTAGCTAAGAAGAATATTACTTGTTTAAATGTTTTTCATAAAGTGTCTTGGCTTTGGCACAGAAGATTAGGACACTGTAATGTGCATTCACTTAGAAAACATGCTAGGAAGAACTTAGTTAGAGACCTGCCCAAACTTGAATTTCCAGCAGACAAAGTTTGTAATCCCTGTCACAAGGGAAAGAAACATAAAGTTTCTTTTAAATCAAAGAAAGAAGTTTCAACTTCTCAACCTCTCGAGTTGGTTCACATGGATTTATTTGGACGTTATAGACTTTCTAGTTTAAATGGGAAGCACTATGTCTATGTTCTTGTAGATGACTTTTCTAGATATACTTGGGTATATTTTCTAGCTCACAAAAGTGAATCTTGTTCTTGATTTGTAAAATATTCCAAGTCTGTAGAGATCCTTAGTGGACTTAAAATTAAAACCTTGAGAAGTGATCATGGCCGTGAGTTTGAAAATCATGAGTTTGAATCTTACTGCACACATAATGGCTATAGTCAAAATTTCTCTGCCCCTAGGACACCCCAACAGAATGGTGTAGTAGAAAGAAGGAATAGAAACCTGCAAGAAATTGTTAGGACTATGCTTAATGAGTATGACCTACCTGTTTATTTTTGGGATGAAGCTGTAAATACAGCTTGTTATGTTATTAATAGAGTCTTGATCAGACCTGTTCTTAAGAGGACCCCTTATGAGTTGTGGAACCATAGGAAACCTAAGGTTAACTACTTCAAAGTTTTTGGCTGCAAAGTCTTTATTCTTAATACTAAATACAATCATGGAAAATTTTCATCCAAGAGTGATGAAGGAATTTTCCTACGTTACTCTATTTCTAGTAAATCCTATAGAGTTTTCAATAAGAGAACCAAATGTGTGGAAGAATCTGTTCATATCAAATTTGATGAAACTGATCCACATGAACCTAAGACCTCTCTTGAAAATCATGAAGATGATCTCTCTTTTTTGAACCTTAATGATAAAGATAGTGGACATGTAGTTAAAACACCCAGTTCTGGAAGTTTTCTAGAACCTGCTTCTGCTGAACCTCAACCTGTAGATGAATCTGAAATCTCTATCCCTACCTTTTCTAGACCAACTAGAATTCTAAAGAACCATCCTTTAGATGATGTTGTAGGTAATCTAGATAGAGGAACACATACTAGAGCTTCTCTAAGAAATCAGGTTGAACATCAAGCTATTCTTTCACAGTTATAACCTAAAAATATCAATGATGCTATCAATGATGAATTTAAGGGTAATGGATATGCAAGAAGAACTAAATCAATTTGAATGAAACAAAGTCTGGAAATTAGTAGAAAGACCTAAGGACACTATAACCATAGGCACAAAATGGGTGTTTAGAAACAAAGTTGATGAATCTAGAAACTTCATTAGAAACAAAGCTAGGCTATTTGCACAAGGTTACAATCAAGAAGAAGGAATTGACTATGAGGAAACCTTTGCACCTGTAGCTAGATTAGAGGCTATTAGGATCTTACTAGCCTATGCATCACATTTGAATTTCAAGTTATATCAAATGGATGTGAAAAGTGATTTTTTAAATGGTTTTATTGTTGAAGATGTTTTTGTAGAACAACCACCTAGTTTCTCAAATCCTCATTTTCAAAATCATGTTTTTAAACTTTCTAAAGCTTTATATGGTTTAAAACAAGCTCCAAGAGCTTGGTATGAAAGACTTTCAAACTTTTTTATTTCAAAAGGATTTACAAAAGGAATAGATTATCCCACTCTTTTTATAAAAAGGATTTCAAAATATGTTTTAATAGTACAAATATATATTGATGATATTATTTTTGGATCTTCTAAAAAGTCTTTATGTACTAATTTTTCAAAGGTTATGCAAAATGATTTTGAAATGAGCTTAATGTGAGAGCTTAAGTATTTTCTTGGATTTCAAATCTTTCAAACTAAAGATGGTATTATTCTAAATCAAAGTAAATATACTAAGGATTTATTAAAACGTTTTGGTTTGGATAGTATTAAGAAAAGTGATATACCTATGATTACTACCTGTAAATTGGATGTTGATGAAACTGGGAAACCAGTTGATCAAACCAATTACAGAGGTATGATTGGGAGTTTACTTTATCTTACTGCTAGTCGACCAGATATTATGTTTAGTGTGTGTATGTGTGCTAGATATCAAGATAATCCTAAAGAATCACACTTAATGGCTGTTAAAAGGATTTTTAAATATCTAAAGTTTACTGTGAATTTAGGTTTGTTTTATCCAAAAGGACAGTCATTTGACCTAACTAGTTATTCAGATGCTGACTTTGCTGGATGTAAGTTAGATAGGAAGAGAACATATGGAACATGTGATTTACTTGGAAAGTCCCTAGTATCATGGTGTAGTAATAAACAGAACTCAGTTGCATTGTCTACTGCTGAAGCAGAATATATAGCTGCTGGTAGTTGCTGTGCACAGATTCTGTGGATGAAACACACTTTATTGGACTATGGATTTGATTTTAAACATGTTTCAATTAACAGTGACAACACTAGTGCGATCAACATATCTAAGAACCCTGTGTCTCACTCTAGGACTATGCACATTGATGTTAGACATCACTTTCTAAGAGATCATTATCAGAAAGGTGATATTTCTCTAGAATTTATTAGTTCTGAACATCAATTAGCTGATATTTTTACAAATCCTTTATGCTCTGAAAGAATGAATTTTATTAAACAAGAATGGTGTATGATCGATCTGTGAAACCAATCTGTGAAACTGATCTGTGAAAGTGATCTGTGAAACCGATCTGTGAAACCGATCTGTGAAACCGATCTGCGAAACCGATCTGTGAAACCGATCTGTGAAACCGATCAGTAAAACTGATCTATCTTTCTATTACTTTTTAATTATGTTGTAATTAATTAATTACTTTATGGGAACCCTAAATGATGAAATAAATTATACGCGGCTATTTCTATTCCCCAAACCGTCGACCATTCATTTCCTGCCAAGCCTTATATCCTCTCTTCTCCTCTAATTCAAACCTTTGAACTCCTGCATTCCCCAGAATGATCAAATGGATAAGCAAAAGAGACCAAGCAAAGGATCAGACAGTCTTGTACCTTCAAAGAGTGCTTGGGGCGAGTCGAGTAGTACCACTCAAAGGTCAGTAAATCCAAACCTGGAAACTCGGATTGTTGCTTTAGAAAAGGAAGTCAGTTCTGCCTAGATTTTTACAAGTAAGTCGCTATTGTTACAAGTTTTAGAATCGCAAGGATGGAAATCCTGGTTCTCATATAACACTCGTGTATACTACCCAAAGCTAGTGCATGAGTTTTATATAAATCTGAAAGTTACTTTAGATGGTGTAGAGGCTGACAGAATGTCTTCTGTAGTGAAAGGAATGAAAATATCTTTTTCATCTAAACAATGGGCTGAATGTTTAAATGTACCTCATGAGGGTCGGTATGAGGATTATGCTGGAAACATTCCTCCAACCACTGAATACTTCACTTATGAGTTAGCTTTAGAGCTTTTGACTGGAAACAGAGAGTCAAGGAGAATCACATCCTCAGAGTTGGATGGTGAATGTAGACTTCTCTTTAAGTTTATTCAACACCAATTTTTCCCAAGGAAAGGAGATTTTTCTGTTGTAAAATTCCAGGATGTTTTTCTATTGTTTTTACTAAAGACCCATGAGAAGATCAATTTTTGTAGATATCTAATGGTGCACATAGCTGGAATGGTGAAACCTTCTAAGAAATCCACTTCCCCATTCTATTCCAAAATGATCTCTGCTATGTTAAAGAATCTGGAATGTGTTGATGAAGCTGATGAGATAGCTGAATCTGATAGTTCTTTTTGTGTTAACAAAGAAATTTATAAAAGGATGAAAATAAATTGGAACCCATGGAAAAAATGTTGGGTTGCTGATGAGGACAAGTTGTATGAATCCTACAATCCCACTGATCATGGAAAGAGGCCGAAGGGTTTGAGAGACCCTAGTTTGAAATCATATGAGGATCAAATTTATTCTGATGATGAGGAAGAAGTAGATGTTGAAAGGAATAAGGACACTGAAGAGTCTGGTAAACATGGGATGGAAGAAGCTGAAACAGAAGAAGGAATTATGTCATCTCTTGATGATAGGAGTGATCCTGATACTGTGAGCCCTAAGAGAAGAATGGACTATGGACCTGCCAGTCCACCTTTAGCCTTACCTGAATCAGAACCAGTTCTTGGTGATGAAGAAGATATTGACACTTAAGTATCTGGCAGTGAAGATTATGTAAAGAATGGAAATGGGAATGGAGATGATGGTGGTGATAACCGACCAGTGGATGATCTTGTTGTACCTCCAATAGAACCACATCAAACTGTGCAAGAAACAAATACCAATGGCAAGAGAGATTCTCTAGAAATCAGTGGAAAAGCAAGTTATGATAAACCGAATTATACTCTGTGTGCTTCTGTCTGGGATGATTACCCTGATTTTGCTGTTTTAGGTTTAGAGTATTCTGAAGAAAAAGATGAAGAATCAGAATCTACTGCGGTTGTGAAGGAAAGGCAACCAGTTGAGGCAAGGTCTGCTCATGTTGTTGATTCTGCAAATGTGCATCTACCTAGTTCTACTGTCTCTCAGTATTATTTTGATAAGTTCAAAATTGAGTTGCTTGCTGCTGTGAGATATACAGTTAGAGAAGAAATTTCAAATTCTCTTACTCGAGCTTCTCTGCAAGTTTCTGAAGATTCTTTGGAAGCCTTTTCAACAAGAGTATCAAATGTTGTTAGACGAGACCAATCCAATACTGGTGAGTTTGTTGGCAGGAACATAGCCTCTCTAAATTAGTCTCTGAAGGATATACAATCTGACTTAGTTTCTTTATCAAACGAATTTAGATCAACCATCTCTGGTATGATGGAAGTGTTGAAAAATCTGATTGAACATCTTAAGAAGTTTGATCTGAGGAAGTTGAAAGCTGAGATAACTCAGATAGTTTCTCAAGACAGTACATCCAAAGTAACCAAGATCACTACTCATGAGCTAGAGGCTCTAAGGCAGATTGTGCATGATGAATTGGCTGCCATTAGACAAGATCTTGATTTGGAATCGTTGAGGAAGATGAAGGAGCAAAGTGATCACATTCATAAGATGGTAAAATTATATTCAGTAGATGCCAATAAATCTCAGAAAGAGATCAAGGAAAATCTTGATCATTACTTTTCAAAGATTTATACCAAGCATGAGAAGACCACGAATTTCAAGGTGTTGGCTGATAATCTGAAAATACCTCCAGTCACTCAAGATTTCAAGACTCAAGTTCGTCAGTTGCAAGATTTTACTCCTACCTTGGAATGGTTCATGGAGAATAAGGATGATTTTGAGAAGGCTATGCAGTATGGTGCAGAAGTTATTCAGGATTTCATAAATATTTTGAAGCCTTATCTAAATGAACAAGCCACCGCCATTGTGCTTCCTACTGCTGAACCTCTCAGTGCCTCTGATGTTGCTCCAAATCAGATCTCTATTGCTCAAGCTCTATCTCAACTATGGCCAGTTCTTCAGCAATCTTCTCAACCAGCTACTACTACTCAACAGCAAATCTCTGGGGGATACTCTCCTCCACCTTCCAGAGTCATCTTACCACCTTTTCAAATTCGCCCAGTTCACCCTGCCTCCAAGCCTTCCAACTTACCAACCATTGATCCCTCTGACAAAGGCAAATCCCCGTTACATCCCAATAAATAGTTGTGTCTTATTGTTGATATGGTGAACAGTGTTCTGTTTGTACTCTGATGTACTTTACAAACCTTTTTTTTCTCTCTCTCTATTCTCTATGATGACTTCTTTTAATCTCTTCTTTATATGTTTTCCCTCATTTTTTATTATCCCAAAGGGGGATATTTATATCTATAGGGGAGAAACATACTATGGAAGGGGTAGAAATGTTTACATAAATATCTAAAGGAATAAATTCAGGGGGAGATTTATATCTCATTGTGTTTTCATTCTTATAATGCCTTGTCACTATTATTGATGATATATTATTTTTATTTATGACTATGATTTATGATTATCAAAAAGGGGGAGATTGTTGTGCCCTCTGGAAGACTGTTGAATTCTTCCTATGATTTCTATTTTAATAATCACAAATCATCATTACTTAATCCGGTTGGATTTCTCATATACATAATCATAATCTTTTAGTAAATATGTTTATATCAGTTGGATCATGTTTTTATCTGTGCTTGTTATTGATTTACAAGTATTCTGGAAGTCTTCTGGATCAAACAGACACTTTGTGTTCTGTTAAGTGAACGGTCGCACCGATCCATATCAAAAGTGAACGGTCGCACTGATCCATATATAAAGACAACGATCGCACCGATCCATATCAAAAGTGAACGGTCACACTGATCCATATCATCTGAGTCACCGAAGATGTCTCACTGATGCTGATCAAATGAGTCACCGATCATGACACATCGATGCTAATAAAATGAGTCACCGATCATGACACACCGATGATGATCATCTGAGTCACTGAAGATGTCTCACCGATGCTGATCAAATGAGTCACCGATCATAACACACCGATGTTGATCAAATGATTCACCGATCATGACACACTGATGCTGATAAAATAAGTCACCGATTATGACACACCGATGCTGATCATCTGAATCACCGAAGATGTCTCACCGATGCTGATCAAATGAGTCACCGATCATAACACACTGATGCTGATCATCTGAGTCACCGATCGGGACAAACAGATGTCTAGCCACTGATGTTGATGCTGATGACCTACCGATCACTTGACTCACCGATAGTCATAAGTAGCTGTTTGAATTTCTTTATCTTTATTTAATCTAACCAACGGTCATATTAGGTATATTTTAATTCTCTTTCATTTATTTAATGAAAGTTGTTGGATGTCAGGGAACCATACCGCGTACCTACCAAAAAGAAATTTTTTCTTTTACTGGATCTCGTGCCATAAATACAAGAAGTCCCTGCTGGTGCAAAAGGACGACGAGACACATATGAGTGAAAAGAGTGGTGGATGAGATAGTTAAAAGAAGATACAGAAGCTCATACACACTCAAGCTTACTCAAGAAGAGTTATGTACATTCACGAGGACATTGAAGAGCTTCATCGACTACATTTTTCACTATCTGTGAACCTGGATGCCAAGCAGACGACACTCTGTTTTTCAGACAATAACCATAAGAGGACTCATAACCATTTCTGATCAAACTCAAGGAGTCCAAAGCTTCACTGCAATCACTAGATCCATTTTTAAACTCTACATCTCTACTATGTGATTCATTATTCTACATTTCGAACAGTGTGTGTTATCTGCTGTATTTAACACACACATTGTCTCATGTACTTTAACTGGAGGATCTGTAAATCCTCATCAAACTCTTTACATCTTTCATTTCCCACTGGGATAGTGGTAGAGGTCGTGTGTGACCTGGATAGCTGGTTTCTGTTGTTTTGTTTCCCACGAATAATAGTGGTAGAGGACTTGGACCTGGACAGTTGTAAACTGTTTTGAACCCCGATCCAGGGTATGGATCAAATTTATATAAATTGTTGAGAGGACTAAGTCTCGGCTTGATACTAAACCTATTGGTTATATCTGTTGTGCTATTTCTTTCAAAGTTATTTTTTTTATTATTCCGCTGCTAATTACTTTAAAACTAAAACTGTTTTAAAGTCACTTTGATAATTAAACTCGCAAGTGTTTATATTAGTTGTAAATCAGTAAGTTAGTTTCAAAACTCAATCTACTCTTCTGTTTTGATTAACTGGGAAATAATCAATCCCTTTAGAACCCAACAAGAACCTTTACTTTGATATAAATTCACTACAGTTTAATTCTGTATTTTATTTGGGGGTTTTTAAGACAAAATTTTTTAAACAGAAATTTTAATTGGAACTCAATTCACCCCCCTCTTGAGTATCCAATCCGACCAACAATATGTTTTAAACACAACAAAATAGGATTAATTAGTATAATTATATATTTTGATTTAAGAAATATTTTTTAAAAGTATTTTATATATGATTTTCTCATCATATGATTTATAAAATTTATAGGGTTTTCACTATAGTACTTTATCGATAAATATTTGAGATCATATTTTTAATGTTACTAAGAAAAGTGATTTATTATTAAATTAATCATTTTAAAAAATAAATGTATAAGGGAAAGAGAAGCTTTAATAGGTTCTTAATTTTGAGACATTGTTTTTTGGATAAATAAATGATTGATTTAGATATGTGATTACTACTAACTTGGAACTGATTAATTATATTTTTTCAACATGGTTTATACAATCATTGATGGAGTAAATAACACATTAGGATTTAAGGAGTATATTTAATTACATATGTCTTAATTAAAGAATAAGGAAGAAATCATGTTTCCAATAATGTATTATTGCAATTGAAGTTATGAAAATATTTTAAAAGAATACATGATGAAGGTATTCACATGCTTGATATGTGATAATAAAAAGAAAATTATTTTATTTGATAAGATCATTTGGGAAATTCAGTGACCTTCCTTCTAAAGTGTTAGAGCATAATCTTTTTGTAAATGTTATCCTTTTATGAAATGCTTTGAGATGATCTTTGGACAAAGTTTTATATGCTAATGTGTTAATACACTATATGATGCATCATGTTTTGAGAAATGAAGCATAAATAGTTCAAGGCACAACCAAAGGATAATATTGTGTTTATGAAATCAAAAAATATATTTACTTATATTCTTATAGAGAGATATAATTCTTTAACTATAGGAATGAATTTCTAGAAACAGAAATTTTTTCTTATTATAATCATTTTTAATGATATCAATGACCTTTTCATATTAGTTTTTTAAGACATTATGGTCATAAACATTCAACTGAACATGTTCTCTAGCACTCTACATCAAAAATATGATTTTTATATTTTTCTTTAGTATCCATGTCTCTATTTCCCACCTATATTCTTCTACTAGGGAACCTAGTCACATAAACACCATAGTTTCATTTTTCTATTATTATGAAGATGTGTTATTATCTGTAATCTCGATGTGGGTTTTTGAACAATAGTTTATTTTCAAATATCAACACATTGATTATCAATATTCGGGTTAAATTGTGGGGATGTAATTTATTTATGGTTGGGAGAATGTAAAACCCTAAGAATTTACAATATTTCCCTTTTAGAATAAATTTAATTTTTCTTCCTAGATTTATTTATATGAAACACCAAGTTAATATTGTGTTACATGCAGCATAAAGTTTATATTTATCTATATGGAACACAATGTTTATCTTGTGTTACATGCAAGACTGACTTTCATTGATGGGTCACATAACATGCAAGATTGAGTTTTACCAAACAGTAATATATTGTTGAAAATATTATTATTTGGTAAAATAAGTTATATCCTAGCCATTAAATTTATTATTGTTATTAGGATTAACTAACATATTCAAATATATAGTTTAATTCATTATTTAAATATTATATATAAATGAATATAGAACTCAAATAAATATAAAGGAATAATGTTATAAAAGACTATTTTTATATGAAAATGTTATTTATCATAATAAGATAAATTAATAAATGTTAGTTTATGATATTCATTTTATATTCTATAAATTAAATAAAATATTTTGGATAATCATCCAATTGATTTTATAGTAATAAGATGAAAACATAATGAATATTACACATAAAAACTAATATTTTTATAATAGCAGTTTTACCACCTTTTAATGGGGAATCAATTTTAAATCTACATTTTGAAACTTTTAGAAAATATATGTTCCAAAATAAACTTATTTTTAGAAATAGAAACATAGTAATTAGGTTAGGTATTTTTTTGGTATTTTTCAACGAAGTTTCATTTTTAATGAATAGTGAAAATAATTAATTTTAATTCAAAACATAATTTTTGAATAATTTATTTATATTGTTAAATTATATTTATAATTGATTTTAATTTTTAGTTAAATTAAATTTTTATCAATTAAACCAATTTATGACATTTTAAATAATCTTAATTTGAAATTGAATATAATTAATTAGCAAAATTTTAACATTTTTACTTTAAAAAACCGCATTGTTTTCCCATCTGTGGGATTAATTTTAAATTAATTTATACAAATTATTTTACTGGAATTTGGAATAATGGATTCCATATTTGGAATTATAATAATTTTTAAATTATAATAATTTTAACTTTTTTTGTCAAAAAATATTTGTGAATGTAATTAAAATTAATTACAACAATGAAATGAGAAATTATCTTAAGAAGGGACAAAATATTAATATAAGAGGTAATATCACATATAAAATTTTCCAAAAAAACTTTTATGGCCATATTTCTTCCCTATTATCTTGTGGATCGACTTTTTACCATTATTGGATCCATCTTTCAAAAGAAAAAACGTTGGTGAAATTCCATTTCCAAAAATTTTCAAGACTGCCACTCATCATCCACTATAAAAAGGCATTCACACCTATCACTTCATCACTCCTACATAGTCACTTAATCTTAACCTATATCTACAAATATATTTCCTTCAAATCTCTAAATTTAACCTATAATCCCCAAATTTTTTATTAATCCACCCAAGTAATCCCATTGTTGAAAACCAAAAGGAGTTACCCAATAAATATGTAATATCTTTGTTCAAGCTCATCTGTTTTATTTCTATTCTACAACCCCAAAACTATAGTTATTCCATTATTATATAAAAACCTTATCCCAAATATAAATAGAGATTTTTTACTAAGGACTATATCAAAAACTATACACATTTCCATCTAATGGGTAAATAACTTACCATTTATGTTTATGACGAACTATTGCCTCACAAAACGATGAATGATCAATATTCTTTTTCCACCCCTCATGGTGGGAATTATGATAGACAAGGTATTCATATATGATATATAGGATAATTATAATTCCTTCATAATTCTTTAATTTTTATATATAACATACCTTAATGCTTTCCATTTTTTAAAATATGATAACATCGTTTATGGAAATGTGGACTACTACCTCTTAAAATCTATCTGATTCAGTCACACCATAAATGGAATGTATAAAAGACGGTTTTAATTAAAAATATGTGAATTAAAAAAACATATATATGTTATTATATACATAATTAATCTTCTATAAATATAATATATATTATGTTATTTATTACAATTTCACACACTTAAAAAGTGATAACATCGTTCATGGATGTGTGGACTACCATCTCATGAAATTGATGTAATTCAATGAAATGATACATGGAATGTATAAAGGATGGTTTTAATTAAAAATATTTGAAATAATAAAACATATATATGATATTTGTGACATAATTACATTTATGTGAATATAATATATATCATTTTCATTATAACCCTTTTACACACTTAGTCGTTCATGGACACAACCACCTTCTCCACATAATGTGATTCCATTTACATCACAATAATTCAATATATAAGTATATATAATTAAATATCATGATATTTTTGATATAATTATTATCATTGAAATATATAATATTACTTACCTTCATTCCATAACAATCATTGAATAATGGGAATGTTACACATGTGTTCGTATGGTATACCCTCTCTATTGTTGTAACGTTGGTTCAATTTTTAAAAACCTCATTTAAGGATAGGTTTTAAAAATATAATTTATGTATAAGTATGATAATTTTTTCATGATTATTATTATTTACCAATTTATGTAAGTTCCCCTATTACCATAGTTGACCTACCTAAGTCATATTCAACACATGAACCAAATTATCTCAAAAACACCTAATGTAAACATAATTGTATTAGTAGTTGTATAAAAAATTTGATATGTAAATTGAAAGTAATAATAAACTTGAAAAAGGTTATTAATCAAGTACATAAATAACATAAGTTTATTATTCCTGAATATAAATACACTTATGTCAATTTGGACACAAGGTAAGAGATTTCATTTCAATTTACATTCCAATGAGACTTATTTGTTGTTATGCTCCAATTCACTTTTATTTTGTGTATATACTACCCTTTGAAATGTTATATCATCAATCTCATTATTATCATGATATTATAAGTTTCAATTAATATTATTTCTCCATGGGGTTTATGAATCAAATGTTTTAATGTGGTATGAGACACCTTTGAATTTTTAATGATTATTTTCTTCAAGAATATGTTTTTAAGATCTTTCAATGGTAATTCTATTCATCAACATAAAAAATGGATTTTGTTATTTATCCCCCATAGGGTAATTATTCATTAATTCATATATTCTATTCAATATGGATATTTTATAAGGAATATTGTTTATTTATTGATTACTCGATATGATGATTTCTTTGGACATGCACTGACGGGGGGGGCATACTTTATAAATCCACTCGATGCATCGACAGGTGATAATGAGAAAAATTATTTGGCCAAATTAAATAGTTTTTTACATTTAGTTTTAAACTATCTAGAGTATGGGTGCTGAAAGTATAGTTTTTCATGTGCCTTAGAACTGACGTCCAATAATTAAGCATTTCCACCATAGATATTTCAATTATTATTTTTATTATCGATAAGGTTTTCATATTATATAATATATGGATGAATTTAATTTGTAGTGTTTTGATTGAATGGAAATTTTTATAAGTTATTTACCTTTGTATATATATTATTCTCATCATTTCATTATTTATTCCTCTTTACTCATCCTTATTTAGCTTTTGAGCTCATCCTAATTATGTTTTCTTTCCCCATGTTACAAAGAATAATCCTTTGAATGTGTTTCAAGGATTCCAAGTGTTCACTTATGTTATGCTTTATTTTATTTTTCAAATTATTATTAGTATCATGTATGTATTCAGGTTTTCCAAAACTACTAAACTATTCAATCTTTTAAGATATGATTCCTTGTAATAATGCCAATTTAATGAAATAATAAATCATCTCCATGCTTTCTGGGTCAGGGAGTTACAAACCTCCTTAATGTGTAAAAAAACATCATAGAAACATCAATTCCTTATATTTTTATGTTCTCTTCATGAATATATAATGGGTTACTTACCATAAATCCATTTAATCTAATGTAGCTCCACCAATTGAATCAGTCATATACCCTTTTCAGTGTGAGTCATATCTACATGATGTGACATCTCTTGAAATATGTGAAAGTGATTCTAATGTAGACATTGGTTTTTAATCGTATGTTGCCTTTGTTTATGTTTAATTGTGGCACAAAGGACTTAGTAATGGAATATCCATTCTTTTCACCATTCATTTCATTCATATGAAAGGATTTTCAGTGTGAAGAACATGTTTTATGAAAATATTAATTCTAAAACCAAATATTCTAAATCACATATAAATCCCTCATGAAACTTATATTATACTCATTCTATAGGTCCTTCATAGTTTATTCACCCTTTTTCCATCTTTCACCCTATCACACCATTAATACACTCAACACAAAAAGAAAAATAAGTAGTTATTCTAAAATTATCTTAAAATATACAATTGTTCTCCCAATCACCATTAATTAAAAAATCAACAAAATTATATAATATTAAGATGTATTAAATCTAGTAATTAGTGAAAAACATATTGAAAATATAGTAACATTTACTTTGTTTCAAATTATCCCTTTCATGAATTTTTTTACATAAGAAAAAAACACCTCAAAAAAATTCCAATTGAAAATACAAAATCAACCAAATAAAACCAACACCAATAATTTCAATATATTAATGGATAAACTAAAAATAATTAAAATTAAACAACTCGTTCTTCCTAGGTATACAATCATAATTCATTATAAAAATAAAAATCTAATTTCTATTACCTTCTATTATTATTTTTTAACTTTTTGTTAGGTATCCATTCCTTTGTTTTTTTACCATTCAACAAATGTTTCACTAAACACTACAGAAAATTGTACACAAGAGTTATGATCATTATAATATGAATAAGTTATATCAATAATATTGAATAAAACTGAATATACATTATATATATATAAAACAATCCAAGAGGGATTTTCCACAAGGTTGTAATTATTCTGATAATAATGGTGGGTATATTTAGATATAATAATAAATGTTCAGAATGGAAAAGTGGGATCAATTCATATAGTAAAATGCATGATATTCTATTTATTCTAAATAAAAACTATTTCTCTTATCATCCTTAGAAAAGAATTATCTCCCATTAATATACTATTTTCTCAACTATTCTTAAGTTGGTCATGAAAGAACAGTGGAACTAATTTGGATCATCTTTTATTTTATTAATTTTTATTATTTATTTATTTTTTCTGTAATAAAAATTACACATGAAAAAATAATCACACCCATATTTATACCCTTATTTGATATAATCATGATTCTAAATATAATAAATATAATAATATTATAGTTTTAGTGGGAGTGTTCATCAGCATATCCATGATATAACACATTAATTCAGTTGTTTTCCAAAGTAATATAATAATCATATAAGAACAATGTAAATAATTTGCGAATAAAATCCTCACTTTTGAATAGATACATAACATCTAACCCTACATGAAATTATCACTGAGTATTTACATGTATTGCCATTCTCCCTCATGATATTCAATGGTAAAATCGTAAAATTATAATAAAATAATTAGGTAAAGAGTTATAGATTTGATTATAATGTGGGTTCTTATCAAGACGGTCCTTGACTACTATATGGTTAAAAGAGGGCCATACATAATGAATCGAAATAGGTAAAATTGATTAAAATAAAATGGACTAAATGATATCTGTGTAGTTTGAAAACTATTCATGATTTGTTGAGATTAGAGTGAAAGTTATAGTATTGTTTCATATACCAAGTCCTCTATATGATGAGGATATGTGAAAGAATATGAAAATTTATTCTTAGAAAACATATTGGTATTATAATTTCGAAATATTAAACATACACTCATGAAATTAAATCTTTGTAATAAATTAATCCATAAAAAAATTCAAAAACATAATATTAGAGGAAAGATTAAATTCAACTATCATTTTATAATTCAATATAAAAATGAATAAATTTTAATTTCCCATAAATTTCTCCCAAAACATTATTCACATTTCAATGTTTATTCTTATTTTCTTGATCCAAAAGACTGTATTCAATGAAAAAATTCACTTAGATAATTGATCTCAAGAAAATGGATAATTGCTTTCAAGAATCCATCCTCTACACATAATATCATCTAATATCATTACTATTTGAAATAAATGTAACAAAGAGAAAATAGGAAGTTTGATGAAGTCATCATAGAAAAGAACCAAATGAATACGATTGAAACTGTGAATTCCCCTAATGAAATCATACTTCCTTCTTTAAATATTGGTTAGTTTTCAATGTTCATTAATTTTTGTTTAGTTTGGAATCTATGAGTTGTACTTGAAATTATAATACTACACTTGAAAAATAGTTGGGGAATCATTAAATAATATTATAACCACATAAAGAAGTGATAAAAAAAATAGGATTCCATGTATTCTATTAAAATACATTAGTGGATATTTTCATAAGGCTTAGAAAAAAGAAGAATAGGGAAAATTAACCAAAATATGTTATAAAAAATATATCCTTCTAATAAAAAACTGTGAATGGGTAAATCCTAAGACTCTAACAAAATATCCCTCTACTATCTACTAAGATCAACCTCTTAATGATGATTTTATTTTTCCCTGATTGCATACACCACGTTTATAATGCGCGCAAATTTTGTGTTAGTCATTAAAATGATAGTTGGATACTCCACATGATGCAAAGTACTATGATAAATGGTCGATTCATTAGAAGTATGGTCTGTGGGGACATAAGTAATGGTTTTTTTTGGCTCTATATCATGGGCATTAGGTTTCTCCCTCATTAAGAGAGATAACTTCTAATGAGGGGTTGGATTAATTAAAGTTAGATTCTCATTAGTCCCTATGGTGAGGTCATTTACTTCTAGTGGACATCAACCACAAATTATTTTCAGGTCTCTATATAATTTGGCATGATCCATAACACATGAGTAATATTTCTAAATCCCTCTACCTTCCTCAGATATGTATGCTCGATCCATGGTACAGTACTACATTCAAAAAAAGTCAACAACCAAGAGGGATCTTCAGTAGTGGTTGGGGATATCCTAAAAGGTATATCCCTAGATGACATCAGTACTAGAGACAAATTTAGTGTATGAGCATGTGTTCACACCAATGGTTCAGGGAAAGGAAGATCTAATAAATAGAGAAAAAAATCTAATTATTACTAATGAACTATAGGTAATCACAAAAACACTGATCCCATGATTTCTATAGAATGCAGTGTAGTGAGGTCTAAATAGAATTACTGTTTTCACATATCCCTGGTAGTGAAATTTTACGTATATAAGCAGAGGAATCCTAATATTGTCCCTATATGTCCTTGTTCATAGCTGAAAAGTATGAAAACTCATCCTCTCACTCATAACACATCCAGTTATAATTATAGAGGCCCATAATGACTAACAATGGTTAATAAATCACATGTAACACCCACAATGAGGATATGGGGAAAGTGTAATAAGAAAACATTAACTTATTATCCAAATACATAATTAAATACCCCAATTATTTTTTATACTTTCGTCTTATTATTTTGTTACCCACATTGTAGTGGGCCAATTTATGAGTAAAATTAACAAAGGGCCCCTTCTAAAAATGTTAAAAAAAATAATTAGAACTTTATGTCAGCTCAGGTCTCCTTGGGATTCCCCTAGATCAATCCAAACATGGGAAAATTTCTTCTGAATGACTATCAAAGTGAAGTTCCTCAATTTGGTTCTCCTTATCTTATCCTGGTCATTCTTACTCCATGTGTTAGCAATAATCATGCTCAACCATTTCTATTCCATTCTCTAAATATGATTAATTAAAATTTAAGTGTACTACAGGTTCTACGTAAACTATGGTATATAAATTCATAGTCCCAAATCAAGTATATAATAGAAAGGATCCAAAACATTCAACCTATATATAATTTTACTTAATCCAATGTTAACTCGGGTGTAGAAAGAAACTCCAAAACTATATCTCTGTAGGACACATTCCAGACATGAATTATATTACCTAGATGTATTTTATATTGAGTATACATTACCTACTCCTCCATGTAAATTTTATCTATAATAAATAAATATATATATATATATCATCTTATTTGGAAAATCACTTCAATTTACAGTTTTTATAGACTATCATAATGCAATGGATTAATAAATTTTAGGTAGTGATTTTAATGATATTATGTTGAACTACCCCTTAGAGATAAATTATAGGTAGATTTTCATAGATTGAATTTTTTTGATAATGATGAAATGAGGTTAGGATATGTCTTGGGGATGTTTTGGGTACTTTGGTTGGAAACTTCAATGGTTTTTGGGTTAGTGTATTTTTAGTGTAGAGAATTGGGCCCCAATATCCCTGAGTCGGTTTCAAAATTATTATATTGGAATATGATACAAGGAATCACATCCTGAATAACCAAATTGTTTAGTAGTCCTGGTAATCTATACACATACATGAGTATTGAAATACATTTGATAACACAAATTACAACATATTTTTTTAAGAAAAACCATATTCCCATTAGAATATCCTTTCATATCATTACTAATGAAGTTCATGGATTCTTGGGAAAGTGGAAAAATAAGGGTGACATCAAATGCTTAATAAGGATTAATTATATTTGAAAAATCAAGAATAAATGATTCTAATTAGTATGGAAAGTTAAATAAATGAAATAACATACCATGTAATCAATAAAACGAGGAAGGGAATCCAATGATAATATTATTGTGAAAATATCATCGATATTAATTAATATAGAAAGGTAAATAAATGAAAAAACATTCCATTTAATCAATAACATGACTATCATAATTGGGTAAGGCATAGTCAATATGGAATGATAAATAACTGAAAACACATGAAAATTAATCAATAACTGGGAATTGAATGTATCCATAGATAATATCATCGAAAAAATGTCATGGATAAAAATAAAAAAATTATTAATGAAGGAAATTCAATATTATTGGATGTCATCAACTCAGGATCTTGATACCTCTACCTTCATGTCCTTTCAAAAGATATTTTAACTCACATTTGGTATGGAAAATAAATTTTATTCTTGCTTACTGATTCTCCTCATGATATTTTCAATGCATTGGGTGGATATCTATAACTAATCCCACCCATGTATTCATGTCCAAAAACATTACCTATATATCAAATAATATGTTTAATTCTTGACCAATGCACCTAATCATTAATTATTCAATTGAGTAAGGAATACAAATTTATCAATATTTTCACAGATAAAACAATAATATTCAATGTTGAAAACCGTATATATAAATGATGTATTGTTTAAGCAATAAAAATATACATGGTATATGATATATATATAGTTAGGGGAAAATTAATGACTATAGGAAAGTGAATAATTCAAAGGAAAGTTATTGACTAAATCAATGAATCAAGGATATGAGTGTCAATACTTTCATTTGTAACAATTTTCATAAACCATCTATATTAATAATAAGGTTTTTCTAAATACAACATATACCCATTTGAGTAAGAATAATGGGTTTCATTTTATTGATGAACAGAAATAAGATAAAAATATCTTTTAAAACAATATTTATGAAAATATACCATTAATCTTCCAAATAACATTTTTAAAACTAAATTTTCATAAAAATATTTGAAAATAAATTTATTTTGAAATTTTTTTTTGAATGTTATGATGAAAATTTTAAAACATTGAGTGTTCATAATGGATGGAAATTCCATTTATTTATTACACATTAAAACAAATATTCTTTCAAATTTTTTTTTGTAAAAGACAAACAAGCATTATTATTAAATTGATATGAATATTAATTTAGTTTTTTAAAATAAAATATAAAAATAGGTAATTTTTTTTTAAATTACTCATTTTTAAAAATTTTATAAAAAATTCTGAACATGTTTTTAGAGTACATTATTTTGGAAGAAAATAGATTTTTGACAGAAGAGAAAAATGAAGTTAGATTTTCCTAGACACCTTTTCTCAATTATATTAAGTACCAAGGTGTGAGTTTTTTTACAATTACATAAAAATACTATGAATAAAAATATTATAAGAAAAATAAATGGGTTTATTAGTTAATGATAAAATAATTTTATTCAATTGAAATTCAAGAATAAAAAATATTACTGAGAATGAGATTGTGAAATAAACCCTTATAGTGGTCATGATATTAAAGTGAGAATTATTCAATGAATTGATTATGTGTATCAATTTTAAATCCACATAATACAGGTGTAAATACAATATAATATAATTAAAATTCATTACCCAAATAATCATAAAATAATAAAGTCAACAAATAAGTAATATAACTCAATGAAAAGAAAACGAGTTATGAAATTATTTAGCACTTGTTAACTCTTAATTAAAATATACTTGGATGAAATAATTCAAATTGAAATTTAAAATAATATGAATTATTATTGAATCATGATATTACTTGTCAAAGTGGTCGTATATACACCTTATTTGCAAAATCAGGTGCAAAAAATTACAATATACCTCAATGAAATGAAATTGAGGTGGAATCCCTTACCTAAATCTTCATTTTGGTTGAATGAGATTTAACCTCATAGATAGTGGTTTTGAGATTTTTATTAACTTATACCAGAACCATAATAATATTTTAATATTGTATATAATCCATTTATAACATCTTATCACCAATCTGTTAATAATATTTTTTTTATTTTAATTATTTTGAGTGTTAATTTCCGTGAATTGTCATATATATTTCTTCATGAATGATCTAACTCCTATACATATTATATAGTTCCATAATCACCATAATAATAATTATGATATAATTATAATATTTATACATCAATTATACTTTTATGTTCAGCCAAGAAATATTGTTTTTATACCAAAATTCAACATGAAAATGATTCCAATGGAAAAGATTGCATTAATAGATATATGATTTTACTAATTTTACATTAAAACTAATTCAAAAAAAATTAAATTTACAAATAATTTAATCAAAAATGAAATTTTCAAATAAAATTCAGTATTTTCACCGTTAATTAAAAAATGAAATATTTCATAAAAATTCCAAAAAATCACTCTAAGATAATTTTGATGTTATTATTTCAAAAATGAAGTTCATATTATGAAATAATTCTTTTTAAAGAGATAAAAATTAATTTTAAATGATGTGTACAAAGAGAAACTAAATCATATTTTAGAAAAATACATATTTTCCTAAACTATTTATTTTTTATTTTTAATGATTATAATTTTTTTTTAAATCAATATATAACTATAATTTTTTTAATTTAGTTGGTACTATTAATACACACCAATTTAATGACTATGTATACTTTTTTATTGTTTACTTATACTCAGGGATGTGTGATCAACAATCAATAAAAGAGATTAAATTTTAAAAAAACCATGGGTTGTTTACGCTTTATGTTTCATGTTAGATACACTATCGAATATAATTTTATTTATTTAGAATTTAGGGTTGTTACATTATAACCACCTTAAATAAATTGCATCCTCACAAAATAAACTTAATATTTGAAATAAAGTGTTTGATATTTGCAAATTACGTTTTTTAAAACCCACATCGTCAAATGATTTCATAAAATATCATCTAAATGATATAGATAGGGATGTATAAAGGTCATATGGAATAATATATAACTAGGCTTCTATGTCATATAAAATTGGTGGAAAGTGAAGATACGGACCAGAAAAGAAATCTTAAATAATTATAGAGAGTTATGGAGGTCGTTAATTACAATGAAGTGAGTGATCCATTGATGGTTAATGAAAAAAAATCATAAAACAAAGAGGTGTGAAAATGGTTATCGATATCATAAAAAATGATGATAATAGGATAACATTATTGTTTCAAGGAACTTTTCATAGAGTTTAGTAAATATTTTATTGTATATGAATATAGGTAAATATAGTTACTCTATATGTCAATATTTCAAAAGCACATTTTTATCCTTTGGTTGTGCTTTTGTTTAATTTCCAATTCATCCCCTAATCTAAGAAATTAATATATAAAATGTTTTTCTATTACTAGAGCACCAAATTTAACTTTTAACAGATTGTAACATTCATAAAGAGTGAAACTTTATTCCTTCTGTCACTTATTATTTTCCAAAACCAATATTTTTAACTCAAGTAATCCAACATTATACATCAATCCAAAAACATCTACAGTAAAACCACCGGTTCATCAATAAAATTTATTTTTCATGTTTTTCATGTAATGAAATTTTATCAGGGATATCATATAGGGTTTAGGTATGTGTTAAACTCTTATTATCCTTCTATTGTGAGTTCATTCTCCATGAAATTTCGGAATTTGATGGGTTTCCACTTAGCATGCAGGTTGTCCTTTTTTCTAAAACCATATTAATATAATTCCTATAATGTTTTAAATTGTGACAACCTATAGTTACTAAAACATCATAGATAAAATAAACCTTATCTGTTAACAATACCTTTAAGCTTAATTCTAAAAAATGTAAATGATTCATTCCTTGAAGAATTTTCCTTAATAAAGTATACACATAAAAAATGGGTTTTATTTCCATACATTTTTCACAAAATATCCTTAATCATGGTAGACTCCCTTCACATAAAATATAAAAATGGGTGTTTTTAAATTTGAACAAATGATAAATCTTAAAATCATAAACCCATGATTGTATCCATAAATTTTAGGTTAATTAATATATATCTTCGTTTTATGTTTTACAAAATCCTTATATGTTTCATGATTCTTATAACCAATATACCATTGGTAAAATACTTCTAAAATTTAATTTTTGAATCCCAATAAATAAATACATTACTCATTTTAATTCAACATAAGTCCATTCTAGGTATAAGGATTGACCTTTATAAGAGGTTATTGAATCAGATAATTATTTAGTTCCCAAAATTTATGAAAAAGAACTATAAATATATCTATAGGATGAGATTTATTTCCTTTTATAATACTCATCATTTTTTCTCATAAAATCCTTGATTTATTACTTTTCATTCTAGACATTAAGAATTTTCTCATTGCATTGAGACACTTTATTGGGTGTCTCATTCCACATTTATAACCTGAATGAAATCAATCATTCATTACTCTATGGTATCCATAATTAAATCTCTAAAATAAATCAATATTTATCTTCACTAGTGAGTCCAATAGTTGTTTAATGTATATGTTTTTAAACATATTTCAGGATAACTAATTAGGAATAATCATTATACCTTTCTCTCCAACCATCATACCATCTGGTTTCTCATAGTCACTAAATTTTCCTTCATGTTCAATTTAAACATGATATTTTCAGGTTACATCTATTGATTAAAACCAAAAATCATAGTGTGGTAAAAAATAACTATAGTTGGAAAACTAGAGAATCATTAATCAGATTACCAAATCATGACACATTATTTTCAATATAAAACACCACAGGTGTAACCTAGTTCATTCATTTTTATCATCAATTCAAATCCTTCATAATGTAAGTGAATAATCCAAATAAAATCACCTAGGAGGGTCAAAATAGGTGTGTAGTAATGCCCATATTTAGGTATTGGGTCACGATATAGTAAATCCCAATGTTCCCTTTACGAACATATTACTCCAAGGTACCTCTGTTCCATAACCAAATCCACTCATAGTATCTCTAAATGGATGTAAATCTATGAAAACCCCTATAATATATTCCTTACCATAATATTATGAAGTTCCTATACGTATGCTTAATATTTATAATAGGGTTATGCTCCGAAATCTATATTTTCCAGAATCCACTTTCCAAGGTTTCTACTAAACATTCTCAGATACCAAATATTAAGACCCTGACCCCAATAGCTTCGATTATCTGTCTATTTTATTGCATTGTAATAAGATATATGGAATATCATCCTGAAAGGATGAATAATTTAGTTGTCTTTATAAACTAGATACATACATGATTATTACATTATATTTGAAACCAAAAATTAAACCATAATGTTTTTTAGGAAAATATGTATTCCCTCTAGTATATTCTTTCATATAATTAATAGTACACTTAATGTATTCTTAACAAAGGAAAAAATATGGTTGATCTAAGTTGCTATGTTAGGTTTAAGTTCAATGAAAAAAATCAGGAATCAATAAGCATAATTAATCTGGAAAAGTAAATAACTTAACAAACATGCAAGGAAATCAATAAACTGGGAGGGAATTGAATCCAGAGATAATATCAATGTGAAAATATCAGGGATAATAATCAATAACAAATGTTAAATAACTTAAAAACATAACATTTAATCAACAACATGACTATCATAATTAGATAGGTCATAATAAATATGGAAATGTAAATAACTCAATTCACATTCTATTTAATCAATAACTAATAATGAAATGTATCAAAAAATAATATAATTAAAAAAATTTCATGGAGAATAATAGCTAAATTATTTATAAGGTAAATTATTAATTATTGTACTTCATGAAATCAATATGATGATACTTCTACTGTCAATACCTTTTAAAATATAGTTTTAAACTTCAAGGTATAAACCCATTTGGTTTAGCTAATTAATTTTATGCCATCTTACTGATTTGCCTCAAGAGAGTATTGATTAATAGAGGGGATATCGGAAAATGGTCCCCAACAATGTGTAAATGTCCAAAAAATTCCTCATATTTCAAATAATCTATTTAATTCATGAATAATGTACCTTATCATCAAATATCTGTATTGAGTAAGCAATACAAATTTTTCATTAGTTCATTGGACAAAAAAATAACATTCAATGTATAAAAATATATATATAAATGATATAATTTTTAGGTAATAAAATTATCTATGATATATAAAATAGATATTTAGGGGAAATTTAATTTCCACTAGAAAGTTAATAACTCAAGGGAATGTTAATAACTTCAAGAATGAAAAATAAAGTGAATGTAAATACTCCCCATGGTGAAAATGAGCATAAACCATAGAAAGGATGTATAAGTCTGGTATCAATACAACATATACCCATTATAGTAAGAATTAATAATTTTTTTATTTATTAATAGAAATTTTATAATGTATCTTTAAAACCCTTCTTAGGTAAAATTCCCTTTCTATTTTGAAAAATCAATTTTTAAAACTCAATTTTAAAAAAAATAATTGATAATAATTTTCTCTAAAAATAACCTATTATACTTATAAATTGTGTTTTAGAACACTGAGTGGTCATGATGGATGTAAATTAAATTCATTTTTATAGGCTAAAAACTATTCCTATATCTTTTTCATTAAAATAAAAACTGAAATTGTTTTTAAAATGACATGAAGATTTATTTAAAAACATTGTTCATAAAAATAAAATGTTTTTAAAATTCCTTTAATAAATAATGAAAAAAATAATGAAAAAAATTTGAAATCCTTTTTAGAAAAAATCGATTTTGAAGAAAATAGTTTTCTGAATGGAGAGAGAAATGATATCTGATTTTCTTTATAAATAGTTTTAGTTATTTCATGTAACAAAGAGTTTGAAATGGTATTGTTTCCTGAATCATTCATGAATAACCAAAGGATAAAATAATGATATGTTTTTGTTATAAAATGATAAAATAATTTTCATTAACTAAAAGTAAATAATAATTAATCTTAATGAGAATGAGATTGTTAAATAAACCCTTACAATGATCATAACATTGGAGTGAGAATTATTCCATGAATCGATTTTTTATATCGACTATAAATCCATATAAATATGTTTAAATAGATAATAATATATTTAAAATTTATTATATACATAATCATAGAATATCAAATGTGACGTAGATAGAATTTCAGACAATGAATATAAATTGTGTTATGAAATTCTTTACCACTTGGTAACTCTTAAGTCATACACCCTTAGATGAAATAATTCAAATTAAAAATAAAAATTCCATTATTTATTAATTAATAATTATTTTACATTTTAATTTTTAATTATATTCACACTATAAGATAAAATAGGTGTATAACATTACAATATGCCTCAATGAAATGAAATTAAGACGAAATCCCTTACCTCCCACTTCCTTTTGGATGAACATGTTTTAACCTTGTGTATAATGGTATTTAACATGTTATAAATTTATACCTGAACTATATTAATATTTTAATATAATATATGATCTTTATATAATATTTTATCACTCTTCTATTAATAAACATTCATTATTTATGTGGTTTCAGGTGTTAATTGCCTTGTTTTCTCATTCGTGTTTCATCATGAAACATCTAGTTATTGGGAATATTATATAGTTTCATAATATCAAAAATAATAATAATAACATATTTGTAATATTTATACCTCAATTATACATTAATGTCCAATCATGAAATGCGTTTTTGAGTAATGAATTACGTTACGATTATTGGGATGTTAGGTTGTACATATGTATGTGTAACGTTTCCATTTTCCAGAGATCATTATGGAAAGAAGGTAAGTAATATTTTAGCTTTATAGAATGATAAAAATATAATATATTCCGTATTTTTGATTTAATATAATTATATATATCATCAATGTGATGTGGTGATGAAAATAGAGTCACATCGCTTCATGAAGGAGGTGGTCCACAAGTATAGGAATGATGTTATCATCTTTAGGTGGGAGAAAGTGTAAGAAATAAAAGGATATATTATCTTTTCATAATGATAAATAAATCATAAATATGATAATATTTTCATTTATATAAAATAAATTTATTAAATTTATCTTTATTAAATTCCATGTAAGGCATTAGTAAAAGGTGAATCACATCATTTCGTGTAGTGGTTGTCCACCACAAGCATAACCAACGTTATCAGATCCCAAGTGAAATGGAAAGAAACAAAATTTATATAAGATATAATGAATTAAAATGTATAATTATGTTATAAATATCATATATATATATATATTCATATATATTATATTCATCTGCATACCGAACATGGAGAGGCGGTAAAGGTGAAACAAATGACATCAGTTCATGAAGTGGCAGTCTACCGTACACAGAAATGATGATTCTATAACCAATTTGATAGAACTGGAGATTGATGTAGGCCATTCACTTTACATAAAAAATATTTTAATATGGAAAATACTGAGTTTTTTATATCATCGTGGTTTAATTATAATGTAATCTTGTTGAGGAAGAAATAAAATAAAGATGCTCTTTAAAAAATGATACTTATTCTCTTGGTAAACTCCATAGTTCTTCTCAAAAAGCCTTATTGAGTTGTATTTCAAACCAAAATAAAGCTTATAATATGAGGTTATGGAATTAGAGATGTTAATCGATCAGATATTCTCCAATCCAAATGGTGTGAATGTGTGGAGAAGAGAGTAGAGGGGGTGGCTTTTTATAGGTGTGGTGAGACGCACACTTCTAATTTTTTAAAAGAAAACGATATGCCCATGTTTTCCACATGAATCCCCTGTAAATCCATTTTTACCTTTACACCTGTGGATAATTTTTTCTGTTTTTACTATTCATTTTTTATAAAAAAAATGTTAAACTTATTAGATAATTATTATTATTCTGATTCCAAATATGGAATCAATTTCTTTTAAATTTCCATTCACATAAGTGAAAACAAATTATTTTAAAATTAATCCCACAGATGTGATGAGAAAGCAGGTTAGCCAAGAGAAAATGTTCAAAAGTTTACAATGTTTTTTTATCAAACATATATATGAGGATGATTCCAATGAATAAAATTGGATTTATAGATATAAAATTATAGTAATAAGAATTTAAATCACATTTAGTTATAATTTTATTCTATAAATAATTTAAATGAAAATGGAGTTCTGATTTAAAATTTAGTATTTTTCAATATTAATCAGGAAATAAAATATTTAATAAAAATCCAAAAAATTAACTATATGATAATTTTGATATTCTTAATTAAAAATGAAATAAATTTTATGAAATAAATTTTATAAATGTTTTAAAAAAATAATTTCAAATTATCTATGAAAATAGTAATTAAACCATTATTTAGAAAAATACGGTTTTCAGAAAACATTTCTTTATCATTTAAATGAATATTATTTTATTTATAATTATTAGATAACCAAATTATTTACAATTTATTCAGAACTATTCCTACTTTATAATTTAACAACTAGGTATACTATATTACACTTCTCTTCGACTCGAGGATGTTGAGGAGATTAAATTAAAAAATATATTTTTTGGTCTGTTTAAGCTGAGTGTTGCATGCTACATACACAATTGATTAATTTTTTTTTTAGAATTTAAAGATGTTACATTTAGATTTGGGATTTTGTGTTAATTTTTTTATTATGATTCATAGTAAAATAATTAGATTGAAATTAAATGTGTGAAGATACATTATAAAGGTTTTGAAAAGGTGGGATGGAATTAAGGTGTTTGTTAAAATGGGGGATGGAATTGTTTGGAATATTGGTTGGGAATGAAAATATGTAAAGGTGTTTGGGGAATGGTTAAGGTTATAAAATAAAACAAGATAGGATCTAGAAGTTTTACTCAATCTTAGAAGTTGGTTTATTTTAGATAATAACATAAGGGTAAGTTGTCATGGGAGTTACAAAAATGTGAATACAAATTCTTACAGTCTATTTTAGGGTTTAAAATTGAAACTTTTATAAGGAAAGAGTAGATCATGATGTCACTCCCTACCTATTTCATTTATTATTTTATTTTAAAACCCAAAAAATATAAATTAGTAGATAGTATAAGTGACTGTGTCATGGAATGATCCCTCAGAAAAATAAATCTAGACTCGTTTAAGATAAAACATTATAGGGTATCCTTATGACATGGTTGAACCCTATGACGGTTATGTTTCATCCTTATTTTCACTGAAAAATCATTATGGTCTGAAAAAAACAACCATTCCATGATTAAATTCTACCACATCTAAATGATTTCTCATGGGGATAGAATGTGGATTGATTCCAACCCTAGAAAAGTTATGTTTTTTCTGATTTTTAACTTATTTTACCCATTGTGGTGTGATCACTACAACTTACATGGTGATTTATATTTTCTATGTTAGTTTCATAGTTTGGGTCAATTGCTTATTTCATGGTATTCTTATTCTAATTATAATTATTCTATGTGAGATACCCTTTAACTTCACTTCCAGATCCTATTCTAAAAGCATATTCTCTAAAAATAGGTTTAAAATAAATTAAAGAGACCCAGACATAACAATTCATATTTAAAATATTGATTTAATTACATTTCGAGAGACTTTTAGTTTCATAGTCTTGTAGAATTAAGAAAATGATATAACTAAAAAATAAATATTGTTCCCATAAAATGCATATTTTTTCACCGAACTAAGGACTCATTATTCTAAATTATGTTTTCAAAATTTTCTAGGAAATTATACACAAACACACGCACACCATTTTTGTGAAAATTTATCCTAGATTATTTTGTATTTCGTAAAAAATAGTTACAAATAGTTGGTATGTAGGAAACATGTAAATATACCTATGAAGAATAGGAGAAAGGATATTAGGGAGAGTGTTAGAAGAGATACATGCTTTTTCATACACGCCCTATTTTTCAAGCACATCATGAAGTGCATTAGCTTCATGAAAAACATTCTTGATGATGTAGCACATTGATGAAAGGTGATCAAGGAAATTGATCCATTTTTATATCATCTTCCAAGAGATGTGCACTTTCCCAGTTTTAATAGCTTGGACAATTGTTTTTGATTCATATTCGAACCAGATATTGTTCTAGTTTCATTGCTTTCTAGTGTCGATTTCGTTTATCATATCATTAATTTATGCTTCCAATATCATATCCTTTCCATAAGATCTAGAATGACCTTCTATAACTTTCTTAGAATAGACCCTGAAGATGAAAACGTAGCCTACTAGTTTAGGATTTCTCCTCTAGAATCCATCAGAATTACATTTTATTTTACCATCAAAAGGGGGATACCAAAAAACATAAATTGTGTAGCATGTAGGAGGATAGTTTCCAAGAAGGCTTATACACCTTAAGTTAGTATAGTCTTTCACTTAATTATTACAGTGGTCACTATGAAGCGTGTTGTCATGTTGAATCGCCGTTATAATTTTAGCGACATCTGCATTAATGATGATGCGAGTCTGATGATGAATGGACTTATTTCGTTCTTTTCGAAATGACATGCACAAGCTCAATTTAGGCTTCTTAGAAAATAATGGTTAGCTACTTTGACAACTGTATGTTAATTAGATCAGGAAGAAATTCCTTAACAGTTCTCTCTTTTGAGGGAAGAACATCAAAAATATCAAAAATAGATTGTTGTAATTAGGATACAATTTTATAGCAAAGAAATAATTGGTCCACATCTTCATAGTTTTTTCGGTCGAGGGAACACCTTGAGAAATGTGACATTCCTACCTACATCCGATTAGCATCAATATGGATCATGTTGAAGGATATCCTTCAAAAGAGGGAGAAACTGGAAAGGGAAAACCACTTTTTATTGAATTTACCTGTCCACGTCCAAGAGAACTAGATCAGGTGATCATAAAAAACCTTAGAGTCATTTTTCCTATTTGGATCTAGCTCCCCAATATGCATGTATTTCCTCTTTTATAAGGTATATATTGAAACCACCTATTTGATATCTTCTAGTAGATAAGAATGATTGTTCAGTTGACCCTTAATGGAGACGTTGTCATCAATATTCTGATCTATAGAGTCAATAAAATCCATGAGAGGAACTCCAGTCTAGTTATTAGACCTGAAATTGAGATAATAGTTGGCATTGACCAACCATTGGGCATGCTCAAGGATCTTGTGTAATAGATCTTTGAGCCTAGTCCAAACTGAGGAATCCAAGTAGCCACTATTTTAAATTTTTAGTTTATTCACGAACCTATATTTGATAATGGTGAAATATTCTCAGTTTCTGTTGATAAGAATCCATATGAATTGGGATTTATGGGACTAGTTGAATATATAATGCTTTGTAATACATAGAGAACCAAGGGAATGTGTTATGCAGCATTTCTTCCATGAGACTCTGATGATCATTCTTTCTCATACACTCCCACTCCAAAAATGGATTCTCGCCAAGTTGTTGATAGATTTAATGACCAAGGTATTCCATAAGTAAAACATGAAATAGTAAATCATTTTTGATAAAATTACATTCCTAACAAGACTCTCCCTTCCAACCCTTAAGAGATATTTTCCTTTCCATTTTGTTAAAGTTCTTCTAACCTGACTTAGAATAATTGGGAAATTAGAAGCTTGGGGTTTTCCCCAAAACAATGCAACACTAATATAAGTAATGGGGAAATATACCTCCCTTATTCCCAAGTCACCAATCATTGTAGTCTTTCTAGATCTTGAAATATCTTTACCAAAATAATTTAAAGATTTATTCCAACTCACTTACTGACTTGATATTTGTTCATAATAGAGAAGGACCTTTATGATATTATTGATATTTATTCTATAAACATGATTGAAAACAATGATATCATTAGAAATAAAGAGATGATATAAAGCTAAAATACCTCATGCTACGCTTATAAGTTTCCAATCACCATTTTTTATCATATAGAGAAAGAGTATGCTAAGATAGTCCACTCTAATTTAAATTTTTTTTTGCAGAGAGTGGGTCTCCTTGACTCAACCTTCTTGAACACTTTAAGTATCCTTCTGGGGATCCATTAATGAGAATGGAGATGTGGGAAGATATATGAATATCCCTAATCTATCTAATAATTGTTTATTTGAATCCAAAACACATTAGAACAATACCAATTAAACCCCAATCCATAGTGTCAAATTATTTTTTAATATCAAGTTTGAGCACAATAATGCTTCCCCTTGTAGATTTTCTAAGAATATTTACATATTCTAAGGTATTGATCAAGATTTCCAAGATATTTATTCCTTTTAAAATTCCCAATTGATTCAATGAAATAATATTGGTTGAGATCTGATCAAGTTTATTGGCTAAAATCTTCATATTGATTTTATGTATTATGCTGACAAGAGAAACCGATATAAATTTGGTGATCTCACTTGTATTATCATCCTTTGGGATGAGGTTAATAAATTGGGCATTAAATCCATGAGTGAAGGACCCACCCTTAAAAAATTGTATAACATGGTTGAAGAAGTCAAATTGAATAATGTCCCAAAAGTGGTGGAAAGAGTGATTGGTGAAACCATCTGGTAAAGGTGATCTTCCATTGTTATTTCCAAATATATCATTTATTATTTAAAATTATAGGGTTGTGGAGGTGATAATATGGTTATCAGCCTTAGTGGAAAGATTTGGAATGACACCTTATTTAAGATCCACATTCTATGGCAGTCCCTTAAAGAGATGCTCACAAAAAGAAAAAAATGTGACTTACAAGAGATAGCATTTCATTCTAAATTTTATCTCCATCATTCAGAAGGGGAAAAGGCTTATTGTCCCATCTAAAACATTAATGGGTGTTGAAGAACTCAGTGTTCATGTCCCCGTTACTAATTAATTTATCTTTGAATAATTATTTTTGGATTCTTCCTTTGAGTCTGATATGATTTTAAAGTTTCATAGAAATATATGTCTCTTGAGTGACTCCTCCATGAAATTTTTTCTTATTTATGTCCTTTTGAATGTACTAGATGGAGATTCCTCAAATAATGACCCATTGGGAAAATGATAAGAATCTCCCTTAAAAATATTTCAATAAAAGTCAAAGATAATGGAAAATGACATTGAAAACATTTAATTATATGGAAGACCATTCTTAAAGCATTATAAAGTATACATACATTGTAAGAAAGAATATATACTATCCAAATTAGATAAATTCAACTCCACTAACAAGAATCTTTTTTATTGAATTGGTATCCAAAGGCAATTTAAAGGGTAAGAAGACATGTGATTCGTAAAAATGAATATTATAGAATAAAATAGATGGATTTTGAAAGATAATATTAAACAAATTACTTAGATGGATACTTATCTTTACAAAATCTTGATTCTAAATGGGATGTGAAATAAATCCCTTATGAACAAAGTAAGACATAAAATATAAATCAATAAGCAAGGAAATGAGACCATAAATTGCTCTAAAATGAAATCAAAATATTAAGGTAAAAATTCAAGAACATTAATTTTATCCAAAGAATAGAAAATATATAATTCACGGAAAATAATTGAATTGAGTAGAGAGTTGAAAAGGAAACCCTTACTAATAATTTAACATGTGATGTGCGAATATTTCAATAGAGATAATATATAAAAGAAATCTAAACCCACATAAAACAAGGGGAAGAAAATTATAAAAGACATATGTTATAATTAAAATAATCATAATATAACTTAATAATTCATGCTAGGATTTAACTCGATGAAAGGATGTTTATTTTAGAATCCATTTATGGGTTTAGTAATAATTAAAAATTACATAAAAATATATCCTGAAATAGTCTTTAAAATCACATGAATAAAATGTCTTTTTTGATACAATAAGTCAATGGATAGTAATTAGATGATGTTAAATTGGAATTGGTTTAAAATTTGATATATATTTCTAGGAATATAAGTTGAGACAAATAATCCCTTACCCCTGATTCCCACATTCTCTTAAAAAATTTAAAATTATGTATAATAAAAAATGAATTATTAATAATTTATATCAGATCTATATTGTAAATATCCTGCTTAATTAATGGTATGAGATGTTTTAATATTATTATATTCTATATTTCTCTATTGGTTCATCTCTGTTATAGATGTTTCAAATGATAGTTTTTTATTAAAAGGGTCTATGAATTAATAATTGGGGGTGAGTTGAGATTTGGATATGATCTGGCTATAAACTACCACTGTCAAGATAGTGTAATTCCATTGGTTTACCAATGTTGTTATAGTGGTTTTGTAGAAAATCACAAACACCACTAGACAATTAGTGGGGTTCCACCAACTAGATGGTTGGGTTCCACTGACTAAATGGTTGTTCTAAAAGATACCTGGTGACAATTCCTTACACATAGGCTCGTCAGTGAGGACCATTAGCTCGTCGATGGTGCATAGATGACTTTGTGTTAAATTGACCGTATGAATTTTAATTCCACTAATTTTTTATCATTAATTAACACCATAAAATTATCCTAAAGACCCTATTTATAACCAAACATATTCAAACATGACTATGTAACTCTCCCTTTCACCTTTATATTGAATTTCAATGTTAAATATATGTTTCGATGCTAGATCGGTATGTTTTCTCCAGGTATATAGATAATTGATATTCATTATTGAGATATGTTAATGGATCTATAATAGATATATGAATTCCATGTTGATACATTGATGATTTATTCATTCATTCATATATTGGTAAAATATCAAGCATGTTCACATAGTCTCTTGACCGGATCAAGATCTACCTTCAACTATAGGCATCTTATGGGTAGTTGATTGTGGATCTTCTTACTATCCCTATCCATGATGGAAATTTTATTACGGTACTATAATATATTAGCATGATCTATGTGATTCTTTTATATATAATTTAACATTGATAATGCTTTTGTATATTGATGGTGGATTTGACATGTCAAAGTCATCCCCATGATCAGATCTTGATCTCTCATGAACAATGGGTGTTTCAAGGTATGTTTGTTGAGTCAATAAGGTTTTCCTTATGAATTTTCCATTCCTTCTTGTTTTGAAAATCACAAACACCTTATCTTAAGGAAAATTTATTTTATAAGAAAAATTGCTTTCTTAAGAAAAATTGCTTTTATAAGAAAAATTGCTTTCTTAAGGAAAATTGCTTTTATAAGGAAAATCGCTTTTATAAGAAAAATTATCCTTTTCATATTTTCATCCATATTTTTCTTAAGTATAAGATTTGGATTCATTCTCTCGGAATCGTTGAAACATTGATATAAAGCATTCTATTTTAGGAGGATTCTAGACAAGAGCTATAAGGAAGTTTCATTCCGAATTTCGGATATGAACTCTGACTAAGTTCTATTCCAGATTCAGGATATGAATTCTAATGAAGAAATCCCATTCCAAATTCTCATTACGAATTCTGATGACGAATTCTCATTACGAATTCTGATGACAAATTCTCATTACGAATCCTGATGATGAATTCTCATTACGATTTCTGATGACGAATTCCTATTCCGAATTCACATTCCGAATTCACCTATTAAACAGAATTTGAGTATCTTTGTTTTATACAATCTGAATTAATTCAGACTCCGAAAAATATCGTTGTTAGACTCCGAACTTTTATATTGCTCACACTTCTAAAATCTGTCTACTCTTACTATTATTTTAATTACACTCCGAACCTTCACTCCGAAGTTTTCATTCCGAACTTTTATGTTAGAATTAAAACGATGCCATACATTCCGTTTCATTTATTTTGTTATAAAACGATGTCGTCTATTTTGTTATAAACTAACCGTTGTCTAAGTGACACGTGTACAGGTCCCTCCGATCTTTAAGGAAAATATGACCGTTGGAGAAGGAGCCGACCTTACCTATAAATAGGAGCTCATTTGAAAGAGCTTATAGCTGATAGCTGATGAAAGTGCTGAAAGGCTGACTAATTTGCATGAAGTGATTTCTAGAGAGAGAGACTCTTATTAACTCTCAAAGCTTCGTGTGACTCTGAATGTTGGTGATTACATTCGAGGGATTCCGGGGATAGGAAGACAGAGGTGCCGACTACCTTGAAGTTTGAGGGCTTCCTTGCTGAGGAAGACAGAGGTTGCCAACTACCTTGAAGTTGAGGGCTTGCGGGGATAGCAAGACAGAGACTCCGATCTTCGTATCGAGGGCTTACCCTGGTGTGGGTAAGACAGACTTTCTTGAAAGTATAAATCAAGGGACCTTTATCCAAGGTTGTTGGATACCCTTCTCTTTGGGTTAAAAGACTTATATCTTGTTACTAGCAGTTTTACTACTTGTTTTTATTCCGCTGCATTTTGTAATATAATGAAAGTATAACTTTCTTATACTTCCTTATTTGTACTCTGTTTCATTTAGATTCTATATGCTTTAAGGTAGAATCTCATATTGTAATCGTTTGTTAAGATTTCAATTTCCGGAACCATATTTCTGGAACCCTCATTTGGAATCTCTTTCCAAGTTTGCATTCGGTGTTAAGAGGTGTGGTGAATTTGCTTAGTTTAACTTTGTTAAACTTAGCCTTTTCCTTTGCTTAAGGAAAACATAGTTATTCTTAACTAACTTTAAAGGTTCCAAAGGAATTTTTAAAGTATACAATTCACCCCCTCTCTTGTATATTGAGCATCTCATACTATATTTCGATCCTACAATTGGTATCATAGGAGGTCTCAGAAATACTTGTACTCACATACAAGTTTTTCTTGCTCACTTTATCCTTCCGAACTTTGTGATTCCGAATTTTTCCATTCTGGACTTTCTCATTCCGAACTTTGTGATTACGAATCTTTGCTACTAACAAGTTTGTGTGCAAAGTTATTTTAGTATGGAAGGAATTAATGTTGGATCTATTGACAATCTGAATCCGACAAGACCACCTATATTTGATGTTAATGACTATGAATACTGGAGAGATCGTATGAAGACTTTTGTTATCAATACTGGAGTAGACAACTTTGTTATGCTTACTGGTGATTATAAAATTCCTGACAAGGAAGTCAGATCTTTTACTAACCAGGAAAAGCAAGAATATCAACTCAACTATAAGGTACGCAACACTTAACTATGTTCAATGACCAGAAATATATATAGCCAAATTTCTTCTTGTGAAGCAGCTAATTGTACATGGAAGAAGTTAGAGGTTACACACTTTGGGACTTCCAAGGTGATTGAGACTAGAAGAGCTATGCTTGGAGCTGAATATCATGGCTTCAATTTTCCTTATGGAGAACCTATCTGTAAAGTTCAACAAAGATTTATGACTATTGTCAACAGTCTACAATCCATGGGAGAGAAAAGTTTAGATGATGAAGCTCTTGTGGACAAGATAATCGACATTATGCCCAATGAATGGGAATCCAAGAGAACAGCTATAGATGATAACAGGAAGGTCACTCAAATTACTCTTGATGAATTATTTGGAACTCTTCTACAACATGAAACAAGAATGAAGAGAGATGCTGACAACATTAAGAAGAAGAATGGAAATGGTACTGTTGCTTTTACTACAACTTCAAATCAGATAAAAGCTAAGACTCCTGAGAGAGTAACCAGATCCAAGTCTAAGAAAGGCATTTTCCAATCCGAATCTAGTGAGAGTGAAGTTTCAGAAAATGAATTAGCAAATCTTGCTCAAAGGATGAACAAGATAGCTGGGCAGAGAAACATTCAATCCAAGTATAAGAAAAAGGAAAGGAAAGATAAGAAAGATGGAGAAGTTACTTGTTATGAATGTAAAAGAGCTGGACATATTAGACCAGATTTCCCTATGCTCAAAAAGAAGGAAAGGAAGGAAAGACATTCAGACAGGAACAGGAAGAAGTATTATAAAGCCAAAGCTAAGAAAGTTCTGAAAGAAAATGACACCTGGAGTGCCAGTGGTGGTGAATCTTTAGATGAATCTTCTGATTATGAATCTTCAGGACAGAAGAATCTTGGTCTTATAGCCAGATTACCTATTGATAATCATTGTCTTATGGCTAAGGTACGAAATGCTGAATCATTGACCAATGTTTCTTTAAATTCTAATGATAGTAAGTATTATAATTCTTCTGAAGAAGAATCATCTTCTGATGAGGAAAATACTTTACCTACTTATGAAGAAGTCTCTAGGTTTGCTGAACTTCTTGAAATTGAGAATTCCAAACTCAATAAGAAACTTGATAAGGCAAACTCTAGGAATTCTATTCTTAAAAAAGAGATATCAGATCTTTCTAAAGATCTTGATAAGAAAAATGCTTATTTTGAAAATATTTCAAAAAATCATGAGGAAGTATGTTCTGAGAATAATAAACTTTCCAAAGAATTAGAAAAAGTAATTTCTAAGAAAAATGTTTTCCAGCCTAACTCTAGTTCAAAAACTAATGATTTTGAGTATAAAAACTTGGTTGTAAAACTCAAGTCCGAAATTTTTTCCTTAAAGAAGTGTTTATCAAACTTTACCCATGGTAAGGAAATTTTTGATAAGATGTATTCCCAAATACGACCTTTAGGAAATAAATCGGGATTTGGTTATACTCATGCAAAACCAATTTTCAGTAACAATTATTTTGTTCCTCAAAGTGCCCCATTCTGTACCAAGTGTCAATGTGGTGGTCACTGGGCAAAGAATTGTTCCTTTAACAAAACCCAATCTCTAGGATTTCACAAAGCTTACTTTTCTAAGAAAATGTGGGTTCCTAAAATTTTGTTGTCTGGAAATCTCGGATCCAAACAAGTTTGGATTCCGAAAGTCTAATTTTCTTCTTGATTTCAGGATAATAAAGAAAGTACCAGCAACAATACATGGTACATGGATAGTGGATGTTCCCGGCACATGACTGGTAACAAAAGCTTTTTTGAAAAGATTATCAAAACAAAAGGAGGAAAGGTAACTTTCGGAGACAATGCTAAGGGAGAGATTGTTGGTATTGGTAATATTGTTTTTCTTGGTAAAACCTTGATTTCAAATGTTCTTTTTGTTAAAGGTCTTAAGCACAACCTCGTTAGCATAAGTCAGTTATGTGATGAAGGTTACCTTGTGAATTTTAGGAATGATAAGTGCTTAGTTTACAATTCCAAGGAAGAATTTATTCTCTCAGCCAATAGGCAAAAGAATGTCTACACTTTGAATCTAGAAGACCTCAAGAGCCAAGATTTACCTTTCCTAAGTGCAATGGAAGATCATTCTTGGTTATGGAATAGAAGATTAGGACACTGTAATATGAGAAACCTATGTAAACTCTCTAAGAAGAAACTAGTTAAGGATCTACCGGAGCTTAGATTTGATTCTTCTAAAGTTTGTGATCCTTGTCAATATGGAAAGCAACATAAATCTAGTTTTAAGTCAATCGGTGAAGTCTCAACAACTGATGCATTACAGTCAGTGCATATGGATCTTTTTGGTCCAACACAAACTGGAAGTATTGGAGACAAATACTATGTGTTTGTTCAAGTTGATGATTACACTAGATTTACTTGGGTCTATTTTCTAGCAAAGAAATCTGAAGCTTTTTCTTATTTCAAAAGTTTTAGAGCTCAAGTTAAAAATGAGAAAAACCTTCCATTGAAAACTATTCATAGTGATTATGGAGGAGAATTTCAAAATTATGATTTTGAAACTTTTTGTAGTAAGAAAGGTATTACTCACAATTTTTCAGCACCTAGAACTCCTCAACAGAATGGTGTAGTTGAAAGAAGAAATAGAGTTCTTCAAGAAATAACTAGAACCATGTTGAGTGAATATTCTATTGCTAGACATTTCTGGGCCGAAGCTGTAAGTATTGCTTGCTATACTATAAATCGAGTTTTGATTAGACCTTTTCTTAATAAAACTCCTTATGAATTATGGAATGGTAGAAAACCAAGACTTTCCTACTTCAAGGTTTTTGGTTGCAAAGTATTCATTTTGAATACTAAAGATAACTAACATAAATTCGCACCAAAATAAGATGAAGGTATTTTCTTAGGTTATTCCACAACCTCTAAGGCTTATAGAGTTTTTAATAAAAATACTTGCACTGTTGAGGAAACAGTACATGTAAAATTTGATGAATCTGATCCTTTTGTTTTTAAACCATCTCAACTTACATTTTCGGATGTGTTTTCAAAAACAGATTGTCAACCTTTGATAGAAGAACCTTCTGATACGGAAATTGTTCTAGAAGATACTTCTGAAACATTTACCCCAGAAGACTTTCTACCCTATGTTGATGAACAGGTTTTAAAAAACCCAAATCAGGTGTTTCTTAAGAATCATCCCAGTGATAGTATCATTGGTGATGTAAATCAACCTGTAAGGACTAGAAGTTCCTTAAGAAATGAAGTAGAACATCTAGCATTCCTTTCCCAATTATAACCTAAAAGCACTGATGAAGCTTTAGGTGATGATGATTGGATTAAAGCCATGCAAGACGAACTAAATGAATTCGAAAGGAATAAAGTCTGGACCCTGGTTGAAAGACCTAAGGAAACTTCTGTTATTGGAGTAAAATGGGTTTTCAGAAATAAATGTGACGAAAATGGAGTCATTGTTAGAAATAAAGCTAGACTTGTTGCTAAAGGCTATAATCAGCAAGAAGGAATAGACTATGAAAAAACCTATGCTCCAGTAGCTAGACTTGAATCTATCTGTATTCTACTTGGCTTTACAGCATTCTTTAATTTCAAACTTTTCCAAATGGATGTGAAATGTGCTTTTCTTAACGGTTATGTTCAAGAGGAAGTTTTTGTTGAAAAACCTCCTGGCTTTGAAGATACAAAACATCCTGATCATGTTTTTAGACTAACCAAAGCTTTGTATGGCCTTAAACAAGCCCCACGAGCATGGTATGATAAACTCACCGGATTTTTGCTTCAAAATAACTATGTTAAGGGAAATGCAGATCCAACCCTTTTTATAAAGAAAGATAAGAAAAATGTTTTGATTGTTCAAATTTATGTTGATGACATTATATTTGGTTCAACTCAGCAATCTTTGACTGACTCTTTTTCTAGTCTAATGAAATCTGAGTTTGAAATGAGTATGATTGGTGAGTTAACATTTTTCCTTGGTTTTCAAATTTCTCAAAAACCAGAAGGAACATATATATCTCAACATAAGTATATTAAAGATCTTCTTAAAAAGTATGGTTATGACAACACTAAGAGTATAAGTACTCCCATTGGTACCTCAAACTCTTTAGATCTTGATGAAGCTGGGAAACCAGTAGATCAAACATCTTTTAGAGGTATGATAGGAAGTCTACTTTACTTAACAGCTAGTTGACCAGACTTAATGTTTTCAGTATGCTTATGTGCAAGATATCAATCCAATCCAAAGGAATCTCACTTAAAGGCAGTAAAAAGAATTTTTCGCTACCTTAAGGGAACCATGGATCTAGGATTATTTTATACTTCTGGAAATGATTTTGTTCTAAAAAGATTTTCTGATGCTGACTCTGGTGGATGTAGAATGGATAGAAAAAGTACATTCGGAACTTGTCATTTCTTAGGAGATTCTTTAGTTTCTTGGTCATGCAAGAAGCAACATTCTGTAGCACTCTCCACTGCTGAAGCTGAATATGTAGCAGCTGCAAGTTGTTGTGCACAAGTGTTGTGGATGCAACACACACTCACAGACTATGGCTTGAGTTTTACCAAAACTCAAATTTTGTGTGATAACACAAGTGCCATTGACCTTAGTAAAAACCCTGCACATCACTCTCATGCAAAACACATAGATATTAGGCATCACTTTCTTAGGGATCACACACTTAAAGGGGATATTATTCTTCAATTTATCGGAATGCAAGATCAACTTGCTGATATTTTCACAAAATCTTTGCCTTCTGATAGATTTGAATATATTAAACAGAAGTTAGGGATGATAACTGTAAGGTAATCCTCCATAAGTAACTTTCTGTTGAAAAACTCTCCTTACAGTAATAAACTCCTTTTCATAGGGGGAGTACATTTGATTGTTTGTTTAAACAAAGTTTTTCAAAATTTATTTTCAAAACTTTTTAGAACGAAGATTTCCGGAATGGAATTTCCGGAACTAAAATTTTTCAGATTGGACATTCTCGTACAGAATACTTCTGAAATGGAAGTATTCGTATTAAAAATTTCCGGAATGGAAAATTACGTACTGGTACTTTCATAACCAGATTTTCGTACCGAACCTTCATAGTTTTTTTTTCGTACTGAGTTTTTCCGTACTGCGTTTTTCATACTGAGTTTTTCGTACTGAGTTTGTTTTCCATAAGTAAATTTTTGCGAACTTTGTCTTTTTGTAATAAAGTTTTTTTTCGTAGTCATCTTTGTATTACCCATTACGAATAACTTTCCTAAGCCAATCCGAAAGGTATGATTTCCTTACTCAAGTTTTCATAGTCATATTTTACTTGCTGGCAGTTTCTTATATTTTGTCTTCGGATTATAGTTTTCTTAATTCTTTGCTTTAATAAAAACCTCAAAAAGATCGGATTCATGTTTTCAACCGTCAGATCTTATCTCAGCTCATTCCAACCGTTAGATCAACCGTAGAAGGTGAATCGTCATCTCGTAGCCTATATAAAGGGGACCCAATTTCTCGTCCCACATCGGTTTCAAGATCTTGCGTCCTGAAGCTCTGACTCTCAGTTTTAAGGCCGTTCCGAACTACAGTTGTCTCCATTCCGAACTTCTCATAGGATTACAGATCCGAATGTCTGTGGAGTTAGCGTCTCAAGAAATGTCTTCAACCAAGCCTATTTCTCAGTGGTTAGTTTACAGAGAAAGATTACTCCATCTGGATTTCTTCAACAACTATGATTCCCTTATTTCAAAGAACATCAAGTTGAATGGCTGGGAAGATGTTGCGGTCTCAAAAACCGGGAATCAAGATGAAGTGTATTCAGATTTACTTGTCGAGTTTTATGAATCAGTTTCCTTCTTCAAGGAAGATGATAGGGAGAAGTTTTCTTTCAAGTCGTATGGCAAGACCTACAAACATTCTTACACCAAGGCTGCAAGCTTGGTAGGATTGTCTTATGAAGGAGAAGCAGAATTTATTCCGCACGTTTTACCGGACTCTAAGGGTAGCTTCGACAAGGAAAAAGCCTTAGAAACTCTCGGACTTGCTGATGACAAGGCTCCGAAGATTGCAAGTCTATCCACAAACTTCCGGATTCTAGAGTTGTGGGTGCAAGGACTTATCGTACCGAGGAAAGGTGATAAAGAAAGATTGAAGAAGAGTGAGATTTATATCTTAGATTTCCTGATAAATCTAAGGAAATTTAACTTCATGAGGCACATTCTTATTACCATTGAGAACCTTAAGAAAGGAAATCTCAGAGCTCAGATCGTAATGTACCCAGCTATATTATCAAAGTTGATAGTTCGGTGCCTTGAATCTTTCAAGGAGGCTTGCAGATCTAAGCCGAGGGTATGCAAAATTTTGTTGGTTAGTGATGACACTCTTAAAAGAATGGATGTATCTTTTGGAAAGAAGTCTGGAAAGTTTATTGATCTACCTGCTCAAGAAGAAGTGGCTCCGAAAGCTGCTGATCCAGAATCATCTAAGCCAGTAAGGAAGAGAAAGATGAAAGAAGTGGAAGTACAAGCAGAGAATCCTAAGTCTAAGGAAATCCATTCCGCACCTCCAAAGCCTAAGAAGAAGAAAGCCTATCCTGATGAGGTTGTTACAAAGTGGAGAGCTGATAAAGAGAAAAGGAAAGAAGGGGATCCGCAGTTCGGATTGGACCCTGCGGAGGCTAAGGCTTTGAAGGAGATAACTGCTGATGAGATTAAAAAACAAGCAAAAAAAAAGAAGCTCAAGAAGAAGATGTCTGAGGCTGAGGTAGCTCAGGCCTTGTTAAAATTCAATGAAATGGTTTCAGCAACTATTCCAGTTCCGAGATCTTTATCCCTGGAATCTCTACCTGAGACTCCAAGAAGGAATTTCGCTGCTCCGGAAGAGGCTGTTGCTATGAATACTGAGGAAGTTGAGCAAGTGGAACAAGTAGAATAGGGTGCTGAAGGAAGTGGTGAAACCGGAGATGTGTTGAAACAAGTAGATGATTACAAGGGAACACCTTCGGAACACTTATCGCTCCGAACATCAGAAGCTGAATCCTTGAAACTAGTTACTCCAGCAATGGAAGAAGAGAAAGGAGAAGAAGAAGTTGCCTATCATGGAGAAGAAGAACAACTTTTACATGATATTTCTCAGATGAAAAACATAGAGGTTGGTGTTCAGGAAGTTGCTGATGAAGAAGATTTTGTTGTTCAAGTTTCTGATAGTGAGAAGAAAACTCCGGAACAGGATTCTATTCCGAAAAAAGATAAGGGGAACCAAATTCTTGCTGATAATCCGAGTTCAGAAGAGAGGAAGAGAAAGGAAGCTGGTAGTTCTTCAAAGATAAAGTTGGAGCTTATTGAGGAAGAAAACTCTCCAAGCAAGATTTCAGATTCGGAGTCATCCTCGTTGGGGCATGATTTTGTTGTCCAGTCTTTAAAGAAGTTGGTAGGATCCATTCCGACCTTCTCTAGTATCGACTCAAGATGTCAGATGCTCCAACATGCGTTGAATCAGAAAACAGACTTCGTATCTATGGTTATGGATAAGTGCGTTGAGATTGAGGCTCAGTTCAAAACATTCTTTGTTGGTTACGAAGCTCATAAAAGATCTTGCAAAAGGATGACAAGATGGTCGAAGAAGACTATGGAAGAGATGAGGTTGCATGATGAGTTTCAAGACAATGTTAAAGATGCCTTTGAGACCGAGGACAAGAAGATAAACGAGCTGACTTCCTCCTTTGAAGAAAAGCTGATTGAAGAAAAGAACTTCCGGATTCAAGAAGTCAGGGATCTGAATGGGAAACTGAATTCTGTTTCTCAGAACTGGAAATTTGAAAGGGATCATCGGATCTATTTTGAAGAAAGGATGAAGGCTCAGGACGAAAAGATCAAAGCTCAGGAAGAAAAGCTGAAAGCCCAGGATGAAAAAATTGAAGCTCAATTCGCAAGAATAGTGGTCTTAGAGAAGCAAGCTGAAGAAATCATAAAGACCTGAAGAAGATCAAGACTATTCTAAAGGAGCTCATGTCAAATGAAAAAGATCCGAAATAACCTAATCCGATCTTTTTGTTGTATTCTTTTTGTTGCTGAGACTTAAAATTTAATGAAAGTGGTGTTTCTCGTTTCCATTATTGTCATTACTAATATTTCAGGTACTTTGTTATTTTTTTTCCATTCCCTCCAATTCTTTTTGAAAATCACAAAGGGGGAGAAGGAAAATATCCTTAAGAAAAAGAGGAACTCTAATAAGATTTTATCAAAGGGGGAGAAAGAAAAAATACCCAAGGGAAAAAGAACTCTAATAAGAGTTTGTTTAAGGGGAAGTTTTTCTTAAAGAAGACCTTCTTATGAAATATTACTCCGGAAATATGAATACGATCCTTAGAGTTTCAAAGCCTAAGGGGGAGTTAGTCGTATTCCTCCATATCCTTAAAGCAAGGGAGATAAGCATTAATATGTTTCTTTCTTCTTAGTTTTTTTTCGTAAGGATGTTTGTGCTTTCCAAAAAGGGGGAGATTGTTGAGTCAATAAGGTTTTCCTTGTGACTTTTCCATTCCTTCTTGTTTTGAAAATCACAAACACCTTATCTTAAGGAAAATTGCTTTTATAAGAAAAATTTCTTTCTTAAGGAAAATTGCTTTTATAAGAAAAATTGTTTTCTTAAGGAAAATTGCTTTTATAAGGAAAATCGCTTTTATAAGAAAAATTATCCTTTTCATATTTTCATCCATATTTTTCTTAAGTATAAGATTCGGATTCATTCTCTCGGAATCGTTGAAACTTTGATATAAAGCATTCTGTTTTAGGAGGATTCTGGACAATAACTATAAGGAAGTTTCATTCCGAATTCCGGATATGAACTCTGACTAAGTTCTATTCCAGATTCAGGATACGAATTCTAATGATAAAATCCCATTCTGAATTCTCATTACGAATTCTGATGACGAATTCTCATTACGAATTCTGATGACGAATTCTCATTACGAATTCTGATGACGAATTCTCATTATGAATCCTGATGATGAATTCTCATTACGATTTCTGATGACGAATTCCTATTCCGAATTCACATTCCGAATTCACCTATTAAACAGAATTTGAGTATCTTTGTTTTATACAATCTGAATTAATTCAGACTCCGAAAAATATCTTTGTTAGACTCCGAACTATTATATTGCTCACACTTCTAAAATCTGTCTACTCTTACTATTATTTTCATTACACTCCGAACCTTCACTCCGATGCTTTCATTCCGAACTTTTATGTTAGAATTAAAATGATGTCATACATTCTGTTTCATTTATTTTGTTATAAAACGATGTCGTCTGTTTTGTTATAAACTAACCGTTGTCTAAGTGACACGTGTACAGGTCCCTCCGATCTTTAAGGAAAATATGATCGTTGGAGAAGGAGCCGACCTTACCTATAAATAGGAGCTCATTTGAAAGAGCTTATAGCTGATAGATGATGAAAGTGCTGAAAGGCTGACTAATTTGCATGAAGTGATTTCTAGAGAGATAGACTCTTATTAACTCTCAAAGCTTCGTGCGACTCTGAATGTTGGTGATTACATTCGAGGGCTTCCGGGGATAGGAAGACAGAGGTGCCGACTACCTTGAAGTTCAAGGGCTTCCTTGCTGAGGAAGACAGAGGTTGCCAACTACCTTGAAGTTGAGGGCTTGCGGGGATAGCAAGACAGAGACTCCGATATTCGTATCGAGGGCTTACCCTGGTGTGGGTAAGACAGACTTGCTTGAAAGTATAAATCAAGGGACCTTTATCCAAGGTTGTTGGATACCCTTCTCTTTGGGTTAAAAGACTTATATCTTGTTACTAGTAGTTTTACTACTTGTTTTTATTCCGCTGCATTTTGTAATATAAGGAAAGTATAACTTTCTTATACTTCCTTATTTGTACTTTGTTTCATTTAGATTCTATACGCTTTAAGGTAGAATCTCATATTGTAATCGTTTGTTAAGATTTCAATTTCCGGAACCATATTTCCGGAACCCTCATTCGGAATCTCTTTCCTAGTTTGCATTCGGTGTTAAGAGGTGTTGTGAATTTTCTTAGTTTAACTTTGTTAAACTTAGCCTTTTCCTTTTATTAAGTAAAACATAGTTATTCTTAACTAACTTTAAAGGTTCCAAAGGAATTTTTAAAGTATACAATTCACCTCCCCTCTTGTATATTGAGCATCTCATACTATATTTCGATCCTACAAAGTTATCATATATTGATCATCTTGAGGCATGTTTCTTCTTGAATCTCATATTTGATCTCTATTATGATGATCAGATTCATGGTGGATCGATGTCCATTGTCTAGATATGTAGTTATTTTCTATATTTTATGGGGAATTTATGAATCTTTCATTGATCAGAAATTGATATAGTGAATTGGAATCCTCTTCTTTTCCATACCTCATAACTAGTTCCATTAATGGACTCAAGAAAGTATGTGATTCTAGAACAACCCTTATTTGTATATAATCCCACTAGGTCACTTTCCTAAACCTCTTATTTGATTAACCAAAACCCGATATAGGAATCCTTGATGTGTGAACTAGTTTTCCTAGGTGCAGTACATTAATTTTTCTTTGATCCTTTGATGAATATTGGTATAAATTGTCAAAAAATATTGAATTAATAACTTACTGACCATTTAGAAATGTTGTGTACTCTAGTTTCCTTAATATGGTTCTCCTGTTAGCATAACCTATTTTTTCATACTTGATAGTGATCTCATCTTCTTTTATGTGAATCACATGAGACTCATATATGATGTTTTATTCCATGATTATGATTATGTCTCTTGTTATACATATTTGACTTAGTTCACATGTATTTTTATGTTGCTACTAATTATCATGATTCCATTTTATATTTTACCTTTGTATGATTTACCCAGTTATGTGTAATTACCATTCCCTTAGGGGTATTATTCTTGTTATTCATAACAGGTGTAATATTTTTGTATGGTTATCCCTTAGAGGGGGAGAGCATATGACATGAGATGATGGAGAAGATGAACCCAAACATTGGGTTGGGGTAGCGATACCATTAGGACAGACCCATTGAAGCAAAATTGGGGGTATGATGGCCTTATGAAATGACACAATGAATAGATAGGGTATGATAAGCTTGAGGCCCGAACTATGATAGATGTAAAATGAGAAGACTTGTGGACCTATCTGATATGGTTCCATGAGACTGTTAAGAGATATATTGAACGGTCTTTTTTTATCTTGTTCGCCAATATCTTCCTTATGATTATCATTCCAAAATAGAGATGTGGTATGTAAGGTCAAGGATCATTGTGGATTGGTTTGCACATGAGTTCTCAAAATGTGATTTTTTGTTATTTCTTTCACATTTATGTATATCATGACATAGACCTATTATACAAGTGGAAACAATTTAAAGATGCATTGGTGGTGTGATAAAAGGTTTTATTGCTCACAACCAACAATAAAACCATGATGTTCTTTCAGAATTCATTATTTGGGATCAAGTTGAAGGAAAGAGGCCCATAAAAAATATCAACAAGATATTGGTAGTGGAGATGGTAACTATATCAGGATAGAATCCTGAGGATTTATTTAATATTTCCTTTATTTACCTTATTATTATTTCCATACTCTGGTTTGGATTTCAACAATTGGAATCCTGGTTATTCATTTGTATAACATAGGTGACATTATTTACTGAATTAAAACACTTATTCTTCCACTTCATATTTTTATTTTCATATTTTATTTATACTTATAGGGTATTTCAATTATTTGTGAAGGTATAGTCTCCCCACATGTGGTGCTCGGACCCTCATTGCTAGTTAGTAGCCTCTTAAAAACGGGGAGGCATGCATGAGGTCTTGATGCTCTCTGGTTTATACCTAGTGGTTTGGGTCATGGTGTTATAGAATGTTATCAGAGCCCGACCTTACTTTATTATCATTTTTATAACAAGATACATGGTATAAAGGTGGAAGGTTGTATGGAACCCAAGTAAGGGAGTTTCCTTATGCCCGGATAGATCAGGTGTAATGAACCTCTATGTTTCCATTAATAGAATTGAAGTTTCCTTTTATGGGAATTGTGTGTGTTCATTCAACATGAGTAGGAATGTAGGATCACACACCATATAATTATATATTGACTTCTGCATAATATTTATTTAATTATATACCATGATTTAGGTCATATATTTAAGATAGACCTGTATTCTCAATTCAATGATATATTTGATTTGAATGTTTCTATTATATGTTTATTTTATAATTAATTATTTAAATATGAGAATGATATATATATATATATATATATATATTATTGGGACTAATGTTCATGTATATAGAACCTTTGGTAGATTTAGGAAGAAAAAACCATGGGATATGTGTAGCCTCATAGGAGAACCTTTGTATGATATCATAGAATGATTAGGATCTATCTTAGGGACTTCAGGTGATTAAATATTGATTTTTAATTTTATAAAAAAATGAAACCTTAGAGATTATTAAATGAACCCTCTATGTAAGACACATCAGTTTCGTTATAGGTTGTGTAGGAGGATGCAACCAATCCTACTCCCACACCTACTCTTGAGGACCATGAGTTGGAGCCACTTCAACCTAGAGTATTTCAATTTGTACCTTCTCATGGAAGAGGATTATAGTGGAACATGGTTGACTATACACATGAAATATAACACTTGTTTGTTCCATCCATTCAGGGTACTAGAGAAACATAGGATTTTGATATCTGATTGGACATCATTTGGGGTAAGACACTCACTTATGATGAAGAAGAAATTGCATCCCCAGAGGGTTTAGTGAAAACACCCAACTTCTTCCTGGGTGAGCGATTTCGGCTCAATGAAGTTCGCAGTAGTGACCGGACAGAACAGCTCTGGGAAATTATCTTCTATGAAGATATACCACAAGCTCCTTGGCTCAGAATCAGGGTGAGGCCCTTGGTTTCCTCATTCGTTGACTAAGGGCGGCTGACGAACCGATAGCGGCACTGAAATGTACCGTTGATACAGTAGGATGACCAGAGGAGAATAAGGAGAATGGGATGACAAGACTCTGCATATTGGGTTGTCCTCCAAAGAATGTAGTGACTTGACCACCACATCAAGATAAGATGGGCTGGCGACCACAGTTTCCAGCGCAGGGGCCACAGTTTCTAGTGGTGGACCATTATGATGCTCTTCCTCCATCGGTCACCAGAATAACTCTATGTGATCTCCAGTTGAGGTACAGAGTTTTACTAGTGATGACAGGGGGGATCACATGGTCAGGGCCCAGAAAGATGCCAAATATTCCACCTCCTAGATGTATCGCTGGAGGGAGGTGTGGATCTGGTGGACCTCATATTTTGAAAGGATGAGCTTGATACGACTCATTCCTTCCCCAAACCTCAACACAGCAGATCGAGGTGATGGTTCCAATGCTGAATCACATTCCACCTTGGAATATGAGAAGTAGGTAGGTTTAATTGCTGTCTGAATCTTCTCAGTCTTCTTTATTTTGCGGCAGCGACCCTCCCTCCCACCCTGTGATAGTTCTTCAGAATTGGGTAGGTTTCTAGTGTGAGGAGGACCTTCAACCTAACTACTGCTGGGGAAGAGAGGACTTCCTCCTGGGTATGATGGGGTGAGAGGAGTACCTGGAAACTTTTATAAGGGAACATGGGGAGGACATTCGTGTCCACTGTAAAGTGCATGGAGGGAGTGTCCATGGGAATTTCTGGAGTGTGTAGGACCTCCACTGGAGCTGGTAGGAGCATGTGCAGTGCCTCCATTCTTGTTTCCCTTAGTAGTGATTGTACGAGGAGGGCCTTCATACATGTCGAACTGTACATGGGGAAAACCTCCATGATGGGTGACAGTGAAGTCTGTAAGACCTCCGGTTCTCGGATTTCTGGGATGAAGAAGGACTTCACCAGTTGTGATAAGAGCTTGGGGAAGACCAGCAGGCTGGTAGTTGGCCTGATGGGTTGTCTTCCCATCGGTGACCTATGACAGGAGAAACAGCTCTATACCTGAGGTCATGGGTGTGAATGAGGTCTCCATACTGGGTGTCAATGCGGTGGGGATGCCCCTTGCTTAGATTAATTATGGCATGGGGAGGACCTCCATGCCGAGATTTAGAGTGGTACAGAACTGTTCTCTCCTTGGTAGAGGCACCAGGAGGACCTCCGTACTAGATTTCAACGTTGTGGGTCAATACGCAATGGATGCAACCTATATCGGTTGTTAGGAGTGTCGAACCAGTCTAATCGTGGGGTGGTTGGGGCCTCGATTCAGGTCGAGCGTACGAGTTCCCCTGGTCGGCATAACTAATGGACTAATAGTATGCGTCAGTGGTGGCAAGGGCCACAATAGTCGTTGATGTTCACGCCCCTTGACGGGGATCCTCCTCAGCCTGTTCCAAACTCTGTAATTGGGTGAACCGGGCTGGGGATGGTGTCATATGTGTACAACCCACCTATTTCTCAACTGGTGGGGCTAGGTGGAGGAGCTAACAAAATCTAGTTGGATCCCTCCTTGGTGTTCCCCGATATTGTATTTTAGCTGGGATGACCTGAACATCCCTCACCTCATTCGCATTGGGGAGGGAGACTTCAAGGCATTCCGAGGAGAGGTTTCCAAAATGATTGTAGGTTGGAGTGGGGAGAATTGGTTCCTTGTGTTGGCCCTGGGGGCGGTGGCTGTGATGAGATATATAAGCCTCAAGGTCCTATCATGCCATATCACGAGTTTAGATAATCCCCTATTCCTCGTATCATCGAACGAGGTCGTTAATCACCCTTATAGGAATGATTTCAGATGGGGAGATGGGGTGTGGGCTCCCATCGGCCATGGATGTAGAGGTTTCTATGGAAGGGATGAGGCCACACATTATTCTCACGTTGTCATTGCCCCTGCCCCAACATCAGTGGGTGGGAAGTGATCGATTACGTGTCATAGCAGCTTGGGTCTTGCTAAGCAGGGAGATTAAACCATTTGTGTTGAGAGTCAAAAAGTGACATCCAGTTCCCCAGTGCCATTATTTCTTCCATGGTTGGTAAGAAGGATCCAGGTTGACAATGTCACAGAATGGGATTTCCAACGTTCAAATTCCCCAAGTTGTGGTGAGTTTCAGGTGAGGCCCACTATTTTCGTGGTGGGACCTAGCGCCAGATACATGGATCTGGTAAAATTATAATCCACTGATGTATCAAACATTAATAATCTCTAAATTGAGGAGAATAATTTCACGTCAGGTTCACCATTTCTATTTCTGACACTTTCACTGGGGTGAGCATCCATCTGTTGAGGATGTGAAAATCTATTGCTCTGAATTCCCCCTTTCCAAAGGTAAGAAAAATCCATAAATTTTTAGGGATGTTTTCTCCTTGATCAAAATGGGATGATCGGATTTCGATCCCACAGTTTGTGGATTCCTCCTAAGAAATTGTTTCCTATTCTAGGTATCCCTGAACAATTAAGTCGTTGTTTGTGAAAATCTTATAAGTGCCATGTCTTCATGGATGCTGCTTAATTACACTGCTTATTTGAAGTCATTCCAAGGGTTCAATTCAGGTCATCAACCTTCAATTGGGGGAGTTGTCACGTTGGACATCGCTGGCATGTCTGGATGCTGAAACACTGTGGCGTCTAGGTTTTGTCGCCTTATGATAGGGATTCTTGAGGGTGTAGAATCCCGAGGCATCCCCTGTCATGTGTAGGGAATTATATGAAATAGGAATGTCTATGAGGTTTTCCTATGTATACTATGTTTATCATAGGGTATGCTACGAGTTTATCATGTTGTAGAGACACATCAGACTGATTAGAACATTGGTGGAAGTGGATCAGATGAGTGCATCCTCAAGAGGTTCGACCTAAGAGTCCTATTAAATAGGCGGATCAAGACGTCTAATAAAGACGGATCCGAGGATTCTTGGGTCCCTATAAAGGGCACGCCAGGGTCTATCATTAGATGGGATTGAACCTTAGGGAATTTTCCTACGTACCTTGTCTCGAGAGACATGGATATAATCCATGTAGTTCAAAAGGGTGTTAAATTGGGGTGTGCGCCGAGGATAGCGACCCGAAGATGGTGTTGGGACTAACTCGTGGTTAGTGACCCAGGTACTGCCAGGAGTTGTGAGGGGTGGATGATGCGATTTCATTGAGATGTGGAGTCTCAGGAAATAATTAGGATGGATATGGATGATTGTGAGAAATGGATGGAGAATGAGATGGAACCTTTATGAGGATGACAGTGACATTGGGCTTGAGCCTCGAAGAGACCTCCTACGTATCCTCGTGGTAGGTAATCAAATTCCACGTATTTTGGTGGGATTATGGGACACCTTAGGAGGTTTCCAATGAGAATGGATGCATGGATGGGACCCAGAGGAAGTGGAACCTTTGGGTTGGGGCATGACCTTCCCGAAATGTAGATAATTGAGGGAGAGACCAGGTTGAGACATGGTTGATGGACTTGAACCTCTTGGAATCATCCTACGTATCCTTGTGGTAGGGAATAAAATTCCACATAGTTCAGTATGGGGGAATAGAATCAGGGAGTACGCATAGTACAATGACCCGGCGATATATTGGGTCTTATGTGTGGTTAGAAACCCGGGTTGGTCTGATGCCACTACGACAGACCAAAGATGTGGGTCCCAACAAAGGGGACTATGACATATTACTGTCGATTGCAAACTATAATGGCTTACCATTGGTCGGGAGCTACAACGACTTATTGCTGGTTTGGTTGCAATGGATTACCGCAGGAAGAGGATCAAAATGGATTATCGTTGGATGGGGATAACAATAGCTTACCGCTATATGAGGATCTCAACGGATTACCACTATATGAGGATAACATCCTCTTACCACTATATGGGGTTGAACAAAATGGAGCATTCCTATGTTCCTTGTCTCGACATATAGGGATCAAAGCCCATGTAGTTCAACGATATACAGTTTAGCACCATGCTGGAGGATGGTGAACTGACATAGAGTGGTTGGGCCAGATGGATGATGGGCTTGAACCTTAGGGAGGCTTCTTATGTACCTTTCTTTGTTGTGGGTAAATATCAATGTCCACATAGTTTTGAAGGAGGATACAGTTTAACGTCATGTGGGACGAGGGTGAATAGACGTGAAGAGGTTGGGACTAAGTTGGTGTCGGCCTAGAACCTCTGGGAGGATTCCTATGTACCTTTCTCAAAAAGGGCAAGGATCAATGTTCACATAGTTTAGAATGGTGGCTTGGGAACTATGTTAGGGAGGCCAAGGAAGTATTCCATGTCCAATACATACTTTAATCCCACATGGTCCATGCTCGGTGTGAGAAACATGAGTCAACAAAAACCTGAAGATCACGTCACTAAAGATATGTATGTGGGGAATGGAGCAGGGACTACACGTGGTTAGTGGCCCAAAGAGGAAACATGGCCTTATGTGTGGTTAGTGTCCCAGGGAGATGGATATTGGGATTTACCCTAAGGTGGAGACCCGATAGCGAAAAACACCATAGAGAGAGGTATGGTGTAACAACCCAAAGTTTTTCAATAGACATTCCCTTATTATATTTATGTCATAAAATCACATTAAAACACAACATAATGAACTACTAAGTGATAAGTGACCTTTAAACAAAAGTTTTTCACTTATGTGTTTGGAATTACGAAAATCCAGCATTCACGGTTGTGTTCAAGATGTTTTTTGGAGTCTAATAAAACAAAAATAATTTTTTTGGTGAATAGTAACCTACCCTAATGACTAGTAAAATACATTTATGAATAGTGATATACCCTAATGAATAGTAACCTCACCTATGGTGGTATAGAAATAATATTCCAGTTGGAAGTACAATAAACATATATTTTTGAATAAGTTAATGAATGTTTTAAAACAAGTTTTTGATAATAAATTATTATTTTAATTAAATATTAAAATATTCATATTTATAAAATTATTTTTGAAAATTGGACTTGATTTTTGGATTCTACATGTTGAAAAATAATTTGGGTGATGTTTTGGGATTTTTCTGAAATACTTTAATTTTTTATGAATAGTAGAAACCGATAATTCATAATAAATGCTAAATAATGGATTAATTGAGTCATGTGTGATGTTCTGATGATATAAGCCCACTTGGTTTGGGATTACATTATAAAAGTACTATTTTTGGTCATATAAGACTCACTATTCCTTTTCTTGGGAGGAATTAATAAACTAATGAATTTTATATTCAGAAAATCCCTCTCTCCTCCACTATAAAAACCCCCCTTCACTCCCTCTTTTCTCCACTCCTCTAAAGGTCCAAGCCTTCTATAAATTATTCCCAAATACCCTCAAAAGATTCTTCCCCATTTACAAGGCTTTATGGTCTTTCCAAAAGACCAAAATCAAATCCCCTAAGAGGAGTCTCAAAGAAAAGAGATCAAAGGGTATGAAACCTCTTTCGTTTTCAAGTGTTTTGTTTTCATTTTCATTCTTTTCTTATACCCTCTTCCCATTCCATTATCCAAAAGGCATGAAAGCTCCATAATCTCATATATTATGGATAATAATCATGTTTATGGAAAATTTCAAGAATCATGCTTCCCCTTCTCTCCCTCACGTTCTAGAATTAAAACATCGCCCGTGATGTGTCAAATTACCAACATCATGGATAATGTGTTTTCAAATTCTTTTATCATTTTGTTTCTGGTAATGAATCCATTTATGTTATGGTTGAACCAGATTATTATATTTTTTATATGTACTATTTATGGTTCTGTAATCCTCATACACTCCTGATATAAAACAATAATACAAAACAAGTCAATTATGGGCAAAATCGTTAAAGTTAATTCAAGTGTTTATCATTAATGTTTAATGTAAAGGTTCTATTTCACTCAAATTAACAAAATGAATTTTGTAACCATGTAACCTACTGGATGTCCACTAATGTTATATAAATTCAATTCTGGACAAACACTTTCATCTTACATTTCATTTGAACCTAAATACAATTGAACCGATCATTAAAACAAATGAAACAAACAGACCTGAACAATGAAATTGAACCTTGTAATCAATCAAAATGGGTATAAATGACCTTAAAAAGGTTATATTGAATATTTTTCAGATATATAATGTTCTGGAACTATTGATTAATAAACCTAATTTGACTGTACAGGTCATTAATATCAAGTGGAGAACACCAATGGACCTAAGGTAAGGGATCCTCTCAATTTCACCCTTATTCAAGATTGCTCACTATGTTAGGACATGTTGTGTGTAATTATTAACTGTGGGGTATGATTTCACACCTCCCCTATAATTACCTTTTTATGTATAAGTGATGATAATTCCATTTTCTCTCTCACTAAGCCCCCTCATGTACTCTCTATACCATGCCGATAATCCGTAAAGAATTCTACCCGAACCTCTTTTATTCCTTCGGGTTGTCTTAACTACCTTTCAACCAAAATGATTTTATCTTATCTTTTCTTGTTCATACTCTAAATTTTCTGTAAATGTTCCAAGATTATTTATCAATACTCTTTCATCACTCTCTTTTGGGGATATGCATGCTTTTAAGTGATTCTCTCCTCATTACTTCCCGATATGTGAACCTATTTTAAGGGAAATTCCCGAATTCTTTCCTATTATCAAGTGTACTCTATCCTCTGTTTTAAGTCACATTGGTATTTATAAAATCAGTATTTTTATTATGAAAACCCTACTGGTTTAATTCTGGTTTTATAAAGAAATATTATGCCTCTTTTCATTTTAAGAGATATTCGATGTTTTCTTAAACCGCACTAAAATGTTTTGACTCAAAGATTCATAAAAACTATTTTTACATGTTATCAAATAAGTTTGTTATCTCTTGTCATGATTAATGCCTTTAATGTCTATTTGTGATTTAATTCCTTTCTTTCATGGATTCTTGTATGTTACGTCCATTTTTATTATGCCTCATAACGTGATTGTGTGCCCATTTCTTTCCTTGGGTACTCTTATGTTTATATATGATTGATTATGTGAGACTCTTTATGTGGAAAGCATATACATGAATAAGAATTGATAGGTGTGCCTAGATAGCACTTCAATGCATTGGGTAAAGTTAATGTCTCATGAGAAGATTATGGGAAAACGGTCCGGGCGGTTAGCCTTGGCTTGTGCTACTATGGGAAACGAGATTGGCGGTTAGCCTTGACTCGTGCCAATGTCATGTCTAAAGTTGCTTCCACCTCTCTATGAAACTATGCTTATATAATCTAATTCTTATATGATCGCATTATTATATTATACTATGTTTTTATGATCCCATGTTTATATGTTATAATTCCATATGTTCCATGCTTCCAATATCATTATGTCAAGCCTCTTAACTCATGTGCTTAAAGTTTATTCTTATGTTCTTTCCCTTAATGGGATTTTTGGCTCATCCCTTTGTTCATGTGTTCCCCGGGGTACCCTGTGCAGATGTAAGATCTCAAAGGAAGTTAGGAGAACTTTATGGATATTAAATAAAGAAGTTTTTTTTAGCCCCATGTTTTATGTTTTATGAACCTATTCTTCCAAGTCACTAGACATAACAATCCTTGTCTTGTACTCTGACGATGAATTGTGTTTAAAATAATGAAATGTTATGTGTAGAAGTCTATGGTCGCTATAGGTGGTATCATAGGTTGGTCTAGTTATTTTTGGATATTAAGAATAGAGAAACTTACTGGGAACCTTAAGGATGATACTATGTATTGGAAAAAATTCCCAAAATATTGGTGAGTATTGAGTAAGCAGTTTATCAAGAAAATACATCCATGTCTGGATACGAGAAGGTAGAGGCGGCTCAGGCACAGATGTATCCTAGGGGTAAAACCCGAAAAGGCCACTTTGAGCTAAACTCGAATGGGAACTGGTGCATGACAACAGTCCTTACTACACTCTTCGTTATGACACTCCCAGGGGATATACTTTGGTAGATTCACGAGCTTAGTACAAACCATTATTAGGGGGAAAAAATAAAAGCCCATAAGAATACAAGTTAAGAGGTAGATTGAGGATAACCTAGATTTATCCTGAGGAATCATGAGTTAGGATATACTTCTTCTTTATATGTTTATCCTTTTATGTTCAAAGTTTTTTTTCTAAATAGATAAGTATTCAAGAACTCCAATTATATGTTCTTTATCTTATTTAATGGCGGGAAATAGAAGGACACGTACCAACATCCAACGTGATAGGCAATGTGATGATTGTCCTAATGATATGCCTGAGGTGATGGAATCAGGTGCTCAAAACTTCATGGAATTACTTACTCAGTTTTATCAAGTTATGAATAATAACTTGAATCAGGTGGAACTTCCTCCACCTCCAAGGAAAGAGAATGTTGTTGTGGAATCCTTCATCTGGATAAGGCCTCCCAAGTTTAGCGGATCTTCTGATCCCCTCCTCACGGAACAATAGATTAACTCCGTTGAAAGAAATTATCCGTCCTCCAGTACTCGGAAGAAGAGAAGGTGGTACTGGCGGTCTTTCATTTTGATGGGGAAGATGATCAGTGGTGGACACTGATCAAGAATACAAAGTCCCAAGAGGAAATCTATTCCATAGATTGGGAGGAATTCAAGAGGATGTTTTTCAACAAATAATTTCCTTGAACCCTTCATCTCAAGATAGAAAGAGAGTTCCTCGGACTCAAGCAGAAGGAAGATGATTCCATCGGGGCGTATGAAGAAAACTTTACAAGGATTGAAAGGTATTCCCTTGGATTTTTCATGAACACCGAAATCAAGGTGGATCACTTCTTTAGAGGACTAATGTTGAGTCTGCGAAAAACGTTGGTGATTCGAGACTTCAACAGTTATGAGGACATTGTCTATTGTGCCCTCAAGGTGGAAATGGAAATTGGAGACTCATAGTGGTCTCATGGGACCAATGATAATAAGAGGAAGATGGAAAAAAACATGGGTGGTCCATCAAACAAATCCCATGATGGAAAGAATTCCAACTTTCCCCTTTGCAAAAATTGTTGAAAGAATCATCCTGGTAACTGTCTAAAGGGAACCAATAATTTCTTCAAATGTGGAAAGGTTTGTCATCTGTACAAGAACTTCCAAAGGGGTATGAAAAATCCCACTAATTTTGAAGTAGAAAGGAAGGTTCAGATCAAAACTCAGCCTACAGTGCAGTTTTATAACTGTAAGAAGCTTGGGCATTATGCAAACAGTTGCCCTAAGCCAAGGGTTGTCGGAGGAAATCAACAATAACCTCCAAGGCAACAAGGAAGGGCTTATTCTATCACTACTACTGAGGTGGAACTGGAAAACGATGTGGTGACAAGTACGCTTGTTATTCATTCAAGAATAGCGTACGTACTATTTGATTCTGGTTCTACGCATTCTTTCATATCATGCAAGTTTAGTAGAACTATTCAAACTCCACCTCAAATTTTGGAGAAAAAGTTATCTTTGAGAATAGAGAATGGGGAAATTATTGCATCCATGGTTTATAACTCTTCCATGGTTGATGTTTTTGGGATGAACCTCCCAGCAAATCTTGTCATACTTCCTTTAGTGTAATTTGACGCTATCTTGGGCATGGATTGGCTATCATTGTACAAGGCCAACATCAACTTCTAGGAAAGGGAGATTACCCTCCACATCCCGAAGCATCCTCCGATTCTTTACAAGTGCAAGGAGAAGATGAATCTCCTTTCAAATCTTTATCTCAAGTGTGGATATTTCTTCCTTATGAGCATGCATTCCTAGCTCAAATGATTGAGACAAAGGAAAGAATCATGCTTGAAGACATACCCATCGTGAGGGATTACACTGATGTATTCCCCTAAGAGTTGTAGGGTCTTCTTCCTGACCGAGAGGTTATGTTCTCAATTGAACTTATCCCTGGATCTCTATCAATCTCAAAGACGCCTTACAGAATGGCCACCGTAGAGCTAGAAGAGTTGAAGAAGTAGTTAAAGGAGAATATGGAGAAGGGTTTTATATGCCTGTGTGATTCACCGTGGGGTGCTCCAGTCCTCTTTGTCAAGAAGAAGGATGTATCAATGCGCCTATGCATTGATTATCATAGCTCAATAAAATCACTATAAAGAACAGGTATCCCCTTCCATGGATAGATGACTTGTTCGATCAGCTTCGTGGGGCCAGTTATTTCTCTAAGGGGGACCTTCAGTCAGGATATCACCAACTAAAGGTGAGGAAGGAAGATATTCCCTAGACTAACTTTTGAATGAGGTATGGACACTATGAGTTCATAGTGATGCCCTTCAGACTCACTAATGCTCCAATAATTTTCATGGATTTAATGAATAGTGTCTTTATAGATTACCTCGACAAATTTGTGGTAGTGTTTATTGATGATATTCTGATATACTCCACGAGCAAGGAGGAACATGAGGAGCATTTGAAAACTATGTTAAATACTTTGCGAAGGGAGAAGTTGTATGAAAATTACAGTAAATGTGAGTTCTGGATGGAGGAAGTGTCATTCCTGGGGCATGTTATCACTATCAAAGGGATATCTGTGGACCCTTCCAAGACAAAGGCAATTGAATGCCTAGGATGACTTTTGTAACGGCGATCTGTAGTTTTTCGAGTCTAGCAGGGTATTATCGACGATTCGTGAAGAAATTTTCATGATTGTCAAACCCAATGAACAAGTTGACATGGAAGGGAGTAAATTTTGTTTGGACTCAGGATTGTGAAGACTATTTCAAAGAGTTGAAAAAGAGGTTTATCACTATGCCAGTACTCACACTCCCTACCAGTGGAGAACTCTTTGTGGTGTGTAGTGATGCTTCTAAGAATTGATTAGGTTGTGTGATGATTCAAAATGATAAAGTGACAGCCTATTACTCAAGGTAGCTGAAAATCCATGAGCAAAACTATCTAACGCATGATCTGGAGTTAGTGGCTGTGATCTTTGGCTTGAAAATCTGGCAGCATTATCTCTATGGGGAGAAATGTGAGATATATACTGACCACAAGATTCTTAAGTATATATTCACATAGAAAGAGCTTAATATGCGCCAGTGAAGATGGGTAGAGCTCATCAGGGATTACGACTACTCAATCCACTACCATCTCAGTTAGGTAAACATGGAGGAAGATGCTCTAAGTAGAAAGGATCATGCATCTTTATCAATGATGAGAATTGAAAAGGATCCGATCTTCTTATATTTTCAAAGCATGGACATGGGAATCATTATGGGAGGAACATCATCAATCTTCTCTCAAATGATTTCTCAACAATCCCTCTTGGGGAAAATAAAGGATGCTCAAAGAGAAGATGTGGAAATTCAGAAAAGGGTGAAAGCTGTTAAAAATGGGAAATCCTCTAATTTCAAAATTGATGAGGAAGGAGTTGTAAGATTTGGGACACGATTATGTGTACCATCTGATCCAGAGATAAAGAAGGAGATATTGAATGATGCGCATAGATTGACCTTCTTTATCCACCCAGAGAGCTCAAAGATGAATCGAGATCTCCGAGAGAACTTTTGGTGGGACAATATGAAAAGGGAGATTGATGAATATACATCAAAGTGCCTCGTATGTCAGCAAGTGAAGGATGAGAGACAAAAGTATAAGGGGATGATGCAACCACTACCCATACCATCATGGAAGTGGGAGAATATTACCATGGACTTTGTCACTGGACTTCTAAGGACAACCAAATCAAACAATTTTATATGGGTTGTTGTGGATCGTCTTACGAAGGCAGCTCACTTTATTGCAATTCAAGAGGACTTCTCATTGGATCAACTTTCACGGATCTACATAAAAGAAGTAGTAAGGCTTCTTGGAGTACCACTATATATTGTATCAGACCGTTATCCAATATTCACCTCAATGTTTTGGAAAAGTCTCCAGCATGCGTTGAGCACTGAACTGAACTTCAGTATGGCCTATCATCCTCAAACTGATGGCCAGTCTGAGAAAACTATTCAGACACTGGAATACATGTTGAGAGCGTGTTATATGGAATTAAAAGGAGGATGGGAACAACATCTTCCACTGGTTGAATTCTTATACAACAATAGTTTCCACTCGAGCATCCGAATGGAACCATATGAAGACCGTTATGGGAAAAGGTGCAGAACACTGGCATATTGGGATGAAGTCGGTGAGCGTAAGCTGTTAGGACCTGAAATGGTCGAAGAAATGGTGGAGAAGGTGAAAACCATTCAGCAACATATCAAGGCATCCCAAAGTCGACAGAAGAGTTATGAAAATAATCATCGATGAGACCTAGAGTTCAAAGTCGGAGACATGATATTTCTACGCATATCTCTATCGAAGAAGGTCATGAGGTTCGGGAAGAAAGGAAAGTTAAGTCCCCAGTACATCGGCCCCTTCGAGATCCTTGATCGAATTGGAGCTATGGCCTATCGAATAGCACTTCCACCTACCATGTCAAAATTACATGACTTCTTTCATGTATCCCTCTTAAGGAAATACATACCAGACGCATGTACTCTCTTCAGAGGTGGTATAGTTGGAGGATGACCTTTCCTATGAGGAGCGACCAATAAAGATCTTGGATCGTAGAGACAAAGTTCTACGTAACCAGAATACTCATATGGTCAAGGTACTATGGAGAAACTATAAGTATGAAGAGGCAACATAGGAACTGGAGGAAGCAATGAAGGAAAAATACAAGCATCTATTTTTGGCCTAGAATGTAAAATGAAATTTCGAGGGTGAAATTTCTTAAGGGGGGAAGAATGTAACGACCCAATGTTTTTCAATGGACATTACCTTCTTATATTTATGTCATAAAATCAAATGAAAACACAACATAATGAACTACTAAGTGATAAGTGACCTTTAAACATAATTTTTTCACTTACGTGTTTGGAATTTCAAAAATTTGGCATTCACGGTTGTGTTCAAGATGTTTTTTGGAGTCTAATAAAAAAAATATTTTTTTGGTGAAAAGTAACCTACCCTAATGAATAGTAAAATACCCTTATGAATAGTGATATACCCTAATGAATAGTAACATCACCTATGGTGGTATAGAAATAATATTCAAGTTGGAAGTACGATAAACCTATATTTTAGAATAAGTTAATGAATGTTTTAAAACTAGTTTTTTATAATAAAAAATTATTTTAATTAAATATTAAAATAATCATATTTATAAAATTCATTTTGAAAAATGGACTTCCTTTTTGGATTCTACACATCGATAAATGGTTTGGGTTAAGTTTTGTGATTTTACTGAAATACTTGAATTTCTTATGAATAGTAAAAACTGATAATTCACAATAAATGCAAAATAATGGATTAATTGAGTCATGTGTGATGTTCTGCTGATGTAATCCCACTTGGTTCGGGATTAAATTATAAAATTACTATTTTTGGTCATAGAAGACTCACTATTCCTTGTCTTGGGAGGAATTAATAAACTAATGAATTTTATATTAAGAAACCCCCTCTCTCCTCCACTATAAAACCCCCCTTCACTCCCTCTTTTCTCCACTCCTCTCAAGCTCCAAGACTTATCTAAATTCTGCCCAAATACCCTCCCAAGATCATTCCCCACATCCAAGGCTTTCTGTTACTTCCAAAAGACCAAAATCCAAGCCCCAAAGAGGAGTCTCAAAGAAAAGATATCAAAGGGTAAGAACCCTCTTTCGTTTTCAAGTGTTTTGTTTTCATTTTCTTTCTTTTCTTATACCCTCCTCCCCTTCCCTTATCCAAAAGGCACGAAAGCTACAGAATATCATATATTCTGGATAATAATCATGTTTGTGGAAAATTTCAAGCATCATGCTTCCCCTTCTATCCCTCACGTTCTAGAATTAAAACATCTCCCGTGATGTGTCAAATTACCAACATCATGGATAATGTGTTTTCAAATTCTTTTATCATTTTATTTCTGATCATGAAACCATTTTTGTTATGGTTGAACCATATTATTATATATGTTATATTTCCTATTTAAGGTTCTTTAATCCGCATACACTCATGATATAAAACAATAATACAAAACAAGTCAATTATGGGCAAAATCGTTATAGTTAATTCAAGTGTTTATCATTAATTTTTAATGTAAAGGTTCTCTTTCACTCTGATTAACCAAATGAATTTTGTAACCATGTAACCTAATGGGTGTCCACTAATGTTATATAACTTCAATTCTGGACAACCACTTTCATCTTACATTTCATTTGAGCCTAAATACAATTGAACTGATCATTAAAACAAATGAAACAAACGGACCCGAACAATGAAATTGAACCTTGTAATCAATCAAAATGGGTATAAATGAACTTAAAAAAGTTATATTGAATATTTTACATATATATATGGTTATGGAACTATTGATTAATAAATCTAATTTGACTATACAGGTCATTAATATCAAGTGGAGAACATCAACGGTCCTAAGGTAAGGGATCCTCTCAATTTCACCATTATTCAAGATTGTTCACTATGTTAGGACATATTGTGTGTAATTATTAATTTTGGGCTATGATTTCACACCTCCCCCATACTTCCCTCTTTATGTATAAGTGATCATAATTCAATTTCCTCTCTCACTAATCCCCCTCAAGTACTCCTAATACCATGCCGATAATCCGTAAGGAATTCTACCCGAACCTCTTTTATTCCTTCGGGTTGTCTTATCTACCTTTCTACAAAAATGATGTTATATTAGATTTTCATGTGCATACTCTAAATGTTGTGTAAAAGTTAAAATATTATTTATGTAGACTCTTTCATCACTGTCTTTCGGGGATATGCATGCTTTTAAGTGATTCTCTCCTCATTACTTCTCGATAAGTGAACCCGTTTTAAGGGAACTTCCCGAATTCTTTCCTATTATCAAGTGTACTCTATACTCTGTTTTAAGTCACCTTGGTCTTTATAAAATCAGTATTTTATTATGAAAACCCTCCTATTTTACATCTGGTTTTATAAAGAAATATTATTCTGCTTTTCGTTTTAAGAGATTTGATGTTTTCTTAAACCACACTAAAATGTTTTGACTCAAAGATTCCTAAAAACTATTTTTACATGTTATCACTTCAGTTTGTTATCTCTTGTTATGATTTATTCCTTTATACATTATTAATGCCTATTTGTGATTTAATTCCATACATTCATGGACGCTTTTATGGTATGTCCCTTTTTATTATGCCTCATGACGTGATTGCATTCCCATTTCTTTCCTTGGTTACTCTTATGTTTATGTATGATTGATTATGTGAGATTCTTTATGTGGCATGAATATACATGAATAATCTTAGATGGGTGTACCCCGATAGCACTTCAATTAATTGGGTAAATTTAATGTGTCATGAGAAGATTATGGGAAAACGGTCCGGGCGGTTTGCCTTGGCTTGTGCTACTATGGGAAACGAGATTGACGGTTAGCCTTGACTCCTACCAATGTCATGTTTAATGTTTCTGCCACCTCTCTTTGAAAATATGCTTATATAATCTCATGCTTATATGATTTCATGCTTATATTATTCCATTTTTTTATGATCCCATGTTTATATGTTATAATTCCATTTGTTCCATGCTTCCAATATCATTATGTCAAGCCTCCTAACTCATGTGCTTAAAGTTTATTCTTATGTTCTTTCCCTTACTGGGATTTTTAGCTCATCCCTTTGTTCATGTGTTCCCCAGGGTACCCTGTGCTGATGTACGAGCTCAAAGAAAGTTAGGAGCTCTTTATGGAGATTAAATAAAGAAGTTTTTTTAGCCCCATGTTTTATGTTTTATGTACTTAGTCTTCCAAGACACTAGACTTAACGATCATTGGCTTGTAGTCTGATGATGAATTATGTTTAAAATAATGAAATGTTATGTGTAAAAGGTTAGGGTTTCTATATACGGGGTATCAAAGATCCTTATACCCCTATCACCTATAGTCTTTGTCATGAAAGAATAGAGGGGCATGAATGATACCACCTGCAAGAAAGTCTAGTGGCTTAAACTAGGATGGTTTCCCTTTCCCGTGGATAGACTATGTTCTAGAAATGAGGATCTCATTCCATGTGAGGAATTTCTCACTCCCATGGAGATGAGTCAGTGTGGAGAATGTCTGATATGGGGCACCCTAGGCATATTTTATGGGGTGAGGCCATAGTTTAACGTCATTTGATAAGGAATATGGTTCTTGGCAGTTTAATGTCTTACAACTCTGATGAGGGAGGTTCACTCCACACCACTTAGACATACATAACGGGCACGCATTAACCCTTGGTGAAGGGAAGGAATCGACAATGTCATAGTGTGGGGTTGTTGTGGAGTGATCCATTAAGGGGATCACATTAGCATGGCTATGTGAAGAATTAGTATCAGTTAGGGTGCCTATGTGAGGAATCATGCGGCTAAACAACGCAACATGAGGTTGAGCAACACAACATGAAGCACCACCAAAGAGACTTTGAATTCACTTCGTACAAACCTAGAGGGTCGTACGAGAGAAGCAAGTGCACGACAAGGGCGTCCCACATAAGAGGGGTTCAGACATGGTGTTTTAGGGTGATGACAACTCATGGAACCCTTGAGGAGGGGGTGTGCACAAGATGAAAGGATGTGCGCAAGATGGGACAGTTGTGCCCAAATCAAATAGGTGTGTGCAAGACAGTACTTATGAAAGTATAAATTTGCATGTAATAGGGAAATTTTACAAGTAAATGACTTAGTGTAAGAGGAAATAGGCGAGGATCAAGTGAATTTTGGGCCACCTGAAAGAGGACCCTTGGGAGACTTTCCACGCAAGATCCAATACGTTGATGCCATGATTTTCCATGCGATCGTGGAAGAGGTGTCTTTCGCACATAAAATCATTTGTTCACCATCTATAAAACATTTCCAAAGGACAGGGGTTACACTTATATTTATATCCAAAAAATTTTGCGGTGGCGCGTAAGAGGAGCGGCGTGAAAAAGGCCATTTGACATCGTATTGGCCTTGCGCGCTACAAGGAATCTTGCACGCGCCACTTAATTCTTATGTGCGAGTTCCTTGAAGGGTTTTCAGATGGTCTCCATGCAAACCTTCCTTTGACATCGCATGGGGCACACAAGGGTTTGCGCGCTTCATGGAATCTTGCACGCACCACTTAATTCGTACGCACCAGTGCCTTGGCGGGTTTTCGGATAATCACTGCGCAAACCTTCCTTTGACGTTGCATCGGGCGTGCAAGCATTTACATTCCACAACGAAACTTGCCCGTGCCCCTTCATTCTTGTGTGCAAGTGCCTTGGTGGGTTTTCGTATGGTTGCCATATAAACCTTCCTTTGATGTCTCATTGGGAACACAAGGGTTTGTGTGCTATAGGGAAACTTGGGTGCGCCCCTAAATTCTTGTGTGCACCACCCTCTAGGGTCGCAGAATAATCTGTTCATCCATAACCTTCTTTTGGTTTCGCTACAAGTGCCCCCAGTTGGTCTGATCTGTAATTCAGTGTCAAAAAATTCCCCCCTCAAAATCAAAGCAGAAGGGGGACGCAGAGGTCAAATTCTGAGGGTCATGCCGAAAAGAATAGAATCATCCGGTTGGTGCATGAAAACCAGTGGTTGGGGGGTTTTTTTTTATATGCATTTTTTCAAAAAAAAAATTTCAAAATACATCTAGGTTAAAACAAATTATTTTTTTACCCCCCAAAGGCGGCACCTGGTGTGCCGCCTTTGGGGAATTTTCCGGCCAGGGGAAGGCGGCACCGGGTGTGCCGCCTTTGCCCAAAAAATAACCGCAAAGGCGGCACACCATGTGCCGCCTTTGCCTAAATAATTTTTTTAAAATTTTTATTTTTATTTTTATTTTTTGTTTTGTTTTGTTATATATATATATAACAAAACTTTTCAGCGGAATTTTTCTGCTATTTAATATCCAGCGGTTCTGCCATTACAGCAGTCTGGATTCTGACTGATACCCTCACCCAGGACTCCCTTTTATATCTATATTGGTTCCTCTAAATCAATTTCTAAATGTTACTAATAATGTTACTCAAATACCAATTATAACATCTTATAATCCATAAACCTATAGTCAATAGTTATATTACATTATTGATATAAAGTAAAAGAGTCCCCAATGGAAAGAACAATTTAGTAGTCTGGGAAGACCATATATAGATATACAATACATATTAAAATAGAAGATACAAAATGAACATATTATGAGATCATGAAAATCCCTTCAATCATATCCCAGAAAATATCACATATTCCTCCTCAATGATTCCTGAGAAAGGAAAAAATTACATGTGTGATCAAAAGCTCATTACAGAGTAGCATATATGGGAACCTTACATAACATAAACATAGAATAAGTGATATGTAAAGTATAAATTAAAAAATGAAGTCATAATATGCTAAAATTGAGGGAATTATATGGTCATGATTATAAACGATAACATGGAATAAAATAATCAATTATCTCATACTGATGGAATGTATATTTCTAGAAATGAAATTCTTGTTGTTAAGGCTTAACGCTAGGCCACATTAGTATTATTAGAAGAAGAATACACCAAATACCAACATATTTTTTCATATGATATCTACTTATGAATTGATAGGAAATATAGTTATATGCCAGACCCATCACCTGATTAAGACTAATCAATTCACTCTACAAGTCATAATGACCTTTGTAAAAGTTACCTATGAAACCTATTGCTGAATTAATCATGGGTATCCATATATTGATAAATGTATACATAAAATACTTCCCATTCCTTATAATAATGTAAATTTCTTCTCGAAAAACCCTTATTGAACTTGGAAGACTTGTGTTACCATCCATGTAATTGGAATTACCCAAATCATAAAAATATAGTGGTGAGGGTACCTTCAATGTGTTGTATATCCATGGAAGATAGTAATTGAGTACAATAGTTTTCATTGGTATGAGACCCAGGAAAAAATGACAACCCATATATTTAATGCCCCCTATTTCATGATTTCTTTCAAAAAATATAAACTTAATATAATCACAAAATAAAATTATTCTATGTGTCCTTAGGTAATTAGTTACATAGAATAATAACCTAAAATAAGAATACAAAAAAATTATTTAAAACTCCATAACATGCCCTTAAAATCCACTGATCTTATAATACTGCATAGGATAACCTGGGGATGTACATAAGAAAGGGGTGAATTATAAATCCTTGTAAAGAAATAATCAAAGAATAAAATTATGAAATTAATACATGTGAGTAGAGAGACATAACAAGGTGATATAAAATTGATGTGATTCGTAAAAATAAACCTCAAATTATTATATAATATAATAATATCAAGGCAACATTGGAATGCAATAAAAAATAAAACATGGAATCACAATTCTAAGTCAAGGATAACCACTAAAAAAATATAGCATAGAGTGCTTAGGATAACCTCCCATGCACTGTAAGTGATTTCTCATGAGGTAAAAATATTACCCATTTTTATGAAGTGGAATATAATTTAAGGCCACCCATCATACTCATATCATGTACATGAATTTTTTTTAAGTTTCAAGTAGATTGTTTTGAAATATTATAAATTAATTTTTACGGAAATTTTTTAGGAAGTTTTTGTTGTTTTCAACTATTTCTTATATTTTTAATCAATGTTTAATGTTTCATTTCTATTGGTCTTATAGTTTATGTTATATAGTCTTTCAAAGTCAGGAATTTGAAACATTTTTAAGTTTCATGTTGATGGTTTTGAAAGCTTATAAATTGTTTTTGGTGAACATTTTTTATGAAATTATTTTTGCTTTCAACTATTTATTATATGTTTAATCAATGTTTAAAGTTTCATTTGTATTGGTCTTATAATTTATCTTTTATAAGCTTTCAAAGTCACGTACTTCAAATATGTTTAAGTTTCAAGTAGGTGGTTTTGAAAGCTTATAAATTAATCCATATCAACATTTTTTATGAAATTATTTTTGTTTTCAACTATTTCGTATATGTTTAATCAGTGTTTAAAGTTTCATTTGTATTGGTCTTATAGTTTAACTTTTATAGTCTTTCAAAGTCGCGTACTTGAAACAGAATCACACATCAAAAACGCAGAATGTACTGTGCAGGAAAAGGAGAACCAAAATCCCACATCGGAAATGCAGTATTGTTTTCAGGGAAAACCCCCTTATAAAAGGGAGTCTTGGGTGAGGGTATCAGTCAGAATCCAGACTGCTGTAATGGCAGAACCGCTGGATATTAAATAGCAGAAAAATTCTGCTGAAAAGTTTTGTTATATATATATATATATATATAACAAAACAAAACAAAAAAAATAAAAATTTTAAAAAAAATTATTTAGGCAAAGGCGGCACTTGGTGTGCCGCCTTTGCGGTTATTTTTTGGGCAAAGGCGGCACACCCGGTGCCGCCTTGCCCTGGCCGGAAAATTCCCCAAAGGCGGCACACCAGGTGCCTCCTTTGGGGGGTAAAAAAATAATTTTTTTTAACCTATATGTATTTTCAATTTTTTTTTTCAAAAAATGTAAAAAAAAATATAACTCATGGTTGGGCGCACAAACCACTTTTACGCGCACTCAAGGTGAATTACACGCCTATAAATACACCGAGTGACCCCTAGGTCGCTACTTTGACTTTTCCATTAGATAGGCACATTTCTCTCGTGCATGAAAATGCTTCATATCCATGCTCAAGTTCTCGCGGCAGATCCTGAATTTTTCACGCACCTCAGTCTTTTTCGCTTCATCAACCATTTTTTGCTCATACTCTTTTCAGCAGTATTCTTGTGCACCACTGTCTATTTTTCATGCCAATTTCTCATTATTTTGCACAAATTCTTTTGAGTTTTTGAAAAATTAACAAACATGGCCGCTCAATAGACCGACACAAAGAGAGAGGCCGCTGCAACTGTAAGGAGGACTCAGATGATCACGAATCCTCAGATCCTTCACGCGAGAAGGTTTGTGTCTGATAATCAAATTCTTTTCAGCATGCTCACGCAAGCTCAAAAAGATTACGTCCTGGGTGATAGTCTTCCAATATAGGACTTCGGTATTTTAGAGGAGGTGGTGATACCTGGCTTTGAAACTGATACATCGCGGTCATGGGGGACATGCGAGGATAGTCTCCCACAGTTCAACATCACGAACAACCCAAAGACTAGGACAATTGTAGGGAGTGAACTAGTTCCTGAGGAATCTCCGACCCTTTATGCGAGCAGCTTTAGAACCGGAATTATTGATGAGACAAAGGGTTGGAAGGAATGGGTCTTAAGGTCTGGGAGAAACTTCACATGTGAGTGGGCATGGGCATACTGGGTATGCCAAACATTCAAGGAGTTTGGGGCAGAGTTGTAGTCTATCAGGATTTTTTAAGATGTTTGGACATCCTAATTTCACTTCTACCACAATAAGGACCTGGTACTACAGTTATTCACCTGGTGGTCCCCTGATACCAACACCTTCTACCTTCACCATGTGGAGGTAGGTATCTGTCTGTGGGATTTCCATTGCATTGGGGGAATCCCCTTGGAGGGGTACAAGTATGAGTAGTTCCTCCTAACGTAGAATGTCTGGGGGGATTGGACACGAACCTCCATCTTGATATGGAATCGGCTGGCATGGGATAAAGAGAAGTTGAAAATACAATATGTTATGAAGGACATATCTTACCCAAGATGGTTCAGTGATGAACATTGTTGCACACTTTCTCAAAAATAATTATTTGTGATTTTACTAAGTGCAGTACAATTGCTGACCTAGGTCATTCTCTTAATGCGGAAGTGAATTAAACAACCCTTATTAGGCTTAAAGAAAATAATAAAAAAATAAACAAGTGAAGAAAAATGAAACGCAAGATGGGGGGGTTTGATTTTGTGACTTTTGGACAACACACTAAACAAGAAAATGAGAAGCAACAATCAAAGTGACAATTTCTTTATAAATGGTATCATAATGTTACTGTAATCCCTTCAGCATCATTCAGATGACATTTCGTTAAAATGGTGTGAAAGACTCTATGAACCCTTCCTGCCAGTCTTAATACATATTCTTTGTGCGAGACATCTACTATAAATGCACTCTGCAAGAGATGATGTAGAGTTAGTCAATATTTCAGTATTTTATTTTATTGTATTTTAATAAATTAAATAAATGATATCAAAATGTTACCGTAATCTCTTCCCACATTAATGTTTTTATCCCGCTGACAACATGGTGCCATGACTCTATATCAATCGGCACGCGATGCTGAGTGACGATTCCAATGTTTCCACTAAACATGGCTTTGTTGGGGTTTACATGATGGCCTCGTTAATTCCATCACAGCTCATATTTGATGCCTTTTTCTTTTGCCTTAAGGATTTTGTCTAAAACTGCCAAACTACAGCACACCTATTTTTTATGCTGCTGGGGTTTCATTTCCTACCATTTCCTCGGTTTCTGCATCATCATTATGTTCCTCCGAAGCGCTAGCATCGACACTAGGACCAGCAACAACAAGTTGATAAACCTTTTGTACCTTAGTAGTGGGACCAATAGCAACAGGTTGAGAAACCTGTTGTACCTTAGTAGTGGGACCAGCTGCAATAGGTTGAGAGACCTGTTGTACCTCAGTAGTGAGACCAGCTGCAATAAGTTGAGAAACCTGTTGTGTCTTGGGATTGGGTGCATCAGCAGGTGCAGAAGTCATTATCTGCAGAAGTGGTTTTACATTTAATTTAGATCACATAAAAGAAACACCGAACAAATAATAACATTATGTAACACAATAAATATTATAATAAAAAAATATCCTGATTATTGAACTCTCTTTTTCTAAAGGTTGAAGGGATTTGACCCCTCTATCGACTATCCATATCCCTTCATTGTGGTCTCCTCTGACATACAAAACATCGTTTACATTGGAACCACTGTGAAATTATTGAGAAGTCTCAATGAATGGGTCATCCTCCGTTGAATTTTCATCTGACCCTTTAGTTGTTTTGGTCGATAATAGAACAATTGACCAGTTTCGGTTTGCGGGATCTGGAACATAAAATACTTGCACTACCTGTGATGCCATTATAAATGGTTCATCTTTCTCCCCTTCCTTACTAAAATCAACTTTCATGAATCCCAATTCATCTATTTTAACAACACTCCTATTATCAACCCACTTGCATTGAAAAATCAGAACTTGGAATTCCATATAATCTAACTCCCATATTTGTTTAATGATGCCAAAGTATGACATATTCGCATAAATTGGATTTATGTCCTTAGCACCGGAAACATGCATCGCTTCAGCCACATGTGTAACCCCACTATTCTGCATGGTACTGTCTTCATTATGTTCATTAGTATAAAATGTATAATCATTAACTACATAAGCATTATAAGATAATACATACACACTTGGTCCTCTGGCTTGCAATTGAAGTCGGTCTGAAATTGACTCTGGATTTTCATCTGACTTCATAAAAATATGGTCCCAAAACCATCCTATAAACTATCGATTATGTGTATCTGATATCCATTTTTCAGCCTGAGATGTATTCAAATGCCTAATAATTTATTTGTGGGTTTCAACATATGGGTCAACGTCAAAATTGTTCTACAAAACATAAAGGTGGTCCTACTCCCGATCTGTAATATTGATTGTGACAACCTGTCTTCCAGAAAATCCTTCACCCTTAAGCCGCCCAGTGTGACGAGATTTCGGTAGGCCAATGCATTCCACACCAGACAAGTATTCGGCACAGAATTCAACGGCTACCTCAACAATACATCGCTCCACAATACAACCCTCTGGCCAACTTCGATATTTGACATACCCTTTCAAAATCTTCATATACCGTTCAATGAGGTACATCCATCTGTAATGTACTGGACCACATAGTTGAATCTCTCTCACCAATTGGACCATCAAATGAACCATCATATCAAAAAATGAAGGCGGAAAGAATATTTCTAATTCACATAATATGACGAAAATTTCTCTTTCCACAGTTGGCAATTTCGCCAGGTCTATAACTTTGCTGCATATAGTTTTGAAGAAGGAACACAATTTCATTAATGTATGGTGGACATTCTTCGAAAAAATTCAATGTAAAGCAATAGTAATGAGATCTTGCATCAAAACATGACAGTCATGTGATTTCAGACCTTTTAACTTCAAATCTCTCATTGACACGAGGTTACTGATATTTGAAGAATACCCCTCTGGAACCTTTACGTCATTAAAGAAGTTGAACAACTGATATCTCTCCTACCTTGAAAGAGTGTATGTAGCAGGAGAAAGAAATGTCCATTTTTCACCCTTCACTGGTGCCAAATCTTATCGTATTCTCATCACAACCATGTCCAACCTAGCCTTAATTCCATATTTTGTTTTTCCAGGTGTATTTAGCAACATGTCGATGACACTATCAAATACATTTTTTTACAATCATAACATCAAGAAAATGTCTGATATATAGACAATTCCAGTATTTTAATTCAAAAAAACTGATCTCTTTTTACAACTGATTTTCATAAGGTTTTTCGAAGCCGGTTTACCAAAAGTAGTGTCCACATTTTTAACTTTCTCAAACAATTGATCGCCTATTAGTGGAGACGGTGTTGTATGTTCTTCTGATCTTTCATTGAATGATGTCCTCCAAGATCGGTACTTATGTCATCGGGGTAGAAATCTGCGATGTCCTAGAAACATGGTTTTCGATGAATGTTTCAACCTAATTGATTGTGTAACTTGTTTGCAAATGGGACTCCCTTGAGTTCCTTTAATGGTATATCCTGACAAATTTCCATAAGCAGGGAAGTCATTTATCATCCCGTACAATATGGCTCTCAAAGTGAAATCTTCCTTTTTGTAAGCATCATACAATGTAACACCTGAATCCCACAATAATTTCAAATCTTCCATCAATGGAGCTAAATAAACATCAATATCATTACGCAGTTGTTTTGGTCCTGATATAAGCATAGATAACATGATGTGTTTTCATTTCATACATAACCACGATGGTAAGTTATAATTTACCAACATAACCGGCCATGTACTATGACGGTTGCTTTGAAAACCAAAAGGATTCACTCCATCTGTAGATAACGCAAGATGAAGGTTCCTCAACTCGTTTCCAAATTTAGGATACTCATGATCAATTCTCTTCCACTAAGGAGAGTATTCCGGGTGATGTAGTATCCCATCATTAATTCTTGTATCTGCATGCCATGTCAATTGTCTTGTAGTCTCCTCACTTCCATATAGGCACCTAAACCTTGGAATGATTGGAAAGTACCATACAACTTTTATAGGACTGGATTCATCTTTCTTGTACCGAGAAGCACCACATGTTGGGAATTCTTTAAGTAATTTTTTATCCTTGTGAAACAGTATATAGTCATTCGGGTTGGTGTGTATTCTTTTAGATATCATACCCATCAAGCATAGCATTCGTTTGGCGTCTTATGTTTAGCTCGGGAGCTCATTATCTTCTGGGATCATGTCATTCAAGAGAGAAAGTAGTTCTGTAAAACTGGCGTCACTCCACCCATTGTCTGCTTTCAAATTATACAGCTTTAGTATAGATGATAGTGTTGTATATTTAGTGCAACCAACATACAATGGCGTCTTTGCATAACTTTTTAACTTCTCAAACAATTTTGGGCAATCATGAAGTTCATCTTCCACTGTCCTTGTCATTTACTCACTACGATCTTCATCATCATTCACATCTTTAATCACATTCTCCATATGGCCATCTTCATTGTTCGTACTTGTAATCAAATCAGATGATCCATAAAATGCAGTGTTATCTTAGGAACTACCTACATTCGTTTTTTACCAGTGTTTATTCCAACATGTATACCTATGATCTATTCCGTGACAGATCAAGTGTTCTTCCAACTCCTCTAGACTAATTTTTTTTGAATAACAACAGCACAAACATGGATAAAGGGTTTGAGAAGGTTCATACACATGATCTTTTTCAAACTTGATAAACTCTTTCATGCCTTCTTCATACTCTTTTGTCAACCGATTGGCATTCATCCATTCTTTATTTATATTCATCCGATTTGAAATCTAAAGTATGGGTATATAGGTTAGGGGAGAAGGAATATGAGTATAATTTAGATAAAAAACTAGATAATTCAAAAATAGTTTCGGGCGTGTTCATTAATAGAAAATCTTGGGTGGTTCTTGGGATTCATCCATTATCTTCCTCTCTTCGATCCCCTGATGAGGGGTGGTTCTTGGGAGTTTTCTATAGTGCATTAGTGAGTTATTCCCTCATACTTCCTTCATTACTATTATCATTTATTTCCCTACGATTTGGGATGATTTTAACAAGGATTTGTGTGATGATTTCACTATATCATCTTCAAATCAATTCAGATGATGTAGATTTTGTTTGTATTGGCTGGAGGTTATCCTCGTATGATGAATGCACCATGTTTTGTGTGGTTTAGGTGGTGTTGTGTTTCCCAGTGAGTTTTTAAAAGATTATTCCTAACTATATTAAGGTCAATAATTAATTATTAGTTTCTATAATTAATTATTTGGGAATTGTGACTTGAGATTGGGTCTCAATCATTGGTACAAGATTAGATAAGGCATGTATAGTCTTGGTTGAGGATGATTTGATCTTGTTGAGGGGGTTACTCTATTTTTTGAGGTAGGTGGACCCTATAATACAAAACCATGTTCAAATTTATGCATGATTGTGCATTCATGCATGAGTATATGTGTTCTAGTGAAAGGGATAGAAATCAAGAGAAATAGAGGTAAATAAATAGGGTGTTTTTGATCCACCAATAGATAGAGTGAGGGTTCTATTGAATGTTTGTGATTTTGTGATCATCCAGATATTATGTCTTCATGGAGGTGAGGTTTTTAGTTGTGTTTATGAGAAGATCGGGTTTGGTATGAGATTTTTATAGCCTAGTTAGGTTTTATAAGGCTATTTGAGTAGGTATTAGAGTCTTAGGCCTAAAGAAGATGGATAATATAGTTTTGTATATCACGTATGATGGGGAACACCCTCTTAAGGATATATAAGATTCATGGTGTGTGTGATGAGTAGGATATTCCATATAGGGATTGATGAAGTGTGACATAGAGGATTTCCTCCTAATAATTGGATTAAGAGATCTCCAAGGGGAGATATGATATGGTACCTAAGTGAGGGTCATGGTAATAGTCTGGATGACTTAGCATAGGGTATCCAAGGCTCTTAGTCTGAGTTTCTTATGATGGTCATTATTAAGTTTTAATGAGTTTTATTTTGGGAATTAGAAGATGATATAGACTAGACTATCAAGGCCTAGATCAAGTATATCATGTGGTTTGTGACATTACCATGTATAGATGAGTGTGTGTTGGAATCAATGAGTAGAGATGGGTTAGGTTTGTAGAACCCAATATATTCCCTTATAGGCAGAAATAGAATGTTGATAGGTTGGGAATAATTTTCATGTATAACCAAGATGGTTTTAAGGAGATTATTATGCAAGGCCAAATAGATGGTGACTTTTATCATTTATGGTCAGACCGACTAAGATATTGGGACTTCATATGACTTTCACCTAGTTGAAGTACGATCATCCATGGGGTCCACCTATTGATGATGTTGTTTAGCTAGTATGAGAGGTTGGATATCTATATACCCTCCTTAGAATACTATTTATATGTTTTTTGGCATGAGACAAGATGAATGGCCTTTATTTAAGTAATAAGGTGTTGGTAGGACCCTACTTTGAGTGAGAAGGCATTGGTCAAAGGGGATTGGTGTGTGACTTCAATGGGATCCACCTATTGATGGTGCATTTTGACTTGTGATAGAGGTTGGATATTGTGATTCCATACTAAGATCATTTTTTGTATGATAATATGGTGTGAGATATAGAAATGGGGATCACTTAGTATTGGTTTGGAGTAGTTTTGTGAGAGATTGTCTATAGAGAATCCATCCTGAAATTGTTTTTTATGTGATGTGATGGTGAGACCCACCATAAGTGAGAGGAGAGCAGCCACTATGTTGTGGAATTAGAGGATATGGGAATCACACCCAATGTGAGAGGTTTATGGCACTATTATGTTATAAGAAATGATGTGATATTTAAATTGGTATATGACCCAACCCAGAGAGAGTGGGTAGTGGCCAGGAATTGGTAGAAACCCTATTCAGGTTCATTTTTTTTGAACCCAAGGAGAATAGTGTACAATATTGAACATACTAAACATATGTCTCATCCTGTTGGCATGCCTCACCTGATGACATGAATTCACCAACAGGGAAGTTTCAAACCCTACATGGCCTAACTATGGGGTAGTATCCAATATCAGAAAAAGATCCATACTAAGGGCCACTAGACGGAGTGAAATCCTCATATAGTGTAACAACCTTTCACAAAAAATACTCTCTCTATTCAGGTTTCTATCACAAGGCTATAGTGGGGAGAGATAATCAATATCAAACAAGTAACCAACCACATATACATGTGTCACACACACAAGCATCACACACAAGAATCACGCAAAATCATAATTAATCTAAATATTTACAATAAATGAAAACATAATTAATTCATGAAAATTAAATTTTACTCACCTTCAAAAGGAGGACCCAGTGGTGGAGGAGGAGGAGGCATCGACAGTAGAGGCAGCAGAGGTAGCGGATGCAGCGGAGGTAGCGCGATGGCAGCGTAGAGGCAGCGGAGGCAGCGGAGGAAGCTCGTAGGCAGCGGAGGCAGCTGAGGCAGTGGACTAGGAAGAGGAGGAGGAGGAGGAGGAGGAGGATAAGTAGGTGCTGGATGAGTAGAATTACATGGTGGCCACAACATAGGAGGGGGAGAAGGATGTGGTGGTGGAGAGGAGGCAACGGTGGAGGCGTAGGTCAGGGCTTCCGCAATTGACAGGGTGCAGGGAGGAGGAGCCGCGACAAGAGGAGGAGGAGAAGTAGGTGCTGGAGGAGGAGAATGAGGTGGCAGCAGCGATAGAGGAGGAGGAGAAGGAGGCCACGACGGAGAGGAGACAGCAGCGGAGGCGTAGGGTAGGGATTCCGCAAATGCTTCACAGGGTGCGGGGAGGTAAAGGAGAACCCAGTGGCACTTATAAATCATGCAGGGACCTTTATCAGTGCTAGTAAAAAGTGCTGATAAAGGGGGTCTTTATCAGCACTAAAATGAAAAGCACGGATAAAAACCCCATTTATCAGTGCTTTTTTAGCGCTGATAAAGGTAGGACTTTATCAGTGCTTTTTTAGCACTGATAAAGGGTGTCTTTATCAGCACTTTTCATTTTAGGGCTGATAAAGACCCACTTTATCAGCGCTTTTCTATTGCTGATAAATCCATACTTTATCAGCACTAATAAATGTATAAATTTAATAATTTGTTTATATTATTATATATTTATTTAAAATGATATTTTTGATAAATATATATATATATATATTTATTAATAATTATTACTCTAAATATATATATAATTATTTATACTTATAATATTATTTCAAAGGTATATTTATATATATATCATTGAAAATATAATAAAATATATATTTATTTTTTAAATATAATTTAATTTTAATTATAAGTGTATATTTTTTAGAACATATATATTATATGGGTAACATAATGAATTGTAAATCAATAACACATCAACTTGATATGTAATTATAATATATAAATGAACCTTATTCATGCACATATATGATCACATAACATATATGCATGATATATTCATTGACCCCAATTAATTGGAAATCACATATATATTCAATAATTTTAATTATACATATATATTAAAAAGTATTATATATATATATAAATAAAACAAATACATTAAATATAAACAAATATAATAAATATATATATTAAATATAATGAATTAATAAATCTAATAAATATAATGAATTAATAAATCTAATAAATCTTATAAATATAATAAATATATTTATTATTAATCATATAATTATTTAATTATATATATTTATATATATTTAGTTATAACATGTTTTTTTTATTTAATTTATATAATAAACATTTTCAGCGCTAAGAAAAGAACTGATAAATGTAACCTTTATGAGCGCTAAGAAAAGTGTTGATAAAGGTATATTTAAAGCACTGATAAAGGGTACACCATTATCAGTGCTTGTTTTAGCGCTGATAAAGGGTACAATTATCAGTTCTTTTTTAGCGCTGATAATGTCCTACACCTTTATCAGCGCTTTTCTATTAGCACTGATAAAGGCAGGCGCCTGCCTTGCCCAGTTTTGTGGTAGTATTGATCTAATATAACTCCTTCACCATTCATTTATCATTATCCCATATAATTATAATTCATTCAATTATGATCCCCTAACATTTTAACCTCCTAACCCTACAAAAATTAACAGAACCACAAATATTTGTGGAAATGAGTCCTAGGTTAACTTCGGGACCTCCAATCGCAATACTCGGCTTTGATTGTGATCCAAAATCCAACTTGTGGTTTTTGTTCCATAAGGGCAGTATATCCTCCATGGATTTTGAGAATTAATTGTTTTTAGGGATGATACTTGAACCATACAATTCTATCCCAAGTTGATTAGATTTTGCGATTGAGGTTTCACTCACACGCATTACACAAGCCCGACCACACGGCCAAGTGAAAGTTGATCGAGTAAATTAGAAATTAAAACTCAATTAATTGATCAAAATTTATGAATTATAGTATGATTAGGGATTCAAAAAAAATAAATTAAGGTAGTATGGATTATATCAACTACGAAAGAAATCACTCTTCCATGGGAGGAATTGTCATCGTGGAGACGTTTTGCATAAGCAATGGATTGAAAGGGGAACACCCAATCTCGTCTCCACTCTTATATTCCAGACCAAAAAAGAAAACTAAGAAGATGAAAAAAGAAGAACACAAAAGATTTATTGAAGATAATTCACGTTACAAGCATAAAAACAAAGAGAAACAAAGTGGAGGTGAGAGAGGAGAGCCTTTTTTTGGAAGAGATGTTTTCACAAGGAATTACTTCTTCCAAGAGTTGTGAGGGGTTCCCAAGAGGCACCCTTACGACCACACCTTACCAAATCCTCTACCATCCCTCCCAAGGAGTTAAAAAATACTTCAAATAGATTTGGGGATGGCTAGGACTACAAAACATTTTTAAATGTGAAAGGAAAAATTGTCCAAATTGTTTAATCTCATTTACACCGCATAGTTGACCTCCAAAACACCTACATTAGCAGGCCTTATTGAAAGATGATTTGTTTATCATAATTTCCCCGAGATTCCCCCAAAATATGTGCTCAACCCAAGTCTATATGAAGATGATACAACCCAAATGGTAAAGTGATGTCCAATCTGGATAGTTCAGTCCAACTTTGTCTTCATGGACCATTTAATTCAAACTAATTCATAATACAACCCCCATGTCCTAAATAGAATTTGTACCTAATTACGTTAGGAACTCAGTTACAAGATTTTATGTCAAAATATTTTACAAAACAATATTTATGCCTAAAATACTACAGTTAATTTTAAAAGGGTAAAACTGGAATTTCAATAAAATTTTCAAACAAATGATCTAATCCCAAATATTCTATAAATTAACATATTTATCACAATGTGAGGAAATTATTTCATTTATTATCAATAAAATATTCAACAAAATAGTGTTTTATCTACTCTCCCACACTTTCCCTTTTTCACTCCTGTGAAAAACATCATATCAAGTAAACATCAATATCAAATCAAAAAAAAATTAAAACACATATCTTTGAGGTCCAAAAATTCCACACCAAGAAAAAAAGATATAATGCCTCATAAAAGACCATTATTTCAAGTTTTCTATTTACATCATTCAATATATTTCCACTTCATTTATCCTTCCATGCACAAAACACTTACCTCACTTTAATTTTCTCTTATCACATAAATGTAAATTTATTTGCAACGTCTTTCTCATCCAAACTCACAAAAGGGACACCATGGGCTTGATAAATTCTTACATCATCACCTGATGTGATTCAAGTACATATTTTTATCATGAGGACTTTTTAGGTTTGTTCTGTGGCTTTCTTTTGGTAGGATTTAGATGTGAAAAAATTCTGAGGCTGAATGAGGAGAGCTTGACTCTTTTTGAAGCCAAATTGCATTAATCTAATTATCACTGAAGTATGGTCTTCTACTCACACATAATAGTATTAATTCATCTAAATAATCATGAAAACTCATGAAAATTTTACACCATTAATCATTTCAGCTACAAAAATGTCAATTCTCTCAAACATAGATTTTCATGAAAGTTACAGAGAGGCACCACTTTCTTTCTTCGTCAGAGGCTCCAGAAAGAAACAACTTATTTTATCATGAAATCTCTAGAAAGGAACAACTTTCAATAGAATGATTTTTTTAGTAGCAAACACATATCTTGAAAATTTAATTTTCCACTTGAAGTATCACAGAATGTGGTAACACAACACAAGACAGCTCCACCCCACACACACTTAAGTTCAACTAGATTGTGCAATTTCACTTCAAGTGTTTGTTGGATAGGGAAATTTGGATTGAACTGTGGCTATCCTAACATGTATTTCATGAATTCTAAGGGCTACAATGATTAAATTTTCATGTTATGCTATTAAAAAAAGGATTATTTGAAATAGGGGATTTAATACAAAACCAATTCCTCAATCATTTAAACATAAGTACCTAAAACCCTCAAGTTTTGATAGGAATAAATCTAATTATGGTTAAATAAAGCATGGTTCGGTTCTTTCAAGAAGTGAGGTGAATGTAAATAATATCAAAATAATGGTTCAAAAGCCTCATAGGAAAGTGATTTCAAATATAAAGACAGTGAGATGTGACATGGGATTCAAAATTCAAAGTACTTTTCATGAAATTACTAAAGATTTGAACTTGAAACAAAGTCATTTCAACATTAATTTAAGCTTAGTTTTGTGGGATAAAATGTTTCACATATTGATATGGATTTAAAAATCATGATGATAAACAGATCAAAAGATTCAATAAGATGCAAAAAATTGAAAAATGAACACACAAAATTAGAAAACCACACAATTGTTTTTGAAAAAAAATGAGAAATAGGAAAACAACTGAAATTACTAAACTAAAAGGTTCCCTCCCTCACAATTAAAATATTGTATTTTCCTTAATTTTAACCCATGAGATGATATATTCACATGAAATGTATAATTTTAAACAGTACAAAGAATAGAGAAGTGAAAGGGTTAGGAATAGCCTTATAAGTTCAAGTGATGATGGGGACATGCAGTGTGATGAAATCCTTTGCATCAGTTGGAAGTCCCTCAATGTATTCCTTCAAACTTTGGCTATTGACTGTAAATATAATTCTTATGGACTCTTTTGTGATCTCCACTACACCATATAGAAAAACCTTAGTCACAACATAAGGACCTAACCATCTGAAATGAAACATACCAAGCATCATCTTCAGTCAAGAACTGTAGAGAAGGAATTTCTCTCCAACATGAAACTCTCTTTGTTAGATCATTATATCATGAGCTACTTTTTATCTTTCCTTGTAGAGCCTTGAACTCTCATATGAAGACAATCGAATCTCCTCAAGATCTTTAATTTTCAGCTTCTTTTGGATTCTATCTTGGGCCTAATCCATGTTGCATTTCTTGATAGCCTAATAATCTCAATGATCAACTTCTACGAGGAGATGAAAATCCATCTCAAAGACAATCTAAAATGGGGACATAACAATGGGAGTCTTTTATGCTGTCCTATAATCCAAAAATGCATCATCCAAGTGCTTTCTCCAATCCTTCCGATTTGGCTACATGGTTTTCCCCAAAATTTATTTCAACTCACGATTTGAAACCTCAGCTTTTCCATTTTTTTAGGTTTGGTATAGTGTTGATATTTTTTATGTCGCCCTATACTTTAGAAGGAGTGAATCCAAATTACAATTAATGTAGTGTGTCCCTTGGTCACTAATGATGGCCTTTGGTACTCCAAACCTATAAAAAATTTGTGCCTTGACAATGTCCACTACAATATGATAATCATCAGTCCTGGTGGCCTTAGTCTCCACCGATTTACTCACATAATAAACAACAACCAAAATATACAAAAAACCAAAGGAACTAGAAAAAAGACCCATAAAATCGATGCCCCATACATCAAAAATCCCACAGAATAGTATGGGTTGTTTAGGCATCTCACATCTCCTTGAAATGTTCGCAGTGTTTTGTCAACGAGAGCATGAATTACAAAACACATGGTCATCATGGAATAATCTAGTCCAATGTAATATAGAGTCCAAAACATTACTAGATGTCTGTTTGGGTCCAAAGTTCCCACCACAAGAAAGTGTATGACAAAAATGAAATACAGAATCCAACTCTTGATCAGGAACACACCTCCTAATAACTTGGCCACTACACATGTGCCATGGGTATAGATCATCCCAAACATAAAATCTAGACTCACTCTTTAACTTTTGGACATGATGTTTCTTTAAATTTTCAGGAATTTCAGAGGTAACCAGGTAGTTTACTAAATCAGCATACTAAGGATGCGTACCTGGGATAGAATAATGATGCTCATCGTGGAAAGTGTCTCGAAGTGGTACCTGGTCCAAGGTATCTTCCTCTAGTGTGTGAGTAAGCCTACTCATGTTGTCTGCCACCAATTTTTATGACCCCTTCTTGTCATTTATCTCCATATCAAATTCCTAAAGAAAGAGCATCCATCAGATTAGCCTATGCTTTGCGTCTATCTTCTTCAAGAGGTACTTTAGAGCAGCATAGTCAGAAAAAACAACTACTTTATAGCCTAATAAATATGAAATGAATTTATCTAAAGAGAACATGATAGCAAGAAACTCATTTTCCATGTTTGTTTAGTTCGATTGGTCTGAATCCAGTTTCCTCGATGAATAGGAAATCACATGTGAACTTACATCCACCCTCTGAGATAAGACAGCTCCAACTGCGATGTTGCAGGCATCACACATAAGTTCAAAAAGAATCTCCCACCGTGGGGGTTGTATGATTGGTGGAGTGTTCAGAAACATCTTTAGATCATCAAAATAAGTCCTACAAGAATCATCAAACACAAAATCATAATCCTTTTGAAGTAATTGTGACATAGGAAGAGCAATCTTACTGAAATCTTTGATGAAGCGCCGATAAAATCCAACATGCCCTAGGAAAGATATAACATAATGCACACATGAAGGATATGGTAAGGATGAAATAATATCTACCATAGATCTATCAACCTCTATCTCATGTTTTGACACTACTTTCCCTAATAAAATGCCATGGTCTACCATGAAATAACTCTTTTCAAAGTTCTAGACCAGATTATTCTCAATACAATGATTTAACACCATTCCCAAACTACTTAGAAATTTATCAAATGAGGATCCATACACTGTAAAATCATCCATAAATACCTCCATTCAGGTCTCAAGAAAATCAAAAAAAAACTCACCATGCATCTCTAGAAGGTACCATGGGTATTGAATGTACAAATGGAATCCTCCGGTAGGAAAATGTGCCAAAGGCATAGGTGAATGTTTTCTTCTCTTGATCCTCTAGAGCAACAGGAACCTGAAAAGAACCCAAAAATCTATCCAAGAAATAATAGTGTGTTTTTCCAACTAGTCTCTCAAGAATCTGATCAATAAATGGGAGGGGGAAATGGTCTTTGCAAATGGACTGATTATGTTTCCTGTAATCAATACACACACACCAACTATTTTGAACACTCATCAGAACTAAATCCTATTTATCATTTTGAACAATAGTAACAGAACTTTTCTTAGGCACAACCTGAATAGGACTCACCCACGGGGAATCTGAAATGGGATAGATTATACCCGCCTCAAGCAATTGTTCAACCTCTTTTTTAACAACCTCCAAAAGTGTTGGATTGAGTTTCCTTTGTCACTGCCTAACCGGTTTATCCCCATACTGCAAAACAATCCTATGCATTGAAATAGAGGGGTTAATACCTGATATGTCATCCAAGGTCTATCTGATTTCCCTAATGTCATCCCTCAAAAGATTCAAATTGTTTTTCTTCATGTTTAAAAGGGAGATTGTTAGACATGATAACATGTAATTTCTCACCACTCAACCTGTATGAGTATATGAGATTTGGTGGAAATGGATTGAGTTCTAGTGTAGGGGGGTGGTTTATGGATGGAGACATCAAAGGAACTGAAATATGTGAACAAAGAGTGTCAGTATCAGAATATACATCATCAAAATCAGAGAATAAAGCATAAAATCCATCAACAAACTCAACAACCATGTCATAATCAGAGTTCACATGATCAAAATCAGAATGTGATTCCATTTCAAAATCAAATCTAAGAGAGTCTTGTGCATTAGAAATAGGTGTGTAAGTACTCTTAGATATCAAACTAGAACCAATATTCATAATCTACCTAAGCATAATACAATCAAATCCATGGGGTTTTATTTGGTTGTTCAAAATGGGTGATAAGAAAAGCCGAATAGTCCTTTGAGGGGTACTTCATGGAACCCATAATATTAAATATCACAACTTCATATCCAAACTCCATGGAAAGTGTACCCTCATTGACATTTATGATAGTTTTTGTAGTTTTAAGAAAGGTTCTACCTAAGATAATGGGAGCATGTGAAATTACCTGATCGTCCTCCATTTAAAGCACGTAGAAATCTACTGGAAAGATAATTTCTCTTACTCAGACAAGTACATCCTCAAGGACTCCTACTAGATATGTTGTAGCTCTATTTTCCAACTACACCACTACTCTCATCAGCTTCAACTCACCAACCCACAAAGAAGAGAATACAATGTGAGCAATCATATTTATGAATGCTCTTAAATCACCAAGAGCATCAGAAAAGCGTAACTCCCATATGGTTCATGGGATGGTGAATGTACCTATATCCTTTAACTTTTTGGCATTGCTAGAGTTAGTGTAATGAGTAATGACACTTTCCTTCCAAGATTGATCCTCTCATTTCCCTTGAGCCCTCTTCGATTGGTTCAAATATATTTCAAAAATTTGGCATACCTTGGGATTTTCTTAATGGCTTCAAGTAAAGGGTTATTGATCTCCACATTTTTAAATGTATCCAAATATTATTTTTTGCATCGCCTCTTCAACCATCTTTTTGTTTTGTACAACTCTATTTGGAAATGGAAGTGGTTTTGGAGGAACATCTTCAATCTTTTTCTTACCTTTAACATTATCCTTGGATTTCTCATCAGTTGGTATGGAATGGGGCTTCTCTAGAGTTGAGGTGAATCCTAGTGGAATGATAAGTACATATGAGTCAGTTGTTTTCTTCCCACTTTTCAATGTGATTCCACTGACATTCCCCTTGGGATTTTGAGTAGGTTGGGAAGTTCAATTTTCAATATTCTTACTTACCATTTTATGGAGGGAAGTGGAAATCTTGCTTATTTGAGTCTTCAACTCCCTCATCTCTGAACCATGACTCTTGAGCTCATTCTGTTGATTAAGAAAAAATTATTTCAAAAGATCATCATTATTATAATATACCTTTGTTTTATAATTCCATTTTTGTTGACTTGTTGATGCTTGAGCTTCAAATTTCCTTTGGGGTTGCTGGAAACCTTGTTGGTAAGGAGGATGCTACTGGAAGTTTTGTTGAAAAGTGCCCCTTTGTTGTTGTACAAATCCATACCTCATGTATGATTGATCCTTCCACACAGGGACGTATGTTGAAGAAAATGAATAAAAATACTTTTGGGGATATGTCTTTTGTTGTTGCTGATATGGTCTCCCTTGGAATAATGTTGCACAATCTTCTATTTCTTGTAGTTGGGGGAAACATTTAGTTGGGTGGCTTGTCTCAGTGAAAATGCAACAAGGCCTTGAAGGTGGTGGTTGGGATGTCTTTTGAGCCAAAGAAATATGTCTCACTATAGTTGTCAATCCTTCCAAATTGTTATCAATCAAATGACTTTCAATAGAAGAAGGACTTACCTGATGTACTCCTTGAACATGTGGTGCATCTCTATCACCAAATTTTTGAGAGTTTTGTGCCATATTGTCGATTAATGCACATGAAACTATTGGTGTCTTTTCCACCAAAGATACTTCGGTTGCAGCATCGACCATGCTTCTCTCCAAATGTGTGAGTCCTTCGTTGAAGTACTGGATGGGTAGTTTCTCACTGATTTGGTGATGTGGGCAGTTGACACACAACTTCTTGAATCACTCACATTACTCATACATTGACTCCCAATGTGCTTGTTTGATCCCCAAGAACTACTTACAAATAGAAGTGGTCTTTGATGCTGTAAAAAATCATTTCTAGAAAAGATGTTTCAAATCGTTCCAACAAGTTACATCTTCAGGTTTTAAATAATACATTCATTCTTTTGCTGCTCCATCAAGTGGGAATGTGAATGATCTTAGTATGATTTGAACTTCAGAAAAATGTATTGGTTTTAAGGTTGAGAAAACCACATTAAATTATTTTAAATGTTTTTTTGGATCCTCACTAGATAATCCATGAAAATTTGGAAGAAGGTGAATTAATCGAGATTTTAGTTCAATGTCTGATTTGAGATTTGGGTATGAAATACAATTTAGTTGATTGTTAATATCTGGTGTATCCAATTCTTGAAAGTTTTGATTAAGTTAATTTACATTATTTTCATCCATTGGTTCTTGTTTTAAATTTTAATTAGAAGTGTTTCCAATTTCCATGTTCTTGGAGTGGAGGAATTCTCCAACCGTTTGAATGTTGAAACATCATGTGGACTGAGAATGTCTTATTTGAGCCTGTAGGCTACGTTCAATTTCAGGGTCGAGATCTAAAAGATACTTGGGATTATTTCATGTCATAAATCAAATAAAATTAAAAATAAGGAATGTGTACCATAATAAAAATGATAAGTTTGAGTTGATGGTCCAAAAAGAAGAAGAAAATAAAAGAAGAAGAAAAAAATTTAGATTGGGTAAAGAAGAATGAAAAAAGATAAGAAGATAATAAAATGAAAAATAAAATAAATACCTATAAAGGGTTGAAATATTTATTTTCCACTCCATAAATGGTGCCAATTTGATGAGTGTTGTCTCACATGCTCTCAAAAATAAGTATTTGTGATTTTACTAAGTGCAACACAGTGGCGGACCATGGTCATTCTATCAAGGAGGAAGTGAATTAAACAACACTTAATAGGGTTGAAAAAAAAAGAAATAAGTGAAGAAAAATGAAACCCAAGATGGGGGGTGGGGTTGGTTTGGTGACTTTCAGACAATGCACTAAACAAGAAAATAAGAAGCAACAATCAAAGAGACAATTTCTTTAAAAACACTTATATGAGAAGACATAGTTAATCTAATCAAACTGGTTCACCATTCATTTATAATTATTCTATAAAATCATAATTCATTAAATTATGATCCCATAACCTTGTTAACCTCCGAACCCTACAGAAATTAATACAACCACACATATTTGTGGAAATGAGCCCTAGGATAACTTCAGGACCTCCAATCGCAGCAGCTTGCTTTGATTATGATCCAAAAGACAACTTGTGGCCAGTGGTCAATTAGATAATCATGTCCTCCTTGGATTTTTATAATTAATTGTGTTAAGTTATGGGACTTTAACACTATAGTTCTATCCCAAGTTGATTAGATTTTGCGATTGAGGTTTCACTCACACGTTTTACACAAGCCTGACCACACGGTCAAGTGAAAGTTGATCGAGTAAATTAAAAATTAAAACAAAATTAATTGATCACAATTTATGAATTATAGTATGATTATGGATTCATAAAAAATAAATCAAGGGAGTAGGGATTAGATCAACTATGAAAGAAATCACTCTTCTATGGGAGGAGTTATCATCATGTAGATTTTTTGCATAAGCAATTGATTGAAAGGGGAACACCTAATATTGTCTCCACTCTTAGATTATAGCTAAAAAAGAAAAATAATAAGATGAAAATAGAAGAACACCGAATTTTTATTTAAGATAATTCACATTACAAGCATAAAAACAAAGAGAAACAATGTGGAGATGGGAGAGGAGAGCCTTTTTTGGAAGAGATGTTTGCACAAGGCATTAATTCTTCCCAGAGTTTTGAGGAGTTCCCAAGAGCCACCCTTTCGGCCAAACCTTACCAAAGCCTCAAATAGCCTTCCTAAAGAGTGAAAAAAATTCTTTAAATAGTGTTGGGGAGGGTTAGGGTTACAAAACATTTTTAAATGTGAATGGGAAATTCAGCCAAATTGTTTAATCCCACTTTCACCACATAGTGTAATTCTAAAATGCATAGATTATCTGACCTTATATAAGGATAATTTGTTCCTAATCATGTACCCAAGATTCCCTAAAAATTTGGGCTCAATCCAAGTTTGTATGAAGAAGATACGACCCAAATGGTGAAGTGATTCCCAATCTGGATAGTTCAGTCCAACTTTGTCTTCATTACCCATTTATTCCATTCAAATGCACGATCCAACTCCCATGTCCTAAAGAGAATTTTTATCCCATTAAGTCAAGAACAAAATTACAAAATTTTCAGTAAAAATATTTTACATAACAATATTTATTCCCAAAATACTATAGTGAATTTTAAAAGGGAAAAACTGGAATTTCAATAGAATTTTCAAATGAATGATCTAATCCCAAATATTCTATAAATTAACATTTTTAGCACAATGTGAGGAAATTATTTCAATTATTATCAATAAAATATTCAACAAATTAGTGTTTCATCATTCATTATTTTTTTGATGCAAGACAAGGTCGTGAAAATGCCAGGACGAGGGAAGCAATACCCGAACACATCATAGAGGGGACTGGTGGGATCATATTGGATGGCCCTCGAAGAAGGAGAGTATCAATCATGGGATTTTTCATAAATGAAAGTCGGGACCCGAATTTACTGTATACCGGGTTCCTTTCTACATTATTGGGAGGGTGGCTATTGCCAGTGAGGGACACGGGGATGGGGGTCCACCCATGGACACTAGTGATGGTTGGGATCATGGCAGCAAAGAACAAGGTTAACCTGGTGGTGCCCGTACTGGATAGGCTATACAACATTTTGGGGTGTATCTTGAGGGTAAGTACACCCAGAAGGATATGTGGGACATTACAGATCCTTCATGGCTAGGTCAAACCCCACTGATGTTGGTATGACTTATCGAGTTCCATTCGCCCTCCAGGTGATGGTATGAGGCCATCCATTTTGAACATTGCCAGAATCTGCCAACTGATGCTTAGAGAAGAAGGGATAAAGCTCAAGATCAGCATCCATACCCATTCCAACTTTCACCCATTATAGACCCCTGTTGGTCAGATTGTGGATGATGTGTGGGGCCCATTAGAGCACAGGGAATACCTGCAATGAATTAGGGGTTATGTGTTGGTAGACCATATCAATGGGAAGATGTTTTTATGAACAGTACAAGCCGACCTTGTTTTCCAGGCAGTTTGGATGCATGAAAAATTGCCAAATAAAGTAAACACAGAGGCTCAAGAAGAGAGACACCCTTGAATTCTATTCCAACTGTTGCTTATGTTCATGACTTTAGGCCTGGGAAAAGTCATCACTATCCCCCCTACCGATGGTAGTATCGGCCTATCAATATATTATTATTAACACTAGAAAAAAAACATACCCTAAGCAGATTCTACGTAAATGCATCTGGAAAATCAAAGTAGCCAATTTGGATCCTGAAGAGAGAGGAAGAAGACAGGGTGCTATGGGAGAGGTAAGATGTAGAACCGGCCAGGTGGTTAGAACAACATGGGATGGAACTTCATCAAGAAGAGTATCACAAGGCGAGAACGTTCCCTTGCCTTCTGAAGAGGGATGGTCTTATGGGCGGCCTCATGTTCCGTCTAGGGAACTTCGTGGGAGGCATCTCAGGAACCATCTAAAGCCAACTTCTAATGATATCTTCCTATCTCTCTGGTCTTTCTAGAAGACGCTGCGCCAATCTATGTCTACTAAAGAGCTATGGCAGAGGCTGGTGCATCCCGGGCTCAACATACTTGACATAGGGTGCATCCAGGTGGTGGAAAGGGAAAGTGTTCAATTCCATAATTCATACCTAACATCCATGGATATGTATGCATGCCAGCAGGGGTGATTTGAAGAGTCGCATCTCAAGGTGAAAGTGACACTCGGCCAGGAACATGACCCAGAAAATATTCTATCTGAGGATGAAGATGTAGAGGTGGAATAAGAGAAAGATAAAGAGGAAGAATAAGACATAGAAGACATATAAGAAAAAGACACAGATGAAGAGGAATAATAGGAGGAATATATTGAAGGTCTCAGAGGTAAAGGACCTTCAGAAGAACTTACTCGCCAATGAAGCCCCTGTGAGAGCGGAAAAATTACAGGCTCCAATGTAGAAATAGATGAACTGCTCAGGGTGAGTTTAACCCTCATCTCCAGTGGCCTTTTTCTTCTCACAATCCTAACCCACTGACACCATTATTCCCTTCCTAGGAAAACATTGATTATGGTTCCCAAAAATCCTTCCCCAAAGGGGACGAATATTTACCCATAGAGGTAAGAGAACATCCTTAGGAGCCAGTCTTCAGAGTGGAGCAAGGTCGAAAACCAACTATGGTTGGATTAAGTGGTGATGAGCCAGAAGGAGGAGATAAAATGGTGGCCTATGAGTTCCATATTGTTCCCATCATTCAAAAAGAACCGATGTTGGTGATTGAGATAACCAGTGCCAAGGGACCTCCTGTGGTAAAGGCTCCCACCATGACACAAGCACCGAATACCGCCATGCTTGGATATTGTAAGTCTTTACCTTCGTTGGCCCTCATATTTTATTGGGAATCTCTAATGACTAAAATATTGATTCCTATTGTTGTAATTACAAGGTTGGAGGCTCAATAAGACATCAACTCTGGAACATCTCCAAGAGCCATGCTGGTGATTACACCAACTCCTGCAGAGCTAACCATTCAAGCTAACCCCACCCTAGTACTCGGCAAGTCGGATGATGCAATCATGAGTGACAGTGCTACCAGGGTGGAGCTCCAGGCCCCTAAGGGTAAAATTGCTGAAGAAGAATGAATTCTAGAAGAGGACCCCACCGCTGAACCCCTGGTTGCCTTTCTGGAGTACATGCATGCATACCCAGAGGAGATAGACGATCCTGAACCAAACGTGGTTGATGAGAGATATATGATGCGGCGCAAGGTGTTGAAGTGAATAAAACATTTTCTCAGTCAGTCATAGGTAGAATGGATAAACTGGATGGGGTCACTTCGCACCTGGATATGCTTTCTTTACACCGGAGTGGATTCTCACTGTCTTCATATGATGATCAGTGACTATATGGGTAAGCAAATATGGGAGAATAGTCAGCGCTATGATATTTCTCAGTCCTATAAGGGGTAAGAGAACACCAAATAATTTCATAAGGCTGAGTGGGAAGTCTAACACCTTGAAGAGAAAGAAAAAGAAAGGGATACATTTATCGCATGCCATTCCTAGCTCATTGAACAGTTGAGGGCCCATCCGGCGGATGCCCAAGAATAAGTATTGTAGGCGAGTCACCGAATTACTGAACTCCAAACTGAGCAAGTGCGAGCACAAGCCTGATAAAATGAGTTATGCTCTGAATCCACTGATGAAGAGAGGGATCTCAAGGGTTTTGAGGAAGCCCTGGAGGCTACAAGCCGGAAGGTGGAAACACTGGAGCAGTCTATCAATGGAGTTGATCCTTAAGGGACCTATTTTGGACAAACTCATAAATGTATTCTTCTCTGTATCTTTTTATTCTAAAATGAATTCATGGATGGATTATTCTCTTTCTTTCTTGTTTTAATGCATTCCGACCAAAATCATGAAATAATTATGAATCCATCCCTAAGATCATGTGGGTTGTGCCTGATGTGAGAAACAAGGGATGGCCACTTCGTTAATTCATTTGAATGTTGGTGTGACAACCAATCTACGAGCATCCGGGAAGAAAGAGGGAGGTCTATCTAGAAAATGAAGTTCTCAAAATCGTCATATTGCAGTCTACCAACATGCTCTAATGCACGAGCGGGGTAACGGTGGTTACAATCAGTCCAAACAGAGGGGATTGGGAAGTGTGAATCGCAATATACATAATTTGGAATACGGAGGGGGTGGCATGATAATGAAGGATGACTGTTGACAGTGTTCTAAACATAGTATCCCTATTGCATTAGCAACAAATATGGATGAAAAATGACAGCTGACCGCTGAACATGTTCAAAACATGTTTCCTAACTCGAAATGTTATCCATTAGTCTTCTGGAATGTTTCCCGATGATAGTACGTGAGCAATAATCTGAGAATCCAAACCATTAGGGGGTTCCTATAGATGTGAAAGAGGATGAGGATCCAAATTAAGGGCCTATAAAGCACAGAGGGTGGAGTGATGGTTGTTCAAAGGGAGTCCAACACTCTAGAAATTACACCCCCATGGTGGAAACACATTAGGTGAGTACATAGGTCAGATCAAGGATCATACCTACTTCCTAATAGGACCTCTCTAGTGAGGGGGACCTAAGATTACTCACAGTTTTATGTCATACCAATGAGGATGATAAACACGTAGTTTAAGGTTTTATGGTAATGGATATGAAAAATACATGGGCTAAGCCCAAGGAGAAGTGTTTAGGCTTCACTACGTAACCCATAAGGATGGGAATCAAGCCAAACATTGTACTGAAATTGCCATGTAGTTTAACATCATGCAGGACGAAAGGAATGTGTGGTTCAGTTGCACCAGTACATATCATACCAAAACCACTAAGCCCACATGAGTTATGATTGATGTAGAGAACAAGGAGTGGTGGTGGGAGATTCCGGGTATAGGGAGACATGCATTAGGGGAAATGGAACACTAGGTGAGTGAAGACCCATTATTACTGACCTACCTACTTGACCCACGTAGATGCATAGAGCTGTAAAATTGAGTGTGTTGAAATTCTACCTGAACATAAGGGAGTGGAAATATGTGAATCATGGAACCCAAGATTTGGATCAAGATGGTGGTGGCATGAAGATAAAGGATAACTATTGACCATTTTCAAAACAAAGCATCCATTTTATATTAGCCTGACATGGGGACAAACAAATGAGGGTCAACCGCTGACCATGTTCATAAAATAAGATATGTCGCAAAATGTTGTCTGAGGTATTCTGGGGCTATAGGTGCAAAAAATATTCAAAGAACGGAGAGAAGAAAAAGAGGCCTCATGCACTACCTCGTGAAGCCCCAACGCGAAGCCCCGATGCGAAGCCCCCCAAGAAATGAGCCCACCGCAAAGCACCAGAGCTGTAACACTCTGTGAACGCCCTGATGTTCGCGACCTACCACAGAGCAGAAGAGGCGGTACCCCTCCGTGAATCTGGTTGATGTTCGCAACCCACCGCGAAGCAACCGAAGCCCCCTTCGTGCCGCGTGTGCTCTCCTTCGCGGTGCCCCTTGCCTATAAATACCAAGCTCCCCCCGAGATCTCCAGATGGACAATCTGACCTTTCGACTTCTCAATTACTGAATCACGAAGCACGCTTCGCTCTGGGAATCATGAGCTCCACAAGGTATTTTTGCTTCACGAGAGGCCTTCGCCTTGTCTTGTTTTGAGCCCCTCTTCCCAGAGGGATGCCCTTCACATATCCTAAGGGAATTCACGAAGGAAGGGGATTTCCAAGGGAACCCAGGTAGTCGTGGAGCATTTATGCTTCGCAAAACACCCATCATGTACACGTGACACACATGCCAAGGAAGGGTCACTGTAATTCGCGAAGCACACTGCTTCATAGAACCTTGCTTCGTGAGGCACCTCTTCTTCATGAGGCAGTGCTCTGTGAACACCCTTACACTTCGCAAAGAACCTCACACTCGCATCTCTACCCAATGCTAAGGCCAAGGCACTCCACTTCGCGAAGCACGCCCCTTCGCAAGTGCCCTCCACTACGCAAAGCAACCGAGCTCCGCAAGGCCCCTGCATGTGGACCCCTCTTCTTGGAAATTCCTCTTCCTGTGAGACCCTCCAGGTTTGCATGATGTGATTTCAAAGTCCCCTATACGACACCACCCGTAGTGTTGATTCACCTAATGCTTCTTCGCATAGGCATGCTAACGGCTATTGCTTCTTCGCATATCCACGCTAACGTGGAACCCTCGATGGTTCGTTCTGAAACCCCCCTTCTACACGGCATTGTCGATGCCTTCCCTTACCCAAGGGGCAGAGGGTACTAGTCATGTAAGTCCTAAGGGTGTGGAGTAAACCCACCTTGTCCGAGTTGTAGGACGTTAAACTACCAAGCACCTCATCCTCAACACATGACGTTAAACCGCGACCTGACCCCATGCCTTGCACGCAAGGTCCCCTCGGCTCAGACATTCTTTACGTCCTCTGGTCCCCACAGGGGATGATAACCCCCTTCTGGGAGTGGCATTTGTCTGTGGGGAAGGACATCCACCTTGGTGTAAGCCCCCTATCCCCTATGGTGGAATTTAGCACCCATGAACCTCCGTACTTCCTCACCTCCAGGGCCAGTGGAGGGTGTGATAGGAAACGAGGCACCTTCTTCCTTTGATCCAAAATCCCTCTTCCCATGTTCTTTGTCGCTCTTAGGCCTCCATCCTGGAGTAAGTCCTAGCACCATGGGCCGCCCAACGTGCAATCCCCTCTTCGCTTCTCACAGACGCACCCTTCGCGATGTGATCGTTAGGTCTCTGCAGCCTCTTGTTTCTCACACCGAGCACGACTCACGTGGGCTTAGAGTGAGCATCGACCATGACAATTCCCTCATCCAGCATGACGTTAAACTGTATTCCCTCATCCAACATGATGTTAAATTGTATATTTGAACTACGTGGACATTGATCCACCTCAAGGCATGGTACGTAGGAAGCCTCATGAGGTTCAAGCCCACCACCAGTGGACCCATGGGTTCACCTTCACATCGGTTCACCGGCAAAAACCCTACCTAATCTATGTGGAATTTGATCCATGTTAAGGCATGGTACGTAGGAAGCCTCACAAGGTTCAAGCCCCGTCACCCATTGGACCAAGGTCCTTCTTCACATTGGTTCTCCGACACCCACATTCATATCCGAACTACAAAGACTTTGATCCCTGTCAAGGCATGGTACGTAAGAAGCCTCCCTAAGGTTCAAGCCCAATAATCATTGGCCCCGACCATCTCCATGTTGGTGTGTCAAGCCCCCATTTTCACCTGAACTACATGGTCTTTGATCGATGTCAAGGCATGGTACGTAGGAATCCTTACCGAGGTTCAAGACCACCATCCACCTGGTCCAAGGTCCTTCTTCACGTCTGTTCTCTAACATTCCCCCATCCCGCATGACGTTAAACTGTATCCCAATCCAGCGGTAAGCCATTGTGACCCTGCCATCCAGTTTTTCTGACACCCCTTCGTGTCAGTATAACAACCCCTTATCCTGAACTACGTGGACTTTGATCCATGTCACGGCATGGTACGTCGGAAGCCTCACGAGGTGCAAGCCCAACACCCATTGGACCAAGGTCCTTTTCACGCCTATTTTCCGATTCTCAACCTGAACTACGTGGTCTTTGATCCATGTTAAGGCATTGTATGTAGGAAGCCTCACGAGGTTCAAGACCACCACCACTTGGTCGTTCCGACCATATTCACGAAGGTTCTTCCAACACCTTGGGTAGCCTAGAGTGTAATCCCCACACATCCATCCCGAACTACGTGGACTTTGATTCCCTGCCACGGGGATATGTAGGAAGTCTCTTCGAGAATCAAGCCCATCACCACTGCCATCTCCACAACGGATCTATTTCATTATTCCTTCACATCATGAAATTCTCCATCATCCATTCTAATTCTTACCTGGGCCACCACATCCTGGTGAGATCATGCCAGCCCATTCCCCTCCACAGCATTCAGGAAGCCGCCCATGGGCTGGCTCCGATATCGGCGTTCCCTTAAGGGTGATTCCTCAATCTGATCCACTCCTGCTGGTGTTATGATCAGGCCGATCCATCTCCGCTGGACGTTAAACTTGCGGCATTCCCTATGTTAAACATGGGAAGCTAAGGTAAGCCTCAGATACATGCCTATGGAATATGATTCCCCGTGCTCTATATGGGATGCCGTGGGCTTCCACGCCCTCGAGAATCCCTATAATAAATGACAAAAGCCAGACACGCTAATTCCCCAGCGTTCAGATGCGTTAATGATGCCCTGACGTGACTAATACCCCGACTGAAGGTTGCTTCCCTGACCGTACCCTTTATAATTTCCTAACAGAAGTAGTGTAATTAACCGGCGTCCATGGAAACATGGCACTAGGAAGAGTTTCACGAACAACGTATTAAATCTATGAGGGAGACCCAGACTAGGTGACGAGTTCTGAGGAGGAATCCATGGAAGGAAGAACCGACATCCCATCATCCCGGTTTCGATCAAGGAGTAGACGTCCTTGAATAAGGAGCGGATGCCGCCTGCCTTTGGAAAGCGGGAATACGGGGAAACAAAAGCTGCACATGTCGCACCCTAGTGGACGGACGCACACGCCCTAGAAAAAGCGTCGGAAACAGAAATGGTGAAACCGACATGAACTTATTCTCCTTAATGTGGAGACTAGTAGCGTTCGATGCATCAGTAGATTGACGTGTCGCCAGATCCAGATATCCGTCACCAGGTCCCGCCAAGCAAATAGCGGGCCTGGCGTGAAACTCACCAGAAGTTGGGGCATTAGAACGTGGGGCATTCTGTTCTACAACGTTGTCAGTGTGGATCCCCCTTACCGGCCACGAAAGACAGGATGGCGTTGGGGCACTGGTTGTCGGTTTCTTTTCCTCGCAGTGCTGAATAGTTTATCTCCCTGCTTCCCAGGAATCAGGTTGCTACTACAGAGACACGATCACCGCCCACCCGCCTACGCAGGGGTAGGGTCAATACCAGCACAGCCGCTCCATGTGGCTCCACTACTGCCACAACAGTGTCTGCATCCATGAACGTGGGGTGCCCACGCCCTCTCTCCCCATCGGAGGTCATCCAACGAAGGGTGATTAACGACCTCGTACATCGTTACGAGGAGGGGTGAATAATCCCATCTCAAGATATGGCCTGCCTGGAGCTGGAGGTGTCCAGGACCCACCATCAACGCTGACCTCGAGGGCCGCATAGGGAGCCCCTACTCCCCACCCCATCATCTAATCGTTTCGATAGCCTGTCCTCGGAATGCCTTGACGACTCCCTGCCTTATGCTGATGAGGTGGGTGATGTCCGGATCAGCTGGAATAGAGTCCCGATCCAAGGACTCCAAGCAAGGGCCCCCACCTGGCCACGTCAGTGCCGCCATCTCTCCTTTCCAGAGAAGCAGGTAGGCTATGCGCCTGCACCACCCACACCAGCTCGCCTGACCCGACGCCAGCATTGGGCCCGGGCTGAGGGTGCCTGTCAAGGGGCCTCAACGTCGACAGCTACTGTGGCCCGAGCCACCACCGACGTATATCATGAAGCCACTTCACACACTAAGTAGTAACACTTCTACATCCGACCAGGATTGAGGCCCCAACCACCCCACGGGCAGGTTGGGTTGACTCTCCGGGTCGCAGGCCCGAGTAGTGATCGCCGTGAACCAATCTGCAGTGATTTCACCCCGTACGGAGGCCCTCCCCATACCACCACTCCACAGAGCATGGGCCATCCCTACTCTAAAGTTTTTCATGGAGTTATGCCCCGTGCTACCCCCAACCCGAATTAAGACCTACCCCGTGTCAGTGAAACTCAGCGCGAAAGCCTCTCCCGTGCCCACCACACCGGGTATCTAGTCCCTCCTGCCCCCGGCCGTCGATATGAAGGCATTGCCCATCTACTCCCTCTCCAACGTAGGGATACTCCCTACATCCTCTATGCAATAGGAAAATGTCCTCCTCACCCTGGAAACCAGCGGGTGAAGGTCAGCCTCGCTCCACCCGCACCAAGCATGGAGGTCCTCCCCATGTTCCCTTCGACATTTTCCCCGGTTCTCCTCGCACCTCGGCTGTCTCAAGCGGAATTCCTCTCTGCCCCGACACCAGCACAACCCCGAGACTACTTGTCAAGAATCATTATTTTCCCAAATATCCATCTAGGGGTAGGAGGGAAGGTCGTCGTCGCCACAAGAAGAATCCTGGGAAGGCCCGGGCAAGGATCAAACTGGCCCGCTTCTCGGATTCTGAAGCAGAATGCGACTCGGCATTGGAACCCTCCCCTCGTTCCTCCGTATCAAGGACTGGGGAAGGAATAAGGCATTTCAACCTCATCCTTCCATAATGAGAAGTCCACTGGATTCTTTCCTCTCTTTTCAAGTACATCCAAGAGGAGGAAACTGTAGGAATCCTGTAGGTTCTGACCGTGCAGTCACCATCGTCGTCGCCAGAAGCGCCCTCTACCTCAACAAGAGATCACAGAGACTTATTTTGGGGACCGATGGTGGTTGAGAAATAGTGTGACCCATCACTGGTAACCACGATCCCTGCACCAGAGGATTTGTCTATCAACCCTTCGTATCTTAAAATTAAGGTCAGGTCACCGCACTCTTTGGAGGATTTCCCGGAATTCGGCGGCCAGTGAGCTCGTTCTCCGTATTCTCCGCCACCCAATTTTCTATCCCAGTGGTCCACCTAAGTACTGCTACCGGTTCCTCAGTCACCTCTGGTTGACGAGTGGGGAAATACGGGGCCAGACCCTAAATCCGAGCCCAGGAGCTTCTGGAACATTCTCGCTGGAGCTCACTTCCCCGAGAAGTTCTGGCCGACGACAGCATCGAATGTTTTTGCACCATAATCCCTCACCCCGTAGGAATTCGAGTGCTTCCTTCAAACCCTATGGGCGATTCACTTCCATCTTCACTATCAATGGGTGTTTTATAATAGGAGCCAAGCCTACTTCAAGGTAATTGGTGATCAATGTTGTCTGGTCGATTTGGCTGCACTCCCCGTGGCCCAGCACCCTGAGTCACTAGGTCGCCAGAGTGCCCTCCAACAAAAATACGTTTAGAGTTTCAATATACTCCTCAAAATAATCCGGGAAGATACCCCCATGTGCAAGTCCATGGCTGGGGACAGTATGCCACCCTCATGTTCAGTCCTATCCGGCAGCATCCCGATTCGTTATGCGACATTGAGGACATGCCCCCAAGGAGGGTTGCGGCCCACATGGCTGACATAGTGGACAAGGAGGGCGAGATAGATTTTCTCAATGGAGACTTACCACCTGAAGGTGTACCACCACTATTGGACCCATCGGGGAGGATTACTCGCCAACCGAGGAACCTTCTAGGCCTTCCTGCGCCCACCGAGTCGCTGGTACTCAGTCGGAATGTCGGTAAGGGTAAAGAACATGTTGGAACTGTCAAGCACTCTGACCCATCCGCCTCAGTACATAAGATGGATGAAGACCCTGAAAAGGCTATGTTGTGCGAGCAACTTTCTGAGTAGAAGAGGCTAGTCGACAAACTCTTAGACGAGTGTGCTATAGAGAGGCGGCCTGACTATGGTGATCCAAAGCTGGGGCAGATGGGGCAGGAACAACTTTCGCTCGGCGAGATGCCTCCGGGCTACCCTGATCATGCTACTCCCATAGACAGGGCAGAAGTTGGAACTCATGACAAGAGGGCATGATATGTCTCGCCAAACCCTCCTGAATGGAGAGGAAATCTGAGGAATCCAACCCGGGTTCCCCCAGTCGTCCCAAGGGTCGTTCCGCTGGTCGCTCCACAAGCCATTCAAGTCGTTTACTGTGTCAAAGATCCCGACAATGCACTCATAGTTAGGGATCCCCATCAAGATAGGGACCCCCACTCGGATGATCCTATAGTGTCACTCATCGCCCACCTCGAGGTGTTGGAAACACGGCAGGTGGCAGTCCCACCAGATGGCAAGCCATATCCGGCGTGGGAGGATGATATACATGCACCTCCAGGTTTTGGGAATCCCAGTTTCTCGCCCTTTAATGGGGCAGGGGACCCGCTGCAACACTTGACTAATTTTTCCTCCAGGTGTGGCCCCATGTTGGGGACCCCGACACAACAGGAATCCGCCAAGCTCCGATGTTTTCTGCAGACATTGGAGGGACCTACATTTGTCCGGTACAACCAGCTCCCCATCGGATCGGTGACCGGCTGGGAGGATCTCCGCCAGTAGTTACTATACCAGTTCAGTTCCACCACATGAAAGACTAGCATCGAAAACCTCTCCTAGTGCAAACAAAGGCCTGATGAGAGAGTCGCAGAATTCATCACCCGGTGGAAGGGCCTTACATACTCCCTCAACATGCCACTGAATCCGGAGCAATTAATGACGATGTGCGTAGGGAATGTTAAAACAGAACAGGTTCCTTCCCTGATCACCTAGAACTACCTCAGAGGGTTCCGGGACTTCTCAGATAATGCTCAACACCTCGAGGAAGCTCTGCAACAGGCTAGTCATGCGCGTCTGCTGCCCCCTGTGATCCCAGCAAAGAGTGATTCCAGAGTCGAGCCTGCTACGATGGATCAAATAGAAGCCCCCATGCAACTAGAATTATTGTCAGTGACACCGTCTCCACAACCCCACCGTGTCCATCCACCTCATGCACAGGCTCATGCCCAGTAGTGACCATCTCAGAACTGACAGGTTCCCTAGTGCAATGCGCCACCACTGCCTAGGCGGTACAATCAGGCTTCGCTTACTCGGAAGGTTCCTCCGCCCCCCCCCCCCGCCAGGGCCAGGTTCCCAGAGCCCCCTATCTGGAAAGAAGGCACCATACTTACTCTTTCAATGAGAATCAGGTCCCCGGTAACCTCCGAAGTGCCCTAGAGCAGGGGATTGTGCGCTTACCCAAGTGCAGAAGGCCGGCAGAGGCGAATCTCACTGATCGCACCAACTACTGCCCCTGTCATCATATTATGGGGCACACCCTCAAGTAGTGCTATGTGTTTACATACTGGCTCCAAGACCAGGTTGACAACATAGTCAGGTTGGGCTCGACCCCTACACATGTGGAGGGTGTCTTTGTAAGGTCAGAATACGGTAGCGACGATGAAGGCAAGTGGTAGCAGGTTCCCAGCCGTGGGTCCCAGAAGTACGATGACTGGATGTCTTGTATAACCGTCGCTCATGCCCATGGTATCATTCAGGTATGCCTGAATCGGCTGGAGACTTCAGAAGATGAGACCAGTGCCTCTGCGTCGTCATCTCAGCCGACCTCTTCCCAAAAGGACAAGTAGTGGCGGCGCAAGAAGAAGCAACATGATCCACCACTGCCGTCGTCATCCCGCACTCTCAGTGATTTCATGCCCCATGATATGGGGATTACTCCCAGAATCCACCTAGTGGTGGATGACTCTTTGAGCGACAGTCAGGGGTATGATTCGGTTATTACCATGGAGCTGGAAAATCCCTATATGACTCCCGACGAGGGGGAACACCATGCGAGCCTCCCCGAAGTCCCCGGCCGACGTCAATGTCTGCGGAACTGGGACCACATGGGTCGTTGAGGCATGAAAACGGGTGATTTAAGTCAGGCTATACATGCTACTAAAACTAGACTACAGGCCCAGCACAAATTTCAGCATGTGCAACCTCATCTGGTTCCCTCAAATCTACCTCCACCGCCATTTGTGATACTAGATCTGGCAGAGCTGTCTCGTCTGCACCGTGGATAGTCTTTCCCTCATACTAGCCAATATAAGATGTCCGGTCCTCATCCGACAGCTACTCTATAGGCATCAACTAGCAGGCAGTGGGATGTACCCAGTACCAGCCAGTCACCGGTCCAGCCGGCAGGGCTCGCTGCACCTCCAACTGTAGAACGACCTCCTGTAAGCAGAGGCTCGCATTTGGCATGGAAGTATGATGTTCTAAAGAACCTTTTCAGAATTCCAGCAAGTCTTTCTATCTTTGAGGCTCTTCATCTGTCGTCTAAAATGCTTGAGGCACTTGCTGAGGCCCTAAGGAGCCCCCTCCATTTTGAGATGGAGGTAGCAGCTGCAGAAGACTTCCACACCGAGGCAATTGAGAATCCCGAATGTCAGGCAGTTATCTCATTCTCCGGTGAATATGAAGACCATCCCATACATGGTCACATTATCTCAATGTACGTCACTGGCCAGTTCAATGGCATGAAAGTCACTGTCTTGTTGACACATGATCTGGGATTAACCTATTCCCGACTCGGACACTACGGAAGCTGGGCTTGTCTGAGGACGATTTAACTCCCTCTGACCTCAGAATCTAGGGATATGATAGGACTGAGCAATCCCCAGTCAACAAGATCCGCTGGAAGACCCAGTTTGGTGGCCTAATTTCTTGCATAGAGTTCATGGTTGTCTCCCAGGACACTGCGTACAATGCATTGATGGGTAGGCCATGGCGCCATCTGCATGCAGTGGTCCCTTCATCGTATCACCAATGCCTCAAATACTCCCTCAATGGTCGAGTAAGCATGATCCAAGGAGATGTGTCTCCTTTCGCCTCTTGTGAAGCCCGATACCTGGACTCTGACTATTACAAGAGCAAGGATAAGAAAGTTTTTGCAAGTGAGGATGATCCCACCCCGGTCACGAGTAATCCCTGGTCAGGTCTGTACGACGCCTACATCTTCCCGATCCATCAGTTGGAGGCCACGACCTTCAACATGGGGCAGCGTTTTGTTGTTTCAGGTACAAGAGGAAGGCATATTCCCAAGTCCAAGAGACGGCGGAAAATCACCTCGTACTCCTACACCAACCAGGCTCAGGTGATCCCGAAACCTCCTACCCCTGTACGGTATCGGGATGTCAGGCTCATGGCAATGGTAGTATGTCATACATGTATCTTTCACCGGGCTAGAATTAACCAACTCAGGCCTACGCGTCACTACTTCTTTGATGTCATTAAGTTGGGCCCCTTGGTCCGAAGGCCAGATGGGATTGGATTGACTGCCTTCATCGCTTTGGTCTCAGTGGCGCATGAGTCTCCTGACGTGATGACCACTGCTGCTCAAGCTAGCACCAGCCTCCTATCAGAGTCTGGTGGCTCGGAAATGACTCCCCCCACAGAAGATCCCTCCACAGGTGGAGAAGAGGATCTGGAGGATGCTCCCCATGACTTTGAAGAAGGCATCTCTACCACGGTCGATGAACTGGTATAGGTGAACCTTGGTAGTGAGGAAGATCCGAGACCCACATAGATCAGTGCCGCCATGCCCCACGAGGAGCAGAAATAGTACGTGGACTTTCTCAAACAGCACCGTGACATGTTTTCCTAGAATTATGATGATATTCCAAGACTAGATCCCCAGGTATCCATCCACCGTCTTGGTCTCCCGAAAAACCATCGCGGGCTCAAACAGCCTCCCAGAAAGATGCACCCTTTTCATGGTGCCATGGTTGAGGCTGATGTTGATAAGCTCATCAAATCCAACATTTTCAAGGATGTTCAGTACCCCGGGTGGATTTTCCAAAATTGTTCCTGTTAGGAAGAAGAACGGGCAGATCAGAGTCTGCATCGACTTCCGCGATCTCAACCGACACTGCCCGAAGGATGATTTTCCCCTCTCAGTGACAGAGTTGTTAATTGATGCCACGGCCGGGTTACAAGCCCTATCCTTCATGGATGGGTATTTCGGGTACAACCAGATCTGTATGTCCCCCGAGGAAGAGGATTCCACTACCTTCAAGGCTCCCCAAGGTACTTTTTGTTACCAGGTTATGCCCTTTGTCCTGAAGAATGCAGGTGCCGCCTATCAGCGGGCCATGCATCACATATTCAATCCAATTCTCAGGACACTGGTGGAATGTTATGTGGATGATCTGGTGGTCAAATATTGCCAGTGACAGGACCATCTCAAGGACCTTGAGAAAGTGTTCAGCTTCCTCCGTTCCCACCACTTGAAGATGAACCCGCTGAAGTGTGCCTTCGGGGTCACCTCTGAGAAGTTTCTTGGCTTTGTTGTCAAATACCGGGGCATGGAGATCGACCTGGAGAAGATCAAGGCCATCAGTGAAATTCCTCCCCCGAGTAATATTCAGGAGCTTCTAGGTCTCCAAGGCTACTTAGCCTACATACCCTGATTCATTGAAAATATGGCGGGAAAGTGTAAGCAATTTTCCTGGCTCATAAAGAAAGGCTCCGCCTATGAATGGGATGAAGAGTGTCAGAACGCCTTCGAGGAAATCAAGATGTATCTGCTCCAACCTCCTGTCTTGATGCCACCCATCTCTGGAAAGCTGCTGGTCCTTTATGTGACCGCCCTGTAACGGTCCCGCGATGCACTTCTCGCCCGGAAGAACAATAAGGGAATAGAGAACAACCTCTACTATCTTATCCACATGCTCCTCGATACTGAGACCAGATACTCCCCCATAGAAAAGAGTTGTCTTGCGCTCGTATTCACTGTACAAAAATTGCGGCATTACCTGCAGCACCCTGAGGTATAGTTGGTCTCTCGGGTAGACCCACTAATGTACATCTTGAACCACCCCAGGTTGATTGGCCTACTAGAGTGGTGGGCGGTGATCCTCCGGCAGTTTGACATCAGGTTTGTGCCTCGGAAGGCCATCAAGGGACAGACATTGGAAGATTTCCTAGCTGCCCATCCAACCTCCGTGGAACAATCCCTGGACCTGGACATTCATAATGAGACAATCCTCTTAGTCGATCATTTCATCTCATGTTGGAAAATTCACTTCAATAGTGCCTCCCAGAGCCCCACCGGTAGGAGGCTCAACGATCCTAAGATCAATAGAGTGGTTATGGGTATCGTCTTCATCACCCCGGTGCAAGTCGTTCTTCCATACTCATTCCTATTTTCAAAAGGCTGCACCAACAATGAGGCAGAGTATCAGGCTCCCATCACTGGCCATGACCTGGCCCTTGAGATTGGTGTTCCCCATTTTTATGTGAAAGGGGATTCCGAACTAGTCATCAACCAGGTCAATGGTGACTATGTTGTCAGGAAGCCGGAGCTTATGCCACTGATGGAGTGCACCCTCCATCTACTGGACTAGTTCCCTTATCGACCAGAGGTTACCCATGTCCCTCGGTCACAGAACGGTCAAGAAGATTCTTTGGCTGGCTTAGTTGCATCACTCGTAGAACCCGAGCAGGATGATTTGATCATACATGTGGCACACCGGAGAGTCATCACCCCAGTCACCCAAGAGGATGATGACGACCTGTGGGTAATCCATCTTACCAACAGACCCTCCGCACCAGGGGTCCCAGGTTCTTCAAATGTAGTGGTTGAGGCCACTCCCGACTGGAGGGCACCTTTTGTCGAGTATCCCTAAAACAGTTGCCTCCCAGGTGATCAGGCCGAGCACGAGAAAATCCGACACTGTGCACTACAATTTACTCTCTAGAGTGGTCCTTGTCTTGAGCGGATCCTTTATAAGTAGGGCTCCGATGGTGTTCTCATCCATTGTATTCAAGGAGTCGAGATTTATCATGTCATGAAAGAGGTTCATGCCGGTTCCTGCGGTGCCCACCAGGCTGGGCCCAAGTTGTCCAATCAGATTCGGAGATTGGGCTACTTCTAGCCCTCTATGATCCATGATTGTATTGAGTTTTCCAAGAGATGCCATGCATGCCCAGTTCATGCTAACTTCCTGCATCGGCTTCCAGAGCCTCTCTACTCCACCAAGTACTCTTGGCCATTTGCGGTGTGGGGACTCGATGTCGTGGGACCATATCCACCGACGACAGCTTGTTATTGTAGGGTCATCTTGACTACTACAGATTTCTTCTCCAAGTGGGTGGAGGCTATTCCTCTCAAAGTGGTCAAGGCTTGTTCCATCGTCAACATCGTGAGATCTAATATCATCCACCAGTTTGAAGTCCCTCATGTTGTCCTCACTGATAACGGAACCAACTTCCGAGTAGCCGAGCTGAAGAAATTGTATTCCAAATACAATATCCGTTCAAACCATACCTCTCGCTATCATGCATAGGCCAATGGACAGATCGAGGAATTCAACAAAACCCTCTCTAACATTCTACAGAAAATGGTTGGTCAGAACAAGAAAATTTGGCCAGAAACACTCCCCAACACCCACTAGGATTATCGGAAGAAGACTCGCAATTCCACCCAGGTGACCCCATATTCCCTGGTGTATGGGGCCGAGGCCGTCCTGCCCATCGAGATCCAGCTGCCATCATTACACACTGCAGTCTACGACCAACAGGCACCAGATAAGGTGGCTGAAATCCATCTAGATGAATTGGAGGCACTGGATGAGAACAGGCTCTGTGCCCTGCACAATCTGGAAAGGCATCAGAATAAGATAGCCAAAGCCTTCAACAAGAAGGTTCATCTTCTCTCTTTTCTGCAAGGTGACCTGGTGTTGGCCCTCCGAGCACCAATGATCCCTGGCAGGAAACCACCCAAGCTTGAGCCCAAATGGGAAGGATCGTACATCATTCATATGGTTTACCCCAATGGGGCATACTCCTTGGTGACCATGGATGGTGAGCACATAACCCCTCCCACCAATGCCAAGTTCCTCAAGAAATACTTTACCTGAGCCCCTTGGTCCTGCACGGACTTAAACTGTACGGTCCCGCATGACCCTAAATTGCACATTACAAGCCCGCATGACCTTAAACTGCACCACCATCCTGAATGACATTAAACTGCTCATTTTCGTCCATCATGACGTTAAACTGTACATTATGGTCCTACACAACCTTAAACTGCACAGTCATGCATGACCTTAAACTACACCCATTCCTGCACGACCTTAAACTGCAACATCATACTACACGACGCGAAACTACATCATTGTCTATCATGATGTTAAACTGCTCAATACCGTCCTGCATGACAATAAACTGAAAAATATTCTGAGCTCTATGACCTTAAACTAAGATATCCTTCATGCTCACAAAATGACGTTAAACTGCAAGCCGGTCAGGCCTTCCTGATCGAGGACCAGCCTCATGCCCCTTGGACTTCCTCGACTAAGGCTCTCTTATGGGATTGTATGGTGTGGTGTGGGATTATGTCCTCATTCACGTAGGGTTACCCGCCATACCGTTCATATCCCCAGATGAGACGCATCTCTCATCCATCATGACATTAAACTGTGCTTCAAGAACTACGTATGGCTTGATTCCCATCCTAATGGGATACGTACGAACACTCAGACATCTCGTCTTGAGCCCAGCACCGAACTCTTCTCTTTGACTGTCCCCCCTGGGTATAGTTTCTTCATAGGGTCCTCCCATGATGAGGAGTAGGCTTCCTTAACCCCACTCATACAAGGATTATAAGGGTTGCACCGTGTGCCCAATCTCATTCATCTATCCTCCCACGTCCTTACCGCACGACGTTAAACTGCATGGCCTTCAAGAACTAAGTATGGATTGATTCCCATTCTTATGGGATACGTAGGAACGCCCGGACACTTTGTCCATTGGCCCAGCCCAAAAGCCAAAGTCTTCCCCTTGGGTCAAGATATATGGTAGGGTGCACAATTTTTCCCCAACTTATGTCGAGCAACCCTCGACCCGGCAGTACATACCCTTCCCTAGAGATGTTCGCCTCTTTCGTAGATGGGTACAACTATGATTCACCCACTCCGTGACTGGGATTCCATCACTTTCCTCATCTGGAAGGGCCCATGAATGGTATGGATGCTCGAACTAAGTGCCCTCTTACCACTTCGGGCCAACGCCCTTGAGGATGTCGAGCAAAAGGCCGATACAAGTCTCGCATTTCGAATGTGGTCAGCAGTCGATGCTCATTTGTTGCTCCCATATCAGGTCACCATAAGGACGCTGTGTTTCAAACATTGTCAATAGTGTCCCAGATCTTCGGGTCCACCCCAATATGTCCCAAACATTGAGTGTAGTGATTCGTTCTTCCCCATCCCGAAGCGAAAAACTTCCCTCGAGGTGGTTCCAACATTCGGGCGCATGGACTCGATTATTTTATAGGGAGTGTATGGAGTGGTGCAGGATTATGCCCTCATTCACGTTGGGTTACTTTCTATGCTGTACTCATTCCCTTACCGAGGCCCAGCCTCAGGCCTCTTGGCCTTTTCGGGCCCTATACCAAGTTCTTACCCAGAGTGTACGGTGCGGTGAGGGATTATGTCCACATACACATCGGTTTGTTTGATGTACCATAAACCTCCTCTATCTAGGGAGCCCTATTCCCCGACCTTCGTCCTCACTGCAAGATGTTAAACTGTGAGTAGGCCAGGCCTTCCTGACCAAAACCCAACTATCAGTCCCCTTGGCCTTTTCGGGTCCACTGGCCCAGGTTCTTTCCTACGTGACTGTGCGGTGTGGTGCGGGATTGCATCCCCATTCATGTCAGGTTATTCATCGCGCCGTACACATCCTTTCTAGGGTATCCTGCCCCATGGGTATCTTCTAGAACTATGTGTGGCTTGATTCCCGTCCTTATGGGATATGTAGGACCACCCGAATTTCTAAGCTTCGGGTCCAGCCCCATCTTCTGAAAATCTCCATCCCACCATGGACCCTTGGCTTACCCTTCCCCGGAGATAGGAGTATATAGCATGTTTCATGACTATGTCCTCATTCACGTCAGGCTTGTAAGGACCAGGTCGTATACCTCTCCCTCCTGAGCCACTTTGTCGACCCCTTTTCGGTGGTTCACCAATGTGCCCAAGGGTACTCGTGTTTTGTTACCTGGAATGTCAGACTCTACTCAGAGACATCCACACCCACTTTTCAGGCTTCGTATTTCCCTTCATCAGGGCTTTCACCATCTTTCACACCCAAATGGGGCCCCCAAGAACGGCTTGGATACAACGCCCAAGGGATCTCCTACCATTACGGGCCAACGCCCCTAAGGGTTTCAGACAAAAAAATCGATAAAAAATCCCACGTTGCGAATATGATTAGTGGTCGATGCTCATTTGTTGTTCCCACTTCAGGATAACGCGATATGGAGGTTATTTTTCTGCCACGGTTAACAGTTATCCTCCATCGCCACGCCAACCCCATTATGCCCAAAATGTCGATTATAGGATTCACATCCTTCTCCATCCTCATCATTTCCATGTAGAGTTTCGAAACTTTTGGTACTATTCCTCAGTGCACACCTACGCATTAGGGGAATAAAGTCACGTTAAAGGTGTCCTTCGGGGCTCCTCACTGACTTCCCCTCAATGGACGTTCTGGGTATTCCGATAAGGATCTTCCTCCCTTGTTTCCAACACCGAGTTTAACTCACGTGGTCTTAGGGATCGGATTGAGGTCTACGCTTACCTGGAAAGTTTCCATCCACCCATGGTCTTATCTCTAAGACTATAAACTAAGATCTCCTATGAACTACATCTAGCTTGATTCTCATCCTCATGGGATACGTAGGAATGCCCAGACCTCCTGTCTTTGGGTCCATCTCGAGTTCAGCTAATTTGTCTCTTCTGTCCTGCATTCGGGGCCCTGACTACGGGTCTATGTGGTGTGATGTGGGATCATGTCCTCATTCACGTCGGTTTTTCAATGGTCGCACCACGCACAACCCGTTCTAAGAATTAGACCTCCTATTTCTTATCCCGCATGACATTAAAAGGCACCCTCAAGAACTATGAGCGGCTTGATTCCCATATTTATGGGATACGTAGGGCCACCCGAATTTCCAGACTTCGGGCCCATCCCCATTTATTAGTGATCTCCTAATCTCCCAGTCACCTAGGCCCCTGGTCTGTCCCTCTCTAAGAGGGGGATATATGGGTATGATACAAGGTTTTGGGCACTATGCCCCATTCTCCCGGGAATCCGCCATCTCTTGGTTTCCCTCGGGTTGAGTCCCTCGACCCTTGCAATGGTTTTCCCATGTGTTAAGAGTACTCTGGTCTAGGACCAATAGTGTCAGATTCAACTTGGTCAAGTTCCTTCCACTTTTCAAGCTTCGTGTTTCCCTTCATTCGGGCCTTCATTATCTTTCATACCCAAAGGGACCCCCAAGAACAACCTGAATACCACGCCCAAGGGCTCTCCTACCATTACGGGACAACGCCCCTGAGGGTTTTGGACAAAAAATTGATACAAATCCCATGTTGTGAACATGTTCAGTGGTCGATGCTCATTTGTTTGTCCCCATTTCAGGATAACGCGACAGGATGCTGTGTTGCGAACATGGTCAGCAGTAATCCTCTGTCGTCACGCCAGCCCCTCCAGGCCTTGAATGTTGGTTGTATGATTCACATTATGTTCCACCCCATCGTATACAGGTGGAATCTCGACACTCTTGGCACCATCCCTCAGTGCACCTTTGCACACCCGGGGGATAAAATTGCAATACGGTGTCCTTCAGGGCTCCCACGGTCTGAGCTCTAAGACCATAAACTAAGATCTTCATTAAGGGCTATGTGAGGCTCGATCCTCAACCATATGGGATACGTAGGGTGACCCCGACGCCTTGTTTTTGGGTCCAACTCAGTTGGGAGCTAGTTTCTCTTTCCCCTTCCCTTCTTACCCCTATTTGGGCCCCTTCGACCGAGGTTCCTATCTCAAAACTGAGTATGGTGTAGTGTGGGATCATGTCCCCATCCACGTCGGTTATGTCACACGACACCATACACATTCCCCGCCTAGCATCGTCTCTGCTACGTCTGCGCTGCATGACGTTAAAATGCATGCTTGGTCCTATCACACGACCCTAAATTGTGACATTATCGTCCTGGATACATGACGAAAAATGGCACTGCATTGTGATGACCCCATCATAGGGGACATCACGTTGGGTATTGGTCATGTGCCATGCCATTTGTCAATGCCTATCATGGATTGATCCTTATGGAAACACCAGGGCTTGTTACCCTAGGTATGTTTCTTCACAAACAAAACCACTCACCTTGAAGGAAAAACAAGATTTATCAAATTCCCCTTCTTTTGGTGTGAGGGCCACGCCCGCACTCCCTTTTTTCCTTGGCATTGGTACCTTACCGTGCCACCTTCTAGAACTACGTATATCTTGATTCTCATCCTTATGAGATACATAGGAACACCTGGGCACTCCCCGCTGGCCCATCCTAACTCCTGTGTTCGGTCCCTTGACTCGAGCACTTCCCCAGATAACACATGGTAAGTAGGGATTATGTCCCCATCGTCAGGTTTTTTAACCACCTTACTTTGTGTCCCCTTCTCTCCTTACCCCTACATGGTCCGAGTTCTACGACCTTAAACTAAGTCCTTTTTCATTATCTACATGTATCTTGATCCCCATTCTCATGGGGTATGTATGAATGCCTTTTCACTTTGCTTCAGGCCCAGCTCAACTCTCATTTTTGGTCCCTTGACCTAAAACCTCCTCCTAGGAACACGTGGTGGTCAGAACCCCCGGTACCCATTCATGTCGGGTACTTGAGTTACCCCAAAACGTGCCTCTTGTGTTTCCACCCACCCATGGTCCAAATTCTATGAACCTAAACTAAGATCACCATATGGGAAGGGACTCTACTCCCTCTATCTAATACGTCTCATTGTCGTATTAAGATGAATTTTGACAAAGAGCTCAGAGTGTGGGATTTTCATGGGGACATTCCCCTCGTCCCTTGACCAAGATTTGTGAGCTCTCTATTCAGATCCTCATCCTATTCCACATCCAAAAGGACCCTTGGATGACATGGATGCTAGGATTTAGGGCTCTCCATGGATGCTGGGCCTAAGGGCTCTCCAATAATTCTGGGCCAACGTCCCTACAAATCTCTGACAACATTTGCGACATGGTCCCGTGTTTCAAACATGGTCAATGGTTGACCCTCATTTGTCTGTCCCCATTTCAGGTTAATGCGATATGGATGCTGCGTTTCCGCCACGGTCAACAGTTATCCTTTATCGTCACGCTGCCATCATTGTGATCCAAATATCAACTGTCATGATTCACACATTTCCACTTCCTCATGTTTAAGTGGAATTCAAACATACTCAGCTCTACCTCTTCGCGCATCTAGGTGCGCCACATGGACGTGTTAAAATCATTGGACCGGTATTCACTGAGCATCCCTTAGCCCTAACATGCCCCTTTCTGTGTCGGGAATGTCCCACCACTACTTCTTGTTTCCCACATCGAGCATGACTCACGTGGGCTTAGTAGTTTTGGTAAGATGTGTACCAGTGAAACCAGGATTCTCTCGTCCTACATGATGTTAAACTGTGCCTTTAGAACTACATGTGGCTTGCTTACCATCATCATGGGATACATAGAGACACCCTTTTATTTGACCTAGGGTCCAGCCCACATGAATCATAAATCCTATTCTTCCCCTTTCCATCCCCCTGGCCGGATCCCTTGTAGTGGACCGTGTAACTATATATCTTCCCTGAACAAGTTCAGGATACCCCAAGATGACATTGGGAAGCGACAAACCACCTCTCCAGAGAGGCCCTGTCTAAAAACAAAAAGAATGATCCATGATCAAACTGATGCACCCTTCTGACATACTCCCACCACGGTGGCGTGATTTTCATGAGTGTTGGATTCTGTTCGGACAAACCATCAATCCACATTCCACGCTTCGCATTCCCCTTATTCGGACCCTCGTCCCCTTTCATGTCTGGAGGAACCCCCAAACAGTATGGATGCTCGATCTACGGTCTGCCTGCTGTCTTGGGCCAACATTCCGGAAGACTGGTCATGTTTAGAGGGACGCCCAAACAGTATGGATCCTCGACCTATGGTCCACCTGCTATCCTGGTCCAACATCCCTTAAGACTAATCGATGATATTTGAGTTAGGCCCCGTGTTGCAAACATGGTCAATGGTCAGACCTCATTTGTCATCCCCATTTCAGGCTAATGCAGTAAGGATACCGTTTTTTCACCACGGTTGACGTTTGTACATTATTTTCACGCCACCCTCACAATGTTCTGAATATTTGGTATCATGATTAAAAATTCCCATTACCACCTATTCGGACCAATTTCAGCTCCCCTGGTGTTGCACCGTTCGTGCATAAGAGCGCACTGGAGAAACTGTAATTCTGCTATTCTGAGAACTTCCTTCTCCGACCAGGACTCTCCGATTTCCCGAAAATCCGGAACAGTTATCCAAACCCTAGGTGTCTGAAGCTTGGTTTACCCTCCTATGTTTGGATGGGACAATGAGGCGACTATTCCTTGTTTATTACATCGGGCCCGACCCACGTGAGCCTATGGAATTGTCGTTGGACGTCCCAAAAACATTCTAAGGATGCAAAATGAACCGGTGTAAACAACAGAACTCGTGCATGCTACGACATTCAAAAAAATTAAATCATGAAAGTATGTTTAAGGGTTTGTAATCATTACAGTATCTGGGGGTCAACTCCCCCCATGGACGGATTGACCCCGTCAAAAGAGCGTTGCAGCTCCGCCACTCTTTGACTTGTGGCGTCCAAGAATTGCTACAGCTGATTCATCTCCCTCTCCTCCTCAGCAGTAATGGGGTGCAGTCTATCAGCCTCAGCTTGGGACCTCTCTATGTCAGCCCGAATGACAACCATCTATCCGAAAACCTGCCTCATACGCTCTTTTGCCTGTTCCATCTAGGCCTTCAATTGAGAGATCATCTCAGATTGTGCATTGAGAGAGGATAAGTGCTCATCCACCTGGATCTGTAGGTGTTGGACTTTGTTTTTAGCCTCCTGGAGCTTCTTGATATTCATCGCCTTCCTCTGCTGCCAGCCCATGCTGAGCCCACGATCATACTCCTAGATCTTCTCTGCCATGAGATCTCAGATGATTGTATGAGGGCGTTGGGAATCCACTCCCCCAGCGCACAGTTCATGCAGTCACGAGAAGAGTCTGTCCATCTCATTCAACCAAAGCGCTTGGGGTGTCATTGATGAAGTGCATGATCATCTTCTACGATCGGCGGCGTACTATTTTGTTTTCCTCTTCATCGGAGGTCGTTTCATCCCAGTTTGTGTGATTGGTAGGCCTGTATACAGGATATGCCTGCAAGAAATCTTTGGCAGGATCTGCATCTGGCGTTGAATCTGGCGCTACATCTGGCGCCGGGGTAGGCATGGTGGGACTTGGGTCGGCCGGTCGATCCACATCGTCAGACTCTAACTCAATAACCTCAGGCATGACTCTACTGGTGGTCCCACCGATGATAGGGAGTGCTGTGGTTCGGGTAGGCGGGGTGACTATCTCCACGATCACCGGCATGCCCCTAGGAGGGATGCCACCAGACAACTCGACCAGCCTTGCCGTAGTATCCCATGCCAGTTTTAGAACTGTACGCAATAGAGAAGGGAATGAACGTTAGTTGACATGATCTAAATATGACAACAATGAATCCAGTGGAGAAGACTTATGGAGATCGAACTCCTGGTGCTGCTCCTGAGTCGATGCTGACGCGACCCCAAGGCATGGACCTCTGTATATTGTCGGAAGGTCTGGAGATTATGGAAGAGCCGCCTCTGGTGCTCTATCCCCGCCAGACACAGAACTGGATGCAACCATAGGCGCGAGTTCTGAAGGTCCTGCATCATCATCCGCCAAGGGGAAAAAGCGAGGTCTGCGTACAAGTTCCTCCTGCACGGTTCAAATGTTCGTGAGAGGTCCATAATGTCCTGAGAGCGGACTCTAAGGAAATAAATTTGGAATGCTACCTCAAGAACCACCGCAAAATCATCAGAATCTGAGTCTTGATCTCTGACTTCTCCTTCCTCCAATGGGCTCCCTCCACCAGCTTCGTCTTCCCCATGGGAGTCATCTGATTATTCCGGCATAGGGAAGCGCTCTCTAAATTCGGTGGCCGACAGTTGTGCGGGAACCATCTGATCTAGATGTACCCTTACCTGGTCTTTCATTGGATGTAGGGCACCACTGGAATGGACAAAATCCTCCAGCTCATCCATATATTGCTCCACCTCTACCGTAGAAATCGTGAAACTAGCCCGAACAGGGCCTATGCCCGGTAGAACCATCCCGAGATGGTTCAGGTGTCCCCACATCTCGGGCGGGCTGAGGAATTGGTGGTTGACGTCCCAAATTTCCCAGGCCTCTGGGAAAATAGCATCCTCTTACATGTTGATATGACGCAGCCGCTTCCCCGGAGCCTAAGTGGATATCCTGTGGAATCCCCTCGGTGGCCTCCTCTACAGATGACTCTCTTCTTCTGGGACCACCGGATCCGCCGCTGCCCCTCATCCTCAGCCGGTGTAGGTCTCGCTGCCACGGCGGCCCCGCCACCACGAGAGGCCTTTGCTTCCCTCCGACCCCGACCTCGGGATAGGGGAGGCCCTCCATCACCAGCTCGAATGGTTGGTTTCTTTAGCATTTTCCCCAGACAAGCTACCTCCCAGCTGATGGAATACTCCTTCACCAGTCCATAGGCGGTAGGGGATGAAGGCAATGCAATTCGCATTTTCCGTCTTCCCGTGTGAACATTATCCACAACTGCCTCATTACACACGAGTGCTCCTCATGACGCACCTCCCAGTAGACCTGCGGGGTTAGCCGCTACAGGCACCATAATTGCCTCACGAACCGGTGTGGGGTGTACGGATCATAGAGCGGCTCATGGTCCACAAGTTCCACCAAAACTCCACCTCGAAAGGCTAGAAGATAAGCCCGGTGCTCTTCTATTCCCTGACCGTCATCAGTGAGTACTCCCATTGACAATAGAAATGGGTGGAAGTTAAACTCTTCGGCCTTCCACACCTGGTTCAACACAATTAGTACAATTAATTTGACTGGGAAGCTCCCAGATGCATTCATAATGGAGGGGCGGAAGTTCGACCTCGGTGGTGAGATAGGGTTTGGGTATTCGTAAACCCCCCTGACGTGCGCCGTGATCCACCCATAAAAAAGGTGGAAGGGCCCACATATCCTCAGCGTCTTCTTTCCCTCGCTAACGTTCCGCAACATATTGTACAATCTGGTGAGCATTGGAATCCCCAGATTGACCTGCCGTCCTGTGGCCAACATGGATGCCATGATGAATGAGCTGGGCCACACCCCCATGTTGGTATCCCTCACTAGTAGGATCCAACCACAGATAAGGGTCGTGATAAATGCTGCTAGCCTGACTATTGGCTGTTATTCAGTATTGACACTGAAACCCCAAGTCTTCCATTGGTTATCCTCCAAGAGCCACCAATACGAGTGCTCCTTGCCCCGTTGAGCCCCCTTCGGACAAGTTCGAGGCCACGGGGGAAACACTCGGTTCACCAGGAGGTTTAGGAAAAGCTTGAACCACTTCTTAAAGTGGACATCTCTCACCGCCTCTTTGTCCTCTCCGGGGAAAAGTCCCATCAATTCCAGTGCCAGTCGCAACATCTACTCCGGATCCTCCCATGCACTCATGACGGGGAGGAACTGATCATACATGGCCCTCAAGATCGGGACCCTCGAGATCTGATGGACATCCCACAGACTGATTCCAACCTCCCCATGGTGTAGGTGAAAAGTGTTGGTCCTAGATGACCATCTGCTCAACATCTCCAGCATCACTTGTTTTAGTTGATGAATGTGGAATTGGGAGTCCCATTCCACCTCATACAAGCCCACTCTTCTCAGCTCGGCCCCAAACTCCTCACATGAGGCACCGACCCAGTAGGCCCATGCCTAGTCGTTGGTAAAGTTACCGCCCTGTCGCAGGTCCCACTCATCAGACCACCCCTTCTTCGAATCCGGAAAAGATGCCTTCAGTATGGTGCGGTACATGGGAGAGAACATCTCCGACTGCAATGGATTCCCATCGATGTTGTTAAGATGGTTGTACAGACAGTCGGTGGTGATAGGTCTTATGTTCTCCCATGCATGACCATCGACCGCCCTGAACCATTGGCATTGGCATGGTGTGCTCTTGAACCAGCAAGTTGGCTCGTCCCTACTCGCCTCATGGATAAAGACGTCATCCCTTAGCCCGAAGCCATATTTTGGAAGCTTCTTGCATAGCGGATAGTTGTTTTGCCTCTCTGACAAGAGTTCCATCAAAGAATTATGATCTGAGTGGCTTCGGACTAGCTCCCCCAGGCCCAGACAGTTGGCCATCTCATCCCTCCGGGCGGCGTCTGTGAGCACCCCTAGCATAGCTTCATGATGGGCCATTATAGTTCTAGAACTTGGAAAAATTTTGGCTTTGGTCGTGAAGATCGTTCACAGGGCTTTCTCATGAAGGTTGTTCACAATGCCAAGATATGGAGCCTGGCCTCGGCTTGCTAGTAAATGTTCACTTGGCGCAGTTGCCGAGTCAGAGACTCGTGGTTCACCGTGAAGCTCAATTCGCGGTGAGTAGATGTGGATTATTTGGAGCTTCGCGAATCGAGAGCGCAAAAGGACAAAGTTGCGGAGAAGGGAAAGGACAAAATAGAGGTCAGCCCCCCTATTTATAGGTGGCAACCCCAGAGCTTCGTGGCGCATTCACCCTGCGCATAGCTTCGCGGTGCGTCTTACGACACCCCGTTAGCCTCGTGTGCCCTCTTCACGAGTCAGCACCGCGAATTGCCACAATTTTGGCGATTTCCCCTTATATATCGACCCTTGATCCCTCCACGGCTCCAAGTCTGAGAAGGGGCATTTATAGGTGCCAAAAATATTCTAAGAACAGAGAGAAGAAAAAGAGGCCCCACGCAATACCTCGCGAAGCCCCAATGAGAAGCCCCGACGTGAAGCCCCCCGAGCAACGAGCCTGCCACGAAGCACTAGAGGCGTTAACGATCCGCGAATTCCCGGACGTTCGCGACCTACCATAGAGTATAAGAGGCGGTACCCCTCTGAGAATCTGGTTGATGTTCGTGACCCACCACGAAGAAACCGAAGCCCCCTTCGCGCTGCGTGATCCCTACTTCGCGACGCCCCTTGCTATAAATACTGAGCTCCCCCTGAGCTCTCCGGACGGAAAATCCGACCTTTCGGCTTCTCAACTCCCGAATCGCAAATCACTCTTCGCTCTGGGAATCATGTGATCCGCGAGGTATTTTTTCTTCATGAGAGGCCTTCTCCTTGTCTCATTTTGAGCCCCTCTTCCGAGAGGGAATCCCTTCGTGAAGCCTAAGGGAATTTGCGAAGGAAGGGGATTCCCAAGGGAACCCAAGCAGTCGTGGAGTGTTTATGCTTCGTGAAACACCCATCATGTACATGTGACCCACATGCCAAGGAAGGGTCACTGTAATTCATGAAGCACATAGATTCACAGCACCTTGGTTAATGAGGCACCTCTGCATCAGGAGGCAGTGCTCCGTGAACACCCTTCCACTTCGCGAAGTGATCGTACCCAGATTCACTGTTTTATTCCACCCTTACACCACTGTTTTAAACTAGTTTTGTAATGAAAATTAGAAATATAATAATAAATTTCACATTATTTTTGAATCAATTAATTAATGTTAATCAATATTATAATGGGAAATGTTACTTGTTTTTATTATTTCAATGTTGGTGGAGGTGATTTGGAGGGCCCTTGATGAAGTGGAAGAAAAATGGGCCAAAATTGCATGGATCCATGGACATCTATCCACTGTTTTCATATTACAAGAAATCTGAGCATCCAAAGGGGATGACATTTTGGGGGCCTGTCCAGAATTAAATAAGATACATTTCATATTAAGGAACCCAATCCTGATTTGGATTCTATGGGGGCCATCTAAAAAGATCTTTCCAAGCCACCGAATATGGGCCAAGTCAAATGCGGTGTTCTGTATTTTATAAATATCTAGAGCTTTAGTTGTCGAAATGGTGCCAAACATTCTGTGGAGACATCCAAGAGGTGGGGATACAACTTTTCTATTTTCTCCAAAGCGAGATATGGCTGTCTGAAGGCCGTAACACGTGGTACAAGTGGATTGAAGAAATCTGTGTGCCTAAAACCACCTTCCAATTTTCCTATAAAATGTCACCTTGGGCTCCCTATTTGCAATTTTGGCCAAGGAGTGAAGTGATTCCAATTTTGAGTCCTAGAGGAGTCTCCTAATCATCTTGGAGGTTCTGGATTCCCTTATCCTCATAGGTGTATCAACAATGAAGGAGTTCTACCCAAGCTTCCTCCTCCACCCGATGTCGAGCTAAACGGTGGGCGTTCATTGTGAAGGAGCTACACACATGTCAAGGGAGTTACAATTCATATATTAGCTACTGGTTTGGAGTAATTTGGGTGTTAAAACATTTATTTCAATGTATCTTACATACTTTTATATTTGAATGCTTGTTTTGATGTGTGTGGATGAGATGCTCTTATTTTCTAGCTGATCGGTGTGAGGTTTTGAGTGCGTGACTTGTGTTGTTCCGATTGGGTAACACAAGAATACATTTCTTACCCACTTTCTTGAGATTTAAATCTGCTTTGGAATCTCTTATTCCATTCATAATTTCTAGACCATGACAATACGATTGTTATGTCAAGGTTTTGTTCTTTAAGCAATGAAATAATGGCTTAGGAATTAATCGAGATTCCAATTAATTTCAACCAAAAAATTACTCCAACCTTAAATTAATCTCCAAGAATGATGAACATAAAAGTGTGTAGTGAACTCGAAATTAACCCTTTTATCTCATAATCCAAAAACACCACTTTTTATCAACTATTAAACTCTTTAAATCAATTCATTTTCTTTAAACTGTTTTAAAGACACCCCTCTTTTAGCACTTATTAAAAACGCACACTATGAACCCACAAATACTCCTTGAGAGACAACCTAGGGTCTTCCCTAGACTGTAAATCAACCTTCAAAATATAATCAATTTGACGTGTCATGACAGCGGGGTCAAATTTTTGTGCCGTTACCAGGGATCGCTTTGTTTTTTTGTGCGTGTTTTTGATAATTGTTTTGTAATTTTTGTGAATATTTTTTTGTTTTATCTTCTACCTTTGAATATTTTTTGTGTTATAATTTATTTATTGTGTAGGTTCTGTGTATGAAACATTCTACTCTAGGAGACCTACAAACTTTTGAATTCGAACTAGAGAGGATCCTACATCAATGAAACTGAGACACACAAGACAACACTTTGAAGGAGGAGACATCACATCTTAAAATTCTTCTTGATCCTTCTTCTTCTTCTGAAACCAATGTTAAAACTGAACATAACTTGTATAACATGGCTGAAAATAATAGAACACTAAAAGAACTGACCTCTCCTGATGTTGATATCTGACCCACATACATTCAATTACAAGGAGAGGCACCCAATTTTGATCTAAAATCTGGTTTAATTAATTTATTACCATGATTTCATGGACTGCCTGGAGAAGATCCACGCAAGCACTTAAAAGAATTTAATACTATTTGTTCAACATTAAAACCTACTAATGTGGATGAGGAACAAGTAAATCTTAGATCATTCCCATTTTCTTTGAAAGACACTGCTAAAGATTTGTTATATTATGTTAATTCCCCAATAAGAGGTTGGGAGGACATGAACGACTTTTTCTTGAAAAATACTTCCCAGCCTCTCGAACTGCAACAATAAGGAAAGAAATATGTGGGATAAGACAATCTAAAGGAAAACCCCTTAATGAATATTGGGAATGCTTTAAAAGATCATGTTCAAGTTTTCCACACCACAAAATAAGCGATCAACTTTTAATACAATATTTTTATGAAGATTTAATTCTAATAGATCGTAACCTGATTGATGATACTGTAGGTGGTGCACTAGTGGATAAAACCCCAATTGCTGCAAGTACCCTAATTGAGACCATGGCATAGAACAATCAACAATTCAGTTCAAGGTCCATTGTACCCATTCGAGGTGTCCATGAGTTGCAAAGTTCTGAATTCGAGAAGAAGGTGGACACAAAGTTTGAAGAGGTAAGTACCCTTCTACGATAACTTTCTCTTTCCCAAGGGAAATTCCAATATCCTCCTCCCATACATTGTGGTATATTCTCTTACGATACCCACTATTCTGACCAATGCCCCGAATTGAGAGAAACTTCTGAGAGTTGTGAGGCAATATTCCCAGGACACCCCTATAACCAACCCATTAGGCAAGAACCTTAATATCCATCCAACCCTGGGTGGAAAGACAACCAAGCCTATAGGCAAGGGGGTATTCAAACCAGCCACATCAACCATGGAACCAACCAGGGCAAAACAGTCATCAAACACCACCACCCAGAAATTTTCAACCACCCCAAAGGCCTTTCCAACAACCCCTTCCAAAACCCGAGCCTAGCCTAGAAGATATGATGAAGAAAATGGCTGCCAATAATCTCCAGTTCCAACAAACCACCCAAGAATCCATAAAATACCTCAAAACCCAATTAGGCCAACTAGCTAACCCAGTGGGTGAAATCCAAATCCATGGGTCTGGTAAACTACCATCTCAACCACTTGTCAACCCTAGGGATAATGGAAATGTTAGTGCCATCACCCTTAGGAGTGGAACTCAACTTAAAAGCCAAATAAACCCTCCATTAGAGTCATCCTCTCCTAAGGAAACCACCATCCCAACCACTAAAAAAGGTTCAATTTAGGTAGAGCCTTGTCTTGAGAGAAGTCCAACCAAAGGAAAGAGTGTGTCTATTGATGAGTTACCAAGCCAAAGCATTCCTCTTGCATTGCCCCAAAGAGCCACCCAACCAAGGAAACAAATAGAAACTAAACTTGATAAAGAAATCTTGGAGACTTTCAAAAAAGTGCAGGTTAACATTCCATTGATTGATGCCGTGAAGCAAATTCCACATTATGCTAAGTTTCTAAAGGATATGTGTACACATCGAAGGAGTCTTCGTGGTGATGAGAAGGTAAGTTTGGGGAGGAATGTCTCAGCATTGATACAACCATTGCTTCCCACAAAGTGAAATGATCCTGGAACATTCTCAATTCCATGTACCATAGGGGATTATTCTTTTTCTAATGCTATGCTTGATTTGGGTGCCTCTATTAATGTGATGCCTCACTCTATTTACCCTTCTTTGCAGGTCGGTGAACTAAAGCCCACATGAATAGTTGTTCAGCTAGCAAATCGGAGTATGGCACACCCTTCTGGTGTGTTAGAGGATATTCTTGTGAGGGTTCAAAATTTAATATTTCCTTTAGATTTTTATGTGCTAAAAATGGAAGATGATAGGATGAATGGACACGCCCCAATTATATTGGGGATACCTTTCTTGAAAACCACCAAAGTAATAATTAATGTCCATAATGGTACATTATCTATGGAATTTGGTGGTGACATAGTCCATTTTAACATCCTTGATGCCATGAAGCACCTCTCAGAAGAATATTCCTCTCTCTCAATAAATTCAATTGATGTACTCCCTTCCCCTAAAATCACTTCATTTGTTTCCCCTGATCCCCTTTCTGAATTTTCCTCTTTGATTGAAATTTTTGGTAATGAATCATGTGTTGATTGTTGTAGTACTCTAGAAAAGTGTCATGCATGTTTATTAATTGATAATTTCATGAACATGGAGGATCACATGACCATCGATGATACTGCTACGCTTGTAAAAGATAATTCCTCATCTGAGGATGATACCATTGAGCAATTTGATGAGATTAGTGACCTCTCACTTTCACACACACTCCCATCAATCCAAAATCCACCTGAATTGGAACTAAAACAACTTCCTAAAGATTTAAAATATTCATATCTTGATAATGGAAACAAGTTTCCCGTCATCATTGCTAGTTCACTCCCTCCTGAGCATGAATTGGGACTGCTTGAACTTTTGAGGGAGTATAAACAAGCCTTGGGATGGACACTTGTGGACATTCCTGGTATTATCCCATCAATTTGTACACATCATATTTTATTAACTGATGAGGCTAAACTAGTGAGGCAGGCACAATGTCGACTGAACCGAAACCTCTTAGAAGTAGTTAAAAATAAAGTAACAAAATTATTGGCCGTTGGAATCATTTACCCCATCTCTGAAAGCCAATGGGTTAGTCCCATTCAAGTAGTTCCTAAAAAAACTAGCCTAACAGTAATTAAAAATGAAAACAATGAATTGGTTCCAACTCGTGTGCAGAATAGTTGGCGTGTTTGTATAGATTATCGCTGACTAAACCAACACACTAGGAAGGACCATTTCCCCTTGCCATTCATTGACCAAATTTTAGAGAGGATAGCGAGGATGTCCCATTACTATTTTCTTGATGGGTATTCTGGATACTTTCAGATCCATATTGCCCCCGAGGATTAGGAAAAGACAACATTCACTTGTCCCTTTGGCACATTTTCCTATAGAAGGATGCCATTTGGCCTGTGGAATGATCCAGGTACTTTCCAGCGATGTATGGTTAGTATTTTTTTGGATTACCTGGATAATTATATGGAAGTTTTCATGGATGATTTTACTGTTTTTGGATCCTCTTTTGATGAATGTTTAAGTAGTATTGGTTCTGTACTACGTCGCTGTATTGAAAAGAATATTGTATTAAATTATGAGAAATGTCATTTCATGGTGAGACAAGGTATAGTTTTTGGACATGTCATTTCAAAGGCTGGTATCCAAGAAGATAAATCAAAAGTGGATTTCATTTCTTCCCTACCATTCCCTAAAAATGTACGTGATGTGTGGTATTTCCTAGGTCATGCTGGATTTTACCGATGTTTCATTCATGACTTTAGTAAAATTGCACCCCCCTCTCCCACTTACTCCAAAAAGAAAAAGAATTTGTTTTAGATAAGGAATGTGAAGAAGCTTTTAATAAGTTAAAATGGAGTCTCACGTCACCCCCGGTAATCCCACCACCTCGGTGGGATTTACCATTTGAGCTCAAGTATAACACCTCTAACTATGTAGTTGGGGGCAGTCTTATCACAAAGGGTCGATCGAGCTCCACATGTCATTTCCTATGCCTCACGTACTTTGGACCCTGCCCAAGAAAACTACACCACCACTGAAAAATAATTTCTTTCCATTGTGTTTGCCTTGGATAAATTTAGGTCATATCTTCTAGGGTCCAAAGTAATCATTTTCTCAGACCATTCAGCCCTCTGGTATCTCCTAAAGAAACCAGAAGCCAAACCACGTCTCATTCGTTGGATGCTCCTCCTTCAGGAATTCAATCTTGAAATTAAAGATAAAAAAGGAGAATACAATGTGGTGGAAGACCATATCAGTAGGATCCTCCCATATTCAGACATTGTCTCATCCCCATGTATTCCCATTAATGACATGTTTCTTGACAAGAAATTATAAAAAGTGCAAGATGCTATTCCCCAGTATGCTGAAATTATAAATTATTTGGTAGCGTCTTACATTCCTACTGATTTCAACAAAAACTAAGACAGTCGTCTAAAACATGAGTCTCATTGGTACATTTGGGATGACCCCTACATTTGGCGCACATGTAGCGATCAGGTCCTTAGGCGTTGTGTTCCTGATAGTGAGTTGCAGTCTATCCTTAGATTCTTCCACACTCTTGCTTGTGGGGGCCACTTTGGTCCCCAATGGACTGCTCGTATAGTTCTTGATTCTAGTCTCTTTTGGCCAACACTTTTTCGGGATGCCCATGAATTTTTTAAATCTTTTCCTTGTTTTCAAAGAATGGGGAATGTCTCTAAAAGGAATGAAATGTCACAACAACCCTTGCTCTTTCATGACATTTTTGTTGTTTGGGGCATTGACTTTATGGGTCCATTTCCCAATTCTTTTGGTAACTTGTACATTATTTTGGCCATTGATTACGTATCAAAATGGGTAGAGGCTTGGGCCACAAGGAAAGATGATTCCAAAACAGTTGTAGAATTTTTGAGATCTCAGATCTTTTTTAGGTTTGGATTACCTAGGTTCATCATCAGTGACCGGGGTTCTCATTTCTGCAACCGAACAATGCAATCACTTTTGCGTCAGTATGGGGTCAGTCATCGAGTATCTACTACGTATCACCCACAAACTAATGGTCAAACCGAGGTGTCAAATAGAGAGGTTAAACAAATTATTGAAAAAACGGTCCAACTCAAAAGAAAAGATTGGAGTCTTGGACTTGATGATTCATTATGGGCCTACCGTACTGCTTTCAAAACTCCCATTGTAATGTCACCGTATCATCTTGTGTTTGGAAAGAGTTGTCACCTCCCTATTGAGATTGAGCATTGGGCCTAATGGGCCATCAAAAATTGCAATTCTAATAATTCTGGTGCAGGTTCTCAAAGGAAGTTGCAGATTCAAGAGCTAGAGGAAATGAGAAGAGATGCATATGAAAACTCCAGGATTTATAAGGAGAGAAACAAGGCTGACCATGACCGTCTAATCCTTCATCGTCAGTTCCATATTGGGAAGAAGGTCCTCCGTTATAATGCAAGGCTGAAGTTGCATCCTGGTAAGCTTCGTTCCCGCTGGTTTGGACCATACACTGTTACTAAAGTCTCTCCATTTGGTTTTGTCCAGGTTCAAAATGAAGAAACCAAGCAAACATTCACTGTCAATGGGAAGCGGCTGAAGCACTTCCATGAATCCATTCTGGAGTCCCAAAGGGAGGATCTCCATGTTCAAGAAGCAATCTATGAATTAAAACCACCAGGTTTTATCCTTCCCTTCCACACCCTCTTTTCTTACAATGAGGACACTGCACATTCTAGGTGTGGGGGGATGGGTACATTCCTGGGTTAGATAGGAATTTTCATCATTTTATTATTTTTTCCTTCTTTATGGTGTTTTCACTTTTTCATATCTTGTTGAGTTCATTAGGTTTTCCATTGTCTTTCTTATTTGTTCTCTTTTTTTCCTTCTTTATGGTATTTTCATTTTTTCCCATCAAAAATTTCAAAGTTCCATGATTCTTTGACCATAAAGTGGGGAAAGTAAAAATACCATAAAGAATGATGAAAAAGAGTATCTGTATGAATTTAACATCATGGAGTGATTTTTAGTGAATTGGTTTTCTATCAATGATATAAATGGTTGTATCACTGTGAAACATTTGAGATGATTTATGCCCCTTGTGTGAGTAGTTTTGGGAAAACCGTGTCACTAACATCTCTATACATTTTTTTACCAAACCATGAATTATGAATCTTTCTTATGTAATATAAGGTAAATATATGTTGGTTTAATATTTTTCAGCTTCAAATGATATTTCCATACATTCGTTCCTTATCCGATCTGTTTCATTACTGTACTAGATTGACCTATGCATGTGTACCTAATGTCCGACTGTTGTACGCCCTCCAAAAAAAATTGGTTGTGTCGGGCAGATTAAAAACCACCCCTCTTCAACCTTTGATCTTGTTATAACTATTTCAATTAGTGTTGTGAGGAGATCAAACAAGGGTTGAGAGATGAGTGTGATATGTTTTCCAAATGAAACTTAAAAAAAATACAATAAATGAGGGGAGTGATCAAATGTGAAACATATGGGGATATCTTGGTCAGGAACTTATGTTTTGACTTCTGGGAAGGCTTAAGTGAGTGGGTATTTAAATATTATTGCAAAGGATATAGGGCAGGTTCGGTGGACAAAATCATTTAAGCTGAAAAATGTTAAAATAACCTGTATTTATTTGATAACAAGTGGAAAGAATAGCATGGAATGGTTTTCACACACACACACATGGAGAGTTAGTTTCATGGTTTAATTTTTAATTCCTTGCTCAATTTGGTATCATGAATCTTTTTCAATTTCACTATGGTAAGATTTATGAGACATCTTTTTCTATTTTCACTAGGAAGAACTCCTTGGTGTGGTTCGTGAATTGATCACATTACTTTGGTGAATTAAAATTTCCTCAAATTTTAAATCTTCATGATGTTGGAAATATATATATATATATGCATCATTTTATTCAGATAGGTGACTTTTCCCAGGAGTGCAAATGTTTAGGTGTGGGGGTGTGATCATACCACGATTCACTGTTTTATTCCACCCTTACACAACTATTTTTAAACTAGTTTTGTAATGAATATTCCAAATATAATAATAAATTTCACTTTATGTTTGAATCAATTAATTAATTTTAATCAATATTATAATGGTAAATGTTACTTGTTTTTATTATTTCAATGTAGGTGGAGGTGATTTGGAGGGCCCTTGATGAAGTGGAAGAAAAATGGGCCAAAATTGCATGGATCCATGGACATATGTCCACTGTTTTGCATAGTACATGAAATCCGTGAATCCAAATGGGATGGAATTTTGTGGTCCTATCCAAATTATAATAGGATAAATTTCATATTAAGGAACCCAATCCTGATTTGGCTTCTAATGCGACCAACCGAACTGATCTGTCTAAGCCACCGAATATGGACCAAGTCAAATGAGGTGTTCTATATTTTATTAATATCTAGAACTTTAGTTGTCCAAATGGTAACAAACATTCAGTGGAGACAGCCAAGAGGTGGGGATACAACCTTTCTATTTTTTACAATGCTAGATAAGGCTGTTTGAAGGCCAGAACGCGTGGTATAAATGGATTGAATAAATCTGTGTGCCTAAAACCACCTTCTAATTTTCCTATAAAATGGAACCTTGGGCTCCCCATTTGCAAGTTCGGGCAAGGAGTGAAGTGCTGCCAATTTGGAGTCCTGGAGGAGTCTCCTAATCATATTGGAGGTTCTGGACCCCCTATCCTCATAGGAGAATCAACAAAGAAGAAGGAGTTCCACCCGAGCTTCCTCCTCCACCCGATGTCGAGCTAAACGGTGGGCGTTCATTGTGAGCGAGCTACACACATGTCAAAGGAGTTCCAATGCATATATTAGATACTGTTTTGGAGTAATTTGGGTGATAAAACATTTATTTCCATGTATCTTACATACTTTCATATTTTAATGCTTGTTTTGATTCGTGCGGATGAGATGCTCTTAATTTCTAGCCGATCGGTGTGAGGTTTTGAGTGCATGACTTGTGTTGTTCCGATTGGGTAACACAAGAATCCTTTTCTTACCCAATTTCTTGAGATTTCAATCTTCTTGGGAAGCTCTTATTCCATGCATAAGTTCTAGACCTTGACAATATGATTGTTATGTCATGGTTTGGTTCTTTAAGCAATGAAATAATGGATTAGGAATTAATCGAGATTCCAATTAATTTCAACCAAAGAATTACTCCAAACTTAAATTAATCTCCAAGAATGATGAACTTGAAAGTGTGTAGTGAACTCAAAATTAACCCTTTTATCTCATAATTCTAAAACACCACTTTTTATCAACCATTAATCTCTTTAAATCAATTCATTTTCTATAAACTGTTTTAAATCCACCCCTCTTTTAGCACTTCTTATTAAAAACGCACACTCTGAACCCACCAACGCTCTTTGAGAGATGACCTAGGGTCTGCCCTAGACTATAAATCAACCTTAAAAATATAATCTATTCGACGTGTCATGACAGCTCGGTCACGAAGCACCTCCCACTCGCATCTCTACCCCATGCTAAGGCCAAGGCACTACAATTTGCGAAGCATACCCCTTCGCAAGTTCCCTCCACTATGCAAAGAAATGGAGCTCTACAAGGCCCCTACATGTGGACCCCTCTGCTTGGAAATTCCTCTTCTTGTGCGACCCTCCAGGTTTTCACGATGTGATTTTAATGTCCCCTGGACAACACCACCCATAGCGTTGCTTCGCCTAATGCTTCTTCGCATAGGCACGTTAACGACTATTTCTTCTTCACATAGAAACACTAACGTGGACCCCTCGATGGTTCGCTCTACGACCCCCCTTCTACAGGGCATTGCAGATGCCTTCCCTTCCCCAAGGGGCAGAGGGTACCGGTCATGTAAGTCCTAGGGGTGTGGAGTAAACCCACATCGTCCGATCTGCAGGACGTTAAACTTCCAAGCACCTCATCCTCAACACATGATGTTAAACTGTGACCCAACCCCGTGCCTCTCACGTAGGGTCCCCCTGGCTCGGACATTATTTACGCCCTCGGGTCCGCACTGGGGATGATATCCTCCTTCTGGGAGTGGCATTTGTCCACGGGGAAGGGCAGCCACCTTGGTTTAATCCCCCTCGCCCCTCTTGCAGAAGGTAGCACCCATGCACCTCCGTACTTCCACACTGCCTGGGCCAGTGGAGGGTATGATAGGGAATGAGGCACCTTCTTCCTTCGATCCCACATCCCTCTTCCCCTGTGCTTTGTCACTCTCGAGCCTCAATCCTGGAGTAAGTCCCAACACCATGGGCCGCCCAATGTCCAAGCCCCTCTTCGCTTCTCACGGACGCACCCTTCGTGACGTGATCGTCAGGTCTATGCTGCCTCTTGTTTCTCACACCGAGCACGACTCACGTGGGCTTAGAGTAAGCATCGACTATGAAAATTCCCTCATCCTACATGACGTTAAACTGTATTCCCTCTTCCATCATGACATTAAACTATATATCTGGACTACTTGGACTTTGATCCATGTCAAGGAATGGTACGTAGGAAGCCTCATGAGGTTCAAGCCCACCACCAGTGGACCCATGGGTTCACCTTCGCGTCGGTTTCCCGGTATAAACCCTACCTGAACTACGTGGACTTTGATCCATGTTAAGGCATGGTACGTAGGAAGCCTCACAAGGTACAAGTCCCATCACCCATCGGACCAAGGTCCTTCTTCACGTTAGTTAGCTGACACCCACATTCATATCTAAACTACGAGGACATTGATCCATGTCAAGTCATGGTACGTAGGAAGCCTCCCTGAGGTTCAAGCCCAATAATCATTATCCCCGGCAGTCTCCGTGTCGGTGTGCCAAGCCCCCATTTTCACCTGAACTATGTGGTCTTTGATCCATGTCAAGGCATGGTACGTAGGAAGCCTTTAGGAGGTTCAATCCCACCATCCACCTGGGCCAAGGTCCTTCTTCACGTCGGTTCTCCGACACGCCCCCATCCCGCATGACATTAAACTGCCTCCCAATCCAGCGGTAAGCCATTGTGACCCTACCATCCAGTTGTTCTGAAACTCTTCGTGTCAGTATAACAACCCCTTATCCCGAACTACGTGGACTTTGATCAATGTCAAGGCATGGTACGTAGGAAGCCTCACGAGGTGCAAGCCCACCACCCATTGGGCCAAGGTCCTTTTCACTCCGGTTTTCCGGCGCTAAACCTGAACTATGTGGTCTTTGATCCATGTTAAGGAATAGTACTTAGGAAGCCTCACGAGGTTCAATCCCACCACCACATGGTCATTCCGACCATATTCACGACGGTTCTTCCAACACCTTGGGCAGCCTAGAGTGTAAGCCCCACACATCCTTCCTGAACTATGTGGACTTTGATTCCCTGCCACAGGTATATGTAGGAAGTCTCTTCGAGACTCAAGCCCATCACCACCACCATCACCACAACAGCTCCATTTAATTTCTCCTTCACCTCATGAAATTCTACATCATCAATCCTGATTATTACCCGGGCTGCCACATCCCGGTGAGATCATGCCACCCCATTCCCCTCCACAGCATTCGGGAAGCCGCCCACGGGCTGGCTCCGATATCGGCATTCCCTCAAGGGGGATTCCTCAATCTGATCCACTCCAGCTAGTGTTCTGATCAGGCAGATCCATCTCCGCTGGATGTTAAGCTTATGACATACCCTGTGTTAAACACGGGAAGCTGAGGAAAACCTCGGATACATGCCTATGGCATATGATTCCCCGCGCTCGATGTGGGATGCCTCGGGCTTCCGCGCCCTCGAGAAGCCCTATAATAAGGGACAAAAGACAAACATGCCAATTACCCAGTGTTCAGACATGTTAATGATGCCTTGACGTGACTATTCCTTCGACTGAAGGTTGTTGCCCTGACCGGACCCTTTAAAATATCCTGACAGAAGTAGTGTAATTAACTGGCATCCATGGAAACATGGCACTGGGAAGAGTTTCACGAACAATGTATTAAATCTATAAGGGAGACCCGGACTAGGTGAAGAGTTATGAGGTGGAATCCATGGAAGGAAGAACCGACATCCCATCATCCCGGTTTCAATAAAGGAGCATACGTCCCTGAATAAGGAGAGGATGCCGCTCGCCTTTGGAAAGTGGGAATGTGGGGCAACAAAAGTCGCGCATGTCGTACCCTAGCAGACGGACGTGCGTGCCCCGGCGAAAGCGTCATAAACAGGGGTGATGACCCAAGAAGGCAGGTGATCCAATGTGGCATGATACCAGGCCGTAATGGGGGCCCCTTTCATAAGTGGAAGAGGATGGGGATCCAAATAATGATCTCATGAAGTGTGGGTGTGAAATTAGGAGATGTTTACGTGAAAATTCTACACCGTGGGATTTTTTCCATACCACATTTGAGAACACCAATGAGACACGTCAGATAGAGGATGTTGAATCCCTTTCAAAGGAAAAGGTTCCTGGGGTCGCATGCTTCTAGCTCAAGGTCAGAGAGTGGACCATTAAAAGGGGTCCCGGTTTTATGGACTGTGCGTAGGGCAGTGAAGTAGCCAAACCCGACGCATAGTCCCCATATGGAGATCTTGGTTTAGGGTCATAGAACTCAGACTAGGTTGGGAAGGGAAAAGGGAGACACATGGTTTGGTTGTTGAAAAACCTAACATGAATGAGAACTATGACACCCCAAGATTTCATAGTACGATATCTCTTTAAAGTAATTCAATAGTTTGTGCTACAAGCAACACCGATTTCGAGCACACCACAACTTACAACACTAGCTGTTCAAAAATTGGTTATGAAATGTATTAACTGAATTTTGAATTTTATACACTCCATATAATTTTAACATCCATATTATAAGTTTCTTAGACATAATATAAGAACAAATTCAATTTTTACAATAAAAGAAGTACATTTCAAAAAAAATGCAATTTTACTACCTTTTAACGACGAAACTTTTTTTAAATGAAATATTTCACACTTTTATATATTCAATTTTAAAAAATTAACTTCTTATTTAGAAGCGATACATAAAAATTTAGTTTGGAAATTTATTTCATGTTTTTCTGATAACTTTCATATTTTGTTAAATAGTGAAAAATACTATATTTTAATTAAATTTTTTTTAATAAAAATAATTTATAGTGTCAAATTATAAATTTGAATGGGTTTTAAGTATAATTATATTATATTTTTACCATTTAATCCAATATTGGTCAATAGAAGTAATTTTACATTTAACTTGGACATAAACACATATCAATCTTTTGATAGTTTTTACTTCTAAAAAACCAGCTTTCTAGTTTTGATAATGGGAATTAATTTTAAATTAATTAATGAAACTAATATGTTTTGAATTTAATAAAATATACATCATTTTTAAATTTTGAATATATAATTTTTTTGGGTGAATTTTTGGTATTTTTCTCAAAACTTCCAATTTTAAATGAATAGTAAAAAAATACTGCATAGTACATAAAAACAAACTTCTTCATTTAAATAATTATTTTTCATTAAAAATTTATATTAAAGTCAAAATAGATACATAATAGATATATTAGTAAAATTTTAGTCATTTGAGTAACTTTATAATAAGATTAGATGTATAAAATTTTATTGAACTTTTTGACGTCTTTTACCCACCTTCTAGGCACATTTCCAAATTTGCATAAAAAGTAATTTTACTGCTTCTATGAATTGAATTTAAACATTTGAGAGACACAGTTGACTTCAAAAAATAAAATGTGGCTCAATAGGAGGAAAATAATTTTTGGTTAATAGTAACTTTTTAATTTTTTTAACATGGTTATAAGTAAATAGGGTATTAAAAGGTAAAATGACATTATAATTACCCTAACACATGTCCTAATTATATTTTATAAGTCTATTTTGACCAAAATAAACCTTATAAAAAAATAATTCTTTTTTATCCACTTGGATTAGATTATGACAATTATTATATTTTATTTAAAGAAGTGTTAAAATTGTTAAATTCAAATGTTATTAACTAAAACATTTTTAATATAATATTATACATAAGATAAATTATACTAAAAATATTCATTAGAAATGTAAAAAAATTCCTATATCATGGTATTTTATTAATAATTTTTGTACATTAAATAATTAAATTTATTTATGACACAATAATGATGCAGTAATTACCTTATTAATGAAAGAATCAAGAAAATGATATTATAAATACTAAAATAAATATAATTTGAATGTTTTGATTCCATTAACAAATTTTCTATTGTAATATGACATTTTATGGTCTATTAAATGCAATTTTTTCGAATTAATCATGTTTTTTGGACTTTCAGAAAAAACTAAATACTAAACAGTGTCCAAATTAACATAAATGAGTTTTTAAAACAAAAACTATTTTATTAAATGATATAATATTCCTAAAAATATATGGTTCGGCCAAAAGAATTAAATAATGTTATATATGTCATTAATGAACCAATTTAAGTTATATTTTCATTTTATAGTAAATATTATTAACCATATAATGTAAAAATACAAGAAGACATGGTAAAAGTTAAACTATTTAACTAAGAGTTAAATCTAAAAGACAAGGTTAATATGGTGAACTAAACTTGTATAAAACCTATATTTTGGGATTTTTTCGACCCATAACCACATTATCCTTGAAATAAATCCATTTTGAGCCATTATAAAATGAAAAATATTATATAATAAAATAATATTTCAAGATTTTCCTAAAGAGCCCCTCACCTCTATTATAAAAGGGTACTTTCCCTTCTCTTAAATTCACACATTAAAAGCTTTTTGGATTGGCAAAAACCTAATCAAATATCCTCCCAACTACCCTCAATTAAACCTAGAGTACATACATTGATCAGAAATCCAACCTAAGGATCCCTTTTGTTCAAACTAAAAGGTAGCACCCCAAGAAGAGGTAATTATTTCATCACCAATTTCAAAGTTCTTTTCTTCGTCAACGTCCTATTTATTTGTGTTTCCATACTTAAATAAAAACTAAATTACTTACATATATGTTATTATAAACATGGTAAACCAATATTCATTTTTCTATCCATCCTATGAATGACAAAGTCACCATACTTGCGTGCATACGGCTTACCGTCTCCACACCATGGTGTGGTTTGTTATTCAACACTTCATTATTTGGATGGGTATGATAATGAGTATAATTAATGTAAATAATAAATATAAGATGTTAATGATTCTATTTTTATAATATAACGTCCATCTACCTATGATTTCACCATCAATATAATGATATTGTCGCTCGTGCGTACGTACGACTTACCGTCTCCACGACACGATGAGATTCATTTACATGTTCACCACTGAACGATGATTATAAAAATATATATTATTAATAATTCTGTAATATATATGAAAAAATAAAGCTACTTTATATATATATATATATATATACATATATCTCATTCACTTACTTCTGTTCAATACGATATGAAAAAAAACGGCTTTTATGCGTAAGTACGGCCTACCGTCTCCATAAATGGTATTTTCTATTTCATATATATATCTATAATACATATTTACATTATGAATATATATGATACATAATTTTTTTTTTATATTATGGAATCAATTAAATCATTATATAAGTGATACGGTCAAGAATAACAAGTTAAATCATGTACGATAAAGAAAGTGATTGTTACCCAAAATGTTATTTTAACATAGAAATTATTATTAAATGGGTAGTATAAAGTCACAAATGAATCAAGAATGATATCATAAATATGAATATGGGTCTTTTATAATTTAATGACATACTATTTTCATTATACATGAGGCTAAATGCACCCTCAACCAAACGAAAGTACCAGGTAAGGGTTAATTCCTCACTCTCATTATTATATGATATTGTTTATGTGTATGTATTTACTAGGAAATATTTATCATCCTTGTCAATGTTTCATAAAATATTTCATAAAATGATTATTTTTAAGGGAATATTTAACTAAAACATCATTTTAAATGTTTTAAATATTTATTCTTCTAAACCTTTCTCAATAATGTCTATGTTTTCTAAATGGGTTTAAGGATTTATTTATATAGACATGAATGTTTTATAACATTAATTAATTTATAAAGCTTCAAAGTGGTATGAGACACTTTGATTCAAAAACTACCTTTAAATGTCTTAATTTAAAAATTATGTGACTTTTAAATTATTTTATGAAAAAGGTATATTTCTCTCAAAGAGTTTTACCGATCATTTCCAACTATGTAACATCCTTTGCTGGATATTATTCTTGATTGAGGATGATTTGTTATAATAAAATATTTCATATTGTATTGAATTATTTATGATATGTTTGACTATGGATGTGTTAATTTTACACCATTCATGTTTTATGGTTAAATTATCGACATTTCATATGGTAGTTTTAATACGAATGTTTATGTTATGTTTCAACATTTTCATATGAGGAATGCATTGGACTTAGTAAGTGATGGGTGGAGCTCGCTATTGCTCCTCAATTAATTGTTATGTATCATGAAACAAACTCGTGTCTTGGTATAAGTCCTTGACAAAATTTATATTTAGGGTCTTGGAACGAGGCCTTGACTTTGTGGTTAATATGTTCGACATTATACATTCCATCATTATAAGATTAGTTGTTAATGATACAAGTGATTATTCGGCTAATAGAATATCCATGTGAATAAGTAAATGACATTATTTTATTTATGTTTTCCATATTATGTTAAAGTTTATGTTTAAAGGGGTTGTGTTTCAATTTAATTTCTTGCCATAAAAGTGTATGATTATTTATGATTGTTTCCGGTATATTTTTTATCCTTATTGAGCATTTGAGATCACCCCTTTCTTATGTTTTATTTTCCTATGATGCCAAGAAGTATATTATGATTTATTTTCAGGTTGAAGATAAGATAATAATGGTGTTCTCAAAAGAATACTTATGTTGTGTTTTATCTTAGAAATTACAATGTAAAGTTCTTGTATGTAATATATTTTCCAATACTGCTAAACTGATCAGTCCTTCAGGACTTGATTCCTTGTAATCATGATAATGTATTAAAATAATGCACTAGATCAAGTCTTTTGGGACTCGGGCATTATAGTTGGTATCATAGAAAGTTTAGAAACAGCCATGGAAATAGATTTAGATAAACTCTATTTAGGAAACATTACCCTAAGATAGACTTTGAAGATTAGTATAGAAGAACATCCAATTTTTTAATGTAGATATTATTTGGGTTTTCCAAGAAATACATCCCTGTCTAGATAATATAAGTGGAAGTGGTTCTGAAACAGATGTACCAAGGAGTTAAAACTCTAAAAATGAGTTTTAGCCTTGACCCGAGGTATCCTGGTACATGACAATGGTCCTTACTACATACCTGGTTTGACACTCTCGAGGGATACGCTTAGGATAATTCACATTTTATTTGCAAACCATTATGAAGGATTTATGAGTAAATATGTCAGAGAGGAAATCATTTTTATGATTACGAGACTAGATGTGTGAAAATATTCAATTAATATTGAGAATTTTTATAGTTTTTGGATTATACATTATGATATAATCCAACCTAGTGTATGTTGTCATTTAGAAATGGCTCCTAGTAGCGTGAATGAGATCTCCATCAATACACATGATCCAAAGAGTAAGAAGGATCCTATCATCTATAAGCCAACATTTTGATGGGAAATAGCCTCTCATGTATTCTTATAATTTAATGAAATAGTATCATGTGTTAATAAAATATGTAAAGAATTATTTGAGTCATATGGCTTTGAAGGGAAGCCAGAGAAGAAGATGATGATAGAGAAAAAGATGGATAATGGGAAGAAGGGAAAGAAGGATTTCCCCCATGTGATAACTGTGGAAAGAATAACCTTGGTAAATTTATGAAGGGAATGTGAGTTTTTTATAAGTGATGAGAAAAATGACACCAAGTACGTGATTTCAAGGGTAAGAAAAATGTTTGAAATGTATAATGATTCATATGCAAGGAGTTGCGAAACAACATGAATCAATGTCCCAATCATCATAGTATACCCCAAATGATGCTATTGGATAATAATGAAGTTGTGATACTACCATAGATGAAGAGGAATAATTAGCGTTCTTATATTTATATTAATGAATTGTGTCATTTGAGTATTGTATTAATGATATACATGTGATATGAATTATAGAGTATATAATGATTATATTGTAGTACAATTTCATTAAGGACTTGAGATTGTGTGGTACCAAGAAAAGTGACTCAATAGCAGGTTAAAGACTTTGGAAAATATATGGTTGAGAGAAAGGTAAACTTTAAAATAATCCTAAGGCTAAGGTAATTATTTTGGAATAGGAGATAATTGATTTGGATAATGTATATTATATATTATGGACTATATTGGAACTAATTAATGGTTTGTTTACTCTATCATTGTTAAAGATTACAATATTTTTGGATTTAAGAAGTATATCGAGTATTCTATGTTTTACAAAAGGAATAAGAAAGAATGAAAGTACTCAATATGGTTATCTGGTAATTTAGTTTATTACCATGTCTTAAGAGAATACATGATGAAGGTATTCACATGTATGTTATGTGAACTTCTTTATAAATTTTGTACTGTGAGTTTGGAAAAAGGTATTTTGGATAATTCCAAAGGTTGAAATGGATTAAGATGGATATTGGATACTATTTTTAAGGTTAAAACATTTCTTCATATTATTTTTTGTATTTTTATAAAAAGGACAACCCAGAGGTTGGAGGACAACCTATCGCATCTGGAAATGTCGTGAGACTTGAACCTGCAACCGAAGGGTGACATGGGTGCATCACCTACCATTGGCCTACTTGACCTCCTGGTTTTTATAATGTTGTTTTTTAAAAATGGTCTGATGGATTAATTATAAATTCATTTTTTAAACCCTATACAATTATGTTAAATAGAATATTTTTGAGTTCTATTATCTTTCAGACAGAAATATGAGTTTGTGGTAGAAATTAATTAAAGGATGGAAACTCTACTTTTCAAGTATTATTTTTTTCTTATTCAATAAAGATATTATTTAATAAATATTAGGGAAAGGAACTTAAAACCAAAAATTTGTTTTCCCAATAACTTATGTTTTTTTGAACTGATGATATTTTAAATAATCATAGATTTTTGGATTTAAGGCCCTTAATTTTCCAATTATTATTCACTTATTTATGATTGATGACCTCAAACACTCCCTCTAAATATTTACGACTTCCTCCAATTATATTTTTTGGATTGCCTCCAATTTTCTCCTATTCAAAATTCTAATTTGGTGGTGACTTTTTCATTTCCCTTTTTCCTCTCATTAAAACTAAATTTTAGTAACCCTATTTCCAATGTGGGTTTTCCACAAAGGTATTTTCTATTTTCAACCTTTTATTTTTGAAGAAAAATTTCAAATTGTGACAAGGGAATTTATTTAAGGAGGTGAGATTATAACACCCTTGTATCTCATAGTATGTTATCTCTTTAAAGTAATTTAACAGTTTGCGATACACACAACACCTAGTTCGAGTACACGACGACTTACCAAAATAGCTGTTTAAAAATCAGTTATGAATATTAATATCCGTATTTTGAATTTTAAATAATCTATATAATTTTAACATCCATATTATCTGTTTCATAGACATAATATAAGAACAAATTCATGTTTTTCAGATAAAAGAAGTATTTTTCTAATAATATAATTTTACAACCTTTTAATGGAAAAACTTTTTTAAAATCTGATATTGGACACTTTTAAATATTCAATTTCAACAAATTAGCTTCTTTAGAATTAGTATATAAAAATTTAGTTTGGATGAATATTTTAGTATTTTTCTGATAACTTTCATATTTTGATGAATAACGAAAAGTGTTAAATTTTAATTGAAAAAACTTTTTTAATACAAATAATTTAGAGTGTTAAATTATACATTTTAATGGTTTTGAAGTATAATTAGATTATATTTTTATCATTTAATACAATGTTGGTAATTGGATATAATTTTATGTATAATTTTTACATAAACACATATCAATCTTTTGATAGTTTTTACTTATAAAAAACCCACTTTCTAGTTTTGACAACGGTAATTAATTTTAAATTAATTAATGAATCAAATATGTTTTTAATTTGGTAAAAAAGGAATCATTTTTGTATTTGGAATATCAAATTTAGCTTTGAGTGAATTTTTCGTATTTTTCTGAAAACATTCATTTTTTGATTAATAGTAAAACAAATATTGTATAGTACATAAAAACCGACTTTTTCATTTAAATAATTATTTTTAATTAAAAATTTATCTTAAATTCAAAATAGAGTCATAATACATATATTATTCCAATTTTAGTCATTTGAGTCACTTTATAATAAGACTAGATTTATAAAATTTTATTGAACATTTTAATGTCTTTTACTCACATTCTAGGCACATTTGCAAATATGCATAAAACATAATTTTACCACTTCTGTAAAATTGAATTTCAAAAATTTGATAGTCACAGTTGACATCAGTATGTAAAATGTTGTTCAATAGGATGAAAATAATTTTCCATGAATAGTAACTTTTGAATTTTAGTTGTCGCGGTTAAAAGTAAATATGGTAATTAATGGTAAAAATGATATTATAATTACCCTAAGACATGTCCTAATTCTATTAGATAATTTTATTTGGACCAAAATCCACCTTTGACCAAAAAGGAACCCTTTTTATCCACTTGTATTATATTAGTACATTTATTATATTTTATTTAAAGAAGTATTAAAAGTGTTAAATTCAAATTTTATTAACTAATACATTTTTAATATAGGATTATACATAAGATAAATACTACTTTAAATATTAATTAAAAAGATAAAACTATTTTCTACATCATGATATTTTATTTATAATTTTTATACATTAAATAATTAAATTTATTAATGACACAATGATGATGCAGTAATTACCTTATTAATGAAAGAATCAAATAAATGATATTATAAATGTTAAAATAAATATAATTTGAATGTTCTGATTATATAAAATAAATTTCTATGTGAATATGACATTTTAGGGTTGATTCAATGTATTTTTTTCGAAGTAATCAAGTTTTTATGACTTTCACAAAAACCAAATACTAAATAGTGTCAAAATTGACATAAATGAGTTTTTAAAACTAATAATATTTTATTAAATGATATAATATTTCTAAAAAACTAAAGTTTGGAAAAAGGACTTAAATAATGCTAAATATATTATTAATGAACTACTGGATGTTTTATTGGAATTTTATAGTAAGTATTATTAACCATATAGTGTAATAATACAAGAAGACATGGAAAAACTTAAACTATTTAACTAAGAGTTAAATCTAAAAGATAAGGTTAATATGGAGACTCACCTTTTCTAAAACATATTGGTTGAGATTTTTTATCCCATACCCACATTATCCTCTAAATAAATCCATCTGGAGCCATTAGAAATAGAAAATGATTTTATAATAAAATAATATTTCAAGCTTTTCATAAAGTTCCCCTCATCTCTCTTATAAAAGGGTACTTCCCCTTATCTTAAATTCACACCATTAAAGCCTTTTGGCTAGGAAAAACCCATCTCAAATATCCTCCCAACTACCCTTAATCCAACCAAGAGGCCTTACATAGATCAGAAATCCACCGTAAGGATTTTTTTTGTTCAAACCAAAAGGAAGCACCCGAAGAAGAGGAAATTATTTCATCACCTCCTTCAAAGTTCTTTTCTTCTTCCACTTCCTCTTTCTTTGTTTTTCCAGACTAAAATAATAACTACAATACCTTATATATATTTAGATTTTATTATAAATATGGTACAACCATATTCAGTATTCTATACATCCTATGAATGAGAAATTCACCATAAGTGTGTACGTACGGTTTACCGTCTCCACGCCATGGTGTAGTTTGTTATTCAACACTTCATTATTTGGATGGGTATGATAATGAGTATAATTAATTTAAATAATAAATATAACATTTTAATGATAATATTTATATAACATACCATCCAATTAAATTCTATTTCACCAGCAATAGAATGATATCTTCGCTTGTGCGTACGTACGACTTTCTGTATGCACGATGCGATGAGGTTCTTTTCCACATTCACCATTCAACGATGATTATACAAATATATATTATTAATAGGTATGTATTATATGACATAATAATTCTACTGAATATATATTTATATATATATATATATATACATTTATCTCATTCACTTACTTCCATTCAATACGATATAAAAATGAAAATGGCGTTTATGCGTACGTACGGCCTACTGTCGCCATAAATGGTGTTTTCCATTTCATATATATATATATATATTATACACATTTATATTATGAATATATATGATAAATAAATAATTTTTTATATTCTGTATGAAATTAAAACATGATATAAGTAATACGATCAAGAATAGCAATTTAAAACACTTACGATAAAGAAAGAGATTATTACCCGTAATGTTATTTTAAAATAGAAATTATTATTAAATTGGTGGTATAAAGCCATAAATTAATCAAGTTTGATATCATAAATATTAATACGGTTCTGGTATAATTTAATAACATACTATGGTCGTAATACATGAGGTTAAATGTACCCTCGACCAAAGGAAAGTACAATGTAAGGGTTAATTCCTTAATCTCATTATTATCTGAGATTGTTTATGTGTAAGTTTTTACTAGGACATATTTATCATCCATGTCCATGTTTCAAAAAAGTGTTTTCAAAAGGATTATTTTTAAGGTAGTATTTAACTAAAACATCATTTTAAATGTTTTAAATATTTATTCTTCTAAACCATTCTGATTAATGTCCATGTTTTCAGAACGGGTTTAAGGATTTATTTATATAGACATGAATGTTTTAAAAGGTCAATTCCATTAAAAAGTTTCAAAGTGGTCTGGGACACTTTGATTCAAAAATATATTTTAAATGGCTTCATTTTTAAATTGTGTGACTTTAAAATGATTTCCTGAAAAGGGATATTTCTCTCAAAGAGTTTTACAGATCATTATCAACTATGTCAACATCCTTTACTAAATATTATTCTTGATTGAGGTTTATTTTTTATAATAAAATGTTCCATTTTGTAATGAATGATTTATGATATGTTTGACAGTGGATGTGATAATTTTATACCATTCATGGTTTATGTTTAAAGTATCGTATTCTAGATTTAATACTAATTTTTATGTTAAGTTTCAACAATTTTCTATGAGGAATGCATTGTACATTGTATGTGATGGGTGGAGCCCGCTATAGCTCCCTGATGCATCAGAAGGTCTCATGAGACAAACTAGTGTCTCGACATATGGCCTTGAAAAAATTTATATTTATGGTCTTGGTATGAGGCCTTGAATTTTTGGTTAATATGTCCGGCATTATGCATTGCATCATTATGAGATTAGTTATTAATGTTACATGTGATTATTTTACTAGTACCATATCCATGTGAATAAGTAAATTGAATTATTTTATTTATATTTTCCATATTATGATGAGGTTTATTTTTAAAGTGCTTGTGTTTCAATTTTATACATTTCCATAATAGTTTATGATTATTTATGATAGATTCTGCTATATTGTTTATCCTTACTGAGAATCTGACCTCACCCCTTTCTTATGTTTTATTTTCCTAGGATGCCAAGAAGTATATTATGGTATATATGTCGGTTTATGCTAAGGGAATAATGTAATTCTAAATGGAATATTTATGATGTGTTGTATGTTAGAAATGGTAATATAATGTTGTTTTATGTAATATATTTTCCAAGAAATACTAAAGTGATCATTTTTTTGGACTTGATTCCTTGTAATCATGCCAATGTATTAAAATAATGCACTGCCTTCGGGCTTCTAGGATCGGGGCATTACAAGAACCTAAGAGGCACTTGCCACAACACATGCTCCCAAAGGATCTCAAGCCAAAGGGCTTGAAAAGGGGGAAGGATTTAAAATTATAGGGGAAAGACCCATGGACAGGATGTCTGGGCATTCATACGTATCCCATGGGGATGGGAATCAAGCCACATATAGTCTGGAAAATGTCGCACTGTTCAGCATACTAACACAAAGACGGTTAAATCTTGATTTTATGGTCTTATATCTCAAACCATAGATAGAAAGGTGGGAGGGAGACACATGGTTTGGTAATTTCAATACCCAATGTGAATGAGGATAGTAGGAGTCCATAACACACCATGTGCTCGCTAGATAAATTTTAGGTCGAGGGACCAAAAGTGACAGTTGGGCTAGGCTCGGGGAAAAGTGTGTGGGCATTCCAACGTATCCCATGAGGATGGAAATTAAGACATATGTAGTTCTAAAAGTAGAATGGTATGGTACCAATGCAAGGGAAAATATTGTCGTGCGGTTCTGGCCCACTAACCAAGAGAAACGACATTTGATAGATCTTGTTTTTTCTATAGGATGGATGTGTTTTTTTGTGAAGAAATAATCCTAGGATGAAGAATCCAGGAATCGAAATTAGAATCAAGTTGTATATAGGTCTTGAAAAATAGAATGGCAGAGAACTGATACCAAACATGATGTCTTCTCGAACGAGGATGCTACAATGTTGTGTCGTTTTTCCTCGTGTGCCCAGGACGACGATGTTATAGTTTAGGGTCATATGATGGGACCAACCCATGAATTTTAGCACCGTGCAATAAATATGAAACTGTTTAATGTCATGTGGGACTAGGAAATGTAGTTTAATGTCAAATGGATTGGATTAAATCAAAATAGCGAGGTCGTGAAGGGAATGAACATGGCATGGTAAAGCAAACCCGACGTGAATGAGGACAACATCCACATCACACCACACACAATTCTAGTGAAGAAACCTCTAGCCATGGGGTCAGAAAAGGTCGTATAATATGGGACTGAAATGGAAGATGAGATGTTTGGGTGTATCTATGTATCCTATAAAGATGGGAATCAAGTTGTACGCAGTTCTAAGATTGTAGTTCAGTGTCATACGAGATGACAGTCAAGAGAGACTAGCTCCTAAAATGGAGTACGTGGTGTTGTTATTGCACACATGACACAAATGAGAAAATGAGCCAATAAAAACCACAACACACAGTCCTATAAAATTTGGGGCTAGATGGACAAATATAAGAGATAATTGATGGAACCTATGCTGGACCTGAGGAAAAAATGTCTGGGCATTCCTACCTATCCCATAAATATGGGAATCGAGCTATATATAGTTCTGAAGGGGAAATTCATTTTAACATTGTGCGGTAAGGATGTGGGGAGATCTTAGTTTATGGCCGTAGATCTTGGTCCAAAGAGAGTGAGACTCTTCCAAACGGGCGTAAACATTGACCAAATCACTATGCCCTTGTGATCCACTCTCAATGTAGGAAACCGGGGCAGAGAAGGTATTCCCAACACATGGAATATGGAGAAAGGGTAAAATAGTGTGGATCCTCGAATGACGCCTCACTGTGTCTTCTCCCTCCTAACGTGCAGATGCACACTGAGGGATAACACCAAGAGTATTGAAATTATACTGGAACATGATGGAGTGGAAAAAGGTTTAAATCATGCAACTACTATTCAGGGGTTAATGGGGGTGACGTGATGATGTATGATAACTGTTGAACATGTCAGGAACACAACATCCTTATCATGGGACATGTAATGAGAAAAAATAAATGATAATCGACCGTTGACCATATTTTCAATGTGCTATTTATATCAAATTGTTTTCCAAATACCTCAGATACATTGGCTCGAGATGGTAGGAGAGACAGGGGGCCTTTCATCCATGCCATTCAGGGGTTCATTCAAATGTGAATGATGATGAAAGCCCAAATAAAGGGGAACATGATATTTGAAAATGGGTGACAACATGTCCATGTAGAATCCAACATTCTTGGTCCTGAACCAGAGTGCTCTAGGGTATGTTGGAGAACCGCCAAATAGTGGGAGGTACATGGAGTTATTTTTACAAACTCGACATGAATGAGGACCTGAACCCATACCATACCATGTATCCTCCCTCTTGGAAGACTTAGGACATGGGGATAGGGAGATGAGGTTTTTAAGAATCATGGCTGGACCTGAACACCAAACATTCGAGCGTTCCTACGTATCCTATGGGGAAAGAATCAAGCCACACGTAGTTCTGAAAGATAGCATGAAATTAAAAATCTTGCAGCAAGGATGAATATATGAGGGGGGAATCTTGATGAGGAATGTGTATGGAGTGGAGAATAACCTGATGTGAATGGGGGAATAAGCTGACATATGCCACACCATGAATACTTCCTAGAGAGAATTCGGGTGAAAAGGCTGAGAGAAAGAACAAATGGACCAAGGCTGGACCTGAAGAAAAAAATATATGAGCTTTCCTACGTATCCCATGAGGATGAGAATCAAGGTATACATAGTTCTTAATATTTTGTGCAGTTTAGTGTCATACGTCAAGGACATATATAGGGGAGGTGTCTCAAGGTGATATATGTTGCGCGACAAAGTTATCCCAATGTGAAGGAGGACGTAGAGTCCAGGCCACACCATAAAATCATATGTGAGAACTCGGGCCAGGAAGGATGAAAAGGCTGAGGGACTGGAGGCTGGGCCGCAGACATGATGTCCTGGCTAGTTTGCAGTTTATTGTCATGGAGGATGAGTGTTGAGTAGTTTTAATTCCTTTAGTTTGGATGGATCATGCAGTTTAAATTCATGCGGTGAGGATAGTGGTTATCTTAGTTTAAGTTCATAGAGTTGGACCATGGTCATGAGGCCCTTTATGGGGGGTATGGCCTTACTAATGCTCATAATCCCACGTGATCAATGCTCGGAGTGAGAAACAAGGAATGGGATCAGGTTCTACCTAGTATATAAGGGTACAATAATAAAGGAAAGAGATCGGGAGGGGTTGATCCCACCTATACCAACATCCTCCCTTGAGGAACACTAACCTCTAAAGGGATAATAGGACAAAAAACAAACATTACATCCAGTATTTGGAATGTATGGGTGCAGTGAAAACAATGGAGGATGGCTATTGACCATGTTTGAAACACAACCTCCATATCGTGTGATCTGAAAATGGGAACGAAAAAATGGTTTTCGACCACTGACCATATTTGCAACATGGGACTTGTATCAAATTGTTGTCTAGAATCTTTATGGATGTTGGCCTAAAATGGTAGGAGAGCCCTAGGGTTTAGCATCTATTCTATTTGTGGGTCCTTGCGGATATAAGAGGTAGTGGAAAAACCCAAATGATGCGATACAAAGAGTGTGAAGATGCCCATGTAGTTTAACATCATGTGGAAAGGATGATGGATGTGGGGCTCTCTAGGGAGAGGGACACATGGTGTAGTTGTGATAAACCTGACATGAACGAGGAAATGAGCCCATACCACACCATGAGTTTTGAGAAGAATTCGGGCCAAGGGGCTTGACCAAAGGGGAGATGTTAAAGTTTGGGGCTAGTCATGCAGACCAAATATTAGGGCAATCCAACAAATCCTAAAAGGATGTGAATCAAGACATATGTAGTTCTGAAAGGGACATACAGTTTAACGTCATGTGGTAAGTATGTAGATAGAATATAATAATAGGAGTGGAACATTGTGAGACCATCGTAAACCCAGCACCGATGGGGCCAAAGAAGTCTACCCGATATTGTGTGCAATTCGCCAAGGGAACTACACCCAGGGTTGTAGTAAAAGAGAGGAATTTAGGGGCTGGATTCTAAGATGATGTGTCTGATTATTCCTATATATCCCATGTGGATGGGAATCAAGCTATACATAGTTATCAAAAATTCTATTTAGTTTAACACCATGAAGCAAGGACATGACAATTTAAGGTCAAGTGGGACTAGATACAGCTTAACGTCCTGAATGATGACATATAATTTAATTTCATGCAAGACGGGTTTCGAGTAGTTTTACATCTTTTAGCTCAGATGAATCACAAAATTTAACATCATGCGGTAAATACATCACAGTTTATGGTCACGTAGGACTAGATAGATCTTAGTTTATGGTTATAGATCTTGATCTATTTTGTATTTTGTCATCATGTGGGATGAAAAAGTAGTTTAATTTTATGTAGGACGTAAGAATTTAAGGTCATGAAGGACTATTTCTTGATCAGGAGAAGTATTTCTTGAGGAATCTTGAAATGGTAGGAGGTGTTACACACTATCCATCCATGGTAACTATAGAGTATGCACCATTGGGGTAAACCTTATGAATGATGTAAGGTACTTACCATTTGGGATCCAATTTGGGTGGTTTCCTACCATGTATCAGTGGTGTTCTTAGGTCCAACACCATGTCACCTTGTAAGAAAGAACAGTGGTGAACTTTCTTTTTAAAATCTTTGGCTATCTTGTTCTAATGCCTCTCCAGATTGTGCAGGTCACAAAGCCTTTTCTCGTCAGGTACTTCCAGTTCATCCAGACGGATTTCTGCCACCTTTTATGGTGTTTTTTGATTGTATACATCTTCATGCAATAAAGGAAGCTAAATTTCTATGGGAAGGTCTTCCTTCTTTCTATACACCAAGGAATATGGGGTCACCCGAGTGAAATTTCAGGTTATTGTCTGATAGGCCCAGAGAGCGTTGTGGAGTTTATCTGGCCAAATCTTTTAATTATGAACAAAAATCTTTTGTAGGATATTAGAGAGGGTTTTTTAATGCCTTTATCTACCCATTTTCCTAAGCATGATAGAGGGAGGTATGGCTTGAACAGATGTTGTACTTGGCTTACAACGTCTTCAGTTTGGCCGATCGGAAGTTGGTTCCATTATTTGTGAGGATTGCGTGAGGGAATCCAAACCTGGAGATGATATTGAAGCTCACAAATTCAATGATCAAATATTCCTTGACCTCCTTGAGAGGAACTACCTCTGCCCACATAGAAAATAAATCTGTAGCAGTCAGGATGAACCTATACCTACGAGCTGTCGCAGGTAGATAAGGTTCCACAACATCGAGTCCCCAGAATGAAAAGGAACAAGAGTACTTTGTAGTGTTAATAGATTGTGGCGGATGATGAAAAAAATTATCATGGACTTACCATGAATGGAACCTATTAGAAAACTCAATACAGTCATGGATCATGGAGGGCCAAAAATCCCCCAACCTCCAGATCTGGTGAGATAGTTTTGGCCAGGTCTGATGAGCCTCACAAGAACCTTCTTACACCTCCTGTATGACCTAAGAAATCACACCTATGTGTATCCAATGGAGTATAACCCCATAAACACCACATTTTTATAGGATATTCTCTTGAATTGACCACATTGGAGGGTAAATAATAATGGTCGGCAACAGATTCGTTCAAACTCGGCTTGATCTTCAAGGAGATTTTCGTGCTAAAGATACTCGATAAAAGGGTTCTTCCATTTGGTAGTTACCTCCAGCACTACAGAAGGGGTACTTGGGGGTTCTAATGTGGAGGCATCAATGGTAAGGTTGATTAAGTGTGGGCTATCATCGTCGTCTGGAGTGAAAACAGTGAAAAATCTCAAGTGCGCCAGATGAATAATCAAATCATCCTAGATGGGTTCTGCAATAGATGCAGCCAGGCCAAGTAAGGCATCAGATCGATCGTTCTATGAATGAGGGGCATGAGTAAACTATGGATGACATGCGAATGGGGCCATCAACTCGAGGGTACGTTCTAATAGTGGTATGAGCTTTGTCTTCCTAACGACATAGTCAACGTTCATCTATTTGATGACCAGTTCAGAGGCGCCTTCACATGTATGTGGGGAACATCAATCTCGAGAGCCAGCTCAATACGTATGATGAGAGCCTAGTACTCTACCTCATTTTTGGTACAACCTTCTAACAACAGGAATGAATATGGAAGAACATCCAGTGCTGGCATAATGAAGAAGATACACAGGCCCACCCTGTTGAGTCTGGGGTCATTGAGTCTTCTGTCGATAGGGCTTTTGGAAGAACCCTCAAAGTTAATTTTCCAATACGGAATGGATTGGGCTACATAGAATATTGCCTCATTATGAAAATCAAGATCCAGGGACTGGTCTGAGGGAGCTGGATATGTGACAAGGAAGTCTACCAACACCTATCCCTTGATAGCCTTATGGGGGACAAACATGATGTCAAACTACTGGAGGATCACTGCCCATTGACCTAAATGGCCTATCAAGGAATATCTGGTCTATCTATATATTATGATTCTACAAGTAGTCTCAAATTTTTTGCATTGTGAATACCAACACAAGGTTTCTTATCTCGATAGAGGAATATCTGGTCTCTATAGCGAGGAGCATGTGGCTGATATAGTACAGACTATTATCTATTACTATATTTTTCTTCTGGGAAATAAGGGATCTGAAAGATCATTCCAAATAAGTCACGTAAAGGAACAATGGATTTCTAGAAACAGTCGGCATCAAAACCAAAGGCTATAACAGATATTTCTATATTTCCTTGAAAGCAGTCTGACATTCCTCATCCCACTAATAATCAACGTGCTTTTTCATGATCTAGGAAAATGGCTTACACATTCCAGCCAGATTCACAATTAATCGATGTATGTAGTTAAAGTGTACTTGGAGGCCTTGAAGCTCTCGAATGTTTCTCAGGGGAGACAGATGACTTATTTCTTTGATCTTCTCCGAAATTATCTCAATGCCTATGTATCTGACAACAAATTCGATAAACATTTTAGAAGTGACCTCAAAGGCACATTTCAAGGGGTTCATCTTCAGATGGCGGGAACGGAGGAAGCCAAAATATTTCTCGGGATCTTTGTTATGGTCATGGAACTGGAATTATTTTACCACCAAATCATCCATGTAGAAATACACCAATATCCTTAGGATCGGTTTAAATATATGATGCATGGCACGGTGATCAGTGGAACCTTTATTCTATAGACCCAAGGGAATTACATGGTAACAAAAAGTACATCGTGGTGCCTGAAAGGCCATAGAAACTTCATCCTTGGGGGCCATTCTGATTTGGTTATATCAAGAGTACCCATCTTTGAAATAAAGAGACTAAAACCCAGTAGTCAGCTCTGTAACATGAAGGGGAAATTCAACCTTCAGACAGTGACGGTTGATATCCTAAAAGTCGATGCAGACTCTAATATGTCTGTTCCTCTTCCTGATATGCACAATGTTGGCCAACCATCTGGGGTACTAAACAACTTTTATAATTTTGGATCTAATGACCTTATCAACCTCAGCCTCGACCATGGCACCGTGAGAAAGGGTGCATCATTCTGGGAGGTTGTTTGAACCCACAATGATTCGCTGGAAGACCAAGGCAGTGGATGATGACCTAAGGATATAGTCTGGGCATCTCATCATAAATCAAGGAGAATACATCATGATGATGCTTTAGGATTTCCATGTATTGTTTTTTCCCTTCCACAGGCATAACGACACTAATCAATGTGGGTTTTGGATCTTCCTTGCTACCGAGGTTCACCTGTACCAATTCATCGACCGTGGTTGAGAAAACTTATTCAAAATTAGGAGCGGTATCCTCTTAATTCTCTTCTTCACTTATGGAGGAGGGATCCTCCACAGGAGGTGACTCTTCTGAGTTGACAGATCCTAAAAGGCCATTGGGGCCAGCCAAAGTAGTGATGGACATTGCATCAGTGAGTGTTTTGTGCTACATACATAATTGAGGATGTTGATGTGATTAAATTTTTTTTAAATTTTTTTTGGGTTGTTTAACGTGAGTGTTGTGTGCTACATACATAATTGAATAAAATGTTCCTTTATTATATTTTAATGATGTTACATTTGGATTTTTGATTTGGTGTTAATTGTTTTATCATGATTCATAGGAAAACATATGGATTGAAAGTAAAGGTCCGAAGAGGTGTTATAAAGGTTTTGAAAAGGTTGGATGAAATTAAGGTGTTTGTTCAAATAGGGGAATGAATTGTTTGGAATACCAGTTGAGAATAAAAATATGGGAAGTTCATTGGGGAATGGGTAAGGTTCTAAAATAAAAAAATATAGGATCTAGTATTGTTCCTTAATCTTAGAGGATGATTTAAGGCTGATAAGAACATAATCGACAATGGTCATCAGAGTTCTAAAAAAGGTGAATATGAATGCTCATTGTACATTTTAGGGTTTAAAATTAAAAAATTTATATAGATACAGTAGATCATGATGGGACTCTATACTAAGTTCATTGATTATTTTATTTTAAAACCCAAGAAATATAATTTAGTAGAAAATATAAGTGACTGTTTCATGGAATGATCCATCACAAAAATAAATCTGGAATCATTTAAGATAATCATTATAGGGTATCGTCCTGACATTGTTGAACCCTATTATGGTTATGTTTCATCCTTATTTTCACTCAAAAATCATTATGGTGTGAAAAAACGAAAGCATTACATGATTAAGTTATTCCCCTTCTAAATGATTTCTCATGTTGTTGGAATGTGGCTTGATTCCGACCCTGGGAAAGTTATATTTTTTTCTTATTTCTAACTTATTTGTCCCATTGTGTTGTGATCAATTCAACTTACATAGTGATTTATATTGTCCAGGTAAGTTTTATGGTTTGGGGCATGTGGCTGTTCCATGGTATGCTTCTTATAATTATAATTCTTCTTTTTGAGATACCCTTGATCTACATTTCCATGTCTTATACTAAAAGCATATTCTCTAAAATAGGGTTAATAATAATTAAAGAGACCCAGACTTAACCATCCATTATTAAAATATCAGAAAAAATATTAACTAAATTATATTTTAAGAGCCTTTTAGTTTCAAATTGTTGTAGAATTAAGAACATTATTTAACTAAAAAATCTATATTGTTCCCATAAAATGGATATTGTTTTCACTAAACCAAGGATTATTTATTTTAAAATAATTTTTCAGTATTTTACATGAAATTATACACACACCCACCATTTTTGAGTAAAGTTATCATAGAGGCTCTTATATTTTATAAAAAGGATTTTAAATAGCTAGAATGTAGGAAACATATAAAAATACCTATGAAGAATGGGAAAAAGTTCATTAGGGAGAGTGTTAAAAGAGATACATGCTTTTTCATGCACGCCCTGGTTTTCAAGCGCATCATCAAGTGCATTAGCTTCACGAAAAAACATGCTTGATGATGTAGCACATTTATGAAATGTGATTTAGTAAATTGATCCATTTTTCTATCAGTTTCTAAGAGATTTGAACTTTCCCAGTTCTAATAGATTGGACAATTGTTGTTGAGTCAGATTCGAACCAGATATTGTTCTACTTTCATTGCTTTGAAGTGTTGATTCCATTTATCATCCCATTCATTTCGGTTTCCAATGTTGTATCCATGTCATTAGATCCAAAATGACCTTTTATAACTTCCCTAGAATAGTCCATTAAGATGAAACTGTATCCTAATAGCTCAAGATTTCCCCTCGAGTATCCATCTGAATTACATTTTATTTAACCATCGAAAGGGGGATACCAGAAAAATTCAATAGTTTTGTGTGTAAGAGGATAGTTTTCAAGAATCCTTACACGTCTTATGATTGTAATGTTTTTCACTTATTATAGTCTTCACTATGAAGAGAGTTGGCATGATGAACTGCCATTATAATTTTAGTGAGGGTTTCATTGATGCTGAACAGAGTCTAATGATGAATGGTCTTATTGTGGGCTTTCCAAATGACATGCATAAGCTCAATGTAGGCTTGCTAGAATATATTGGCTAGATGCCTTGACAACTGCATGTTAATCATCTTGGGAATAAATTCCTTAAGATTTTTTAATTTTGATGGCAAAACATAAAGAATAAGAAAAATGGATTTTCGTAATTAATATTTGATTTTAAAGAAAAGAAATAATTGGTCCACATTTTCACAGTGTTTTTTTCTCAAGGGAACACCTTGTACGAAGTGATATGCCTACGTACTTCCGATTAGAATCAATAGGGATCTTTTTTAAGGATAACCTCTATAAGAGGGTGAAACTAGATTGTGAAAACACTTTTTATTCAAATTACTAATCCACTACCATGAACCCCAGATCCTGTGATCATAAAAAACCTTAGAGTCAAATTTCCCATTTGAATCTAGCTCCTAAATTAGCTTGGATTTATGCTTTAATAAGGTATATGCTAAAACCACCTATTTGATATTTTCTGGTATAAAATAAATATTGTTATGTTGACCCTTAATGGTGATGATGTAATCAATATTATAATCCATATAGTCAATACATCCCATGAGAGGAACTCCAGTCTAGTAATTTGACCAAAACTTGAGATAAGTGTTGGCACTGACCAACCATTGATCATTCTCAAGTATATTGTGTAATGCAGCTTTGAGCTTAGGACCAACTGAGGATTCCTAGTAGCCACTATTTTTTTTGTTTTTAGTTTAATGAAGAACATAGATTTGATAAAATAAAAGGATTATGAGTTTCTGTTGATAATCCTCTATATGAATTGGGCTTTAAGGGACTGTTTGAATAGAGAAAGTTTTTTAATTCCTAGAGCACCAAGGGGATGTGTTATTAAGCTTTTCTTCCATGATACTCTGATTATCATTAATTCCCATACACTCCCACTCCATCAAAAGTATTCTTATAAATTTTTTGATAGTTTTAATGACTGAGGTAGGCCATGATTATACCATGAAAGAGTAAAACATTTTTGAGACAATTAAATGCCTAACAAGACTCACCCTTCCATCCATTAAGAGATATTTTCCATTCCATGTGGTTAAAGTTGTTCTAATGTGACTCCTAATAATGAGGAAATAACTAGAATGGGTTCTTCCCCAAAATCTTTGAATGCCAATATAGGTAATGGAGAAATATCCCTCCCTTATTACCAAGTTACCAATCATTGTATTCTTTCTAGATCATGAAATATCTTTACCAAAATAAATGAATGAATTTTTCCAACTCACTTCCTGACCAAATATTTATTCATAATGGAGAAGGACCTTCTTGAAATTATTGATATTACTCCTATAACCCTAAGTGAAAAAATGACATCATCAGCCAAAAAGAGATGATATGGGTCTGAAATACCTCATTCTTCCCTAATAGTTCTCAAATCACCATTGTTTATCATATGGAGAAAGAGTATGCTAAGGTATTTCTCTCCAATTGAAAAATATTATCATAAAGTGGGTCTCTCTGACTAACCCCTCTTGAACACATGATGTAACCTTTCAAGGATCAATTAATTAGAATAGAGATTAGGGAAGAGCCAATAATATCCCTTATCCATCCAATAAAGTTTTAATTGAATCCAAAACACATTAGAACATTACAGATAAAACCCCAATCCATATTTTCAAATTCTTTTTTTATGTCAAGATTGTGTGCAATAATTCACCCCCCCTTGTAGGTTTTATAGGAATATTTACATATTATGAGGTGGTGATTATGATTTCCAAGACATTTATTCTTTTAAAAAATCCCAATTGATTCATAGAAATAATTTTGGTTGAGATCCCAGCAAGTATATTGGCCAAAATCCACGTATTGATTTTATGTATTATGTTGACAAGACAAACTAGTCTGTATTGGGTGATCTCACTTGTATTCTTGTCCTTTGGGATGATATAAATAAATTGCTCATTAAATCCTTGAGTGGAGGACCCACCCTTAAAAAATTTTATAACCAGGTTGAAAACAAAAAATAGAATGATTTCACAAAAGTTCTGGAAGGAGTGATTGGTGAAACCATCTGGTCAAGGCGAGCTTCCCTTGTTATGTCCAAATATATATTCTTTTATTTCAATGTATAGTGTTTTGTATGTGAGAAGCAGGTTATCAGCCTTAGTGTCTTGATTTGGAAAGATACCTTATCTAAGATCTACATTCATTGATAGTCCGTTGAAGAGATACTTATAAAAGGTAAAAATGTGACTCACGAGAGCTAGCCTTTCATTAAAAATTTGATATCCATATTTTAGAAGGGAAAGAGGCTTATTTTCCCATTTAACTCTTTAAATGGAGTTGAAGAACTTAAATTTCATGTCCCTGTAACTAATTCATTTCAATTTGAATAATTATTTTTGGATGCTTCCTTTAAGTCAGATAAGATTTTAAAGTTTCATAGACATCTATTCCTCTAGAGTGGCCCCTGCATGAAATTTTTTCATTGTGACATCCCCTTGAATGTAGTTGAGGGAGCTTCAACAACAATTACCCATGGGGAAAATGATAAGAAGATTCATTAAAAACATTTTAATAAAAGTCAAAGATAATGAAAAATTATATTGAAAACATTTAACTATATGGAAGACCATTCATAAAGCATTATATAGTATACTGAAATGGTAAAAAAGAATATAAAATATCAAAATTCTAAAAATTCAACTCCACTTACAAGATTCATTTTTATTGAATTATGCTCCAAAGGGTTTGAAAGGGTAATAAGATATTTGATCTCTAAAATTGACTAGTGTAGAAGAAAGTAAATGGATTTTTAAGGATAACCAATGGTGTTATATTGGTTTTGCAGAAAATCATAGGCACCACTATCTAGTTATTGGGGTCCACCCGCTAGATGGTTGGGTTCTATTGAATAAATGGTCATTTGGGAAGATCCCTGGTGATAATTCCTTGCACATAGGATATCTTGTTATTCTCATTAGCTCTTCAGTGGGGCATGGATGATTGTGTGTTAAATTGACCACATGGATTTTAATTACAGAAATTTCTCATCTTTAATTAAAACCCTAAAATTATCCCAGAAACCCTATTTCTAACCTAATATATTCTCACATAACTATGTAACTCTCCCTTTCACCTTTGTATTGCATTTCAATGTTAAATATATCTGGTTATGCTAGATCGGTAAGTTTTCTCTATGTATATTGATAATTCATATTCATTGTTGAGAGATGTCAATGGATCTATAATAGATATATGAATTCCATGTGGATAAAATGATGATTTCTTCCCCCATTCATAGATTGGTGAAATATCTGACATGTTCACATTGTCTCTGGATCGGAGAAAGATCCAACTTCAACAAAATGCATCTTATGAGTAGCTGATTATGGATCTTCTTCCTAGCCTTATCCATGATGGAAAATTGATTACAGTACTGTAATCTATTTGCATGATATATTTTATCCTTTTATATATAATGTAATATTGATAATGTTTTGGTATGTTGATGGGGGATTCAACATGTCAATGACATCCCCATGATTAGAGTTAGATATCCCATGAAGCATGGATGTTTCAATCTATGTTATCCAAGATTGATCATGTTGAGGCATTTTTCTTCTTGATTATCATATTTGATCTCTATTCTGATGATGGGTTCATGGTGGATCAATGTCCATTGTCTAGATATGAGATTATTTTCTATATTTAATAGGGAATTTCATGAACCATTCATTGATCAGAAATCGATATAGTGAATTGACATCCTTTTCTTTCCCATGTCCCATAACTAGATACATTGATGGACTCTAGAAGGTATGTGAATCTAGAACTAACCTTATTTGTATATAATCCCTCTACCTATCTCCCATAAAACTCTTATTTGATGAACCAGAATTCGACATAGGAATCCTTGATGTGTGAACTAGTTTACCTAGGTGCACTACATTATTTTTTATTTGATCCTTTGATGAATATTGGTGTAAATTATCAACAATATTGAATTAATAAATTACTTACCAAATAGGGATGTTGTGTACTCTAGTTTCCTTAATATTGTTCTCATGTTAGCAAAACCTATTTTTCATACCTGATAGTGATATCGTGTGCATGGATGTATATATCATGAGACTCATATATGAATTTTTTATTCAATGATTATGATTATGTCACTTGTTATACATATTTGAATTTGATCACATGTATTTTTATGTTGTTTCTGATTCTCATGATTCAATTTTATATTTTACATTTGAATGATATTCCTAGTTATATGTAATTATAATTCCCTTAGAGGTATTATAATTGTTTTTCGTGATAGGTGGAAGATTGGTGCATTGTTATCCCTTAGAGGGGGAGTGCATATGACATGTGATGATGAAAAAGATGAACCCAAACATTGGGTAGGGTCCTAGATACCATTAGGATAGACCCATGGAAGTGAAATTGGGGGTATGATGGCCTTGTGAAATAACATAATGAATATATAGGGTACGGTGACCTTGAGACCCAACCTATGATGGAGGTATGTTGAGAAGACATGTGGCCCTATCTGATACAGTTCCATGAGACTGATAAGAGATATATATTGACCGGTATTTTTTTATATCTTGTTCACATACAACTACTTTATGATTATCCTTCCAGAATAGAGCTGAGGTATGTATGTTCAAAGATCATTGTGGATTGGTTTTCACATGAGTGCTCAAAATGTAATTTTTTATTATTGCTTTCACCTTTATGTATATTATGACATAGATATATTATACAAGATGAAACATTTTAAGGATGTATTGATGGTGTGATACAGGGTTTTATTGATCACAACCAATATGAAAACCATGATGTTCGTTCAGAATTCATGATTTGGGATCAAGTAAGAGGAAAGGGTCCCATAAAAAAATATAGAACAATGGGGAGTGGAGATGGTAGTAGTATCGGCATATAATCCTGAGGATTTATTTAATGTTTCCTTTATTTAGCTTATTATAATTTTTATACTCTAGTTTGGATTTCAACATTGGATTCCTGGTTATTTATTTGTATAACACGGGTTCCAGTTTTTATTTAATTATATCACTTATTCTTTTACCTGTTATTTTTATTGTCATATTTTATTTATAATTGTGGTGTATTTCAATTATTTTTGAAGGCATAGTCTCCCCATAGACATTTCTCGGACCCTCGTTGCTAGTTAGTAGCCTCTTGAAAATGGGGAGGCATGTAGGAGGTCTTGAGGCTTTCGGGTTCAGACCCAATGTTTTGGGTCTGGGTATTATAGAATGGTATCAGTTCTTGACCTTACTATATTTCCATTTTTATAACCAGGGACGTGGTATAAAGGTGAAAGGATGTGTGGAACTTAGGTAAGGAAGTTTCATTATGCATGGACAGCTCAGGTGTAATGAACCATTAAGATTCCATTGATAGGATTGATGTTACCTTTTATGGGATTTGGGTTTGTTCATTCAAAATGAGTAGGAATGTAGGATCACACACCATATATATATATATATTGAGTACTTCATAATATTTCTTTAATTATATGCCATGATTTAGGTTATATATTTAAGATATACATGTATTCTCAATTCAATTATATATTTGATTTGTATGTTTCTATTATATGTTTACAGTATAATTAATTTTTCAAATATGAGAATGGTATACACACACACAAACACACACAAACACACACACACACAAACATATATATATATATATATATATTATAGGGACTAATGTTCATGTATAGAGAACCTTGGGTAGTTTTAGAAAGAAAATACCATGGGATATGTGTATCCTCCTAGTTGAACAATTGTATGATATCATAGAATGATTAGGATCTATCTTAAGGACTTCATGTGTTTAAATGTTGATTTGTAATCATATAAAAAATGGAACCTTAGAGTTTCTTGAGTGATCCCTTTAGGTAAGACGCAAGAGTTCCACTATAGGTTGTGTAGGTGGATGCAAGCAATCCGGCTCCCACACCTACACTTAAGGACCATGAGTTGGTGCCACTTCAACCTAGAGTATTTCTATTTGTACCTTCCCATGGAAGAATATTAGAGTGGATCATGGTTGAATATACCCATGAAATATGACACTTGTATGTTCCATCCATCCAGAGTACTAGGGAACCATAGGATGTTGATAGCTGATTGGAAATCATTTAGTGAATATTTGAATTGATCGAGACACTGAATGACCAATGGGTAAAGATAGTTGAGTTTATATTTCAAGGACCTTCTAATTGAATGTGGGGAGACATGGGACAAACTAGAAGATATGAGTGTCTTTATTAGGATGCCTCCTTCAACATATTCTTTGTGGAATTATTTCCCTTCATGTTGAGGATGAATCATGCTTATGAATTCTGAGGGCTTCAATAGGGGTCCATGACCATATCTACATACTCCACTAATTTTAATAAATTACCTTTTTTTATTATATGTTGGATATAAATGAGGAATAAAAGGACAATAATTTTTATATTATTCATCTTCTTGATACTAGATAGAAGAATAGGAGTTTTTAACTAACTATATACATGGGGGTTATCTGCAAGGAATTGACTATTGAGATAGACAGAAAGGTGTATGGAGTAGTTTGTCTTCTTCTACCATTCAATAATCATGCGTGAGGACCTTAAAAAACTTCACCGAGTGTCTATCTTGGTTGTAATAATATTAATACTGAGCACATTTATTGAGGTTGTGGTAATTAGTAGTAGTATAGTACGGCTTCTTCATCCCCATCAAGAGGAGTTGGATAGTTCTTAAACAATGGGAAGGTCAGACGTTATCCCAGGTTTTGCATAGTACACAAAAGATAGTGTCAAAATTGTTCCAAGAATGGGAATCTCAAGTTATTATACTCAATATCTATGTGTTCTAGTTTTAATTGGGTTTTAGATAGATGTGATCCATGACCAAGGGATCCTTCTAGGATTTGCAGAAGTAGGCTCAAAAGATGGTGACTCAGGTGTGTTAGTCACCTCCGGGTTAGGAATACAAATCTGAGGAATGTATAGTTTATATATTGGATAAGGTTCCAAAACATGGTGGAAAGGGACTATGTACTATTGGAGTCATGGCCTTGATCACTTCTATGATGTCTACTTGTTTTTCTCATATCATTGTTTTCCATTCCTTTAAATTTTTCACAATTTATTTCAGGGTTGACTTATCTGTCATGTTCTCTTTTGAGTTTGTTTCCCTTGAAATATCATCTAGAAAGAAGGTGGACCATATTGAGAAATACCTTGAGTGTCCCATAGTGGTGTCAAGTTTTGTAAAACTGTGGGAGTTCGTGATTCTAGATATGGTGATTCTTGATGTGATTATTAGCAAGGACTAGACCACCATATTTTTTAACACACATTGATTTCTATTGGTTATGGGAATCATTTATATAATAAAAGGAATATAATTTAATGATGATCTTTGAGTTGGAGTATATATATTGGGTTCAAAAATGAGATAACTTGAGATGATTATATCATATATTATTGGTTGGGATCATTCTGCATGAATAGTGGTAGCCCTCTCATATTTTCCACTAGTTATGGATATGTATTAGGATTTATTCTAAGATTAATTTACAAGTATTTCCCTTTACAAATGAGTTGAGTTCAAGATAAAACTCATTCTAGGTGCATAAACCATTTTGATACCCATCTATCATATGGAACAGATCAAGTGTAAGGAGTTAAAAGTACAACTCAAGGACTTGGAATAGAATATTTTTATCTTGATAAGTGCATCACTATGGGGTGAACCTATTTTGTTACCCTATAAGGTGGATAATAGTCTCCAACTCTATGTAGATTAACTATATTTTAATTTTTTTATCATGATGAATTGGTGAACTTTTCCTAGGATAAATGATATATTTGATCATTTTTGGGGATCCTTGTGGTTCTCCAAGATTAATCATTATTAGGGATATCACCGGTTATAGGTTAAAGAATAGTATGTTCAAAATATTTGATATATTAGTAGGTATGTTCCATAAAAGTACTTGGTTATGCTTTTCGAACTGACAAATACACTGACATTGTTCATGGATCTCATGAACAATATCTTATACCCAGATCATGCCTAATTCTTCATGGTGTCCATTGATAATATCCTTATTTACACACTACCCCTAGAGAATCATGTCATGCATCTCAAGATAGTACTAATTATAATTTGAGAAAATAAGCTTTATGTGTAGCTGTCTAAGTTTCCCTTCTAAATTCATGTGGTGTAGTTATTGGGGTTTGTGGTTTCTGAGATCGGAATATCTATGAATCCAAATAAAGTAGAGGTAGTGATATCCTAGGAATTTGGTTTCTAATTAAGAAAGGGGTGATGTTTTAGGGGCCAGATTAGTGTGTGAAGGAATTTATTTATCTAAAGAGATAGTTGAATATTTCTATAGTGTTGATTCTTCTTGATCTTAGGATTGGATGTGTCATATATGGCGATGCATCAAGGGTTAATTTTGGGGAATTACTTATATATATTTATTTTTAAGTATATTATGGGCAATCTTAGCTATGTCCACATTAGTGGAACTATCCTAACCATGATATGGACCTAGTAGGTTTGGAATATCATTTGAAGGGTTTTTGGCACTATCTATTTAATGAGAGGTTTATATTTTATATATACAATAAGAACCGTTGCTATATCTCTCATATTAGGATCTGAATTTGAGGTAGTGGAACTAGGTAGAGTAACTATAACCATTCTATTTTGAGTTGGCGTATCCATTGGGTTGAGGTAATGATATTGTAGATACTCTTAGCTATAAGATTTCGGTTTCTTAGGATCTTGTCGAATGGCATTTAGGATAACAGTAGCACTTGGTAAAAATATTTATTGGTTGAAGGATGGGTGATTTCATTGACCAATGATTGATCACATGTTCCCCATTAGTGATCACATCTTCATTAGTATACATGGTTATGGATAAGAAGCAATATAACCCAATGTGTACACTAATGTAGAAATAAAGAGCAGGTTGTTATTCGATACCTAGGATGTCATTGGATGACGATGATGTGATCCTAGTACATGGAAGAGTTAGAGTCCCTTTTTCAATTAGGAATGATATTATGTGATATTTTTATTCCTCAAAGTGGGTGGAACATATTATATAAATAAATATGTACCATTCAATTAGGCGGTAGTATTGGTCATCAGAGATGAGGAGGGACATTTCTTGAATCATTTCTCAATGCATTTCCTACTTGAGAAAAAAGGTCAAATAATATCATCCAAGTTTTTTTATCCAACCAATTCTTATTCCCATGTGAAAGTGGGAAGGAATCATAATGGAAATTGTGATAGGGTTAACTAGGACCTTGAGGAGCTGCGACATTGTGTGTTTTATTGTGGTTTGTATCACTACAGTTTCCTATTTTCTATCAATATATTAGATAAATTCCAAAGATAACTTTGAAAAGTTTTATATCTGTTAGATAGTGTGCTTACATGGATTTTATTTATCATTGTATCTAAAACATACACATCTTTTACATAACATATATTTTTGGGTTTTCATAACTCTTTAGGGACTCAACTGAGATTGAGAATAATGGACAATCCCTAAAAATATAGATAGTAAGTTATGAAAATTAAAATAATGGAGGGTGTGCTCTGGGACTGAATTTTGATATTTAGAGGATTTTGTTATGATCATATAGCTTTGGATGAGTTCAAATAGAACTCTAGTTTCTAGGATTGATTTATATGGAACATTTTGAGGATCCTTATGTTTTTTCTTATTGATTACTACATTATTGGAACAAGGTTGGTGAGAAAGTAGTTATGGGGTCCAGTATGGTACAAGATACGTCTAAGAGAGTGAATGTGATTTAAAATAGGTTCATCATAAATCAAAGTAGACTTGAATCTTATTCCAATAGAAGGAGGATAGATTTTTAGTTTTCAATAAGTTACTTGGTCTATCTATGAGTGACCCCTTGGTTAGTTTAGAAATGTTTGAGAATTCAATATGCTAACCGTGTGATATGTTGGACCCTTTGAGATCATTGAGAATATTGAAAAAGAATTATACCATCTGGATATTGTTTTTTACTACCAAGGTATGCATGATTTGTTTCATGTGTCTCAACTCTAAAGATATATGCCCAGTCCCATGTATATCAATGAATTTGAGGATGTTGAGTTAGATCCAAAAATATTGTACATGGGGAACCTGATGTAAATTGTTGTCTAAAAAGAGAAATAACTACGACGGAAGAAAAACACACCTTTTCAAATTAAGTGGAATCATGGATATATCCTAGAGGATACATGGGAGAGGGAGGTTGATCTTCAGGCTAAATGGATCGATTTTTTGAGTCAAAAAGTTGATGTTACTTTTCAAGTATGAGAAGTCGTTAGAGGGAAAGAATTGTGACATCCTTTTTAAATTGAACGTAAGATACGTTTTAAGTTTGTTAAATTATCTATTTATATATTATTTCATATATATATATTGTTGTTTGGTGGTGGGGTTTTAGTGAAATATTTTGAGGAATTTAAGGTTGTTAGGTGACTTAAGGCTAGGATGAGTGGTGGCTATAAACTACGATGGGATAGCTAGTGGGATTCCACCAGAAATAAGATGGCGTTACAATGGCTCTTAAAAACTACAGACTCATCCAATAAGATAGGGGTGATGAAATATCCTATCCAGTTCTAGATCACACATCATCCATCCATGATCAAGAAACATGCTAGTCGGTGGATCCAATATGAGTGTGAATTCAATGTACTCCACATCATTTAATTATACTCATTTTTTTACTTCTTATTTATTACCTAAATATGACTCTAACCAACCTATTTATAATATAATACATTCCCCATTCACTATTATTCTATCTCATTCATTTCCCCTTGTACTTTCATCATTGGATCAATCCAGTGATGAAATATCAATATGTTTTATCTAGAACAACACTAAATTACTCTTCATTAATGAGAGATGTAAACAGAACCATGTTAAATTTTTGAATTCTATATGGATCCAAGGAATATTTATTCTATCCTTCACATATTTGATATGGACCTAGGGAGTTATGATGTAACTTTATTAGATCTAGATCTACTTAAACTATGGGAATCATATGGGTATTTGATTACAGATTATCTTTCTACATCAATTCTTGACGGAAGATTATTTATAAAACTATAATTCATTTGAAATATCTAAGTTATACCCCACAATCTAATGTAATATTCAAGACACACTGAAAGATTGTTGGGGGAATCTATATGTAAATGACATCCCATTGATCATAGATAGACCACTCATAAAATGTGGACATTTGTAGTTAAGTTCTCGTTGAAAAATCATCTTAAGACCTTATTCTCTAATACCATCATGGATCTCTATTTTGATGACATATTCTTGGGGAATAAATGTTCATTAATGATATTAGAGGTTATATTTTCTATTTGATGAATAATTTATGATTTTTATTTGATCAACAATAGGTTTGGTTAATTGGTTCCATATTCATCAACATAGCTAATAAATAGTTTCATTAATAGACTCAATGAGTTATATGATTATAAAAATACCCTACCTGGCAAGGATTCTTTCCAGGTCCCTTTGAAAACATCTTATCTGTTAAAATGAAACCTGATATAGGAATCCTTGATGTGTAAACTAGTTTTTTTATGGACAATATGATTTGTTCTTTAATCCATTGAAAAATACTGGGGTACTTTGTCAAAAAACATGAGGTGGGATCTTCCTTACCATTTGGGGATCCTGTGTATTATATTTTTCTTGATATGATTATTTTTTGGAAAAGGTTATTTAACCATGACTGATAGTGATCACATATGTGTGCATATGTAGTTTGTGGGACCCATATATGATCTTTGATTTATGGAGTAGGTTTTCACATCTTGTTTTCCTTGTCTAGTTTGGATCACATGTACTTGTATATTTATATTGATTATCATAATTCCATGATATCTTCCACTTTTTTATGATTTACCATGTTATATGTTATTACAATTTCAATAGGGGTATTTTTATTAATATTTAGAATAGTTGGAAAGTTGTGGTATGGTTATCCCATAAAGGGGGACAACACATGACTTGTGATGATGATGATGGTGTTGGAACCAAACTTAGATTAGTGGCATAATATTCTTGAGACTATAGGCCTTGGAAGAAACATTGGGGGTATGATGACTTTCAGGCCAGACTCATGGCATATACATGATATAAAAACCTTGTGTCAAGACATAGGATTGTGGTGGGATACAAATACCATGTGTTTTGATAAGACACAGTTCTATGTGAATGGAAAGAGATATGGTAACCAAACTTGTTGCTAGATCTTTTTCACTTATAACATCCATGTGATTGTACTTCCAATATGGAGCTGAGGTAGGTACAATTGGGGCTTTTGGTGCCTTGGTAATCACATTAGTTCTCAAAATATGACTTTTTATTCTTTTTTGAAAATTTAGTTTTATAGTGGAATACACATTTTATACATGTACCCACAAGTTAATAACGACTTGGTGATGTCCGACTATGTTTTATTACTCACACCTAACAAGATCATCTCAAGGCATATGCATAATTCATAATTTGGGATCTAGGTAAGGGAAAGGTACCCATAAATAATAGATATGTTTTGGAGGGTGGATCTAGTAGTGGTACTAAGAGAGACTATAAAAGATTTCCATAGTGTTTCCTTTATTTATCTTCTTATAACTTGCCTTGTTTGGTTTGGCTTGTCAAATTAGAAGCGTAGTTATTTATTTATATTAAATCATTTCTATTTTTTATTATGTTATGATACTTATTCTTTATATTGTTTTTATAATTTTTTTTATATTTATGGTGTATGGATATGATTAATTAGGTAATATTCTCCCCACATATGATGCTCAGACCCTCGCTTCTAGTTTGTAGTATCTTGCATATAGGGAGGTTAGCATGTGGTCATATGGATCTCCAGCATGGAAACAATGGTTTAGGTTATTAATTTATCCTTATTCATGAGTATTAAATTATATATCAATTCTTCATATTCATTTGTTACATAGTTATTAATTATGTTCACTTAATATTGATCATTGGTAGTTAGTATTTTATATAGTTCCTTATTAATTTATGATAATTTTTTTTTCATCAATCATGTTCATGAATTCATAAAATTAAGAATATCAAAGGCACCATAATATAAGTTCCATAATTAGTTAATAAGTTCTGGGTTCATTCCATGGGATTTTTTGGTATGGTTTCTCAAGATGGAACCATGAACACACTTATTTTAGTAATTTTGAATGAATAAAATGATGTATATTAATAATGATTGAAATATTAATATCACCATTAAAATAAATAATTTTTCACATGTTAATATCATATCTTACTAGTAATTATTTTTTTGTAACCATCCATGAATGGAATTTATAACATCGTTCATGTAGGTGGTAAAGCTGACCATAATAAGAACATACAATAATTAGTTAATGAATATGATTATGAAGTGAATTTATGGTAATATAATCATTAAATAAGAATAATTAAATTATTTATGTTTTATTATAGAAAGTAATTCTAATTTTTAATAGGTAGATGAATAAGATAAATGAAAAAGGATGATAAGAAGTTATTATTTACAATGAAGAATGTTTATCTTTTCTTTGATTCTTTTTGGGTTTTGAAGGAATTTGGATAATCTATTGGGGCCAAAAGATACATAACATGGGAGAAAATTATTAGGGAAGGAAATATGGTAGTTTTTTGTGGGGATCTATAATGTTAGGTTTGGCCATGAAGGGGTGGTGGAGGGGTCCGTTAATAATTTAATGGTGTGACATTTTTTTAAATATTTATTTATTAATAAAAAATAAATTTCATATTCAAGTAATGTGGATCGAAAATTTAAAATATCGGAAGAAAAATGAGGTTTAGTTTATAATTACCTCATTGACATATTTAATGTTTATTTTTTGTTATATTTAAAGACCTTATAAGTTATGTTACCCTTTTTACTAGTTTTATCCTTTACCGTGGTGACTAGCATTCACATTGGAAATATATTTTGTGAACTAAAATTAAATCAACCATATTAAATAATTTGGAAATTCTGATTTAAAAAATGAAATACATTTTATTTAATTACATTTTTATAAATTATAAAAATAAATTTCAATATAGATACACAAAAATTAAAATAAATTAATTAATTGAGGGGAAATGGGTGTGATGGAAAGCATAAGGTGACCTATAATAATGTAGTCAAATGGAATCTCTAATAACATGGTGAGAACATCCTGAAGGGAGAAATTTTGTGATAGAGTATGACTCAAGATGGGAGTAAATGGACACCCTAGAGGAAAGAAAATTAGAAACACTATTCCCTTTGCACCAAGTGTGAATAATATCCATACTATTGGTGATGTACTTCTTACAATTACAGATCAAATAAGTAATCTTCCATGGGGTGGAAATGATATTTTTGAAAGAGTTAGAGATGATCTATAAGTCTAATTCAATCGCTGCCAATGTAATTTCATTAAAATGGTAATGTATAAGGCTATTGATGATTTAATTCACCTCTATACCTAATGAATCACCATGGCCATTAGATGAAATAAAACCAAGGTGCTCAAAACCCTTGTGATCTTTTACAGAACCCCCATTATAGTACCTCCACAAAATGATATGTTGGTGTTAAGCCTGAGCCCAGATAGGGGAGGTTTCCATTAGATCTAATAGGATTTGGAGGAATGGTTGGTATAAGGAACAAAAACCATATTCTACACAATATTAATCAAGTAGGGTGCCTAATTCTAGTGTTTCAAAAGAATCAAGGGATTTGAGGTGAGGCATCTAGACTTGGAGATAAAATACATTCCTCATGACGAAAGGTCTTTGTTTTGGACCAAGTTTCAAAAAACCTAGATACACCAGCAACCCACTACGAGTAGAAGAGATCATTCATTAAACTCAGAAGTGTTGGAACCCACTCCGTTGAACTAAAGGTGAGGAAAATAATTAATGGAGTTCACATGAGAGGAAGAACTAGTGAACTATCCTAAATTCTTCCACATCCTGATCACACAACCACTTTGAGAGAACATGTGTATGTTTGATTATTCATTATAGACATGATAGAAAGAGAACCATTAGAAGAGGAAAAGACCTTTAGATTTCACTTCCATATCCATATAGATATATTTGTTTAAAATGCACCAGATAAAGAATCTATACTTAATTGGTATTTCCTTGGCCCAAAGAAGTTCAACTCAGATATCATGGCTATGAGAGACAATAATAGAACTCATATAATCCTTAGCAGAGAAGCTTCCCAGTGTGGAGATCATGAAGAAACATGAGCCAACCACTTCCTCCATAATAATGCAAGAAAAAATCATCTTTTGGTTGGGATCTAGCACAACCTGTATGAAGGAAGAGTATCAGTTGGATTTCCAAAAAATCCTAATAGAGGTACCCTAGAATTTTTTTATGATTTTGTTGTTGGTTTGATTTTTTTTCAACATGTTTAACTATCTTGAAAAAGGTATTTGATATTGATCAGATGTTTTTATTTAATTAAAGGTTTTTAGATATTTTCTTCTTAAGGTTCTGAGACTTAGTAAATTAATTTCATACTATGATTTCTGAATCAATAGTTTTAAAATTTTCAAAGGGATTTATCATAAGTGGACTGTTTTTGGACAATTTATCTATATGCAGTGAATATGTTATCTCATATATTATTCTAGAGAAACGGAAATGTAAATCATCATACAAGACTGGTCCGTAAGTAAATCATTATATGGGACCACTCTATAAGTAAATTAAGATGGTTGCATATCAAAAAAGGATAAACTGTGTATGATGTTTTGACCCACAAAAGTTAATATATCTACACAGATGAGATGAAGTAAAAAATATCATCATACAAGAACATGTTAATTGTAAATTAATTTTTTTTCATATCCTAGTAAAGACTTAGATCATTGAATAATTATCCCATATAAAATATTTTATCAACTGAAATGAAAACATGGTTAAGGGGATTCACTTATGAGGACACCAAATAAGTGAATTATCTTACGAGGTAGCAGATAAGATATTTTACATTAAAAAAATATATACCCTTAAGTTAATTGAGATTTGATATTTGAATAGTTCACTTTCATGTTTCCAAATATGAATATTCAGAAGAATGGAAAATTATATAATTTAAAAAAATAATTATTGTCTAAAATATCAAAACAACATTGTGAATCAAGTATTATAAATTTTTTTGATCCTCATTAAATTAAAAATAAGTTCAAAATGAGATCGTATGGATGAGATGAGCTCAAATTATAGTGAATTTATTCAATTTTAATGAATAATTTAAATGTAAATGTGATAACAATTTGTGGTACCTTTTTTCCAAAAAATGACAAACAATCTGTGTAGTGAATTAAGATGAGTGTTATGAATGTGAGGTATACATATTAAGATGGGTTGTTAAGTTAATTTCACTAAAATTGTTTTTATTCTTAAGGTAATATAATAGAAAAAATGTTATTAGTGGAAGCTGATTTACCGAGTCATGTTGCGAGAAGTATGGAGATGAATGGAAAATAAGAATGATCTAGTTAAATCAGAATAATATGATGGTTCTATTTTCTTATGGAATTCGATAAGTAAGTTATTATATTTCAATAATGACATAGGAAAGAAGACCCACAAGACAATTTTTAATGGGTACTAGGAATAATGATTTAGGATGATCAATATATTCTATTACTCGCCATAATGGCCTGATGGCCTTATTTTTATTTATTTTTGATAACCCCCATTTCAAGCTATAAGGTCAACCCTTATAAGGTCCGTAGGCTTAGATATTATATGAATCATAGGTCTTAGAAGAAATATCCAGATTATAACTACATGTAACTGCTCCTCCCCAGCTTCTGCATTGTGATATCAGCTCTCCACCTTCACATGACTATTTAACTAGGCTTCACATACATGCACTAGCTAGTCCTGATGGCAATGCCATACCCTATCTTTCACATCCATTAGAATCTTCTCTAGTGAATACACCTTCTCTGAATCCTTATCTGATGTTTTCTCCTTGTAGATTCTATCTGGTCCATTAAGCATTATTTTAGGTGACCTGAAATCCATGAGGTGGCCTAAAGACCTTGATGTGGCCCGAAGGCCTTGGGTGTCCCTAAGTCCATTAAGGACCTGAGGAACAAAATGGTGGCTGGAAAGCCTAAAAAGATGAATAGTTCCTGTTGATACAGTACCCACTATAGTGTATGCTATAGTACTGCTACAGTGCCCTAGAAATATGTCTTTGCCAGAATTTGAACTTCGGTCTCTTGGATGTACTTATTGAGTCCTCACCAACTAGGATGAGGCTCTTGTGCAATATATTATACTGCTAATGGAATATTATTTTTGAAGGATTGAGACCTATAATTATACACAAATTTTCCAATATAAGAAAATTATAATTAATGTGTCATCAAACCAAAAAAGTTATTTATCGAAGAGAGATGATTTAGGGTTGAGAAATTTAAAATAAAATACATTGAGAAGGAATAAAAGTAGATAAAAATATAAGTTTTCAATGTGTGTGAACAACTGAGAAATAGAAAGAGGGTCAAAAATCTATTGATTTGAAGTGATTTTCATCATCTGTTAGATCTTGAAAATTCAATAGAATCTAAACTATGTATTAATAATGGAAGGACGATAATCATTTTATTTTAAATAGAGTGATTATACTATTATATCTACGATTAAATGTTGAAGGAGAAGATAATAGATTGTTGTTGAGAATCTGATTTCTCAAGAGATCATTATCATCTCATTACATTCAATGTTAAAAAGATGGAAGCTATGTAAAGGATAGAGAGATGATGATGAAAATGGATATAGGATGATACTTGTCCAATCCAATTATGTTTAATTATAATAATTTATTATAGATTTTTTGGATAAAATGAAGTTGAGAATTGAAAGGAGGAGGAACCCATTCTAGTTAGGAACATTGTAACTATTTCTTACTCCTTTTATTGTTTAATTTCTCATTTCACATAGGTATGGATGAGTTAATATATTGATTAGATCATGTATTAATAGGTAATAGATGTTTACTTCTAATATAAAGAAGTTTTAAAATACAACCACCACTGATTCACCCCACGCTTCTAAGTGTTGTGTCAGTTCTTGGGGGCATTCCAAGTGGTATCATAACAACTAGGTTACCTTTACCAATCACTGATTAGTTTATTATGGATAAAATAAATTTTATTAATAAAATATTTGTGCCCACCATAAATGGTAAAAAATACCATGAAAACAAGAATAAAATTCACCCCTTTGTTTTATCACTTAGCATTGAAGTTGTTAGTGTAGTTACGGGTGGTTTCCCACTAATTAATAAAAGTTATTAAATGAATTTTACAGATTAAATAAGATTTAATACTAATGGGAAGGAAATAAATGAAATTATATTGTCTTTATCTGATAAATTCTACTCCAAGGTGATTGTATTATAAACTATAAAGGAAATATGAGATAATCTTGAGAGTTACATTGAAGGAAATGTTAAATTTAAAGATGAGAATCCATATATCTAGAGATACAAATTTGAAGATATATTGATGGATAAAGATGATAACATTAATGAAAAATTTATAAGCGTGAGTGAAATTGTTAGTAACATCAGAGGATTTGGTGAGAAGTTAGAAGATTCTATAATTTTTAATAATTTAATGTGAAACTACCAAGAAATGTTTGATCCTAAGAGTTCGGATCTAGAATATTGAGAGGATGTATCTTATGATTAGTTACAAAACATTTCCATTTCATATAAAATGAGAAAGTATCCATCATAAATAAAGGTGAAATATAATACCCCATAAAATGATAAAGGATCCTAAGAGTTAGGATGTAGAATATTGAGAGTAGTGTCAGTATGGATGACCTTTTGAGATCTTCTTTAGGTCTGTGATTTAAGAAAAATCCTATTAAAAGAACATGTGTTGGATTATGGGGATAGCCATTATTTTTATTGTCTATTTGGGAACATGGGTGGTCCTATAGGATGGTAAGATACATGTATATAAGGAAAATGGTGGCACCTAGCAAGTTAATACTTGATGAAAATATTATGTTGGGGTGCATGTACTGTCAGCAGAGCCCAGTTATTATAGAGGTATCAGAGTTTTACATGGAAAAATATATTTTGGAACTATATAGGTTAAAACTAATGGTCCAAAACAAAAGATATGGGATCTAAATAGAGGGGGAATGTAACACCCGTAAAATTAAAATGTTAAATTTCTAAATATTACTACCGATGTCAACAAGGTGCAACTTTATTTTGCAGACCCTACCTAATTAGGACTCCACAGTTATGAGAGGTTTTCCTAGAGTAGTTTCAAGATGGATATCCTACTTAGACATTTCTCTAGGTGTGTATGGGTGAGAAAAAAGAACACAAAAACAATATGTCATGACCCGACCCATACCGAGGCTTGAGCCATAACTACCCAAGCCCGCATCCATAGGCCAGGGGTAGGCAACCAGCACTGAAGGCATAAAAAACTTGTGGAGGCCTTCTCCTAAGTACCTATACACACTCATGAAACCAAATCAATGAAAACATATAGAGGGGAAGGAAAAATAAGATACAACACTGCTATATATATAATCCACAAATATGCATAGACCACTAAACAATCAAGTGCAGTAAAGTAAACTGAAAGTGAAATGGGAAAAAATACACACCCAAATAGAGAAGTGCTAGAACCCAACAATACATGGAAAAGTAAAATAGATAAGATAGACTTACTTTAGTATTCCAAGCTATGACCACCACACACGCTCTAAGCATCATGTATCCCTATGCTCCTCTGAAGACATGATCAACCTTTTTGTCATCTGCATGGGAACACCAAGTGAGGGAAAATCCCAATAATGGGTGAGTATAAAAATAAATAGTATGATTCCTCGAAGGCTCAATGGTATAGAAAGAGTGGTAATAAAGAGGGAATCATTAGATAGAAGAATGTATTGAAAAAGAGTATAGCTTAACCCAACAAAAGAGTGAAGTAAGCTCATCCTAACATGAGGAGATATAAATAGTGAGAAGATGAACTTCTCATCGAGTCTTCACAACCTATAGTAGAAGAGTAGACATGTACAAGCATGATAAGCTAGACACAGAAAGAACATGGAGTACCCCACACATCTTCACCTCTATTGGAAGGAGAGTAACCAAATCCCATGTATATGGTACTTCAATACGATATATATATATATATATACTCAACTAAAAAAATCACAAAATAGAGAAAGGGATCACTATATCATATCTCATCCCATGAAAAGATAGTTTCCAATAGTCCCAGAAGTAACCACCATCGAATCTCAACATCCTAAACATATGTTCTGAACTACAAGTCAAATGGGCTCAATCATCGCAACTTGATACTATCTTCTTTTGGTGGGTATATCTCACCCACACGATTTTAGTTCATATCATAATGATTCATCCTAGTGGCAAAAAAACCCCTATTTCTTGAGAGTCTAAAGTAACATCATGAACATCTTTTCACTATTCTTCACAGTCGATAGATATTGTCACAAATTCATAAAACAACTTCACAATCCCACTGGACGGTACACTCAAAAGAGTCATCACTGAACCCACTACCTAGCCTTGTTGGTGGGTAAGACCAAAAGTTTAAATGACAAACCTCATTGCCCAGACCCACTAGAGGTTATGTCCATAAAAAAGTAATTTTGGGGCCAAAAGTTGGGAATAGGAAGAACAAATGGAAATCCTTTGGGGATACCTCGTGAAGCTTGTTCGGGGAGCCCCGCAGCACCACGATCGGCACAAATCTTCCTCTCTACGAAGCCTCCATAGAGAAAGGTGGTGGGAGCCTCTGCAAATGGATTTGATGTTTTCAAATCTATCATGGAGAAAGGAGGTTGGAGGCTCCATGAATAGATTTGACATTTGCGAAGCCGCTGCGGAGCGAAGAGGCGTGAGGCTCCACAGTTATAACAAAGTGACCTGTGGCTTTGCGGCAACTGATATTTGCTTCGCGGTGCCTCTTTACAATAAATACTGGTATCCCCATGATTCCAAAGGATAGATTCTCTGACCATTTTCCTTCTTATCTCTCTAATTGTGAAGCACTTTATGCTCTACGAAAATTGAGCTCCTCAAGGTACTTTATCATCGCGAAGTGCTTTTCCCTTTGTTTAAATTTAACCCCTCTTCAAAGAGGGATGCCTTTCGCAGATCCCATAGGCTTTTGTGAATGAAGGGGATCCCCATAGGGACTTGGGTCTTCGTAGAGCACTTATGATTCACGAAGTACCCTGTATGCACATGAACACCCTATCCTAATGCAGGGTCACTATGCTTCGTGAAGCACATTGCTTCACAGTGCTATGCTTCATAGGGTTCCCTTGCCTCATGAAGATCCGCACTGAGAAAGCCTTTCCACTTCACGAAGCACCATTCATATGAACCTATGCACTATGCCCAGGTCAGGTCACCCCACTTCACAAAGCATACCCCTTCTTAAAGCTCCTCAACTTTATGTAGCTCTAGAGCTTCACAGAATACCTTCCTTTGAACCCCTTTGATCCAAAATCCTCCTTTCTGTACGACCCTCCAGGTTCGTATGAAGTAATTTCAGGGTTCCTTGGGTGGTGATTCACATTGTATTAATTAGCCTCATGCTGATTCACATAGGCACGCTAATGGCTATTACTTCTTCACATATCCACTCTAACATGGCCCCCATAATTGGATCACTCCACAATACCCCCTAACAATGACATTGTCGGTGCATTCCCTTCACCAAGAGTTAATGCGTTCAGGTTTTTTAAGTCATAGGGGTGTAGAGAGAACATTCCTCATCCAAGCTGTAGGACATTAAACTTCCAAGCATCATCATCCTTAGCACATGACGTTAAACTATGGCCTCACCCCGTGCACTATACGTAGGGTTACCCAGATCAAACATTCTCAACACCCTCTCGTCTCCACGGGAGTGAGATCTTCCTCACATGGAATGAGATCATCTTTGCTGGAGCGGCACCTATCCATGAGGAAGGGCAATGATCTTGGTTTAATCCCTTAACCTTTCTTGCAGGAGGATGTGTTGCTTCTCCCCCTCCTCTCTTCCATGACAAACCCCTCTCCTGTTGGGATTTCTCACCAATGGACCTCCATCATGAAGTCCCAATCTAAATCTCCCTGGGCTGTGAACCATGCATAAGCCCTTGTTTCCTCTTTCGGCCACTATCCACGCATAATCCCCACCCCACATCGCATGGATGAACCTTTTGCAATGTGACCGTCAGTTCCCTGGTGCCTCTTATTTCTCACACCGAGCATGACTCATGCGGGTTTAGAGTAAGCATTGATCATGGTATCATTTTTGGTCCTCCTTAGCATGTAATCCCTAGCCCCCACCATGAACTACATAGAATTAGATCCTTGATAAGGCAAGGTACATATGAATCCTCATTGAGGTTCAATCCCAACATCCATTTGTCTAGACCACCTTCAAATCGGTTCACCAAGCCCCCATCCCAAACTACGTGGACTTTGATCCTTGACAAGTCAAGGTACGTAGGAATCCTCCATGAGGTTCAAGCCCAACACCTATTGGTCCCGACCATATTCACGTGGGTTTACCAAGACCCATACCAAACAACGTGGACTTTGATCCTTGCCAAGGCCGTGTACATAAGAAGCCTCCATGAGGTTCAATCCTAGCACCCATTGGTCATGACCACTCCACGTTGGTTCACCCTCATCACGCATGACATTAAATTGTATCCCCCCTCTTTGTCCAGCACTACACCATCATGACCCATTTGAACTATGTGGGTTTGATCCTTGTCACCCAGATAGGGTAAGTAGGATGCCTCCATGAGGTTCAACCCCAAACAACGGTAAGTTGTTGTGCCTCCCAAACAGTGGTAGGCCATTGTGCCTCCAAAATAGTGGTAATTCGTTATCTCTCCAAATTAGTGGTAAGTCATTGTACCCTATCTAGTGGTAAGAAATTTTAGTCCCGTTTGTTGGGACCCACACCCTTGGTCCATCCTAGTGGAATGAGACCAACTTGGGATTCTAACCACGCATAAGTCCCAACATGATTATCAGGTTGTTGTCCTATGTTTACACCCAAATTCAATTACCACACCCTGAACTACATGTACATTGATTCTCTACCACGGGGATATGTAAGAAGCCTCCCTGAGGTTCAATCCCATCATCTACGTCTAGGATTGGTCTCTCCCTCGAGCCTATGTGTTTCGGGAAGGTCCTTCCCCAACCCAGATGTTCCATTTTCTCTAGGTCTCATCCATGAATCTATTCTCAAGGGCTGCCTCCTGAGGTGTCCCATCGCCCCAACGAACTATGAAAACATTGATTCCCTACCATGGGAATATGTCAGAAGTCTCTTTTAGGATCAATCCCAACATCACCTTCATCCTCACATCAGTTCCATCCCATTCCCCATCCTCTACACTCAACACTCCATCATACATCTTGATTCTTACTTGGGCCACCACATACCGGTGAGACCATATCATCCACTCTCTTGCTTCTTCAAAGAACAACTGGGAAACTAACCATGAGTTATCCCCAACATCAGTGTACCCTCCAGGGGTTTCACCCATCTGATCCACTCCCGTCAGTTTTATGATAAGTTTGATCCATCTCCATCAGACGTTAAACTCGCGGAATACCCTCAGTTAAACATGGGAATCTAAGTAAATCCTCATAGACATGCCTATGGTATATAATTCCCCGCATTCGACATGGGATTCCTCGGGATTCTTCACCCTAAAGAAGCCCAATCTTAAGAAAAAGAAAACCAGACACACTGGTGTTCCAACATCCAGACACGCCAGTGATGTCCAACACGACTACTCCCCGGACCGACAGTTTCTGCCCTGACTTAACCCCTTGAAATGTCCTGGCAGAAGTAGTGTAATTAACCAATGTCCATAAAGATATGTCACTGGGAAGAGTTTCAAAAACAACGTATTAATATATATAGGATACCTAGACTAGTTAATGAGCTCTGAGGAGGAATCCATGGAAGGAGAGACCGACATCCCATAATCTCATTTCAATTAAGGAGAAAACGTCCTTGAATAAGAGATGGATGTTGCCCGCCTTTGGAAAGCGGGAATGCGGGGAAACAGACCATTGCATCGTCAACAGTGGGATGTGCACCCTGGAGAAAGCATTTGAAATATAAATTTTGAACCCATCATGAATTCCTTCTCCCCAATGTGGAGACTAGTAGAATTTGAGACATCAGTAGACTAGAATGTCACCAGATCTAGTTATCCAGCCCCATGTCCCACCAAGAAAATAGTGGTTCTGGCATGAAAATCACCATAAGTTAGAGAAATTGATCGTTGGACATCTCTATATGTGACGTTGTTAGCGTGGATCCTTCTTATCAACCATGAAATATGGAATGATGTTGGGTCACTGGACGTCGATTTCCTCTTTGCAGCACTAATGGTTTAATATTCCAACCTTCCAGGACCCAAGCTGTTGTGTCAGGAACTTGATCACCACCCATCCATCGACGCAGGGCCAGGGTAAAAACCAATGCGGTAGTCCCGCACAGCTCCTCCACTTCTGTGACAGTCTCCACATCCACAACTATTGGGCATCCATGGACCATCTCCCCTTCTGAGTTCGTTTAACAAATGATGATCAATGACCTTGTCCGCCAATATGAGGAGGAGGGGATTATCACAACTTGGGATATAGCCCACTAGGATTTAGAGGCATCTTCACTTCGTCACCCCCTCCCCCCAAGGCCCACGTAGGGAGCTACTGCACCCCACTCCAATGCAAAACCATTTCCGGAGCCTGTACCTGGAACGATTCAATGACTCCCTCCCCTATGCCAATGATGCAGGTGATGTCTAGGCCAGCTCGGCCGGGATCCCATTCCAGGGGCTCCCAAGGAGGGCTCCCACTAGGCCTCGTCAACATCACCACCCAGCCCTATGGGCTGAAGTGAAGGTATGCATTGTGCATGTACCACTAGCCTCAGTCTGGTTGAACGAACACTAGAGTCGGGCACATGCCAAGGAGGACACTCGCAAAGGGGCTTCAACATCAACAACAATCATGGATCACACCACCAATGACGTGTACCATGAATTCCATTTCTATTCTAAGTAGGGGCATGCAGACGCCCAACTCGGATCGAGGTCCCAACTACCCCACGGGTAGGCTAGGCCGACTCTCTTGGCTACCATCGTAGGTAGTGCCTGCCGAAGGCCGACCTGTGGCAATGATGCCCAGTACAAAGGTCCCCCCATACTGCCACCATTGAGAATGTGGGTCTTCCTCGCTCCCAAGAAAGGCATGGAGGTCCATCCCATTCCACATTAAATCCGAACGAGGGTCCTCCCCATGATAGTGATACTCAGTACGGATGTATCTCCCATGCTCATTACATTGGGTATGGAGTTGTTCCTCCTGGCATAGGCCGCCGACGTGGAGATGTTACACATATGGTCAATATTTAGAATGGGGTCCCTCACCATGTCCTTACAACAGTTAGAGAAGGTCCCCCTCACCCCATCAATTAGAGATGTTAAGGGAAGCCTTGCTTTATCGGCACCCAGCACGAAGGTCCTACCCGGTTCGGCTTGACCAGTATGAGGATTCTCCTCACGATGAAACCATCCGGGGAAACAAGAATGTAGGCCCTACCCATGCCCCCACCAAATCCAGAGGTGTTCCTACCCCCTCCATCACTTCCCGTGGAGATTCCCTCCATACATCAGCCAGTGGAATTGGAGGTCCTCCCCGTGTTCCCTTTTACATCTTTTCAGGTGCTCCTCACACCCCGACTCACTAAAGTGGAATCCCTATCCGTCCCAACACCAGTTAGGTTGGGTCCTCCTCATGATAGAAATATACCCTATCCTGAAGATCCAAACCGGGGAAGGAGGGTGGGTCATCACCACTATAAGAAGAATGTTGGGAAGGTTCAGATAGAGATTAAACCTATCTTCTTCACAGATTCTGAAGAAGAATATGAATCAGCAATGGGTCCCTAACCTTGATCCTCTACATCAAATTTCAGGGCACCAATAAGGCACATAAGCATCATAATTATGGAATTCGAGGTCAACTAGATCCCTGCCTCCCCCCGCAGATACACCTACGAGGATGAAGATTTGGCATCTCCCAAGGGTCTGGCCATGAAATCACCACCATCATCATCATCAGCACTCTCCACCTTGACCAGAGATTGCGGAGAATTTTTTTGGGGACCAATAGTAGATGAGTAGTAGCAGGGCCCACCACCAGTAGCCATAGTCGTTGTTCTGGAAACCCTGGTCGCCAGCCTATCTTTTCGTGACGTGGAGTCCAAGTCACAACACTCTTCATAGGATAGCCCCAGGTGTGGCAGTTTCTCAGCCTGCTCACCATATTCTCCATCGGCTAGCCTGCCATCCCAGTGGTTTTCTTCATTACCACTACTAGTTCCTCAGCTACCTCTAATTGACGAATCGAGAAATCAAGGGCCAGACCCAGAATCTGATCTGGGGAGCTTGTGGAATATTCTTGTAGTGGACCACTTCCCTGAGATGTTTTGTCCAGTTGCAACACCAAATTTCAGTGCGCCTGAATCGCTCACCTAGGATCACTACAATAAAAATTGACTCTAGAGGAAGTTTTTTTAGCAGCAGTTCTGGGAGCCGCCGCTTAACCTTTTTTAAAATTGGTTTCACGACGGTTTATAATAAACTGCATCGAAATTTTTTTTACAACGCCGACCCTTCCACCGCACCCTAACCCCCCTTCTCACCCCGCGACCCAACTTCCTCCGCGACCCCGGCCCCCCACGACCCCGGCGACCCCACGACCTTGGTGATCCCGCTTCCCCCTGTGACCCCAACCCCTCGTGACCCTAGCGACCCTGCGACCCCGGTAACCCCTCTTCCCCTAGAGACCCCAATTCACCCGGCCCCCCTCAACCTCGGCGACCTATACGAACCCTAAGGTTTGAAATAAGTTTTTTTGAGTCTTTTTTAAACTCAATTTAATTTCCAACCTAGGATGGGTTCTTGAAGAATCGAGTCATAATAGAGGTATTAGAGTTAATTACTAATGATATTTTGGTTGTTTTATTAAAACTAGGGTAGTGGTGTTAGAGGTATTAGAGTTTAGCCTTATAGGCTAGATAATCCAGTATATGTTATGATAGTTGATTCATTCCTACGTATGGACACTAATTATATACTGTCTAACATGAGTAATTATATCATTAATTATATAATACTATTGGATCAGTGAAAGCATTATATAGTGATCAGGATTTGATTTATGTGCTTGTTTTCATGTGATAAATGAACTACCATGGGATGGATAGTCTTGGAATTCCAATGATATATTCTAAATGATTTAATTTATTCTATTTTGAAGCTATTGATATTTTCTTCTTGTTTTATATTTGATATTTTATCTTGTAGAACACTTATATGTGAATTTATGACCTAAACACGATTAGGTTTATACCTATATAAGCGCCACTCTGGATTCATCATGAAGATGATGAGAAATATTTCTAGGTAAATGAGTATGAGGGGCCTCTAATTATTTCCAAGTTAGGAATTCATCTCTTTGTAGATTTATTTTTCAAGACTTAGATGATAATTGAAGATTATTTTTTTACACATCATTATAATAAATTCATGTATTCTAAAAAAATTCCTTATATAAGTGTAGGTTTGTTAAATCACACTACCTACTTTCCTATTGATATATATTCATAAATTTACTAAAAGGATATTTATTTTCTTACTCATTATAGGATAAATATTTTAAGTGGTGCCTTAATGATAAATAAATGCGATATTGAAAAATTGTTTCAATATTATATTGGAATGTTCTGACTTTTCAAGGATCATATGGAGATGTTTTGAGATGTGAATATGTTTGTGACTTTTTTTGGGAAATTTTATTGTGAGATAGTTCAACTAGGTTTATTTTGTATTTAAATTTTATTTGTATTTTATTTCTCTATATGTTATCCAAACTAGATGATTTTTCATTAATATGCATAGTCTTGGATGAAAGTAATCACTTTCATTGAATATGTATCTTTGTATTTTTCATTATTTTTTGAAATGGATGACCTATTTATTTATAAGGCCTACTTGACTATAATGAATTATGACACTTAGGTATGGAGTTCCTTATACTTTTGATACTCTATCATGGAGTCCATCAAACATGTGTCACTCAAGCATATCATCCCTTTACTTTGCATAAATTTCTTTTGTGTGTTGAAGTGAATGGTATTGAATTCATTCTAACTTATTGTAGTGGTTTGGATGAATATAATTCTTCCAAGTTACCGAATATAATGTTTAGAGAGAAGTCCTTATGGGATCTACTTCCACCAATGTGATTCTGATTATCTTATTATGTTGTCCTAGATAATAGTACCAACACCCCACATTTCATCTCCAAATTCCCAACATGATTCTACTATGAAACTCCAAACACCAAGCCTAGACACATCAACTATTCTTCAAATACCCTATTTTGATCCCCAAACCACATCAGCCGCATCTTGAATGCCATTTCTGATGTGGTATCCACCTTACCACATCAATTTTTATGCAAAAACACTAGTAAGTCCTTCTATAGATGAATTATATCAAAGGAGATGAATCCCACCCACCATTGCGCTATCATATCCCGACCACGATGCCTTAAAACTCAAGGAATAACAAAAAATTTCAATGCCCACACTGAAGTCTAAATCTAACTCTTAGTTCAACTCCATGGTCAGATCCTCGATCATCCCATTTAACCATAATTCTCCACTCATGAGCACTACCACATATATGATCTAAATCACCCTCAAGTCACACCACCACTATTTTCTATGTTAATACACCAAAGAGAGGTCTAGGAATTCAACCAACACAAGGTTCGTAGAACCTCAAAACCTAATCTCCCAATTTATTTCATCATGCATTTCCATGAACACCACCACTTATCATGCCTCAAGACTACCATCCCTCACATCGTTCTTATCACTCCAAATTAACTATGTGTTGAGTTTTTTAAGCATCATAAGTTTTTCCCTAAATATTATTTAAAATAAATTTATTCGATATTAGAGTTTTATGTGAAGACTCTATAGAGAACTTAGGTTGGGGTTATTCCAAATTAACAATGTGCTTTGGTTTTCATGGTAAAGTAGCTACCACGTTGTTAGCACACTGTTTCTCTTTAACAAAGAAACTTCCCCTATCCCAAACACTAGAGGGTTCATATCTAACTCTGGGGCTCATCTTTATTATATTATGTTTCTGTAATCTTATATTATCGTATATATGAATCTCTATCTCTATTTAGTAGTAATTGTGTGTTTTAATTTTTTTTATTATTGTGTAGGCACATTGTGATATACATGGATAAAAGTTGGATCACATTACCAAGGAACACACCTCAGTATGTTAAGGGTTTGAATGAGTTTTTAGATTTTTCAATTTCTAATTGATCTGTTGAAGGGGGAATAAAATGTACATATCCTAAATGTAAATTTATAACATGGTTGAAGAGATATGAAGTTTATGAAAATTTAATACTAAACAATTACCTGTTCAATATTTGTGTTGGATTTGGCATGGAGAATCGATCGTTATAGAAAGATTGAGCATTTATTTTAATCCACAGAATGAGGTCCCAAGTTCGTCGACCATAGAAAATTAAATGGAAAACCTCATAAATGATGCATTCGGCACTGAAAGACACTACTATCAGCATAAAAACATATCAGAACAACCAGAAGAGGGTTCTACAAATTTCAACGTGAAAAGTGATGTTTTTGAGACTGTCACACAGGCAGATCAAGATTGTAACATATCATTGGATCCTCCTCTTGATTCTGTGGATCCAAATGTAAGAAAAAACTTCACTGAGGAAAATGTGTTTCATGATTTAGTTGACGAAGGAAATCAAGAGTTGTAGTGGGTGTTTGAAATATTCAAAGCTTTCATTTATGATGAAGTTTTAGCATATCAAATGTCTATGTGGAACTAAAAATAAGGAAATGTCCATGATATTGGAATTGATTCGTGATTCATTTCTTGAAGAAAAAATCCCAGAATATTTTTATGACATGAAAAAAGTTGTTAACAAGCTTGGTCTGAATATTAAAAAAATAAATGCATGTACCAATGATTGTATGATTTATTGGGAGAGGATTCAAGTAGACAAAATTGAATGAAATGTTTTTCTTCAAGATGGAAGGAAAAGGGTGATGTTGGAAGTATTAATGAACATAATTTCATGGATAAGAAGAAAAGGATCACACCTGCAAAGGTTTTGCGTTACTTTCCTTTAAAGCCTTGATTGCAAAGATTATTCATGTCATCGAAAACCGCTGAATACATGAAGTGGGATTCTGTAGATAATAAAAATGATGGTTTAATGAGACATCCATGAGATTCCCAACCGTGGAAGACATTATATTCATTACATCCAGATTTTTCAACTGATCCTAGGAATGTTTGATTGGGATTGATTGCCGATGAATTCAACCCATTTGGGACTTTGAGTACCAGTTATAGCATTTGGACAGCTGCCTCCATGGATATGTATGAAACAAACATATTTTATCCATTAGATGATTATTCTTGGAAAATAAATTCCTGAAAATGATACTGATGTATACTTGCAGCCATTGATTGACTAATTGTAGGAGTTATGGAGAAACAGTGTTGAGACATTTGATGCTTCTTCTAAAAAAATGTTTAAAATTCATGCTTCTTTAATGTGGACCATTATTGACTTCCCTGGTCTTGGGAATTTATCTAGTAGGAACACTTACATAGGTTTTTCTTGTCCTTTTTGTAACATTTATTTTGATCCCAAACGGCTACCTCACAGTAGAAAATGGAGCTTCTTGTGTCATCAAAGATTTCTTGATGCATCTCATAGATTTAAGCTGAACAAATCAAAATTTAATGGTTCCATTGGTCGTTGACCACCTCCAAAGTTTTTAACTGGTTCTAAAATATTGACACAGCTTGAAAATGTTGAAACAAAATTTAAGAAGGTTCCTCATTTGAATGATAGCGGAAAACGGGTCTGAAGTGCATCGTCAAGCGAAATCGGAACACAATAATGGAAGAAAAAAGTATATTCTTCAAGCATCCGTATTGGGAATTTAGTTTGTTGCGGAATAATATTGATGTGATTCATATCGAGAAGAATGTCTGTGACAATTTTATTTTCACATTTCTTAATGAGCATGGAAAGTCAAAGGATCATCTCAATGATCACAAAGACTTACAAGCAATTAACATAAAACGCGATCTCTGACCAGATGAGAATGAAAAGTATCATCTGGAAATTTTTTCAATGAAAAATAGTGATAAAGATACATTGATTTGATTTTTAAAGATTGTTAAGGTATCTGATGGGTATTCAAGTAACATCTCAAGGTGTTTTGACTTGAAGAATCATAAGTTACATGGATTGAAAAGTCACGATTCACATATTTTGTTACAATAGTTACTACCATTGGAATTATGTACATTATTACCTAAAAAAATTACTACTCTTGGACTCCAATTCTGCACATTTTTCAGAAAACTATGTGAGAAATTTCTACATCCATTTCAGCTTGACAACATCCAGGAGAGGTTTTTATTGGCTTTTTTTGCAATGGAGATGATCTCTCCTCCGTCATTTTTTACTGTAATGATGAATTTAACTGTGCATTTGGTTGAGGAAGCTAAATTATGAGGCCCCATTCATTATCGATGGATGTATATAATTGAGAGGTACTTTATTTATATGTTTTTCAGTTAAGTAAACAATTTTTGGTACTTAATTAAATTCATAATTATGTTTATATTATTTCATAGATATCTTGGCCATTTGAAATCATACGTGAGAAATAAATCTCAACTAGAAGGCTCTATTGCTGAAGGCTATTTGGATGAGGAGTGTATTACCTTTTGTTCTCGATTCTTGGATGATATTGAGACAAGATTTAATTGAGTTGGACATGTTGACGACACATCAAATCAATGTCAAATACATCAAAAATCCAAAATATTTCCTGCTATTGGCTGATCAGTTGGGAGGACCTCAAATGTGACACTGAATGAATTGGAATTATTACAGGCACATAGATATGTGCTACTGAATAGTGAAATTGTAGATACATTTATTGAGGAGTTGAGGATACAAACAAAGATAGGAATGAGAGGCTGAACATGAAATGAGAGGCTGAACATGAAATGAGAAAGATATAATGAAAGCTGTTAATAAAGAGCTTGTAGAATGGTTTTCACGATGTGTAAGTTCATAAATATTTCAATAAATATGGGTATTAGTTTGACACATACATTTTGTAAATCTAATAAAGTATATTTCTTTTTTCAGATCATGAATACTGATACTCAAGAAGTGGTGTCAGAATATTTGATGTTTCTTGCTAGATTTCCTCTAAAAAAAGTTATAAAGTTCGACGCTTATAATGTGAATGGACTTATATTTCATACTGTCGATCAAGAAGTGGGTTTGAAAACACATAATAGTGGTATATTTACATTTTCTGAAGTGTGATACTATGGAAAGCTACATGATATTATTGAATTAAACTTCCATGGACATTTTTATGTTGTGTTTTTTAAATTAAAATGGGTCGATATTATCATAGGTGTTAAAAGAGATTCCTTCCAATTTACTTCTGTGAACTTCTCTCGCTTGATGGATGTTGGTGATTTTGAACTTCATGATCCATATATCTTAGAATCGCAAGAAAAAATGGAATATTATGTGAATGATGTTGTCGATGAAGGGTGGAGTGTATTTTATAACATAATAGAAATATATTTGTATGATATGGGTGATGAAGTGGAAAATTAGACCTCTGAAATTGAATTTAATCAACAAGAGGAAGGAGAATTATTTTTCCATCATGATATTGAAAATATTAGTCTAGAAAGGATGAATGAAGTGGATGAAGCAATGGAGTAGGAAACCGACATGATTTAAGGGAAAAATGATTGTATGTACCATTATTTATTTATTCAGCAACCCCTTGTTTCATTTCTGCAGTCATTCATTATAATTGTTATATATATTTTGTCAGTTAGTACTAGGCATATATTACCATTTTTTATTTTTTTTTCTGCATAAATTTTTTGGAATATATATTCTAAACTTAATTTTATTTGATTAAATGACAGGAATTCCAAGGAGGAAGTGGTACACTATTTCATCTAGTTCTATGACAGATGACGATCTATCTGGCTCCCTCCACATGACATTTGAGGCACCATCTGCCTACATCCCTACACCATCTCCCTCTACACCATCTCTCACACCATATGTGGATGTCCCATTAAAGGCAGAGTCACCGAATCCCCCTTCAGGAGCCTCAACAGTGGGGCAGCGACACGCCCCTTCTAGTTCACCATAGGCATACTGGAGTGTCACTATCATAGGTACAAATTTTAATTAAATAAATTTATTTCATTTTTTATACTATTCATTTTCTCATTGAAGATGAAAAAATGAAACTGTGGAGAAAAACATAAAATATTTAGATTCTTGGAATATGACTGGTGACAAGATAGTCATGCCATTTTATTCTTATGGGGTCCCTACGGATGACATCGCGGGGTTACTTGGCCAGATTCTAGGCCAGCTGGCAACGGAGCCCAGTTCCCTTCCTATTTCTTATGATGATTGGATACATATGCCTCCAAGATGAAAAAATGAAGTTTTTTATTCTCAAATAAAGGTAAATTTATTACATTATGGTTTAATTGAATGTCATGTTTCTAATATGTACAAAATGAATTTCTGTATACAGATGTTCTTCCACTTTACAGTTGGTGATGTGATAGCACAGAAGTGGACGTTGAAAAATCTAGGTAAGAAATGGAAATATTTAAAATGGAGATTGTGGTGTGATGTAAATGATACTTCATTTACCATGCAACAAATGTATGAGAAGATACCTAGTGGGGTACCAAAAGAACAATATAAGGTTTTTGTTCACAGACATTGTGATGAGAAGCGGATGGTATTGAAATATATATTATTATATTATCCTCATTTTAAATTTATAAATTTATATTAAGAGGACATGACATTGAATAAATTACTATTAAAATGCATTTTATTTATTTTAGAATCTCTCAAGACAGAATGCATCAAACCGGGCTAAGCAAGTCATCCCTCACACTGCGGGCTCAAAAAGCTTTTCTAGAAGCCGAACTCCATTGGTAATCATTAAATTAGGTTAAATATTTATAAGACAATATCATCTGTTTAATATATGGAATTGTTGATTTATCTTTGTTTAATGCATTCAGAGAGTTTAGGGCACGAAGCATCCCGAACTAAACTGTGGTTGGATGTTCACAAGAAATCAGATGAATGTTTTGTTAATGATCATGCTAAAGAAGTTGGGGTATGAAGTCAATTTTTTATTATAATAACTTATTATCAGTTTTTACTATGTTAATATATATTGATATTTGATTTATAGGTAAAAATTAAAGAACTATTGGATGACAATCCTGCGTAGTCTTACTCAGTCTCCCAGGATGACCCGGTTGCTAAAGTCCTTAGGAAAGAGCATCTTGGTAGAGTGCGCATGATGGGTTCGGGACCCGTACCATCTGAGGTTTTTAGCAGGACACCGGGTATGGTAGATGCATCTACTCCTGGATTTAGTCATCCCATACCCGGAGATGCTCAGAAATAGATTGTTTCTCTACAAAACACAGTTCACCGGTAGGGGGATCATATATCTGCTTTGCAGAAAGAGTTGACTAAAATATGTCAGAAGATGAGAAGATATGCCCCCAGTGGTAGTTCATCAATTGGTGGTATGCTGGTAAATCACAAAAAATCAAAATCATTTAGTTTTATAACTTTCATTGGTTTTATGTTTTAATATAAATATTCAACCGTATTTAATTTTCAATATAATGTTCTTACAGGTGACAGAAGAAAGTGAAGATGAAGGTGAAGAGGGTGACGATGCATCATCGGACCGTGATTAGTTGTATTTTTGATGTGTTTCACAAATATGGTAATATTTGGTTTGTATATGTAACATTTGTGGCACATAGTTTCCACCAAACATTTTTCATGTTCTAAAATTTCCTTGATTTCGCATGTTTCCTTTTATTCATTTTATTGATTTCTGATGTTTCTTTTTATGTATTGATTTCTTGAGTGTGGTATAAATCATTCCATTTAGGCCAGTGTTTGAATTGGTAGTCGAGATTTTGGATGAATAGGAGTGAAACCCATTGCTGATGTGTTGAAAAAATTGGGTCATTTCATAGTGATCAAGGGGATAGTGGTGTGGAAACTTTGGTGAGGCCCTTACAATTTGTCTTACTGGGAGGCCCTTGTGAGTGGTAATTGACATGCATGATAGGTTTTGTGTTTTTAATGTGTCTAGGTGTGACCTATGGGTCATGCTATTTTTGTGGGTTTGAACTATAGACCTAGGATGACTGGTAGTTTTGTGTAGCTATATATTATGTTAATGATTTTGGTTGATGATATTTGTAAGGGTGGTTATTTTTTTGTATGTGTTACCCTCTCAGAGAAAGCTAAGTTGGGATGTGGAATGTTGTATGGGATGAGACCTCGCCCTAAGTGAGACCATGGTAGTATGAGATATGGTTTTAGATGAGGTTTTTGATATAATTTAACAAATAACCTTTAGTGGAGGTTAGAGCTATGAGATGTAATACATTACTTTTTCTATGGCCCCATCCTAAGTGGCAAGGTAGAGGTTTGAGATTTAGTTTGAGATATTGAATGGGACCTTACACTGAGTGTGACAATATTAGTATGAGACTTGATGTGAGATCATTATTTTGTATGATAATGTACCCTAAGTGAGAGGGTAGAGGTTGAGACTTAGTTATGGGACCCTACACTAAGTTATTGGGTACCCATTTGGGTTTGTATAGTGGGATTCCTTCTCTTTCAATATTGGACAATGAATGTGACGTCTAGAATCTCTGTGTTTAGTTAGCCCACAATAAACATCATCATAATATTTTTTTATTTATTAAAGACAGGCAGAAAAAAAGAAGGAAACATAAAAGACGTAAGAGGTCCCATCCCCCCCCCCATTGTCCTAGCCTTAGCTAAGTAGGCCTGTAATAATGTAGACTAAGAGGACCCCCTTAATAAAGTTGACCCCCACTACCTTGATGATGACTACATTGTAAAGAAATACCTCTTCCATGATGGAAACCTCCACTGTAGCCAAGTGGCGAGCAACATTATTCCCCTCCCTCCATGTATGAAGCACCTAGACATTGCTATTAAGCCACTTTCGGCATTTTATGATCACCTAACAAATCAACCAAGGCACGTCACTATAACCTTTCATGGAATTGTGAATAATCATAGAGTCTGTCTCCACTTCAGAAATTTCTAACCATTTTTCCTACATAAATTCAGACCAATATGCATTGTCAATGCCTCCGCATGAAGGGAAGACCCCGGACCACATTTGGCTGAGAACACCAAGTAGAATGATCCACTACTATCGCAAACCACCCCGCCTCCTCGTGCATAAACCAACACTCAAGAACCATATGTGTTTTTCTTTAAACCCGCGGTAGGAATATGCCAGCAAACCCATTCACCCCTCCTATTACTAGACGTAGGGACCACTTCACCACCTGACTGAAATCTGTTCCTAGATGGAGCATTCTTCCAAGCTCCAACAACCTTATTAAAACCAATCAATAAATTTCTAGCCCATGTGATAATAGTCTGACTTGTCACCTTACCTCCCTCATACCTCGACCAGTTATGTGCCTGCCAAATACACCAGCACCCCGCATGCATCAACAATGAATGTGTCTCCTGCTCATGGCCCCCATCCCCTATACCATGGAACCATCTGTCAATAATGGGTCGGTTATCCATAGTTGAGGTAAGTAAAGTCGTGAATTCCCCAAGAACCTTCCATACCTAACTGGGCCATTCACTGCCAAAAAACAGATGTGCGATGGATTCCTCACTATGAACAATGCAGCACACGCACCAGGATGCCAAATGAATACCACAGCTATGGACATTGTCATCAGTCAGGAGAGAACTGTTCCTTATCTTCCACGTGAGGAAGTTATATTTGGTGGGAATATTTCTCACCCAAATGATATCATCCCACCCACCATTATGAACCTGGCCATAAACAATGTGTTGAAATTCTTTGGATGAGAACATGCCCAATGAGGAAGCAGTGAAGGCGCACTGTTCCTCATCTTCATTCAGCTCGATGAGACTGAAAATCTCTCACTGCTCCTTATCCAACACGGTGTCAAAAAACGCAAGAAACCGGTTCACTTCCCTAAAGGTGATATCATGTACCAGACATCCTGGGAACCCGAGGATCGGTCCGCCCCAATTTTGGTTACAGAATGCGATATCGCCTTTCCCCACAATCCATCAAGAAAACGGCTGTATAACAAAAAAAATGGGGCACACCATCGCCCATATCAGGGAGAGAAGTCCCTACCTTGGGTCCCGAATGCATGATGTGTACCTGTGCATGGTAATCCCCAACAACGTACGACGTTCCAGCACACTCCAAGCCAGCCTTGCAAGCACGTAGTAATGGGAATCTTTGAGGTTCCGCACATTAATACCTCCCTCACACACTAGCATCTCCATTTTACCCCAAGAAGCCCAGTCCCTCCTTCCCTCCGCACCTAGATCCCACATAAAATTAGCCAGAAACCTTTCAATGGATCTGATCACACCTTTCAGAACCCTTATGGATGAAAGACCATGAATAGGATTAGCCACTAGGACACTGTTGACAAGGGCGATCGTACCTCCAAAAGACAAAAATTTATTCTTCCAGTTCAGCACCCAATTAGAGATCCTGGAGATGAGGTCGTCAAAATCCCTGATCCTAAGCCCCCTATCTGATATAGGAGCTCCAAGATAAGACATTGGGAATTCACCCCTCTGCATACCCCGAAGTCTTTTGATAGTCTCCACCCTCACCGTGGAACACTTGTTAGAAATGAAGAATTCACTCTTGTACTTGTTGATAATCTAGCCGCTCCAACGAGAATACTCACCCATAACTTTATTCAGATTGTGAATAGATCTACTTCCAGCATTAAGGAATATAATAGAGTCATCTGCAAACACGAGGTGAGAGATGGCCAGAGCCTTCCTCCTCTGATGGTGCTGGATAATTTATATTATAATACATGTATACAGTTTATAGGATGGTGATATGAGGTTCACTAGGTGCTACCCAACTGTGTTTTATGCGCACTCCCTATATGGGAACACCGACACACATGTAGATCTAATGTTTCATTTTCAAGAGATATATATTATGGGGGATCAAGAAGGATCATCTAGATGTATGTTTGGAGAGTAGTCAAATAATGGACCTATGTTTTATAGTTTATTCTATTATATATATTTTTTTCAATTTATTCTATACTGATTTCCTAGGTTGATGTTTCTTGTTGTATGTTGGTATGTACAATATGGTTCATTCTTATATAGCATGTCAATGTTTACTTATTTTTTTCAATTTATTCTATACTGATTTCCTAGGTTGATGTTTATTTTTTGTCTGTTGGTATGTACAATACGGTATTTATGGTTTGATTTGTTTTTCAGGGCAGTGGTGCAGCGGAAGCAAATTTTTTTCCTGGGCAGCTTTTAGCGGTGATTTTAACCGCCACTAAATGTACATTGGTGGTAGTTTAAACTGCCTCTAAACGGTGAAAACCGCCGCAAAACTTAATTTTTTTATGTTTCACGGTGGTTTTAACCGCCGCTACATAGTCGCATCCTAGCTGCCTCATTTCGTGGCAGTTCTCGTGACTTCAGCAGTGGGTTTACGACCACTGGATTTGAGTTTATTCGCGGCAGTTATAACTGCCGTGAATAAAGAAATATCAAGGGCTTGTAAAAAAAGCCTCTAAACTCAATAAAACCACCGTGAAATGAGGAAGCTATGAAACTTTCCTTAAAATTCCATGGAATGGAAATAACTTCCACTAATAGATTGGTAACGCCTTATTAGGCTGCAGTTTACAGAAACCGCTGCCAAACCATGAAGCGGCGGTTTAAACCACCACTAAACGACATTTCTCTTGTAGTGGAGGAAGTAGAGTGTGTCCGCCAAACCCTCTAATCAACAAACATTCGTCTTCATCACCAGTCAGTTGCTTACCCCAAGATCCATGCACATTTCAAATACATTAGTCAACAATTCCATTTGGTTTATTTGGACGTACTCCCCATGGCTCAGTTCCCTGAGTCACCAAACTGCCATAGGAACCTCCAATAGTGATACATTTAGAACATAAAAGTGCTCCGCAGAATTATTAGGGAGGTTTCCCCCACGTGCAGATCCATGGCTGGGACCAATATGCTCCCCTCCACGTCGGTGCTATCTGATACCAGCACGATTTTCCAAGAGATATTGAGGATATGCCCCTAGGTAGGGTCATAGATAACATGGTTGACCTACCAGGGGAAGAGAATGACCAAGAGCTCCTTGAAGAATACTTACCCCCCTGGAGGAGATCTCACACCTATTAGATCCATTGGGAAGGCTCACTCACCATTAAAGGAATTTACTGGGTCTTCCTGTACCTACTGAGTCATTAAACCTCAGTCGGAATCTAAATAAGGGTAAATAGAACCTCAAAGCCGCCAAACACTCTTACCCCACTTGCTTAGTTAAGAAGGAAGATGAAGATCCTGAGAAATTTGTGTTGCATCAACAACTCGTGGAGAACAGGAAAATGGTTGATGACCTCCTTGCTGAGCGCACTATAGAGCGATGACCAGATTAGGGAGATCTACGACCAGTACAACATGGGCATACACAACTTCCCCCCAGTGAGTTGACTTTGGGTGACCCTAACCATCCTTCCCACACAGACATGGAAGAGGTGAAAAAATATGGCAAGAGGGCATGGTATATGTCTCCAAATCCGCCCGAGCGATGCAATAATCCTCGGGACCCAGCTCAGGCTCCCTTAGCAGATCCAAAGGCTGCCCCACTAACCACTCCATAGGCTGCTGAGTCTGATTATCACGTTGAAGAACCCTCCAAAACACTAGAGGTTATGGATCCTCATCAAGATAGGAACCCCCACCCAGATGATCTCATGGAAGTGCGCATCGCTCACCTCAAGGAATTGGAAACGCGACAGGTGGAACTCCCGCCTGATGGAAAGACATATATGGCATGGGTGGATGATATGCTAGTACCCTCAAGTTTCTAAAATCCCACCATCTCCCCCTTTAATGGGACATGTGACCCCCGTAGCTTCTAGCCCACTTTATTTCAAGGTGTGAACCCATGTTGGGAACTCCAGCGAAGTAAGAGGCCACTAAACTCCGGTGTTTTGTATGGACATTGTAAGGGCCTACATTTGTCTGGTACATCCATCTACCCATCGGGTCAGTAGCTGGATGGGAGGATCTTCACCAGCAATTTCTGTACTAGTTTAGTTCCTCCACTCAGAAGACGAGTATCGCAGACCTCTTCAAGGGCATGTAGAGGCCCAATGAGCATGCCACAGACTTTTTTGCATTGTGGAAATGTCTCACATACTCCCTTGACATTCTGCTAACTCCAGACCAAATGATGACGATGTGTGTGGGGAATGTCAAGATAGAACTGTTCCCCTCTCGGATCACCCAGAACTATCCTGGGAGATTCAGAGACTTCTCTGATAAGGCCTAGCGCCTAGAAGAATCCTTGTAATAGGCCAGCCAAGCACGTCTATTGCCTCCTTCAATTACTGCAAGGAGGGACTCTAGAACCAAGCCCACTGTGGTGGCCCAAATAGAGGCCCCCAGGCAACTAGAATTATTACCAGTGGAGCTGGCTATAAAGCCTCATAGAGGCCTGCCCCCAAAGGCGCAACCTCCAGCCTAGTAGCATCCAACTCAGAATCTACAGGCGCCCCTGCCTAACGTGCCGCCTCTACCCAGGCAGGATAATCGGGATCTGCCTCCTTGACATGCTCCTCCATCACTTCATCAGAATCATGCTCCTAGGTCCCCCTTCTCGAACAAAAGAAACTACACATGTTATCTCAATGAGTATCAAGTACGCAACTATTTCTGACGTGCCATAGAACAAGGGATTGTACATTTTCTTGAATATAGGAGGCCATAAGAGGTAGATCTAACTTATCACCCCAACTACTCCCCTTATCACCGGATCCTGGGGAACAACCTCAAATAGTGCTATGTGTTCACAGACTAGATCGAAGATCAGATCGACAAGAACATAGTCAGGTTGGGCCCAGCCCCGACACAAGTTGCATGTTTACTCGTGAAGCCCGATAGCAGCAGTGACAGTGAAGGTGAGTGGCAGCAGGTCTCCAACCACAGGTCCCAGAAGTATGATGACTGGATGGCTAGTAAGGTGGTCACCCATTCCCAGGGTATTATCTTTGCATAATGAACCAACCCGAGCCTTTAGAAGCCGTTGTCTTAGCCGTATCCACCACTTCTGGATTGTCTTCTCAACCATCCTCTTCCCGGAAGAGCATTCCTTGGCAGTGCAAGAGGAAATAAATCCCCCCCCCCACACCAATTCCATCATCATCCCAAACTCTTGACAACTACATGCCCCCAGATATGGAGATTCCACCAAGAATTCATCCAGTAGTGGAGGATTTTTCAAGTGACAGTCAAGGGTATGCCTCAGTTAGCACTGTAGAGCTGGAAACCCCCTACATGATTCCTAATGACGGGGAGCACCAGACGGATCTTCCAAACATCCCTAGCTGATTCCAGCATCGGCAGAGTCGTGGCTATGTGGGCTGTCAAAGAGCCTCAGTCAGCAGTTCCTACCACGTCGTTCATGCCACTGAACCCAGATAGCAGGCCCAACGTAAAGGTTAGCAGACACATCCTTCTCATTTGATGTCATTAGGCCCGCCTTTGCCTCCATTTGTGTTGTGGGGTCAGGAAGAGCTTCACCGACCTTGCAGTGACCATCCACACTCCACTACAGACCAGTCCTAGTCAGCTATCCCTTATATGGTAATCACTCCACATGCTTCGTCTAGTGAGCAGTGGGACATTCCCAGCACCAGTCGATCGTTGGTCCAGATTTTAGGGCCCAACATACCTCCTGTCACAGAGCAACCTCCTGTAAGCAGAATCTCACACCTGACATGGAAGTATGATGTCCTCAAGCATATTTCCAACATTCCAGTGAGACTCCCCATACTTGAGGCCCTTATCCTATCACTAGATATGCGCAAATCCCCCTTTGAGTCTTTAAGAAGCCCCCTATAGTTTGAAATGGAGGTACCAGCTGCAGAGACCTTTCATGATGAGGTAGTCAAGAGTGCTGAATGTCTGGCCATTATCTATTTCTCTAGAGAATATATAGGTTCTCCAATACAAGGTCACATTATCCCATTATATATCACGAGTCATTTCAATGGCTTGTTGACACAGGCTCTGGGATTAACCTTATCCCTACACAGACACTCCGTAAGATGGGGCTATTTGAGGATGATCTGTGTCCCTCTGACATGAAAATCCGAGGTTATGATAGGGTGGAATAGAAATTGGTTGGAAAGATCCTCCTAAAGACCCAGTTCAGTAGTCTGGTAGCCAGTATTGAATTCATGGTTGTTTCGTAGGCCACTACTTACAATGCATTGATGGGAAGACCGTGGCTCCACCTATAGGCGGAGGTCCATTCATTATATCACCAGTGCCTCTAGTACTCCCTTTATGGTCGATTGGGCATACTCCAAGGTGACATGTCTCCCCTTTCATCTTTTGAAGTCCGATCTATGGATGCCTAATATTATAAGAGCAAAGAAAAATAGATTCAGGCCAGCAAAGTCGATCCTATTGTGGTTGAGACTGACCTGTGGGTAGGCTTAGATGATTCCTACGTCTTCCCGATCCAACGATTGTAGGCCACGACTCCCGATTTGGGGAAATTTTTTGTTGTCTCTGGGATAATGGGGAACCACATTCCCAAGTCCATGTGAAGTCAAAAGATCACCTTGTATTCTTACACGAATCAGGATTCATTGATCCCTGAGCCGCCCACTCCCATAAGGTATCGGGATGTCTGCCCCATGGCAACGACAATACGTCACACCTACTTGTTCCACCTGGTTGGGATACATCGGCTCAATCTGATGTGCCACTACTTCTTTAATAACATCAAGCATGGCCCCTTGGGCCAGAGACCAGATGAGATTAGATCGATAACCTTCATTATTATGATTTCAGCAGTACATGAGTCCTCTAATGCATTGTCTACCACCACTCAGACTAGCACCAATATCCCATAAGGATCTGTTGACCAAGAGGAACATCGTCTTGCTAAGGATCCCTGTTCCATAAGTGTAGGAGAATATTTATAGGATTCTCCCCCCCGTATTAGAAGAGGGTGTTTCTACCACGGTTGATGAACTGGTGTTGGTGAATCTCGGTGGGGATCCAAATCTGAAACCCACATTGATCAGTGTTGCTATGACTCTTGAAGAGAAAAAAGAGCGTGTGGACTTCCTGAAGTAGCACTATGATGTATTCTCCTAGAGTTACAATGAGATGTGAGGAATATATCCTCAAGTATCCATCCACCGCCTCAGTCTCCAATCAAATCACCATGGGTTTTAGCAGCCTCCCAGAAAGATGAACCCTTGTCATAATTCCATGGTTGATGCCAAAGTTGACAAGATCATCAGAGATAATTTAGTTAAGGAGGTCCAATACCCTAGGTGGATAGAAAACATCATTCCAGTCAGGAAGAATAATGCGAAGATCTGAGTATGCATTGACTTCCAAGATCTCAACCGTCATTGTTTGATGGATGATTTTCCCCTTCCTGTGACAGAATTGTTGATCGATGTTGTCGCTGGGTTCTGGGCCCTCTCCTTCATGGATGGGTACTCCGGATATAAATAGATCTGAATGGGCCCAAGGATGAGGAGTATACAACCTTCAAGTCACAACAAGGTAATTTTTGTTACCAATTCATGCCCTTAGGTCTAAATAATGCAGGTGACACCTATCTGTGGGCTATGAATCACATATTTATGCCTATCCTCAGAAAATTAGTGGAATGTTATGTAGACGATCTGGTGGTCAAATCTCGCCAGCACCAGGACCAACTCAAGGACATTGATAATGTGATCGGCATCCTCCGTTCTCTCAACCTGAAGATGAACCCATTGAAGTGTTTCTTCAGGGTCACCTCTGGGAAGTTCCTCAGGTTTGTTGTCAGATAAAGGGGCATCGAGAATGACCCAGAAAATATTAATTCCATTATTTGGATGTCTTCCCTGAGAAAAATTCCAAAACATCGAGGCTTCCAAGGCCACATAGAATACATATTCCGATTCATTATGAATTTGGCTAGCAAGTGTAAGACCTTTTCTTATCTCATGAAGAAAGGAACTATTTATAAGTGGTGTAAAGAATTTCATATTGTGTTCAAGTAAACAAAGCAGTATCTGCTCCAACCTCCGGCCTTGATGCCACCCATTTCTAGAAAACCACTGGTCCTTTATGTGACATCCCTAGAACAAACCCTCGGTGCCCTTATCGCCCAAAATAATAACTATGGAACTGAGAAAAGTCTCTACTACCTCAACTGCATGCTCCTCGATACAGAGACCATATACTCCCCTATCGAGAAAATATGCCTTGCACTGGTATTCGCAGTATAAAAATTTCAATATCACCTATGGCACTATGAGGTATAGCTAGTGTCCTAAGTGGATCCGCTGAGGTACATCATAAACCGCCCCATGTTGATAGGCCATCTAGCTCGGTGGGTGGGGATTCTTCTGCAGTTTGACATCAGGTTTGTTCCCGAGAAGGCTATGAAGGGGTAATAATTTGTAGATTTTCTTGAGGACCATCTAGCTGCCACGAACCAGTAATTGAACCTTGATTTTCCTAATGATGCAATCATCTTAGTATACCAAGTCACCACGTGTTGTAAAATGCACTTTTATGGTGATTACCAAAGCCATACTGGAAAAAGCCTTAATGACCCTAGGATCAAAAGAGTGGTTCTGGGTATCATCTTCATTACTCCATCACAAGCCGTTCTGCCATATTCATTTTTGTTATCAAAAGGCTGCACCATCAATTAGGTGGAATGGCATGCTTTAATCACCGGCCTCGAGCTAGACCTTGATATTGATGTTCCCCACTTGCATGTGAAAGGGGACTCCAAAATAGTCATCAAACAGATCAATAGTAACTATTTTTTTATGACGCCAGAGCTTATACCATTGTTGGAACATACCTTCCAGTTGATGGCCTAGTTACCATCTCAGATAGAGGTTACCCATGTCACTCAGTCATAGAATAGTAGAGAAGATTCCTTGGCCAGCCTAGCTACATCACTAGAGGAGCCTGAATAGGATGATTTGATTATCCAAAAGGAACACTAGAGAGTCATCACTCCTGTCACTCTAGAGGACAATGATAGTCTATAGGTAAGCCACCATACCACCTACGCCTCCATGTCAGGGCCCCCGGGTCCCCGTGACCCAGTGCTGGAATTAACTCCTAATTAGAGGATACCCTTGGTTGAGTACCTTTAGCATGGTAATCTCCCTGTAGATCAGTCCGAGCACAAGCGAATCTAACGTCACACGTTACAGTTTACCCTTCAGAGTGGTCCCAATCTTATGGAGATTCTCTACAAGTGCGTCTTTGATGGTTTTCTCCTGTATTGCATTCAAGGAGTTGATATTTCTCAGGTCATGTAGTAGGTTCATTCTGGTTCCTGTGGTGCCCATCAGACCGGGCCCAAACTATCTCAACATATCCAGAGACAAGGGTATTTATGGACCTCTATGATCTGTGACTACATCAAGTTTTTCATGAGGTTCCAAGCATTCCAAATTCATTCCAACACTTTGCATCAGCCACCAAAGACTCTCCACACTACCAAGTACTCTTGGACCATTGCGGTCTAGGGAATCGATGTCGTGGGACCATATCCACTGGAGACAGCTCACCAGTTCGGATTCATCCTGACCGCTACGGATTTATTTTCCAAGTGGGAATAAGCGGTTCCACTCAAGGAGGTCAAGGATAGTTCTATAATTGACTTGGTGAGCTCTAATATCTTCTACCAGTTTGGATTCCCTCACGCCATCCTCACCGATAATGGCACTAACTTCCAGGCGACTGAGTTGATGAAATTGTATGCCAAGTACAACTTTCGTTATAACCATACCTCCCACTACCACACACAATAAAATGGACAGATCATGGCGTTCAAAAAAACCCTCTCTAACATTTTTTAGAAAATGGTTGTTCATAACAAGAAGAGTTGGCCGGACATGCTCCCAATGCCCTCTGGGCATATCGGACAACGACTCATAATTCCACACAGGTGACCCCATACTCCCTGGTGTACAGAATAGAGGTTGTCCTACACATTGAGATTTAGTTTCCTTCATTATGCACAGCTGTCTATGATCACAAAGAACCAGATAAAGTAGCTGAAATTCATCTGGCTGAATTGGAAACACTCAAAGAGAACATAATTCTTGCACTTCACAATTTGGAGAGGCATCATAACAAGATACCTAGATCTTTCAACAAGAAGTTTTTCCTCTTCTCTTTCTTGCAAGGTGACTTGGTGTTGGCCTTGAGGACACCAATGATACATGGAAGGAAGCCACCAAAACTGTATCCCAAAATGGAAGGACCTTTCATAATTCACAAGGTTCACCCCAATGGTGCATATTATTCGGTTACCGTGGACGGTGAGCGCATAACTCCTCCCACCAATTCTGTGTTTCTCAGGAAATACTTTTCCTGAAAAAATGGGTCCTGCATGACCTTAAACTACTATGTACCTCATAACATTAAACTATATTTCATCCTGTAGGATGTTAAAATGTATATTGTCCCACATAACCATAAACTGTATGTCATCCGGCAAGACGTTAAACTATAAACGATCCCACACGACCTTAAAATGTCCACTATTTTGGATGCATGACAATAAACTTCCAAGAACCATTAATAACTACGTGTGGCTTGATTCCCATCCACATGGGATACGTAGGAATGCTCAGAAGTATCATATTAAGTCCAGACCCCAAACTCTTCTCTTTAACTATCCCCCTGGGTGTAGTTCTCTTGGAGGATCCTTACATGGTGTAGTGTAGGCTTCTTTGTCCCCACTCATGTTGGAATTATGATGATCGCACCATGTTCTCTCCTCCTCATTCTTCCATTCTCCCACGTCCTTACTGGATGATGCTAAACTGCATGGCCTTCCATAACTATGTATGTCTTGATTCCCATCCTCATGGGATATTTTGGAACTCCTGAATATTTTTTTGTTGGCCCATCCCTAACTTTAAAATCTCCCCTCGGGTCGGAAAACATTGTTTGGTGCCATATTTTTCCCTCCTTCACTTTGGATTCATCATGACCACACCATATACCCCCTTCCCAAGAGATCTCCACCTCCTTCACTATCCTGTTTTACTTTAAATTGCACAGGCACATTTATGCTTCACACACTCCCAAATTTGGGTTTCCGTCATCTTTCACATTTGAAAGGGCACCCGGATAGTATGCATACATAGCCTAAGGGATATCCTATCATTTTCTGTCAACACCCTGGAGGACCATGAATGAAAATTTGATACAAACCTCGCATTACGAATATGGTCAGTGGTTGATTCTGATTTGTTGTTCCCATTTCAAGACACACGATATTGATGTTGGGTTTCAAACCTGGTCAACAACTATCATTTTTTATTGTCACCACCCCCATATTTCAAAAAATATCGAGTGTAGTGGTTCATTATACCCCGATATCTCTTCAAGATTCGGTCTTCCTCAGGTAGGAGTGTGAGTCCAGCTATCGAACCCTTATATTATGGGAAGAGCCTAGTCCTACTCCTTGTTTCCCACATCGAGAATTGCTCATGTGGGCATAGGATCTTTGGTAAGGCAATACTTATATGAGGGGTCATGTGGCTACAGTTAGTCGGGACTTCCCATTTTAGGTCCCTTGACCCATTCGGCCCCCTGGCCCAAGTTATCATCTAGGATTGTGGGGGTGGTATAAACTGACATCCTCATTTACGTCGGACTACCCACCATGCCATACTCCTTAGGTCCTCATCCTACAAGGCACTAAACTACACCCTTAGAACTACATTTGGCTTGATTTCTATCCTCATGGGATACGTAGGACCACCCGATTTTCTAGTCTTGGGGTCCATACCTATCTCTTAGAAACCTCCTTATCATTTTGGCCTCTTCCCCAGAGCCCTTCTAGGGGAGGGGTACGCGGTGTGGTATGGGCTTATGTCCCCATTCATGATGGGTTTGTAACAACCACGCCACGTACCACTTTCTCTTTATTTCCCTTCACTCCCTTCTCATACACACATTTGTTCGGCTAGGCTGCTCTTAAGTGGGGTCCCTCAACCCTCTCTAGTGATTCACCAATATGACCATTAGTACTCTAGTTAAGAACCTAGAGTGTCATATTTTACCTAGACATGCTTTCACCCATTTTTAGGATTTTTGTTCCTCTTCATTTGGGATTTCATTTTCTTTCACATCTAGAGGGACCCCCAAATGGCATGGATGCTCAGCCCAAGGACTCTCTTACTATTATGGGCCAATGTGCTCGAGGGTTTCGAACAAAAAATTGATACAAGTACCGCATTATGAATATAGTCAGTGGTTGATGCTCATTTGTTGTTCTTAATTCAGGTCACATGATATGGATATTGTGTTTCGAACATGGTCAACAGTTATCCTCCATCGTCACACCAATCCCATCAAGTCTTAAATGTTAGTTGCATGATTCACACCATTTTCCACCTCATTATGTCTAAGTGGAATATCAACACTCTTGGTATTATCCCCTAGTGCTCATTTTCTCATTAGGAGGACAATGTCGCGATAAGTCATCATTCGAGGCTCCACACTGACTTCCCCTTTACATGCATCCCATGTGTTGAAAAATACCTCTTTCACCCTTGTTTCCCACACCCAGTTTGACTCACGTGGGCTTAGGGATTAGATCGACTTCTGCGATCGTTTGGAAGAATCTATCTTCTTCTTAGAGCTCTAAGACCCTAAACTAAGATCTCCTCTTAGAACTACATATGGCATGATTCCCATGCTTTTGGGATACGTAGAAACCTCCATCCATCCTGTCTTTTGGTCCTGCTCAGGTTCCACTAATTATCTCTTCTGTTCATCCTTCTAGGCCCCGACTATTATAGGATTGTGTGGTATGGTGAGTGTGGGATTATTTACTTGTTCACATCAGGTTTTTCGATAGCCGCACCATGTACTCCTCTTATATGAGCTAGTCCCTCCTACCTCCTGTCCCGCATGAAATTACACTATATTTCATCCCACATGACATTAAACTATATAAAGTCCTACATGACCTTAAACTGTTACGTCCTCCATGATGCTATATTTCACTCTAATAACTTCATATGGATTGATTCCCATCCTCATGGGATATGTAGTAATGCCTGAAAGTTTCATCAGCATGTCCAACCCCATACATTCTAGCCATTATTGATCCCTCAGCCCGAGGTTTCTTCTTCAGAATTGTGCATGGTGTGACATGGACCTCGTCCTCATTCATGCCAGGTATGCTTTATCACATCATGCACATTCCCCCTATATTCCCACATGACTTTAAGATATTTCATCTTTATTGAATGATGTTAAAATGCACTGGTTGGTCCTATCACATGACCCTAAACTGTGGCATTATAATCCTGGCCGTAAGAAGAAAAAATGGCATTGCATTGGGGTGTCCTCACTCGAGGTGACATCATGTTGGGTATTGGTTATACACCATACCATATGTCAATGCCTACATATAGATTGATTCCTATAATGATACTAGTATTATCTATCCTAGGTTTACCACTTTACAAAAAAAAGACACACATATACCCTAAAAGACAAACAAGATCTATCAAATGTTGTTTTTTTGGTGTGAGGGCCAGACCCGCACGCCCTTATTATCCTTGGAATTGATACCCCACCATGATATCTCCAAAAATATGTATGGCTTGATTCTCATCCTCATGGGATACGTAGTAATGCTTAGACATCTCATCTTTGGGTCCAGCCCCAGGTTTCTAAAATCACGTCCCTTCTATGGCCCCATGGCCTGAACCCATTTGGGAACACATAATGATATGGACTCCTACTCCCCTCACTCCCGAATGGATATGTGCCATGCCATGTTTTCCCATTCTGAGTTACAATTTCCTCAACAAATGATTGTAAACTGTGGCTATACCATGAACAATTTTGGGACGCCCCACAACAATTATGGGATGCATCAGCTTCCTCTCCATAGAGGTCCTGTCTAGAAGTAGGAATGATACCTAATCATTATGATGTTCTCACATAATGTGTTTTCACCATGGTGGAGTGACTTCAATAGTGTTTTAAATCATTCAAACAACCCATCGCTCCATTCCCCACATTTTACGTGCCCTTTATTTAGAACCTCTACTTCTTTCACATCTAAAGGAACCCCCTAACAATATGGATGCTCAACCTACAGATCACCTACTGTCCTCAGATAACATTCTAGAAGAATTATGGATAACATTTAGAGTCAGGCCCCATGTTTTGAACATGTTCAGTGATTGGCCCACATTTTTTGTCCCCATTCCAAGCTAACACAATAGGGATGTTGTGTTTCGAACATAGTTACCGGTTATACTTTATTATCATGCCACCCACACAGTGTTCTGAATTTTGGGTATCATTATTCACACCTTCCATTCGCATATCGTTGCATTGATTCTAATTCCCCTGGTGTTACCCCTCACATGCATTAGACAACATTGGGGGAAATGGAACTTCGATTGTTCTGAGACCTTCGTTCTCCAGTCATGCCTCTCCCTTTCTTCCCAGAAATATGGATTTGTTGTTCAAACCCTGGATGCTAGATGCTTGGTTGACACTCTTATATTCAGATAGAATAATGTGGTGATCTTCCATTGTTTCTCACATCGGGCCCAACCCATGTGAGCTTAGGGATAAATCAATGGTAATTACATGAATATATAAGATTCACATAAAACCAAAGTAAATAAAAAAACTCTTGCATGTAGTCGACATAAAACAATTAAAGCATGAAAGTATGTTCTTTGGTTTTGAAGTATTAAAGCACCTGAGGATTGACCCCTCCAATGGATGGGTTGATCCCGTTCAAAGAGTGTTGCAGCTCTGCCACCCTTTGCCTTGTGGCATCCAATATTCACTATTTTTTGCTCTGTTCTTACTCCTCCTCAGCAATAATTGGGTGTAGTTCATCAGTCGTGGACTGGGCTCGCTCCTCATTGGTTCATATGACAGTTATCTCCATAGAGGCTTGCTTCATGCGATATTTGGCCTCTGGAGATGGGCATTGAACCATGATATAATTCCCTATTGCACATTAAGGAAAGTGGATTGCTCATCCGCTTGGGCTTGTAGCTGTTGGATCTTGTTTTCAGCCTCCTGGAGGGTCTTGATGTTCACCTCTTTTCTCCACTACTATCCCACTCCATGGCCACAGTCATATTCCCGAATCTTATTTCCCATGAGATTCTAATGAGCATGTGTGGATGCTAGGAATCCACTCCCCTAGCACATAGCTCATGCAACCACGAACAAAGCCTCCCCATTTGGTCTATCCATTGCGCCTGGGGGTGTCATCGATGAAGTGCTTAATCATCTTCCATGACCCGCGACTGGAGATTTTACTATCCTCTTCATCGGAGGTCGTCTCATCCTGATCCGTGGGGTCGGTAGGCTCATAAGTGGGGGACGCCCCCAAGAAATCGTCAGTAGGGTCCTCATCTGGTGTCTAATTGGGTGTGGCAGGACCCGTGCTATCCGATCGATCTTCATCGTCGAATCCCACATAAATAATCTCAGGCTCTGTCCTATTAATAGTCAAACTAGTGATCGGGAGCATCATATCTTGGTCATTCTAGATGAACGCCTCCATGACCACAAGCATTCCCTAGGGAAAGGCACAACTGGAAGTACCAACCAACCTTGCAAAGGAAGCCCATGCCAGTTGAAGAACTGTGCATACAAAAAAAGGGGTGCACAGACATCAGTTAACCTGATAAATGGATTTCTGTCATGAATTCGGTAAACAAGAATTATAGAGATCAAATTGGTGTTATAATTCTTGGGTTGTTGCCACTGGGACCCCGAGGAATGGGGCTCCATATTTTTTTGAGAAGTCTGAAAACTCCAGAAGAATCAACTCAGGTGTCCCAGCCCCGCTTGGCATGGTAACTACCATTGCTTCGGGCACACATCCCAAAGGCCCCACATCTTCATATACTATAGGGAGAGAATGGGTTATGTGTGTGAGGCCCTCCTACATAGTTAAAATATTAGCGAGGAGTCCAAAGTGACCTAGAAGTAGACCTCAGGGAAGGGGTTTAGGGTCGTACCTTGAGGGCCTCTACAAACTCTTCATGTTCTGGGTCTGAATATCCAACTTCACCCTCCTCTAGAGGACTTCCTCTATCGGCCTCCTTCCCCCAGGAGGAGTCATCCGATTCTTCCAGCAAAGGGAAGCAATCCCTCGATTCCATAGCTAATAACTGCGGAGGGGTCATCCGATCCAACAACACTATTTCCCAGTCTTTCATTAGACGCAGGGCACCCTAAGAGTGCATGAAGTCCTCTAACTCGGCTGGGTATTGCTCCGCCTCCGCCTGGGATACTGTAAAGCCCGCACTGAGAGGGCTGATCCTTGGAAAATCCATCCCATGTTGGTTCAGGTGTTGACACATCTCATAAGGTTTACAGAATTGTCGGTTGGCATCCCAGATGTCCCAAGCCTCCTGGAAGACAACGTTCTCCGAAATTTCTATGTGACGTAGCCACTTCCCCTGAGCCTTGGTGGATATCCTATGAAACCCCTTGTGCAGCCTTCCCTCTTGATGACTCTGCTACTCTAGAACCGCCAGGTTTGTTGCCACCCTTGGATCTGCTACCTCCTCCCCTTCGACCAGTGTGGGCCTCATCGCCACTGCATCCCCACATCCACGAGATTTCCTCACCGCCTTTCAGCCCCGTCCTTGAGGTTGGGGAGGCACCCCATCGCTGGACCGAATGGTTAGCAACTTAAGCATCTCCCCTGGGTAGGCTACCACCCATCTCTCGACGTACTCCTTCACCAACTCAATGACAGCCATGGGAAAAAGTATCTCATTCTGCATCTTCCCATTTCTCATGTGAACATGAGCCACATATGACTCATCACACACAAGTGGTCCTCATAGCGCACCCCCAAATAGACTCGTGGGGTCAGTCACTGCATACACTGAAATTTACTTGAAAATCAGTGCGGGGAGTATGGCTCATAGAGGGGCTCAATGTCCACCCGTGCCACCAGGACTCCACCTTGAAAGGCCAGTATGTAAGAAGGATGCTCTTCCATTCCCCAGACATAATCAGTGAACACACCTGTTGACAATATGAATGGGTTAAAATTAAAATCATCTATCTTCCTGACCCGATTCGGTACCTCCTGCATGACCAGATTAGTCAGAAATCTCCTTGCTGCATTCTGAATGGTTGGGTGAAAATTTCATTCTAGAGGGGAGATAGTGTTTGGATATTCATATATACCGCTAATATGCACTACTATCCACCCATATAGAAGGTGAAACGACCTGCATAACCTCTGCGGCTTCTTCCCCTCACTGATATGCCACAACATCTTGTACATCTTGGTGAGCATTAGGATCCTCAGGTTGACCCGTTCCCCTATCACTAACATAGACGTCATGATAAACATGATCGGTCACATTCCCAGGTTCGTGTCCCTCACCAGAAGGATCCAATCGCAGATGAACACCACAGTGAATGCATCCAACCTGACTATCGGTTGATGCTCGATACTAACGCTGAATCCCTAGGTCTTCCACTGGATGTCCTCCAAAAGCCGCCAATACGATTTTTCCTTGCCCCGTTGAGACCCCTTTGGGCATGTCCGGGGCCTCACATGTAACTGCCTATTTTCTGGGAAGTTCAAGAACTGCTTGAACCACCGTTTGAAATGGACGTCCCTCACCGATTTCTTGTCCTATCCTAGAACCAAGTCCGTTAATGACATCACCAATGGTGGAATCTAATATGGATATTCCCATGCACTCATAATGAGGAAGAACTCATCATAAATCACCCCCAGTATTGGGACCCCCAAAATTTGGTGTAGATCCCATAGGCTAATTCCAACCTCTCTATGGTGCAAATGGAAGGTATTGGTCCTCGACGACCACCTACTTAGCAACTCTAGAATAAGATAATTCGGTTGGTAGATATATAACGGGGTGGGGGACCATTCCACATTATAAATGTCCACCCGCTTTAGTTCTTCTCCAAATTCTTCACATGAGGCACCTACCCAGTTGGCCCAGGCCCAGTGATCTGTGAAGTTTCCGCCCTAGGGTAGATTCCACTCGTCAGACCACCCCGTCCCTGGGTTCCTTTAGACTAAGTTCAAGATAGTATGGTGCAATGGGGTATATGTCTCTTGTTGCAATTCCTTCCTGTCAACATGATTCACATGATTATATAAACATTCAGTGTTTACAGGTGTGAAGTCCTCCCAGGTATGGCTGTTAGGAACCCTGAACCACTAGCGCTGACATGAAATTCTTCTGAAATAGTATGTAGACTCCTCCCTACTCTCTTTAGGGATGAAGACATCATCCCTCAGGAAAAATATGTACAGAGGAAGCCTCCTTCACAACAGGTAGTCCTTATGGATTTCTGATTGCAGTACCACCAATGAATTATGGTCAGAATTCCATCACACGAACTCTCATATACCTAAGATATCTACCATTTCCTCCCTATGGGAAGCATCCACAAGGACCCCCCTAACAGATTCCTAGTTAGCCATTCAGTATTCTGAACATGGACTTTTTTTGTTCTGGTTCGCAAAACGCTTTCACAGAGATCATTCATGAAGACCATTCGTAGAGCTCGGTCTTAGAAAAGAAATCACGGAGCCCTGCCCCGACCTTCAGGTGAAAGACATAGAGTGCACCACCATATATTCAAACACTCATTGTGTACTGTGAAGCAGAAAGCCCGATTCACGGAGAGAAATTGAAGAGTACTTGAAGCTTCATGAATTGAGAGAGCTAAATGACAAAACGCGAACGTGAGAAAGGAAAAAACGAGAGATCATCCTCCCCTATTTATAGGCTATGACCCATTGTGATTAGCGGTGCATCAGACCGTAGAGAGAATCATGACCCCCTATGCCCGTGCTTCACCTCTCCACCCTACGAGCCTCCTTGGTGATCCCTCTTCGCAATTGAACAAAGTGTTTTGACAATTGACCCGTAGACTGTGGCCCTCACTTTTTCCTCAGCTCCAAGACTGAGGGGGGGGGGGGGGGTTGAATTTGTTGGAACCAAGTTTTAGGAAGAGTAATAACAAATGGAAAACCTTTGGGTCTACCTCGTGAAGCTTGTTCGTGGAGCCCCATAGCACCACGGTTGGCGTGAAACTTCCTCTCTACGAAGCCACCCTAGATAAAGGAGGAAGGAGGCTCCACAAATGGATTTGACATTTGTGAAGTTGTTGCAGATAATCAAGGTGAGAGGCTCCGTGAACAGATTTGATGTTGGAAAAGACGCCACGGAGCGAAGTTGCATGAATCTCAGCGGTTATGACAAAGTGCCTCGTGGATTTTCGCTGACCGATCTCTTCTTCATGGTGCCTCTTGCCTATAAATACCGGGCTCCCCTCAATCCCAAAGGAAGGATTGTCCGACCTTTCTCCTTCATAGCTCTCGAATCGCAAAGAACTTTCTACTATGAAAAAAACGAGTTCCTCAAGGTACTTTAGCATCACAAAGTGCATTTCCCTCTGCTTAAATTTAACCCCTCTTCAAAGAGGGATTCCTTTCATGGAGCCTGCAGGCCTTGATAGGGGAAGGGGATCCCCAAGGTGGCTCAGGTATTCATAGAGCACTTATGATTCGTGAAGTACCCTCTATGAACAAGAACACCCTATGATAAGGTAGGTTCACTGTTCTTCATAAAGCACATTACTTCGTAGTGCTACGCTTTGCAGGGAACCCTTTCTTGGTGAAGTTCTGCATCACGAAATAATTTCCACTTCGTGAATCACCATTCATATGCACCAATGCCCTTTGCATAGGTTGGGTCACCCCACTTCACGAAGCATACCCCTTCACGAAGCTCCTCCACTTCATGGAGCACCAGAGCTTCATGCAATCCCTTCTTATGAACCCCTTTTCTCTACAATCCTAATTTTCGTATGACACTCTAGGTTCATACGAAGTAATTTCTGGGTTCCTTGGGTGGCGCTTCGTGTTGCATTTCTTAGCCACATGCTTCTTCACATAGGCACGCTAGTGGCTATTGCTTCTTCCCATTACCATGCTAACGTGCCCCCCCCATTGGATCACTCCATGATACCCCTCACAATGGAATTTCTGGTGCATCTCCTTCACCAAGGGTTAAAACATGGTGGTTTTGTTAGTCCTAGGGTTGCGGAGAGAACCCACCTCATCAGAGCTGGAAGATGTTAAACTGACAAGCATCATCATCCTCAGCACATGACGTTAAACTATGGCCTCAACCTATGCACTATCCGCAGGGTGCCCCAGCTCAGACATTCTATATGCCCGCTCGTCTCCACGGGAGTGATATCTTCCTCACATGGAATGAGATCCTCTTTTCAAGAGTGGTGCCTACCCACGGAGAAGGGATACCATCATGGTGTAATCCCCTATCCTTTCATGAAGGAGGTAGAATTGTTGCTCTCCTTCCTCTCTTCCATGCCAAACAGCGGTAATCCATTGTGTCTCCCAATCAGCGGTAATCCATTGTACACTATCCAGTGATAAGGTATTGTAGTCCCCTTTGCTGGGACCCATGCCCTTGGTTTGTCCAAGTGGCGTCAAACCAACCCGGGCTGCTAACAACACATAAGCCCCTACATGATTATCAGGTTTTTGTCATATGTGTACACCCTAATTAAATTCCCTTCATCCCGAACTATGTGTACTTTGATTCTCTACCACGGGGATATGTAGGAATCCTCCCTATGGTTCAAGACCATCTTCCACATCTCGACTTAGTCTCTCCCTCGAACATATGTCTTTCAGGAAGATCATGTCCCAACCTAGAGCTTCCACTTCTTCTAGGTCTCATCCATGCATCCATTCTCATGGGTCACCTCCTCAGGTTTCCCATCGCCCCACAGATCTATGTGGACATTGATTACGTGCCACGAGGATATGTAGGAAGTCTTTTTGAGGCTCAATACTGACATCACCATCATCCTCACATTGGTTCCATCTCATTCCCCATCTTCCTCACTCTACACTCCATCATCCATCTTGATTCTTACCCGGGCCTCCATGTCCTGGTGAGATCATATCATTGAATCTCTTGCTACTTCTAACAGAAATCAGACAACTAATCATGAGTTAGCCCCAACATCAGTGTACCCTCCAGGAGCTGCACCAATCTGATCCACTACTATTAGTGTTCTAATCAGTCCGATCCATCTTCACCATAGTTTAAACTCACGACATTCCTTATGATAAACATGGTAAGATGAGGAAAACCTTAAAGACATGCCTATGGAATATAATTCCCTTCATTAGATGTGGGATTCCTTGGGATTATGCGCCCTCGAGAAGCCCTATCATAAGGGAAAGAAAACCAGACACACTAGTGTTCCAGTGTCCAGACATGCCAGCGATGTCCAACGTGACTACTCCCCTGATCGAAGGTTGGTGCCCTGACTTGACCCCTTTGAATGTCCTGGAAGAATTAGTGTAATTAACCGACATCCATGAAGATGTGGAACTGTGAAAAGTTTCACGAACAAAGTCTTAATCTATGAGGGAGACCCAGACTAGGTAATGATATCTGAGTAGAAATCCACAGAAGGAGATACTGACTTCCCATCATCCCATTTTGATCAAGGAGAAAATGTACATAAATAAGCGAATGATGTTGCCCGCATTTGGAAAGTGTGAATGTGGGGAAACAGACTGGCACATCCTCAACCGAGGGATGCACGCCCCGGTGAAAGCGTCGAAAAAAGGTAAAGGAAAAAACCTCAATACCTAGCCCCGCTGGAGGGTAAGTCCTGAAATAGTAACAAGATAACCTCACTGCCCATCCATGGTAGATGGTATGGCTTGAAGAGAGAAAATAAAACCTTACAACCATCATTGTCATCATCGAGCATCACCTATGATAGGCATCTCACCCAGAACATCGAGCATCACCTCAGATTTGCATCACACTAAGAAAATATCATTGAAATCCACTATAGAGAGCACTGTCACATTATATACATAAAAATACTTAGGATAGGCTACATGAAAGCCAAAATTAGAGTTCATAAGAATGAGGTATATGAGGTAGATGATTTATAAAGTGGTACATAGAACATGTAGGGACCACAATACATGTGACCCCACATCATCATCCAGTCATGTACCTTTCCATACACGCTTACTAAACTGTGATCAAGTACCCACAAGGCATGTTAGTATACTCTTAGAGTACATAACACCTCTATCAAAAAGGATAACGGGCTCACATTTATCATTATTAATCCTAAAGAAACAAAATCATGATTCTACCAAAATAACTCCTGCAAATGGCCTCCAATAAACAAATAGATCACGCCGTTGCGATCTTTCTAGAAAATTGCATAGGATCGACTATTCAATCGCTCGAAATGGACTCCCAATGAAGAAACTGCATTTCACCGTGTTGTGTGAAAATATTTCCCTATATATCCCACACCTCAATTTTGAAACACATCACATAGATCGTGTTATTACGATCACCTCATAAAAAATAGAGGTTCAGCTGTTCGTTCGTCCAAATGGACAACTAGTGAAAGGGGTGTTTTTCAATGCAAATTCTCGGTTGGTGGTCGATCAATACCTATCACAAACAGGATACGTACACCCAAACAGATCACAAAATTACGATCCTCATAGAAAAACACACAATATAGACTATTCACTTTCCACAAACGGACTTCTGATGCAGAAGTTGCAAAATGATGCATTACACTCAAAATGGAATCCTGTGGGGCCCACACCTCTTCCCTGAATTTATTCGGGTTGACCCCGCCATTTTTATCCCCATGAGAAAACACAAAAGTTTGACTAACTGATCATCCAAAATTAATACCAGATGAAAAAGTCACATTCCACCACAAAACACCCGAAACAGGCCTCTTGGGGCCCACAATATTGTTTCTGTTTAAGCACCAAAAATCATCCGTCAAAACTCCACCTCAACTCTAGGGTCACAATGCCTATGATGACATGTCAATCGGACATCGGACATAGATGTTACTTCAGGTCAAGAATCGTCAAATAATAATTATAATTTTATTATATGTTAAATGAACATTTCGTATCACTTAGCTTTAAGAACATGAAAAAATGATCACAAAACGGCCTCAAAAATTTCGATGTGAAACAAGGAACATGTGGTCATAGGCAGCATGAAAAACGGACACCCAAATTGAAAGATATGAGGATTTTATTAAAAACCTCAGTCTAAATCGGACTAGACCGGCCCGAACTCGCCTGTCCGGCTCGAACCGCCATCCACCGACATTGCTCCACCATCGTCTACCATTCCCGGTTTTCCATCACCCCTCTCCACCTCTTTCCAAATCACCTCGATGAAACCTGCCACTTGAAAACATCTATGAACCTCTGTGATCCCTCTGGTGATCTAAATTTTGATATGAGACCAGATCTAGACTCCTCAGGATGAGACATTCACAGTGCCAGACTCCGCTCGATGATACGTCGTTGTTTCAGCATGGAGAAAAATAACTACCGCTTCCTTTGTCGTTTCTCTTCCTCTGTCACTCGAAACTCAAACCCGAGCCCAAATTGGTTCTCCTTGTGTCGAGGGCTTCACAGATATGGGTCTAAATCCACGATCAGAGGCCATTTGTTCAAGATGAATAGTTTTGCAATAAATATCATGGTGAATGTGAAGAATGGGAAAATAGAAGTTGAAACAGACAATGGTCGTTGTTTTTTTCCAATCATTAAAGGGTTCCAAAGCAGTAGATACAATCATAAGTAAAAAATGATGACAAAATATTCAATCGGGGGTCTGCAAAATCATAAATAGAAGTCCTACATTGAATTCAGATCCGCTATTGTGCTCAATGCACTCTGATCTATCAGTTTATGAAGTTTCATCATGATCCAATGATGTTCGGATGTCGAATCTCCATCACGTAGAGCTTCTCCATTCGAGAGGGAAAATAGGATAACTCGGGCTCATTTACCTAATATTCTATTTATCAAAAACAACCTACAGTCCCAAAATCCAAATATCCCACACCCCCTCAACTTAGGTCACTCCTAAGGAAAATACCAAGCTACAAACTCAACATTGTTCTCAGATTTCTACTCAGTGTCCCTATTCAGAATTTATTCTAAGTACTATTTCAAATAAATAAATTCTATTTAATTATTTTATTTATAGGTTTTCCCTCTAGGTCTTTTTCTATAGAAGGTCTGCACAGAGAAAGCTTATACCCCTCCTTGGGTAAATGGCACATTTCAGTCTCAACCATAGCCTCATATTTCTGATCTGAGATACTGTTTGAGAGTTATTTGGATTTTCTAAATTAAATGAATGAATTAATAAAATAATTCATCCATCTAACATACCGTTAATGAGAAAGGGGTCCTAACGTCATGTGATGTCATATTTTATGTCTCACCTAGGGTAAAAAACAAATTTTGGACCCAATCATGGTCTCATATTTTGATCTAATCAACTGTTTTAGAGATATACCATTTCCATTGCATGAATAGTACAAAAACACTTAATATTTTTGAATAATTTATTCTGGGGACAACAATCCCCAGAATTTCATGCCGTCTCAGTTCCTTGCTCTAGAAATATATGTAGAAATATTCTAAAGTCCTACAAAGAAAAAATAGGTTTATACGTCATTCCCTCCTTCAATATTTTCATCCCTGAAAAAAATAACTAGGGACAAAAAATTTGGACACTGAGCTCACATCTGGATCACCAGATCCTAAGAAAAACCTACACATTATCATGACGCACAACACTTGAACCAAAGGGATGGTCTATAATCATATGGTTATCTCCTTTCGATTACGTACATAGAAAATACATGTATCTTATCGGCTACGACATGTGGAATATGTATTTCACCCACTCTAGCAATTGGGGGTAGGGAATGATGGTAGGAAACCTCTCCATCTCCTACACTATTTAAAATAGTCCGAATAAACTCATGTGATAGTTTACTTCTCCAGATGAACCTCTTTATCCCACATTCTGATTGGAATCATGGTTTCTCCCTAGAATAGGGTCTCATGATTCCCTCCTTTAGAATATCTATATAGTGAAACTCAGAAGGATATCTGGTCATGAAATATTTCATAGTCATTTCATTGCAACCAAGACACTATAACTCACTTGAGAAGTGATGGTGTAAATACCATCGAATATAGAAAAGTCTTACCCTCCTGCTACACCAGGGTTAGCTGTAGGGAAGCTAAATTCTACAAAATTTCCTGCATTTGGCAAGCCTGATACTTCATTCAAAGGTAATTTGCTGCAACATTTCCCTTTTCCAAAAGAAAATACTACTTTGAAGTCATAGTTTTGTAGGAATTTAAACTCGTACCTCCATATACGGTTCAAGTCTCTCTAGGTGAAGACCCACTAGACACACTAGTGGTCTGAGAAATCCACAAAGTTCTCTCCCAAAAGAAACTAGCTCCACATTCTTAGGGAAAAGACTACCACTTCCATGACCACATAGTGTGCCACATAGTCCTATTTATGGGGTTTCCATCACCTCGACCTATACATGATAATTACAGTATCATGAATGATGTTGAGTATTCAAGGTACCCACAAAGGGAAGGAGAGTAAACTCATCCAACCGGAAGAGGATAGACATGAAACAAATGTGGAATACCTCTTGCATCTTTTCCCCTATTAGAAGGAGAGTAATCCCCAAAACATGTAGTCTTACAAACCCACTTGTTGAACCTCAAACAAAGAGAGGTAATATATAAAAAACCCACTGGAAAAACTAGGACCAACTCTAACACTCCACTGTACAACCTTGCTAGGAATAAACAAGTCAGAGAGATTCGTCCACCACACCTCGATACTATCCTCTTTGGGTGGCACTAAATCTCCCTCATGGTTTTCCTGACATCACAAAAACATGTCTTAGTGGGGGAAGAACCCATATTTCTTATGCATTCAAATATACATTGAACAACACCAACACATGGTTACACTGACGCCCTATGCAAACTTGGTTACCCCTCAAGCATGGAGTTGGAAGAAAAGAGTACCTCACACAGTGTAGAACAGGTTCTACAAAAAATGTTAGAAAAGACATATATCGTACCACTTATCATCTCATGTGCCATAAGATTGTAGATATTTATAGCAAGCAGCTACCCACATCCCTGAGCGCCAACTCCCTAATCCTGATGTGGGCTCCCAAGTGGTGGTGGTGGAAATACCTCACAATGCCATCCAACAACCATAGTTCTTACTAATATTCTAGAAACACTGCCTCATTGGGGACCACCATATCCCCTCCTTGGAGATCCTTGATCATGAAACTGCCACTACTATGGCAGTGTATCTGCTAATTTCATGGGAAGATCAACACATCTGGTCGGGTTGTCTCATTCCACATGAACTCTCCCATCACAAGCATAGCACTAGGCTTCTAAGGGTCATCCCGGTGCTCTACGTTGTCCCCAACCATGTGCCTGATTCTTATCCAGGAAGGCCTCCTACATCAAGGGCCTACCAAATGACATCTACTAGATGTGGGAGATTCCCCAACTCTATTGTGTCATCTTCCAAAACCAGAAAACTGGAACCCCGCTAATAGAAATTACTCTGCCACAAGTGCATGCTCCAGCTCCTCGATATAGTTGAGTTTTCATAAGGTCACTTTGCTGGTGAGAATATACTCTTAAAAGACCCAACTCAAACATTCATGACTGAAATTCTCCAACATAGATCATGTCCAAAGAGTGTCGAGTAAGGTAAGAAAACCTAGTTATATACCCATACACCTTCATCCCTCCAAGAAAAAGATCCAGTAGATCCTAAAACTGTATGGAGTATAAACAAGAGGGGTATTACTCCCCATGAAACAATGGATGGAAGTAATCCTATGAGAGTGTCGAGTCCTCATGCACCTAGGTATCTCATGTCTACCAATTCTAAACTGCTCAGTGGAAAAAACTACATGTCAAAGTTTCCAATTGACCTATCAGTGTCTGAATAGGATTGAATTTGTGAACTACCAACTCTATCCAAACCTCCACTTCCTAAGGGTATGGGTCACCATGGAACCTCAACCGTCTCTAATGATAGAACTCATAGAGCATGCTCATATTGCACTCATCATCTCCCTATACTGCTGATACAAACAATTGATCCCTAGGTGTAGGTGTGGCTACATTCATTTCAAGTGAAAGGGGAATCATATGATAGATTCAGAACCGAAGCCTGATCACTCACATAATCATCATCATGAACCAGAGCTAGTATCCTGGTTGGCTGTCATTGTGGAGGCATCCTGAATCCAATGAAGGAGTACCATAGTCAAATGAGAATATATATATATATATATACATATCATCAACAGTGGGTATATGAATAAAGAAGGACCGTTAAAAACTCAATCCTATATGATGCATGTACAAATGTTCCCTGCAACAAATGTGTTAGCACACCGAGTAGACAAGTGGGTAATCAGGGTCATGGTGAATGCTTGTGTCGGCTACCGAACCATCACTAGACTCCCTGGCCAGATATCTTCTATAGAGACACTATAAAACTATTACCCTAAAACCCAACCAATTTCTTTTTAGGGATCATCTGAACAACATCCCAAGGAATGAACCACCTCTAATACCATGTTGTCATGACGCGACCCATACCGGGGTGAAAGCCATAACTACCCTAAGCCTTCCTTCATATTCTAGGGGATGGCGACAAGTGTAGAAGGAATAAAAAACTCAGGGAGGCCTTTTCCTCAGTATATGCACACACACATAGCCAACTCAATGAAAAATTGTAGAGGGAAAAGAAAAACAAGATACAAAACATTTTTATATATAAACCGAAAATATGCATTGACCTCTAAATAGTATCAGTGCAGTAAAGTAAATTGAAAGGGAAATGGAAAAAATACATGGCCAACAAGAAATCTTCAACAACCCGACAACAGGTGGTAAAGAAAAGTAGCTGAAAGAGCCCCGCTCAAGGATCCCAAGCTACGACCACCTCACGCAGTCCAAGAACCCCGTATCCTTATGCACTACTGAAGTCGTGATCAACCTCTCTATCGTCTGTAAGGACACTGAGTACGAGAATATCCCATGTAGGGATAAATATAAAAATACCCAATAGGATGATATAAAGGCTCAAGGGAGCAGTAAGAGTGGTACTGAAGAGGGACGCAGTAGATAGAAAACTAAACAGTAAATGAGTATCGCTCAACCTAACAATAGAGTGAAGTAAGCTCATCCAAACACGAGGAGCTAGAAATGGTGAGAAGAGAAACTTCTCATCGAGTATATGATACCTATAGTAGGGGAGTAGACTCATTCAACCATGATAAGATAGACAAAAAAATCAAGTGGCATACCCCACACGTCTTCACCTCTCCTGTAAGGAGAGTAACCAAAGTATAAGGAGAGCGTACTGCAATACAATATATATATATATACACTCAAATAAAGAATCCCAAATGAGGGAGTAAGGGGATCTTCATATCATATCATAGCCCAAGAAAATAGTGTAACCAATAGTTCTAGATGTAACCACCATCTATGCCTAGAATCCCACACATTTGATCCGAATTGCAAGTCAAAGGGGATCAACCACCGCACCTTGATACTATACGATTTTGGTGGGTTTGTCACACCGGCATGGTTTTAGGTCACATTACAAGGACGCGTCTTGATGGGAAAAGCACCCCTCTTTCTTGAGAGTCCAAGGTCACAACAAGTACGACTCATCACTATGATGTAAACTCTAGAGATAATGTCACAAAGTCATGAACCATCTTCCTATCCACACTGGAGGGTATAATCAGAAGAGTCATTAGCGAACCCACTACCTAGCCCACCTAGAGGGTATGCCCAAAAGTTTAAATGATAAACATCACTGCCAAGCCCCACTATAGGGTATGTCTTGAAAGAGTAAATGAATAACCTCACTACCGAGCCCCGTTGGAGGGTAAGTCCTGAAAGAGTAAGTAGAGAACCTCACTGCCCAACCACGTTGGAGGATATGCCCTAAAGAGAGAACGACGAACCACAATGCCATCACTTTCATTATAGAGCATCGTGTTGGATAGTCATTGAATCCAGAATGCTGAGCTTCGCCTCTGATAAACAAAACACTTGGAACATCTCGCATCGTATCTCGAAATCCACTATAGAGGGAACCATCATGTTCTATGTGGAAAACACTTAAGATAGGCTACTAATGAGCCACAATCGGAGTTCATAAGAAGGATATACGTGATGTAGGAGATTCATAAAGAGGTACATGACACTTTTTTGTCCCATACTATGTGTGACCCAACCTCATCATCAAATTGCATACCTAGACATACTCAGGTACTAAATTGTAATAATGTACCCACAAGTCGTGCCAGTGTACTCCCAGAGTACATGGAACCTCTATCCAAAAGGATGATGAGAGCATGTTTCTAATTATTGATCCGAAGGGAGAAAACATAATTCTCCCGACATGTCTCTTGTAAACGGCCTCAGACAACCAAACAGATCACACCATTGTGATACTTGTGGAAAATCACACAGGATCAACTATTAATTCACCAGAAATAGACTCCTGATGAGGAAACTACATTCCACAGTGCAATTCCAAATAGTTCCCCCATAGGGCCCACACATTGATCCCAAAATACATCACATAGATTGTTCCATCGTGATCCCCTTGAAAACAGACATAGGATCGACTAGTCATTCGTCCAAAATGAACAACCAGTGAAAAAGGTGCTTTTCATTGCAAATTCTCGATCGTTGCTCAATCAATAATGATCACAAAAAGGCTATGCACATCCAAATGGATCACAACATTGCTATCCTTGTGAAAAAAACATGCAAGGTAGACTATTCACTTACCCCAAATGGACTTCCGATGTAGATGTTGTAAAATTATGCATTAATCTCAAAAAGGCATCCCATGGGACCCAATCCTCGGCCCCAAATTTATTGGGGAAGATCTCACCAATGCCATACTCATGGGAAAACACACAAGATAGACTACTCGATCATCCAAAATGGATACCCAGTGAAAAAGTAACATTCCACTATAAACACCCGAAACGATCCTCGTGGGGCCGCCCTACTATTTCAGTTTAAGCACCTAAAATCATCTTTGAAAAGTCTGTCTTCACTCAAGGGTCACAAAGCCTCTGAAAGTGAATCAATCGTACATCGGGAACCGAAGTTATGTCTAGTACATGAATCATCAAATAATAATAATTATATAATTATTATTTTAAACGGACCTTTCGTAACACTGAGCTTCAAAGACAAGAATAAAACAACTCAAAACAAATTCTAAACGTCCACAGGGAAACAAGTATCGCGTGGTAGCAGACAACATGAAAAATGTACCCTCAGATGGAATGATATGGGGTTTTTATTAAAAATCCTAGTCCAAACTGGCCTGGAAAGGCTCAAATCGGCCGACCCGACTTCAACTGTTGGCTGCTTCCGTAGCTGTACCGCCCATCAGAACCCACTGTTGTAATCCTTCCATGGACCACTACAGTTACTTCAGTGATCTAAATTTCAATATGAGACCTGATCTGGATTCCTTGGGACAAGATCTTTATAATGATATCCTCTGCTCGATGATCTTTCATTACTTTGGCATGATGAAAATTAACTTCCACTTCGGCTCACTTTTGTTCTTCCTCTGGCATGAAAAACTCAATCCCGAGCACGGAATGGGACTCCTCGAGTCGAGGTCTTCATAGATTAGGGTCCAAATCAATGATCAGAGGTCAATTTTGAAAGAGAAAAAGTTTTGTGATGAAGAATGTGGAGAATGCGAATAAAGAGCATCAGAAATTGAAATAGACAATGCTCATTGTTTGTTTGGTCATCATTAAATTATTCTGAAGTAGTGAAAATGAACAGAAGTCAAAAATGACAACAAAATAATCAATTAGGGGATGCAAAATTTGAAATAGAAATCCTACCTCAAATATGGATCCTCCATTGTGTTTGTTCTGCTCTGATCTATCAGCGTTTGAAGTTTCATCACAATATGACAATGTTTGGATGTCGAATCACCGTTGGCTAGAGATTCACCGTATGAGAGGTAAAATGAGCTAACTCTAGCTCATTTCCCTAATTTCTATTTATAGGAAACTGCCAGCAGTCAGGAAATCCAAATCTCCCATGCACCCTCAATTGAGGTCACCCCAAGGGAAAACATTGCATTATGAACCCAATGACAATTTCATATTTCTAATCCGAATCACTATTCAGAAATTATTTGAAAAATCATTTCAAATAAAACAGTTATATTTAATTTTTTTATTCATGTTTTTACCCTCAGGGACTTTTTCTACAGAAGGTATGTGCCGACAATGATTATACCCTTCCTATGGTAAACGACACACTCCAAACTTATCCATGGATTCAGATTTCTGATCTGATTTACCATTTGAGAGTTATTGGGGTTTGAGTTGTTAAATGAAAAAATTAATAAATTAATTCATCCATTTAACATACCTCTAATGATCGAGGGATCCGAACATCCGGTACAAACATATTTTATGTTAAGCCTACTATAAAAACCACATTCTAAACCCAACTGTGGCCTCAGATTTTGGATCTGATCAACTATTTAAGAGATATACCAATTCCATTGCATGAATAGTGTATAACACTTGATATTATTTTATAATATATTATAGGCACACTGGGACTCAGAATTGCATGTCGTCTCAGTGCCTAGCTGTGGAAATTTATGTAGAAATATTCCAAAGTATTATAGGGAAAGAACCAGGTCTCTATGGAATATGTATTGACTTTTTCTGATAATAATTAGTCTAATGACCCATTAATTCATTTGGGTGGGCCTTAGGGAGGGGAAAACATATATCTATGGGGAAAAAGTTGGATCTTGGCATGCTAGAACCTGACGGACATATTAAGGTGAGGTTATTGTGTAGCTAGCGAGGTACATTAGTTATATTAAAAGATATTTGAATCCATGAGGAAGTTAAATATCAAATATGAAGTAGATATGGAACCAATTTCCACAGATAATAAAGTTGATAATGATGATAATCATAAGAAAATATTTTCACCGTTCACATGGAACTACTGGAAATTAATGTGAATATAAAAAAGACCAATCAAATATTTATTTTTGGTGATATTGATCAATTTTACATCAACTATTAAATTAATAAAAGTAGATAATATGATGGTAACAATGAGAAGAATCAGATGAAGGGATAACATAAGTACTCAGAATAAATCTCAAAACTAAATAAAAATTTAACGATTTTTTTGGAAGAAAACGAAGAAATGTTTTAAGGAGTAAGAGAAAATAGAACCATATACTAGCCAATTATATGAATAAGGTAACAAAAAATTCAAAATTTTCATGGATCATATAGTAAATCAAGATGCATATCTTATTAGTGAGGCAGAAGAAGATGAAATTTACTGCACAAAATATATGCTAAAATCAAAATTTGGGTAATTTATAGAGATGAATATGAAACTCATGAAAAATTTTAAGCTCGTATAGATGTAGAATAGAAATTAAGTTAACTCTTATGATGAATTTCTATAAAGAAATCCGACAATGTTGATAATATTAAGAATATAATGCTAAATTCTTTGAAAAATGAAAATATCATGATTGATCTTGAGAAGAAAAATAAATTTAAATGATATGGATGCATGAATAATTTGATCTAAATTCTTATAGGATGGAAAACAGTTAAATAATTTGAAATTTTACTGTAATAAATCTATGGATTTCAAGGAAAAATCATAAAATTCCACAAAAAATGTGAATTCACAACTATAGAATGAATCCCTATTTTTTATGTCTCATTATAAATATGTTTTACCTAAAAATCAATGTCCAAATTCAAAATCTGAAAATATGTGGGAAGATAAGGGTGAAGAAAATATCTCTCCATCACATAATAGGGATACAAATATCTGTAGAAAACTTTTATTTCTAAGGCAGAAACAAATAACATTTTTTTAGTCCAATAAAATTAAATTTTTTGATAAAATTCATATTACTATAGAAGACCCATATTTTATGGGCACTTCTAATGTTGTGTTATTTTTGGTAATATAGATTTTTCATTCCTACAAAATATATCTCAGCCATATATAAGGTCAGAATTAAGGAGGAGTAACTATGTAAAAGTGAGGATAAATTCATAGAAGAAGGAAATGATGATAGGAAACCATTTTATCAGCCCACACAAAATAACTTTCAATCCATAAATGAATTAAGAATAATGTGTGAAACAAAAGTTCAAGAATTTGATGATTCTATAACTATTTTTCTATAGAAACATACCTATAGTGAAATGGATAATGGAAATTCCATGGAAAATCAAGGTATAATATTAGTTATTACTGAAGATTATTTAAAGTCAGGTAAGAGAGTAAAATCATCGATATTAGATAGTGATTGTTCCTCATACGTTTTAGGAGATAAAAAACATCTAAAAAATATTATAAAACATTATATAGGAGTAGTGAATTTTTAAAATTACAATACACTGATAAATAAAGTAACTTTTTTCAATTGAGATTCAATAATTTAAGACAAGTTGTTAGAATTTCCTTTATGTGGAGGGATTGATCCAAATCTTAGGAGTGTATGATAACTATGTCATGAATGGAAAGAAGTTCTATTCAATAAAAACTCATGTGTAATTTTTTTTCTAAATATGGACTTTGTATCACTGTATAAGAAGGAATAAGTGGTTACTTATTACAAATTAGTTATCTAACAAACTCCTGGTACTTATCTTCCAAAAAATAAAACGAGTTGGGGTATATAAGGATTGGACACCCTGGCTAAAAAAGGATAACTAAAATCTCAAAGCATGATTTGGTAAGAGACCTTCCAAACTTATATGGTAAAGAGATGATATATCTTAAATATTCCAAAATCTAATATGGTTAAATATTCACACAAAAGTGTGGGGATACAATCACCAATACTACTTGAACTCATTCATTTAGATCTGGGTTTTCAAATGAGGATTCTTTATACCTTAAGTGAATTATATTTCACTATATTCAATTATTATTTTAGTTATATAAATGTATATGTATTTTCATCAAAAATAGTTATAATATATTTATCTTTCTCAAAATCTATTAAATAAAAAACGAGAATGATCGTGGAGAACAAATCATAAAGCTACGATTATAGATTTAAAGGGAGTTCACATGAAATGCATTGTAAATTTATCTTGAAATTCATGGAATAAAAATTAATTAAATTCACCTTATACACCTCACCAAAATTTAATTACATAAAAGAAAAAAGTAATCATAGTTGTAATGGGGAAAACTATGTTATCCAAGTACAAACATTCAGTTTTATTATAGTTGGAAGTTATATGAACTGATATCTATATTTAGAATATATTATTGGTGAGACATGATGCAACCAAAAAAACTTATATTATTTCATCCCATAGAAATCCTACTATGAAATATATAATTATTTTTGGAATCATGTGCTTCTTATAAATCAAATTCAATAATCCTGAAAAATTTGATGAAAAAGATGATGAAGACATTTTCATGGTTTAACTTCCGAATTAAAATGGGTAAAAGTTTTGTAACAAAGTCTGAATAAACTTTTGGATTATTTTGATGATAAAATTTCTACAGGTAGACCAATATTGAAGGTTTATTTTATGAAATAGATGAGGTTTCAAAGGGTAACATTGACCAGAAGTTAGAAAATCAACCCATTAAAAAAGTGTAAACTTTGTAGAATTTTGAAGTAGTTGATTTAGATGAAAAATCTAATGATGGTAAATATATTTATAATAATATAATTATGAATATAAATATAAATAATATTGTTTATGTTTTAATATAAGTGGTAATTATAAGGAACTATTCTAGACTAGAAGAAAGCTGAGAATTTAGAGTCAAATTTCTCTTATTTCACAAATTTAAACAAAATCAGTTTCATAGGTAATTTAACTTGAAGAGTTCATTTTTTAGATGAATAAATATCCATATAAACTTGATAAGATCCCATATTAAGGGCTTGTTTCATGGATAGAAAACAAAAAATATGAAAAACTCTAATTGGGTTTTAAAAAAACCAATGGGAAATGAGATGTATAAAATCAAAAAGACCAACTGGTTTTCAGGGGTTACTCTATAATACAAAGAATCAATTTTGAGGAAAAATTTTATCCAATTGTATGAATTTAATCCATTAGGATACTATCAGAAGTAGAATCTCATAGAAAATACTGATCTTACCAAATTGATGTGAAGTATAATTTTCTTAATAGTGATCTTGAACATAGAGTTTTAACTAAGAAGACAAAATTTTTTACTATTATTTAATATGGAATAATGGTTTTGATGTCTATGAAATCAATATATGTCATGATATATGACCTAATTTCCTATTACACTAAAATATATGGATACTTTATTGTTCTAAATTTTTTAGAAGGAAAATCCTAAATAACTTATATATGAAAGTATCCACCATTGGTACTCTCATTGTTATAATTTATATTGATAACATAATATTTAAATTAGATCAGAATTATCTCGATGAAAAAAAATCAAATAAAGTGAATAATTATTTTAAGATTTCATTATTGGAAGAGATGAGTTACTTTTTGGTACTATAAATTTTATAAGGAGTAGATAGCTTTTCTCGGTCCTAAGAAACATATGAGGAAGACTTCTTTGAAAAAAAATTGGAATAAAGGATAATAAATAATTTTCCACTCTCATTATGTTTGGAATTAAATTTACTAGATATGTGGATTGTATGAGTGTTAATCAGTAGGAATTTAGAAGAACTAATGGTAGGCCACACTACCTCATAACATCAAGACCAGGTATTTTATTTTTAGTGACTCTATATGCTAGATTTTAGAGTAATCCAAAAACATTTCACATGCTAATAACTAATATAATTATATGATATGTTAATTTAACACTCAACAATGGATTTTTATATAGAATAATATCATACTTAAAGTAATATGGGTTCACAAATGCTAATTTTTTAGAGGATTGAGAGTTGAATGAGATAAAATATAAATAAACATTAAGTTATTTTGAGTATAGTTTAGTCTAATTAAATCATAGTTACATATGTTTATATGCAGATGAATTATATACAAGTGAAGATATATGATTTTAATGTAGCTATTGGGAAACCAATATAGATTTATTATGACAATATGAGTTTGATAGATCTATCCAAAAATCCCATGTAGCACTATAGATCGAAACATATTGTCATTGGGTATCATTTTTATTAAATAAAGAGTGGAAATTGTTGATATAAAGGTTTATTATATTAGTACCAAGAATTAGATTATGATCATTTTTACAATGTAAAGGACATGTGATAGATTTTAAGAGGATATGCTAAAACTTCACATATTACCTTATCTACATTATTGAAGAAGTATAACAAAAACCCACAATGCATTGGATTGCGTTGAAAAAATGGGAGAAATAGTAACACAACACTTGACGAAAGAGGGATAGAATTATTATTTAATGGAGAGTGTTCACCACTTGGTCATATAAATCTATGTATATTATTATATTGAGGATACATATTGAAATGAAAAATGAATGTTTAATTTGATAATTAGAACATTTAAGTCACTTGAATACACTTATTGGATACATATGGAAATTACAATTAAATATATAAATTGAGGAGTAGTTCATTTAAGTCACTTGAATACACTTGGTTGACACCGTGATATGTAATTCTCCAAAAATATTTTTATTATTGTGCTGTGAAAGAAACTTCTCACATGAGATACAATGTGATCTGATAATCCTCTTTTTTTATGAGTTCTCAATTAGATATGTGGTTTAATATAATCATTTAATAGAGTTTTCAATAAATATAAAATTGTGATATCAATTTAACCTTTGAGTTGTTGATGATTTTTTTCTAGTTTAAATTTATTTCCAACATTCTTAAAAAGATAGAAAGATGTCTTTGATATTATTGAGATGTTTTTGAGTTTATTATAGAAGTCTGAAGAAGTATTTTTAAAGGATTTTATCCATTGTGAATTAATATGAAACTATGGGTTTTGAAGTTAGAGTACGACATTTGATAAAGTTATTTTTAATATGTATACCATTTATAGGATAATTATCTTATCAAAAATGAATCTATCATATTGTATAGTATTTTAGAGAAATGTAAAATTAAATCATCATATGATACATTCCAATAATTCAATCATAATATGAGACCACTCCATAAGTAAATTATGATTTCTTCATCTCAAAATAGTTGGAACTTGTATGGTTTTTTCACATTTGTAACTGAATAGAGCTAGAGTGATGAAAATTAGAATATGAAATCCTCATATAGGGCCACTACAAAATTAAAGTGGGATTTTAATATTTTAGTAACGTACGTGATTTTATAATATTGGGAACACATAAAATATTTTATATGTGAAAAATAATTTTTTTTGAGGGATTTCCATTAAGGGGAAACCACACAAGTTAATTATCTTATGGAGATGTATTAAAGTTATTTTCCTCTAAGAATAATATATTTTATGTAATGTAATTTATTTGGTCTATGAATTTATAATTAGAAAACATTGAGTTCCCCAAATTTGAATATTCTAAAGAATTTAATATTCAATGATACTCAAGTCATTCCTCAATATCTAAATTCATCAACTAGATTGTTTTTAAAATAGTATAATAAATTAGTGGTCCTTATTGTTGAATAATAGTTCATGAATTATATAAATTCGATTAGATAAACTCAATATAAAGTGAATTAATAATATTTTTAGGAATTCTAATGATTTCAATATTATGATTCTTTATCATTCCTTAGTTATAGAAATCGCATAAAATTTATGGGGTGATTGAAATGAGTGTTCTTAATATAGAAGATTCTTGTTAATCATTATTTTAAAGTTGGTTGTTTCATATGTATTATTCATCTCACCATAAGCAGGTAGAACAAATTGTAATTAGGGGAAACTTATTTTCTCATCCACGAGGTAAGAAAGTTGATGCTGATTGGAAACAGATACTAGTATAATTGATGTATAAGAATATGATGGTTCTCTTTACATGAGGTAGAATATAGGTTTAGTTATATTATTTACCTAAGAATATAGTGAATCATATCCATGTTAAATTTTTTAATAACTCTTTTTCATAATGATAGAGGAAGCTAGGAAAACTCTAATACTCATGAATAATTTTATTGGAAGGCCTCATGCACCATATTTATATACCACATGGGTTTATAAAAGGGATGTGTGGATTTTATGTGTTGATTGAACAAAAAAGTGATTTATCAAATAAAGTGGGGTAGGGGATGAGAAATATAAAACTACTGAGGCAGATTGGTTTAAAAATTTAAATAAAATATGAGTTGGGAATGTGTGTAAAAACTAAGAAAATAGGAATAAGGTCTATAACCCAATGTTCTAGCGTAATCCAATGAGCCCGTACCCGAGTGGTAAGGGCTTTTGCATGGCATCAAAGAGACCCAGGTTAAAAACCAGGTGGAGAAGAATTTTTGGGTACTGTAGCAGTACTGTAGCAGGCGATGTTCGGTACCATATCAGCTGGAACTATTCACCTTATTTGGGCTTTTGGGCCACCGGTTTGGGCCTATGGGTCTCAAGGGCCTTCATTCCATCAAAGGCCTTTAGGCCATAGGTCCTTTAGGCCATTGAAGACCATGAAGTAGCCCAGTTCACACAGAGCAGGCCCTCGATGAGGATCAGAGCACAAGTAGTAGTCACCAGAAGCAGAGCTAACCTGATTATAAGAATGAAAGGGTATGGAAACCGCCATCGGGACCAGGAACCGTGCATCTTTGTACGGGGAAATTCTATCCGGTCAGCAATGGATTTGGGTAGCTAAAGGCGATCAATGATGTAGAAGATGGGGAGGGGAAGCTCTAGTGGGCTGGGTCTACGGGTCATGATATGGGCATGGTATGCCTCTGGGCCTTCGGTTCATGTATTACAGGTCATGTCGGGCCTTGTGCCTTGGGCCTACGGGTTATGTATGGGTTCCCATTCAACCCTTAAATGGGGGATTATCTATAATAAAATAAAAAAGAAGGCATTCGGGCCATTCAGAGCAATGTTCTAGAGTATGGTTCATCATCTATTAGAGGTAGATAATTTAGGAGAATCAAAGATAAATTTTATTTACAATGAGTATATCATAATTTTCTTATATATTGTTTGAGTATACTATACTATATAAGATTTAATTCTTAATGGTGATATCATTAATGATTAATCATAAATAAAACTATAAAAATATTTTTCTCATATCTATCTAATAAATTTATAACTAATGGGATATTGTTTCAAATAAAATGGAATTCTAATGAAAAAGTCTATATGATGATACTTTTTCTATCCACATTTATTTGATAATAATAATTTAGTGTATAATAAATGGCTTGGAGAGCATCGAACACATAATGGAGTGGAAACTCACACAAGATTCGAAACTTTTTAAAAACTCTCATGACTTTCTTATTTTCAAGTTCATTTAACATGGGTCAGGTTGAGTGAATATATTCAATTTATGGTTCCTTAACTGATAAAATATTTTTACTAATAATCAAAATAAGTTATAAAATACACCCATCCATGAATACCCTACCCCTTAGTGGTTCATCAGTTCTTTTATAATTTCACTGACCAAATATAAATTGAATGCATGCTGATAAAAAGAAATCATTTATGGGTTACTTATTTGATGGTTATTATTTTAATATTTAAATTTATACCTTTATTCAATTAATTTAGTCAAAATATTTGAGATAGACCACATCCTTATTGTAATGTTTCCGTGAAATTATTTAACCACCAATGAATTTGAATGAAGGAACATGCTCAGTTAAATGGATCCATATGGATTGAATTTGACTACCATTGAAGGTCCCAACCACAATGACTTTAACATTCCTAGAAAAATTATTAAAAATGAATTAAAAAATATTACCTTATCATTGGCTGAAAAAAAACACCCTGAAATTCTTCAGTCATGCCCCTTCTTGGTCTTATCATTATAAATTTTGAAATTCTCATATAAACCTCTATTGAGTTCTCCCAATTCATCTAGTTACAAAAATATATTCATTATAGCTTTGTGAAAGTGCATGCTCATATAATTCAAATACCAATGTAATTTGTTCCAGATTTATACCAATAAATATCATGTATTACCATAGTGGATCCAAATTGAGATCATACCTATCAATTTTTTGAAGACTATTCTTTAAGACCATAATGAAACATTAAGATAATTACATTAATCCTTCATCCTACAGTCGCTGTATTTTCTAATATCTCTATGATCTTCTAGTTAGATAACTAAAATTTTACACTTTTTTTGAATGGTATGGGGTGTTGGTGTTGTATTGAACTATATAATTTTCTAGATAATCCCTCAGTAAGAGATTATTGAAATTTGTGCCCCGTTCACTTATGAGTAATCCTGAAACTCCAAATGGAGAAGAGATTAACTTTATCAGAAAAAGAATCTTCAAGTTGGCCATGTTAAACAAATTATCACCACCTTATATTAAATTTTGAAATTTAGTACACACATACTAGGATTTATGTGTTGAAAAAATAATTTTATAAGGGTCCAATAAATTCAATTCCACACACATGGTATACCAGGAATTAAAAAATAGGTTATTATGTATTTTTATTACTCTTTATAATATTTCATTCTCTTTAATATTGACCATTTCCTATAAATAATTTTATTGTCTATTTTTTTGTAGAGTTTTCAAAAATAAAACAATTTTAATAATCTACAAAACTATTTTATCTAGCCCATGGTATCCTCCAAGGGGTGATGAATGGCATAATTTCAATGCATTCCTCACTTATTTTTTAAGAACATATCACTGAATTATGATATCTTCATATTTCCTAATCGAAATGGGATTATCCCAAAAATAATGTGTACTGTTAGATAGAAATATTTTACACTTTTGATATGAAAAATGTTGAGAGACTATCCCGTTCCCCAAATAATTATATGTATTAGAAAACCTTGGGTAATATTTTAGAGTGTTATAAAATATCTTCTCATCTAGAATCTCATCAATAATGTCCATATACCCTCTTCATTCATGTAGAAATTTTATCCTTGAATAATGATTCATCATAGCATTCTGTGAACCCCTATTTTTTTTGATCACTATATGGATCTCTTATCATAAAAGGTCCACTAAATCAGGATTTCAATTTAAACATTTTTATTCAATAAGTACCTTAGAGATACATGATCAGTGTAGAAAACAACATTATTGAGTAATAAGTAGGATATAAAATTATAAAAATAAAATTCCAATATAATAAACGCTTTCCCCATAGTATTGTAGTTTTTTTTGTCATTGTTTAGTGTGAAAATTTCAAAGTATATGCTTAAAAATATGTAAAAACTAATTTTCCCAATGTTTATCCTAGAAGGAAATCCGTCGAATCATGCATCAGCTCTAAATTATTGTAAAAATTCAAAGAGATCATAATAAGGGTAGAAAATAAATTAATTTTCAAATAATTATTGTCTTAATATTTATCATTATTTAACGGAACTTCATTCTGAAATAGATTAGTGAGTGGTTGGGAAATCTTAGAGAAGTCTTTATAAAATTGGAGATAGAATCATGTATTTCAAAGAAAAATTTGGAACCATTTCATTATGGTTCACTTAGGTAGATCTTTTACCAACCTTATGTCAATGAGATAAACTAAAATCCTCATTTTGGATATTCTATTCACAAGCACAGTTTATTTTTTTACCATGAAGGAGAATTTTTATTAGTTGAGAACTATGAGTTTTTCTTCACATATCTTGATAACCAAGTCCAATTTGTTCAATAATAGATATATAGATATTCAACATACTGAAAATTTATCCGTTAAAATATACATAATTTTTTTATATGTCAGCAAAATTAATATTTAGAAATAGTTGAAATAAAATAGAAATATTTTACTTTCAAAATGATATATAATGATAGGAAATAGTAATGTATGTTCAAGTGAAAGTGGTTTTTGATTAATTAATTAGAACATGTGTCATTTTATTGTAACAAAAATATCCATATAATTATAAATAAAACCCCTTCTTAGTGAAACATTCTATATTTTTATTGATGAAAAAATACAACGTAATATTTTCCCATAGATAAAATTTGGTTCTTATAATCGAGGAAAGCATTCCATACCATAACTATCATTATTAGAATGATTTTTTTCTCTCAATTCCTCATAATTACTAGTCCACTATTCTTGGTAAAAACATTTAATGGACTATCCCATTAATTTTTAAAAATTGAGAATACAGTTACCACATCTAAGAGTTTAATAAAATCAATTTTAAACATCTCATTAATTTGTTATGTGAGTTTTTATTATGGTTGAAAACATAGTTCAATATATTCTTCTATAAGATATTTAAGTGTTTATATGATCATACTAATTTTTTAAGATTAAAAAATAACTCAAGAGATAGATTTTTTTTTCAAAACAAATTATATCAAATTTGTTTCTTATTCCATCATCAATTTTAAGCTAATGACCAATTATAATGATTATTTATTTCTGAACAATGAGTAAATTAATATAATAGGAACCAAATTCATCATAATAATTAGTGGCTTGATTATTAAAGAAATAAACTACATATATCAATCAATTCACAAATAAACTATCCACTATATGATTTTATATTTATCTCCATATTTAGCATGAATTTTATCCTCTTTATAATCCACCATATCACAAATGAGTTGATTTATCTTCTCTCACAATATTATTGATGGACCAGAAAGGATATATGTTCTTTAATAGAAAAAAATAGATTGAAATTATTCTAATTAAACTTATTTCTTTAAAAATTTCTATATATTGAAGGAATTTTTTTACTAAAACTAAAAATGATTTATACTTAGTTAGCATCGATAATCAACTTCCTAGTTTCTGGGAATGGTCATCCTAGAATGATGGAAATTTACCCATACTCTTCTGTATTGAGAAATATAAATTTATAAGGGAAACTGAATTTTACCACCTTGATAAAAATATATCCTATAATTCCATATGGTCACATAATTAATCGGTCTATGAGTTAATGTGATACATACACTATATTTGGACCATTCAATCATAATTTTCAAAACACCCTTATTGGAATGAGATTTGAATTAAAACCAAATTTTCAAAGTTCCTTCCTAAATTTTCATGGTTAAATAGTTCAATGGATAGAAATCTCGTTATGTCGCTTATCTTTGTTGGGATATTTCATTGAATTCCTTTTGAAAACTCTTCATTAAGGAAAATATCCCCTATACCATACACCTTTTTTCTTATTTGAAACCAACCCCTTTATGAAATTGGCATAGTCAAACATTTATTAAATTTTATCAGCAATAGGGATGTTAATATATTGCTGTTTGAAAATTTATTTTAATTTATTGTATTGAGTTTCAAATATCCCTTGGATAATCTTTACCAGGAAAAGTAGGGGGTCGATATTGTTCTGGAATCTTGAATAATTACTTCTTTAATTCCACATGATCGTTCTATTCTAATCATACCTCCTTATTCTCTTTTCTATTTCTTGACCTTCTCATCTTGTAAATCAACTTCATCATTAGCACTCTCCCTTCCCTATTTTATCTTTACCAGCTCTTTCTTTTTTTTCTTTATTTATTCCTTCCCTTTATCTCTCCGATGATTCATAATGTTATTGTATTTCCATGATAATTTGGATTCATCTCTCTGTTACTTGGTAGTTTATAAGGTACCCATTGCAATATATTTTAAACTACCCATCACGATTGATGCTCCAAGTTTTAGAGATCAGATTTTTGATTCCTCAAGGTTTTTTTTGTAGTTATACACTAATCCATTTTTTGAAAAAACACTTACAAAATATCCTCAAGAGATTATTTTGGGAGTAGGTAAAGTGGTTTTATTAGAGGATTGAATTGTTTTAGAGGATAAATGTATTGATATTGAGGGGTATTAATGGTTTTAACATCCTATGAGCTTTTGGTTGAGGTAGGTGTCTAGGTGGTCCTTGGATTATGATAAATATATAACATACTTGTCATTGATTCCACCCTAAACAAATCACATAATAATGTATAATTATCCTCATAATCATTAAAATTATATTATTATAGGAAATAACCATATCTGACAAAGTTAATCTCTTTTATCCAAAGAAGTTGGAGTGTCTTTGAACCAAATTTAGGTTTCCCCTTCAAAGAATGGAATTCCTTGACTAAAATTATTAGAAACACCAATCATTAAATATTGAAATACTATTTGAGACCATGTTTGAATACATTTTCATCACCTTGAAATATCATTATCAAAAAATAGAAATAACCTAATTCTTATTATGGGAATCCACTTGATCAATGTGATTGAAAGACCCACTCCCACACACTAGTAACTCCATCACACATTCTATGTAAACACAATGATTACAATATCAATCTAAGAGATTTACATGAAACAATCATAATGAAACTCTTAGTAAAAAACATAGAAAACAAATAAAATAATAACCAGTTTGAATAATAATATTTTTTGGAAATTGATTTCATGAATTCATGTTAATTAGGAATTGTTATTTTATTCTATGAAGTAGGGAATCCATTTAAAAACACACCTCAAATAGTCAGTTTTTTGGAAACTCTGGGTATAGTTGTAAATACATTATAATAATAACCCTACATCATCAAATAGAACCAGTATCACTATAAATCATTTGATGACATCAACCAATACCTATACAGTGCTTGAAATTTGAAAAAACACAATCTAGCACAAACTCTTAGTTCATTAGATTTTTACACTTTGACATAGACTTATGATCTCCATAAATAGAATTATTAGAATTTAATCCTCCACAATAAAAGAAACCAAAACAAAATTCATGTCAAATAAAATTAAATTTTGATTATATTTATATTTTTAGAAGAAATATATGAAAGTGGTGTTTGATACAATAATCAACCCTTTTGTAAAATTAGAAAACATGTAACAAATAATAAGTTTCCATAAAACTATAGAGTTATAAATAAATCATTAAAAAATATAATAATAACTTCAATGGATATCCCTCCTCATCTCTCAACCTTTAAAAGAAATAAATACATTAGATGCATAAAATTTGAAATTTCACATCAAAATATCATTTCTAAATTCTCTCCACCTTTGTGAAATTAAAAATTAATCACAAGATTTTATGAAAAATAAATTAAAATAAAGTTAATATGATATTATAAAAGATATAAAAAATTAGAGTAAAGTAGTAAAAAATTTCCCCTCCAGGAAATATGCATGGGAAGGGAAGTTCTATAGATTTAATTTTCTCTAAGAAGATTATCCCCATAACATTTAAGGATGTTTAGAATCATTTAATAAAAAAATTAGATAGAAAATTTCATCTATTAATTAAAAAAAGTTTTAAGTTTGGAATTCATCAGTATAATTTTAATGGTTACATCCGTAACAAATTTAAAAAATAGAAAATTTATAATTTTGTTTCTAATGATTTTGCTGGGGCACAAATCCTTCTGTGGGAACACACTAATTGTTTCCCCGCATTCCTGCTTTCCTATGGTGGGTGGCATCCATCACTTATTCAGGGAAATTTTTTCCTTGATCAAAACGGGATGATGGGATATCGGTTCTTACTTCCATGGATTCCTCCTCAGAACTCATCACCTAGTCGGGGTCTCCCTCATATATTTGAGTCGTTGTTCTTGAATATCATTCCCGGTGCCATATCTTTATGGATGTCGATAAATTACACAACTTCTATCTACAAATTCCAAGGAATCTTGATAGGGAAACAACCTTCAAATGGAGTAGATGATAACATCAGGCATGTCAGGGAAACATTGGAGGCATGGAAATTGGAAGATATGTATTCTTCCACATAATAGGGCATCTCAAGGGTGCAATACCCAAGGCATCTCGTGTCAGTCATGGGGTATCTTATGCCGGAGGCACGGATTTCATGTTTTCCTCAGGTTCTAATGTTTAACATGGGGTATGCCATGAGTTTAACATCTTCTAGATATGGTTGCGTCAAATGAATGGTTTCTAAGGTTTTCCTCAGACATCTCATGTTTAACATGAGGTAGGTTGCATGTTCTATGTCTTTTGTAGATAGTTACACAAATGGCGTGGTTTCATATGTTTTCATTAGATATCTCTTATTTAACACAAGGTAGATCATGAGTTTTAAAGATTTCGGAGATGGTTACACTAAGGGAATAGTTTTCAAGGTTTTCTTCAAACACCTCATGTTTAACACAACGTAGTCCGTGAGTTTTACATCTTGTAGAGATGGAACAATAGTGATAAGAACATCCCATAGATACAGATCAGATTGGTACATCCCTAGGAAAGAGCACGTGAAAATTTTACCAGATTGATAGATCATAATTCCTAATGAGGATGGATTCGAGGTGGTGTGTCCCATATAGGGGAGATATCACACTGTGAAGGATGATTTGGACACTACTGAAGGAGGATTAGGGAATGTACACCCCTAGAAAGGGGGACACAACAATTTACCATTGGATAGGATTGAACCTTAGGGGGGTCTCCTACGTATCCTTTCTAGATATCAAGGATCATAACCCACATAGTTTGAAGGGATGAGGTATATGATTATGGTTTACACAAAGGACAATGACCTGGGAACATGATGTAGATTACGCATGGTTTGTATCCAATCACTAGAGGGACACTCTTGGTTTGATGATAGTGGAATGTGTGGGGCTTACACATGGTTATCTACTTATGTAAATGGTGTGATCTAACTGAGATGTGGTGGCCCAGGTAAGAATCGGGATGGATGATGGAATGTTGAGTGAAGTGGATGAGGAATTCGATGGAACCATCATGAAAGAGATAGTAGCATTGGTCATGAGCCTTGGAGGGTATTCATTTGTATCCATGTTTCTGGGATTCAATGTCCACGTATTTTAGTGGGACAGTTGGTCACCTGAGGAGGTGGCCCATGAGAATGGCCACATGGATAGGACCAGTGGGAAGTAGAACCTACGGGTTGGGGAATGACCTTCTTGAAATGAAAAGGCTCAAGGGAGAGACCAAGATGTGATGTGAGCGATGGGATTGAACCTCAGGGAGGATTCTTATGTATCGACATGGTAGGGAACCAAAGTCCACACAGTTCAAGATGGGGCATACAATTGTGGTGTTCACAAAGGAAAGGGATCCAATGACATGTTAGGGTTACGTGTGGTTAACGGCCCGAGAGATTGTCTGATTCATGGGCGGCAGACCGAGGATGTGTGTCCCAGTAAAGGGGACACTGAGGTTTACTATTGTTTGGGGTGGAACCTCATGGAGGATTCCTATATACCCTGTCTAGAATATAGGGATCAAAAACCACATAGTTTTGGGTGAAGCATAAGATCAGGGTGTGCACGTAGGACATCAACTAAATGATGATGTTGGGGGGCTTACACGTAGTTAGTGGCATGAGAGTTGGTCTGACGCCTATGGGGAGGACTATAGAGTTGAATACCGACAAAGGGGAATACAATGACTTACCATAGATTGGGGTTGAACCTCAGGGAGGCTTCCTATGTACCCTATCTAGGAGATGGAGATAATAACCCATGTTTTTTGTATACATACAGTTTAGCATCACGCGAGATGAAAAGGGGGATATAGTTTAACATCATGCTGGATGAAAAGTGAACCGACGTGAAGTGGTTAGGACAGATGGATGTTGGGATTTAACCTTAGGAAGGCTTCCTATGTACCTTACTTGTAAAGGGAAATGATCAAAGTCCACATAGTTTGGAATGATTCTTAGGGCTTACTTGCTAAGGCAGCCCAGTGAGGATACCATGGTCGGTGATTACTCTCAGCCCACGTGAGTCATGCTCGGTGTGAGAAACAAGATGAAAAAAATACATGATGATCATGGTGAAAAGGTGTGACCATGAAGGCGGGTTAATGGGTCTTATTAATGGAAGTTTCCCATATTCCGATAAAGAGTGGGAATGGTGAATGTGGCTTATTCATGGAAGCTTCAAAGGTGCCTCTAAGGTCCGGTAATGGTGGATGGGGCTTATGCATGGAAGTTTCCCGGGTGCCGCTAAGGAGAAGCAATGGTGGATGGGGTTTACGCATGGAAGATGCCTGGGTGCCCCTAAAGAGAAGCTATGGTGGATGTGGTCTTACTCATGGACACTTCTCAGGTGCCGCTATGAAGCGACAATGGTGGATGTGGATTACACATTGAAGCTTCTCGAGTGTCGCTATGAAGTGGAAATGGTGGATGGGGATTACGCATAGAAACTTTCAAGGTGCCTCTATGAAGGGGAAATGGTGGATAGGGATTATGCATAGATGTTTCTTAGGTAATATTATGGAGCTGCAATAGTGGATGGGGCATACCCATGGAATCTTTCTAGGTGCTATTATAGAGTAGAAATGGTGGATGTGGAATACGTATAGAAGATGCCTGTGTGCCACTATGGGGAGACAATGGTGGATGGGGCTTACACATAGAATATTCATGTAATTTCATTCTCATATCTATCAATGAGGGCATCCAAACTTTTTGGTTGGTTCAGGAATATAATTTAGACCTACACGTACACACTAATGCACAAGCGGGATAATGCCAAGGGGGTTAGAATCAGTCCGAATAGAGGGAGATGAAAAGTGTGAATCACATGACCAACATTCAAAACACAAAGGGGGTGACATGATGAAGGGAGATAACTCCTAACCATATTTTAATCACAATATCCACATCACATTATCCTGAGACAGAAACAAATAGACGAGGGAAAACCGCTGACCATATTCAAAACACGAGTCCAAAATCTAAGTGTCGTCCAATGTCTTTCGGGGAGTTAGCGCAGAACAGTAGGTGGGTTGAAGTGTCATGTGACTAGGCCGTTAGGGTTCCCTTCATACGTGAAAGGGTATGAATATCCAAATGAAAGACATATAATGTGATAGGTGGAGTGATGGAATGTTTGAAAAGATTCCAACTCTCTTGAAATTATGTCGTTGTAGTCATTCCATGAGGTCTCTTATGCTTTTCACATAACTCATCTTTTATTTGGAACAAGAGGAATCCTATTATTGAATCATATATAAAACAATAGTTTATAGTCATTTAGAGAGGACTATTGGAATCTTATTCTTGGTGCATAAGGCATATCCTATTTAGAGCAAGAGGTATCCTATTTTTTCACATTGGGTGTACTATAGTTTATCATCATGTTGAGAGGACTATTGGAATCTTATGGTTGGAGCATAAGGAAACTCGTATTTGGAGCAAGATGCATACTATATTTATCATATAGGGTTTCCTACATTTTAAAGTCATGTAGAGAATACTTCTAGGCATAAAGAGCCTAGTAATGGCTGGTTTTGGGACTTATGCAAGAGCGGCCCTTTCTGGTTCAAACAGGCATTGGAGTCAGGTGATGGGGTTTGGATGAGTAGCTTGAGGAATGGTTACTCTTAAGGTAATTAGGGAATTTATGGTGAAATTCTCAACTTGTGACATAGGATAGGGGCCAAGAGGAATATGTTATCTCAAGGAATTTCAGGAGGTCTAGAGAAGTATTTAAAATCATGGTATTCCATAGGTTGGAAGGTGTGTGCGCAATAGAAAATGTCGACGTCCCGACCCAAAATATTTGTGGTGTGAATCTCCATATTTCATGGGGGACAATGACAGAAGAAAAGGTACTGGCTCAGATGGTTGAAACCGTAGCTCAGTAGTGTAGATGAGCAGGGGTGTGGGGCACAACCCCTGTGGTATGGACTTGTTGGTGCAGGCCTGGATACTATTGTGCGTAAGATGCACCACATGCAAGATAAGTCGGTGCAAGATTGAACTTTACAGAATAAGTGCATGAAAAACTGGGAAACGTTGAACTATTGTGTGCAATATAGAAGTATTGCATGCAAGATTGGAAGTGTTGCATGCAATAGGAAAAGGATGCACAGAAAAATGAAGGATGGCGCGTAATAGGAAAGGATTGCACGCAATAGGGACGGATTGCATGAAAAATTGGGCACAATGACACTGTCATGCACAAATTGTTTATTTTGCGTGTAATATTGTCCACATTGGAACATTTACATGTAAAAGTGATGTCTTGTGTGCAAGATGGTGGTTTTTGCGTGTGGGCACAGAATATGTGGACTTATGTGCATCAGAGCTACGAACGACCTCTGGGGGGGGGGGGCTCCTCGAAGAAGGGGGTGCACTTGTATTTATAGAAGAACCCTTGAACAGAGGTCCACGTAAAATTCAATTATCATGCTAAAAACATCCAACTTTGCACGCAAAACCATTTTTCATGCAAGATTCCATTTCTTCACATAAACCTGTACTTTGTCCTCAAATCATCCTAGATGGCCATTTTTAGCGTTCTGACATCAAACAACCATAACTTTCGACCCATAACTCTGTTCGGCCACCAGGACCAGTCAAATCGAAGCTTGTGAAATGAGCTATTCTCTAAGATTATTTATGGAAGCATTTGAAAAATCTTGTGGAGGCATTTTCCTGTTCCATAAAATTTAATTCTTTTTTATTATTTTTCCTATCACGTGATTCATCATCTTAATATAATTTTCTTGGTGTGTTATAAATACTCATTAATATTTAAGAACATTTATTTGATATTCCAATCATTTTTTTTGAATAATAAAATAATTTTTCAACTCATCAATGTATTTAATTTTCTCACGTGACTTTTCTTCTTGATATTTGAATTTATCTTCTAACACTTCTGACCTTTTAAAAGGTAACTCGAAATTTACTTGAAAATATTATAACATTCTTGAAACCAAACTCCCAGATCCAATGATAAAATGATAATCATTACATTTTTTGGATTTGATACAATTAATCATGACGAAATTTTATCCATCAAAAACATATAAACTCATACTAAAATATTAGATCACTTACATACTCAATGAACATTTAGACTTATAGTTTTATAGTTTTAGGAAAAACTATAAAATGAAAATACTCATATTTCGAGTGAGATTTTTAGTATTATACCCAACATTTATTATTAAACAATAAGTTTCCCAAAAACCTAAATAATCTTCGCACATGAAACTAGTTCAGATACAAATAATTTATCATCGTTATTGATAACCTAGGGAAAATGAAATATAAAAGGGTGAGCTTGAATGCTGAGTAAGGCTATGAATAAGAATTTAAAATTGAATTTCATAAGTTAAAATAAGATGAGAATAAGTGAATGATAACATATTCTGTGTGAATTAGCATAACATAAGTTAATTCATACCCATAAAAACATTATTCATAAATCGTGAAACATGACATAAATATTTTATATAAGACAATAGTCATTTAATTTAACAATCATGATCCAAGTGAGAAATTCTGTGAATAAAGGTTCCATTAGAACATAATACAAGCATAATATTCATGTTATAGAATGTGGAACCCACCAATCACCATCTCAGATCTCATATCAAATTAGGATGCTAGGTTACTTTTTCCCAATGAGGAAAAATTATTCTCTAAAGTTTTTTAAAAGTATCTATACATGATAGACACATTCAAATTTAATCCATCAACCCTTGGAGTTCATATATACTATAAATTATTGTTCTCTATTTTTTATATGGGATATTAATGTTGTGGGACTATATACCCCATCCATAACCTATCATTTAAAGTATATCCTCAAAGCCATCGACTTCTTATCCAAATGGGAAGAGGCTATACACATCAAGGAAGTTGACATTAACACTATCATTAAACTCATGAAGCCACATATTATTAGTATATTTATTTACCTTGGAATGATATTGATGGGAAATAGATGCAATTTATTTTCCACCATGTTAAAGTAATTGTATTAGTAATAAAATATATAATCCAATCAGTTGTCTTATTACCATATAGTAGAAAATGGAATGATAGAAGCCTTAAATTGGAATCTATCAAATGGGCTTTAAAAAATGGTGGAAAGTGATCATAATTTTAGGCTAAAAAATAACATGTATCATTTCTATGAATATCAAAAAATATTCACTACTTCATGGGGAACCCAATATTCTCTTATTTATGAGACATATGCAGTACAACCTGTTGAGGTTCAGGTACCATTGCTTTGAGTGTCCACATGAAATAAACTATCTTATGAAGAATAGTTCACAAAATAACTTTATGAGCATGAGATTCTTGATGATAAAAGGTTAAACATGTTACAAAACCTCAAAACTCACCAAAATCTGTTTTCATAGTATTTTAATAGAAAGGTTATCCTTTATTTATTTTTGATAGAACAATTGGTATTTGCCTTGGAAGCCCCCCATGATTCTGGGAAAAAAGACATCAAAATTAGATCCAAAATGTGAGGGGGAATATGTGGTACATAAGTCATCTCCAATAAAGAATATTTTCTAATCGCCATGGATGGAGAGCACATAACACCCGCCAGAAATGTGTGGTTACTCAAGAAATACATTTTATAACTAAAGGTGAAAGGTTTTACATGCTTTAACTTAAACTAAAAAGAGCCCAAGTCTACCATTTATGATGATTATTTACTTTGAACTTCATCCTACACAAATGATGATAAAATACATGACAACCTCTTACAACTTGATGTAAAAATACATGGTGTAGTCTCGTCACATGACCATAAATTGTTTCATTTGAACTATATAGGATTTGATTCTCATTTAAATGGGATACATAAGACACCTCATTGAGGTTCAAACCCAACATAATTAATCCTCTATTATCATATTCATGTGGATGCATGTATTATAAGACAATATGGATCCATCCTCACCCTCCATGTCCCAATTATTTTAGAAGTCCATTTCCTTAAGACCATATCCCTTTGGAAACCTTTCGTTCTAGTCCATATTCTTGAAAATGGAATAATTCCACCACTTGGAGGGCCATATTCCCTCTAGGTATCCTTATATTTCTTTCCTTATGTCATATCCTACTTGAAATAATATTATTTTTAAGTGGTCTATATTCTTTTAATCTATAAATATCCATTCACATTGGTACATATTCTCTCTAAGGCTTACTTGAAAGTGTTTCTCATGTGTATGTCCCTTAATAACCATTTCAAGGCAGTTTTTCCTAATTTTCCTAGTCATATTATGTAAAAGTGTGTTTTTGATGTCATATTAATAAGAAATTAAACTACATATTTTTTTCATTTTCTATTTATCTGGGTATCCTCATAAAGTATTTTCAATATTTTAATTCACCTTGTTTCTCATGTCGAGCATGACTCATGAGATCTTAGAGGATTTGGTTAGATACCAAACACAGAAACCTGAAACATCAATGGTATGGTTTCATCATTATAATAACTACATGAAGGCTGGGTACCCATCACCACAAGATACATAATTATGACTGTGTGCTCTACCATGGACCAAAATTTCATCCTCATTTAAAAAAATATGAAACGTACCCCCTTTCACTTGAATGTGATCATAATATATATAGGGGATCTCGTACTCCCCAAAAACCCACTCCAATATTTGGTGTTATAAACACATAACTTACATACTCAATTTTATACCATATATAAAATCTTGGATATAAACATCCTTAATTAAATAATCAATAATAATTATTTAATCACTTAAATTCAAATTTTCTTTTTTAGGTTTATAGATTTAGATAATTAAGACAATATAATAACCAAAAAATAACATATTGTTTGTATCAAGTGTAAATGTTTTCATTATAAGTGAAAGTAATTAATCGATAATGATTCTTTAAAATATCCCCAAAATTCTTTGACATGTAAAATACTTTTAAACATATTGCATGTATTAATTTTATTCATAACCTATGAAAATTGATACATAAGAAGGCATGGGATCAAAGACTAAATAAGTTAAAACTTACAATTGAGGAAATTGTGGAATAAACATACCATAAATATTATGGTGGTAATTATTAAAAATAAATGAATCCATATTCAACTTTAAATTGAAATAATTCTATAACCTTGAAAATAAATTAAATCATGGATATCATTAGTACTTATCTCCTACTAATGGAATTCATAATGTCAAACATCAAAAACATAATTTTAAGGCATTTTTTCAAGACACTATACAATTATGGGGAGAAGAATACACACAAATCCAACATTGTTTTTCTCTCATGAGACCTTTTAATTCATAAAGGGATATATAATGTCAATCCACACCCATCACATGTTAATGTCTGATTGCTTCACCATAAGAATTAAAAATACATATCATTCTACTCTCTAAGGAACATATGGATGAATAAAAACATTTTATCCACATAATAAAAATTTATGGAAAGTCAATACATAATCGAAATGTAATAGCAATCAATAATAATCCATAATTTCAATACTTCTCTCTATTTCTATAAAAGGGATTACATAACCAATCCATAAAAAGAGGATGGATTGTCAAATAATAAATAGTAAACATTAAAATAATCATCTATATTTTAATAAAAACATATAGAATCTCAGTGATTTTTTACATGTCAAAGAATAGACTTTTTTATGTGAACGTAATCTAATATAATTGATATAAAATGTGAGGTTCACACCGTATAAAGAAATGAGTATACAAATTTTTCATTACTAGAATAACATTATCAGAATTCATAAAGAGAAATATGGTGGATGGTTTAAAAATAAAATATCCCCAATGTCAAAATCCAATCTAACAAGGATGTTTACATTTATGAAAAATTTCCTCACAAAAGAATAGTTGAAGGATACAACAAAAAAAGGGATTTGGAGCTTCATTATTTGGTAAATTGAGTTCATTCTCCTAAAATATAAATATATATTAGAGTTTAAATAGAGAAAAAACCACATTATGGAAAATAATTGTTAAAATTAAAAGGGTAATGGAATTTAAAACACAAAATATCATTTAGAAAAGAATTTTCAAATTGATGTAAAAGATGATGTTACAATCCCCTTCGATAAGTCTTTTCAAAAGGTAAAGTAAAAAAACATTAAAAAACACTGATTTTTTATAAAAATATTAAATAATAGGCCTTAAATTATATAAATTTTACATTTAATAAATGTTTATAAGAATAAAAAACATATTAACTTAAAATGATAATCAATTTTTATTATTTTCAAAACACCTTTTTCAAAACACACACTATTAAAAGAGCAGAAACATGTTCTTTTGTATAAAAATATATTTTCCCCATAGAGTTGTGTAAATTACAATAGAAGGAAATATAATTTTGGGAGATCCCAAGAATGGAATAATGAATTTCATGGAAAAATAATATAACTCAAGGAAATATGACTCGATTTATCAATATTCCTTAATAGAAACATACTATATAAAGTAAGAAATATTTTAGAATGGTGTATTATGTGGTAGAAATATAAATAAATATAAAAAAAATATAATAAAAAATAATATAATTAATCTGTAGAGTGTACCCAACATTTATGATAAAGAAAACGATCATAACTCAAAGAATGAAAATTTAGTTACCAAAAAAGCCTTGCAATTGGGGAAAATGCTAAGTCAAAATCCATTTGATAAAAAGGGACGATTTTAGATTAGTATTTTCCATGAATAAAAAAATATGTTACAAATATATATATCCATGGGTAAAACATACACCATTCAATATAAAACATGTTGTGTAACATATACATGTCTCAATGGATTAAAGTCCAAGGCAAAGAACCCTTATAGCTTAAGTAATATGTTAATCAAAACCCCTTGAAGGATTGGGATTTTATTTGATTTTAAAATGAAATTATTAAATGATAATTGTTGATATGGTATCTAAAATAGGTCTTATATACAATATATAATTTAAATTTGGTTTATAATACCAAACATGTCTCAAAGTGGGGATTTGGAGATGAAAACCATTACCTTAGTCTTGATTTATTCTACACTTGCACCAAACATCCTAAATAATTAAATTAAGTTAATTTAATACATACCCAAGAAAATTATTCAAAACTAAAACCATTTATAATTATAATTTAAAATGATTATATACATAAAAATATTATTTATGGTTTTTCTTTTTTTCAACACCAGCTGTAACTAATATTCATTTGTTTGAAGTTGTTTTTTAGAAGAGATGTTATTATTTACTAGTTTTTCAAAAAACACATTTTTCATGTAATATAATAAAATATAATTTATGTTTCATGATATTTTACAATGTTATAATTTCATTACATGGTATTTTTGGTAAGAGACCATGTATATGAAAACAATATTGATCATGTTTCAGTGATTCTTAATAAACGAAAGTTTCTTTCTTAATTAATGATTTAAGTGATGATAAAATCATGATATAATTAAAATATAAAAATTAATTGTATATTTATATCATATTATAATAGTAAATAATTTCTCATATTAATTCAGTATATAAATTCATAGTATTATTTAAGTATGCGGTTAAACTGAACCAATCATAAATCTATCAGGATTACTGTATTTTTTTGAGGTGGTTTACTTTTAATATCATTATAAATGAAGCATAATTATGTTATTTAGTTTTAATTAGTGTGATATAATGTAATTTTAAAGATATATAATAAGAATAAAATTTATATATAGTCATTACTTAGAAACAAGAGATAATTTTCGGCTTTGTTCGGTTGTTTTAAATGATTGAATTAACGACAATCTTTTATTGATCATATCATTAATAGGTTCTAAAATTTTCCATAAAACCATTAATGACATCATAAAAATCATACTATTTATTTCATATCGTATTCATTATCATCCCTTTAAGGTGGTGATGAAAATTAAAACGGAAATCAATCATTCTTTGGAAGTAGTAGTCTGTATGTACAAATGGATGATGATTTAATTTTCATATAATTATAGAAAAAAGAAATATGATTTATTATTTTAAGATCATAAAAATGAAATAAAAATAATAATTATATATTAAATTTTCCTTTTATTCCATAATATTATGGTGGTGATGGAAAATATAAATATGTTGTGTCATGGAGACAGTAGTCCGAAAAATGAACAAATAACGGTTTTGTTTATCTTACGAGAAAATGGAAAATGAGATGAATTTTTATTCCCATAACACAAAAAAATCAAATATAACCAGTAATAAATTTATTAAATATTTATTTGAAAATTATAACTAGAAAATAAATATAGACAAGAAAGAAGTTAGGTAAAAATAATGACTCGTGTTGAGAACATTGAAATTTCCTTAGAAGATCCCTTGAAAATAGATCGAGTAAGCTAATATAATATGACCAAAAGTTAAATATATTGAAATATTATTATTGGGGAATAAAAATGGATGTGTTTTAGCTAGAAATTTAATTATTAGGAGTGCCATGAGGGAGAGATGAGTGGCGCCCCTAGGGTGCAGGTCAGTTGGTAGTGGCCCTACGAGGTCTCAATGAGGTATTAGGATCAAGTATCATCGAGTGCTTCCTTTTCATTAGTGTAGGTATTTTATTGCATTTATCCCCCTTCATGATCATTGTAATAATGAGGGATAAGTGATTGGTCCCTATTATATGTGGTAATAATGGAATTTTTGTAAATATTTCAACTTAATATAAATGGAGTATATGTTAAACATGTCATGTGGCACAATAATTAAGAAATAATGGATTGAGAAGAGATAAGTTTGAGAAAAAACTTATACACACAATTCTAGATATGTTTTTATCATATTTCAAGAGCTTTTCACCTGAAATTGTTACTTTTATCCATTTATCATTTACTATGGTAACTTTTTTTATGTGAAAAAACATAATCTTTATGACTAAAAATAAAATTGTCCTTTTTATATAATATGAACCCACAAATTATAAATTTTTAAATTAATTTCACTTGAATTAATTTATAAAAGTGATAAAAATTAATTTTAAAACAGAAATGTATTGTGTATTAAATATAATTTTTGAGAAACTATTCCACCTATTCAGAAATATTAAATATGAATTTTTGAATTAATTTTTTTTAAAAAAATTATAAATTCACATATAAAATTCATATTTGGACTTATAAAATGGTTTTATGAAATTAAAATTCAATCTTATATACTAATAATTTCATAAAATTCATATTATTTATAAAAACATTATTTTCCACTATTCATTGAAAAAATCATTCTTTTTAGAAAACTCCCAAAATTTCATCTTAAGATTATATTATTATGATTAATCCAAAAATTATTTTCATTATTAAAAAATAAATTTATAAAATTTTATAATATAATATTTAAATAAATTCTTAAAATATATTGTAAAATTGTTCAAATTAGAAAATAACTATTAAAAATGATAAAAATTATTTATTATTATTCCTTGTAATTCAATAATTAATTTATTGTCAATTTAATATTCTTATTATCAATATATTTTATTATTTTATAATTATAATATACTTTATTTCATGAAATAAATGCCAATTTTATTAGAAAAATATATTTTTAAACATAAATTGAATTATGTAGTTGTTTAAAAAATACTAATTAAATTTCATTCATATCAAAATTAGCCATTATTTTCTTTATATGACTATTTTATGAAGCAGTCAATCATATTCATTCTCAAAAATTCAATGGATTGTTTTTGAAAATAATATTATATATTTATATTTGATCTAAATATATCATGGTTTCATTTTAGTTTTATCTTCCACATGGACCAAGTTATCAAACATAGTGACTTATTTAAAGGTAATTATATATTAAGATATCTTGGTGTTACATTCAACCCCCCCACCCTGACTCGATAATGATTTGATTCTTCGCAATTTTAATTATAAATCATTGAATAACGTATGTGATGTTATTCGAAACATATTAATCATTTAGTGTATAATCTCTAATGTGAAATCTACCATACTCTATTAGGTTATATCATGTTACATATCTTTCTTAAAAACAATTTATCCATTTATACAATCAAATACCCAAGTATGTATACAACCAAATCATATATTATTTATAACCTACCTTTCCAAAAACAATTTTAATATCAATTCAAATAAACCACAGTAAAGTTATATATTCCTCCAAAAATTAATTTTATCTTTAACCGTAAAAGGTCTTAATCTCTAATTCATAAAGTCACAAACTAGTTAATATATATCATAACCCAAAATATTTGATAAAAATTTCCAAAAATATCATCAATAAATTATAAATTCCAAGGTTATCAACATTGTCTAACTCGCTTTTTGGAAAATCAATGAACCTTTTATTTTACAGAAATCAAACATATTTTAAACCTAAGATTTATCCATCCTTCAATCATGTGTTCTTTAATAGTTTTCTCCAAAAATATAAACTTTACATAAATTTATTTCTCATGGTTATTGATACAATTTAATAAATTATTTTAAACCATTAACTCATAAATACTAAAGAAAAATCCTTAAAAGTTTCACATAATCATAAATAACATTTTAAATATACCAAAATATCATCAATAAATATCACTACACTTATTAAAATATCTAACAGAATCAATAATTTATTTTTTATGATATCAACCTCACTACCATAGGTAATACTAAAAAACTCACATTTTCTATTATAATGGGAATATACTTAAATTTATAACCATCTACTTATTTTCCCTTATTCAGTTGTAATACATAGAGGTTTCTATATATATATTTTTCTTAGCTTCATCTTTGTGATTCTTCCCAATAAAATACTAAAACAAAAATTGAATATTTCTTCCCTTAGGACACCTTTATTTTGAACATATGACACTTTTAGATCAACCAATTACTCTATTTGTTTAATCATTAGTTATCCATTGTAATTTTTCTTTTAGGTTCTATAACCTAATTGGTTAACATCACTCATAAATCATTGATAATGGTTTATAAAGAGAATATTATTACCCAAACAATATCTCCTAATATTTTCCATCCAAGTGTGTAGTATTAGTTTCACGTTTCATATATCAGAGTGATGATTGAGTCAATGATCAACCAAAATTTATCATGGTGATTACCTATATATTGATTAGTTCCAAAACCGTATCCACTTTCCAATATCAAGACAATGATGTAATTTATAGGAAAACACATACTAAAGACTTAATAAAACTTCATGATTTCATCTTAAATAGACTTATTCCTATATTTTTCACTAAATTTATCTTATCATAATCCATTAATAGAGTGTGCATTATTTCCTTTTCATTAAATCATTTAATACTCTAAATATTTATATATATAATTGAAATTTTGATCAACCTTAACATATCAACCCTTAAATTATCCTAAAAAACATACCAATCTCAAAAGTTATCTTAAAATATTCTTTGATACCAACTATGATTCCCTGAACCAGTACTCCCAGATTTGGTTCCATAAACACAAAAATTACATACACAACTTAATACCAGTTATAAAATCCAATATATAACCATCCTTAATTATATAATCAGCAAAAAATATTGAATCTGTTACATCCCAAATATCTTTTCAGTTTTAGAGATTTATCTAATTATGATAAAATAATAATTAATGAAGCATGTGTTCTTTTTATCAAGAGAATATTTTTCTCATTATATATAAAACTAATTAATAAATAATGATTATTTAACATCTCCAATATATTATTTCACATTTTTTACAATTTTAAAAGTTCCATGTTTACTACTTTGATCCAAAACCTATGGAAAAGAAGACATAAGAAGGGGTGAGGTAAAATTATTATTATGGAAAAACATACAACTGAGGTGATCATGGAATAAACAAGGAATAAATATTTCGGAAGGAATGAGTAAAGAACATTAATACATAACCAACTTGAAACTGGGAGCATGTTACATCCATGAAAATAAATAAATAAAAGTTTCCCAGTAATACTAATCACATACTAATGGAATGAATACTTTTTAACATCAAAAACATGTTATCAAGTCCTTTTATAAAGACAATATCCTATTATGGTGAGAAGTTTACCCCAAAACACACCCGATTTTATCTCATGGGATATTTTCATTCATCAAAGAGATATATAATTTCTAGATCCACCCATAATTTATTTAATTTCAATGAATTCACCATAAGATTCAACAAGATATTTCATACAATTCCATACGAAACCTCTGGCTAAATTAAAAAATAATTATACATATAATGAAAAAATATATAATGTCAATACATAATCAACCTATGTTAGTAATCAGTAATCATTAAAAATTTCAATATCATTCCCCATGTCTAAAAAAATTGATAACATAACCTATACAGTCAAATAAGGTGGATGGTCAAATAATACAGATTCATCATTGCATTAATCATCCACATTGATTTAAGAATATATAGAACACTAAAACTTTTTCCCAGCTTTTTGATTGATGGATCCAAAATTCTATCATCTACAAGAATTCCATCCTTTAAAATTTCTCTCATCTACCTTCATGATTTTCTGTATTAACCTTCATTATCCCTCATTTTCTCGACCTCTAAGCATTGATTTTCATCGAGGGTGTTTCAGGGTTGTTTCCTAATTTCCTTCTTGATATGGGTTCTTCTATGAAGGTCAACTCCTAAATTTATCCCATCCATAGTGGCATGATTTTGTCCCTTATTGTGATGTGATCTCTTAGATCTGGTTAGATCTTGTCTTTTTAGTGGGGTTTGAAGATTTATGATTGTCTTGGTCTCTATCTAGAGCCTTGTGGGTGAAACTGGCTTGGTAATAGAGTGTCGGATTGGTTGTGCTTCCATCACCCTTGAATCTGGCTCTAGATCTAGTCATCCTTGGATGGATCTATTATTGTTTTTATACAGGTGGTTCATTTTCCTGATGGTGGATGGTTTTATTGGGTTGATTGTGTGGCATTCCTATTTCACTGGTGAAGGTTTCCAAAACAAGTTTGGTTCCCTTTGAGTGGTGGTTTTTGGAGCATAGGAGGTGTTGTTTGTTCTTCATATCCATGTTTTATTGGTGGTTTTGTGGTTTCTTCTAACTCATGTATATGTGTCTAGTTCTAGTTGGTTGGTGGGGTTTTTGTCCTTTGCAATGGTTATGGTATGTTTTATGGAAAGTGGATCCAGTTGAAGATGTTTTGTGTATTCTTGTTTCAAAATGGAATTTTTTGGATTCTATATTACTTTATGGGATAGTCTGTTTCTTTTTTCAGTTTCATGCTTGGATGGAAACGGTTTTATCTCTGTTGCATTTGGTGTGGTGCAGATTCTTGCAGGTGTTGTTGGGAGGGTGTCCCAGAAAGGGGATGAGTGTGATGACACTCATCTTTTCTAAATCAATTCATTTATGGATGGATAGGGACCCATCAATTTCATTTTATATGGATTTTTCAGTCTAATTTTATGTTTCATCAGGTTGGAATTGTGGTGATCTCTGTTTTAATGTTGTGTGGACTGTTCTAAAGAGAAGTAGGTGTGCTAGTACCTTCCATCCAGTCATCCCTTCACATTTGTGGTTAAGATGGGTGCTCATCCACGTTGTGTATCTACTTTTGGCTCCATGATTCACTTATTTTATTCTTTAGTGTTATTTGGAATCATGATGTGATTCTTGGTTTCTCTAATGTGATTTGTCTCCATGATGCACTTCCTTGGTGTTTCGGTCTTATTTGACACTGTGATGTGCTTTTTGGATCCTCTTGTATGACTTAGATTGAAGATGCACTTCTCATATGCTCCAACATGATTTCTGAGATCCAGTTACCTGGAAAGGGAGACACTTCATCATGAATACTTTCTATATTACATAAGTTGGAAGGGGGGAGATGGGTCTTTCACTAATGCTTTCCATGATTTTTGTTTCCCTTTGGGCATTTGTGAACTTTTTTGGAGTATCAGTTCATTTTTCTTATAGTTCATTTCCTATCATGTTTTGGGATCCCTCATCACCCATTCCTATTAAAATTGGTTCTTTTATATTATTTTAATTTTAATAAATAGGGCTTTACCCACAAAATTTTATAAAAAAACTAATATGTTCCCTATGTTAATAGAAAAACTACTTTCTTTGTGAACATCACATAATCCAAGTTATTGAAAATATGATGTTCACACTATATAGATCAATAAGTAAAAAACTAAGTCAATATTGGAATAACATTCTCATAATAAATCTAGGGAAATTATGTGGATGGTTTCAAGATAATATATCCCTAGTGTATCTAAGTAAAACCAGAAGGATTTATACATAGATGAAAAACATCTTTGTAAAATAATATTTGAACGATACCACCGAAGAAGAGATTAAGAACCTCATTTTTTAGTACCGTGAATCCATTCCCACATTATATGAATATATATTAGAGTATGAATGGTTAAAAATCCTATTAGGATAAATTATTTTGAAAATTATAAGGTACATATAAGTAAAAACATAAAATAACATTTAGAAAACATTGTTAACATGGGCATAAAAGGCGATGTTACAAGTAATTTCTAAAAGTATTTCTTTCAAAATTTTAAGTGAAAATAAATTGAAAACCATTAGTTTTTAAAAAATAATATTATATAATAGGGCCATGAAAATACATAAAGTTTTTCTTGGATAAATTATAAGAGTAATAAAAACATATGAAAGTAAAATTGATTTTTTTTTATCATTTTCCAAACACATTTGTTTAGAACATTCATTGTAAAAAGTGTAAAAATAAGTTCTCTTATATAAAAATATATATTTCCTTCATAGGTATATGAATTACCATAGAATAAAATATTTTTATGGGATAACTAATGCATAAATGAATTAAGTTCATGATTAAACAACAAAACTCCAGGAAAGGTGAATCGAGTTATCAATATTCCTTACTAACAATATAATCCTGGAAAAAAGAAATATTAAAAAATTGTATCTTATATGGTATAAATGTAAATCCATAAAAATATATATAATAAAACATAATATAATTAATTTTTATAATTTAAAAAACTTTCATGTACTATAGTAAATTCACAACTCAGTGAATGAAAATTTAGTAACCAAAAAGGCCTACAATTGGGGTAACAACTAAGTCAAAACCCATTTAATGAAAAATATTGTATTTTAATTAGTATTTACCATGAAAAGAAAAATATTTAATAAATATACATCTAGTATAAATTAATTCAACATTAAAAATAAAACATTTCTCATAATATAAACATGTCTTGAGGAATTAATGATTGAGGCAGAGAACCATTGCTGCTTGAGTAACATTTTAGTCCAGAAACCTTGAAAAATATGGATTATAATTAAACATAAAATAAATTTAATAAAATTTAATCGAGGATATGATATCCCAAATAGTTAGTATATAAAGTGCATAAATAAAATTTTGTTCATAATACTAAACATCTCAAAGAGAGAAATTCGAGAAGAAAGTCCTTACCTCGGTCATGATTTATTCTGCACTTGCACCAAATTCCATAAATAACTAAATTAATTTAATTAAATTAATTACCAATAACCTTATTCATAACTATATGTCTTTATAATCCTTGGTTACAAACATTCTACAAATATAAATATGAGTTAGATTTTACCTATTTTCAACAATGGGTGTAAGTAATCATTATCAATTTGAACTAGTTTCATAAATGTGGTGTTGGTACTTATTATTTTTACAAATTCCATAATTAATAGTTAAAATAAGGATTTTTAATAGATAATACATGATATATAATAAATATATGATTTCAATCCTTGGTAGTTTTGGTTACATACCATGAAAATGAAATTGGTGATGATGATGTTGTTGTGATTATTAAAAAATGAAAGAAGATTTCTTATTTAATGAGTTAAATTATAATATAACATTAAAAAAATATTTACATATTTATATCATATTATAATATTAAGTAACTTACCATTTTAATTTATTATATTAATTCATATTATTGTCTAAGTAGGTTGTTAAACCAACCCAAAAATGAACTCATCATAATTAATGGATGATTATGAGGAGGTTTAGCTAAAATATAAATATAAAAAAGAATAATGATATTATTTAGGGTATATTAGTTTGATATAAAAAAATTATAAGGATGTGGAAAGAGCATATAATTTATATTATATTCATTACTTTTAAGGAAGTGATCGTTTTCCTCATAGTTCACACATTTTAAATGATTGAATTAATGATAATCATTTTTCTATAATATAAGTTATAGGATCTCAAATTTGGATTCCCATAACCATAGTGATATCATAAACATAATATTTATCCTTTAATATAATCATCATTCCCATCCATGTAATATGGTCCTAAAGAGATATATATCAACAAATTATTCCATAGAGGTTGTAGTCCGCACATATTCATTGTTGATGATTTCATTTTCATAAAACGAATAGAAAGAATAATTTTTATTATTGTTTTAGAATCATAAATATGATGTAGATATTATAATTATTTATTAAATTGTCATTTTATAACATCCTTTTAATGTTTTGAATAAAAATTAAAACATGTTGTGTCGTGGAGGCGGTAGTCCACACATCACACGATTGACGGTTTTTTTCTTAATAAAAAAAGGATAATGTGATTAATTGTTATTAACATTTAATTATAAAATAAATTATATAACCATTAATAATTTATTTACATATGTATTTGAAAATTATAATTGGAAAACTAAAATTGAAAAGAATTATGTTGAGTATAAATAATTATTCATATTGATCAATTTGAGATTTCATTAAATTATCCATTAGAAAAAGATCTCATAGGCAAATATCATGTGACACAAAGCTCAAGAGAATGAACTAGTTTTATATGGGAATGAAAAATTCTTTTTTTCTTGGAGGAAACCTAATAAAAACTATATTTTTAAGTATAAAATGATTTTCTATGTTGTTTTAGATATAGAAATTAAAAATAATTCATATTTAAAATATGAATTGTTTTTATTACATAAATATTTCTTTAAGTGGTTACTCCTATTTATACCCACTAATTGAAAAACTAGTTTTTAATATATATTCATAAATATATATATTTTATCTAATTATATCAATGTTTTATTTAAGTTTTATGTTTTATGTGGAGCAAGATTTCGAGCACGTTGACTTATTTAAATGTAATCATATATTAAGATCTGATGGTGTTAAATTATCATTACTTTCAGAAATTAGTGTTTCTTGATTACTATTTTATAGGATACTTGGTTTCACTTGGACCTTTTGTTCTAGATCCATCCATTAATAATGAAAATTATCCATCTTATGTATGATTGGTATATGCGTAGGATCCTTCGAGAAAGGTTCCCTCATATATGGACTTATTCTTAGAAAATAACATTATCTCTTGCATATAAGTTAAATCTGTGTTGGAGGCCATATTTTTAATAAATATGTTTTGTTTGATTCTTTTCCATATAGGATACATAGTGATGCTTGGATCTCTTATCCTGGCCCCATCCATAATTTCTAAAAATATTCCCTCCCTCTACACTTGAGTTGGATCTGTGTTGAAGATTTCAATTCAATAACAAAGTGTGTATTTATTTATTCTTGAACGAGCTAGGTAGTGATTCTATAATTCGTTACATGGGGACTATTAGTAATGTTATTAACACTTTTCACATTTTAGAAAGTTTTCACATCTCAAATGAATGTCCCTCATTCTCTCACCTAAGCCGGATCTGTATAAGCAATTTTTAAAAAAAACTATGTGCGACTTGATTCATGTTTCATAGGATACATATTGATTATTAGACCATATATCTAGTCATAATAATTAATTTAAAAATAAATTCATATGGCTCTTATATTTTAGCTAGATCCATACAGGTTGGAAACAAATATAATAATAACATGTAGCTTGATTCATGATTATCAGGGGATATATAGTGATGTCGAATCCCCTTGTGATGATCCCAACAAAAATTTATGATAATTTCCCCTTATCATATGCATGAACTGGGAGTATAAAGGAGGAAAATAAAAAATATTTATGACTCAATTTCTCATCTCCTAAGATACGTGTTGATCTCCCAACCACATGTGATTCTTGAGTTTTAATCAGGTTGTTATCCCACATTCCCATCATTATTCAATGATTTGTGAACTTAAACCACATCCAATGTCTATATATGAAAATAAAATAAGTAAAATTTCTTTTATTTTAAAAAATATTGAATAAGTGTTCAACATTCTGTCATAAAACCTTCTAACATTATGGAACCCTCCATAAGTAGGTCTTCAGCCGTAAATCTACATTATACTTTTGAAACATGGTGAATGCTAATAAAATATATAACCATGAGCATATAACCATCTTATTTTCATTAATGTAATTTTTAATAAGGTATTTTATTAGTCCAAATGGACCCTACATTACATAGTAAAAATAAGAACATATATTTCAATTAACTCCTTGAGTATACATAAGTCCTAAATGAAAGGTCTCCCTTAACCCCATCTATTATTTCTGGAAAATGTGGTAATAGCCTCCTGTTACCAATGGTCAAACTCCTTCCATCATTTTCCATATTCTAGGTATCCAAGTGTTCATAGGCTATGATTTACACCTCCCATAATGATATAATTTTGAAAGATTTATGTATCCTCAATGCTACATGTTTGTATATTTTATTCATCCTCATAAAGATGTTGTTGGCATCCAACTCTTTCACCCTTTTTTAATATGGGGGTCATTTTCATTTAGTCCATGTTTTATGACCATATAGATAAACATTTCTTTTAGTAATTTTCATGAGGACTTATGCTATAAGTGAAAGAGACACAAAACATGTCATGTCGAAAACCAGTAATGGGTGACTTGAGAAAATGTCATGTATTCGCTTGAAAAACATCCCATGTATGAAATTTAGGGGAAAAATAAAGTTAATAAAAATAAAAAGAAATAAAACATAGGGATTCCATCATATCGCCCTAGAAAAATCATAAGTATTCTCTCTAAACCCCTTGGTTCCATGAACAGTGAGAGTAATTATAAATTACAATCCTTTACTTCGATGGTATTATCAATACACACTGGTTAAACATCTAGTGTATTCAATGCCTTCCTAAATATCTCTCCATTCCATTAAAATGATTCATTTCTCAAGTTCTTAGATAACCTTAAATATTTCATAGAAATAAATATTTATTACATATGACTTGGAGGGACATTTCATTATGAAAATTCATATATTCCCATCTATATATTTCTAGATATACCTTCTATGATTTTCTAGAAAAATCATATTTTCCAAAAAGGGACGGACCTATATCACTTTATGCCTAGATAACATCACAACATAACTTATCAACATAATAATAGATAGAAATCATATCTTTTTCACTTATCACATCCCATCATTTGTGATTCAAACTCCTTGAGTTATGAATTACATATCCTAAAATCTCATATATTCATGTGGATTTGATATCCGTTGTGTTATTTCTTTGTGAATCATGTTCAATTCAAGATCAAGAATAAAATTCATCATTCATTAACCACGTTATAAGACCTTATATTGCATTGATCTAAATTGTATGACCTTAAACATCGAAACATTTTGTACTAAGTTGTTTGACCTTTAATAGTATCCATATAATTTATATTAGTGCAACTGAACAAAAAGAAGATGCATAAAACATGTCAGACTAAAAACCCAAAATGGGAGGTGTACTCAAAATCCATGTAATTTCATATAATTCCTCCCCTATATGAGACATACGTATTGGTTTGGGTGATAATAAAAAATACTCAATATATGTGGATTTCACTATATGGCCCAATAAAAAGTAAATTTATGCTCAATATTCCCCTTAGACTATGAGAAATATAGAACCCCTGTATCATCATACTCACGATTAAATTTCCCTCTAATGTTGAATCATTAATTATCAATATCCAAATGGGACAAATATAGTGTAACATTGATGGTTCAGATGCATATACCCATCCCTGATCCATGCCTGGGAGGAATTCTTTAGTATTTGGATATTTTTAATGTGAAGTGGATTATATAAAATTCATGGAATCTTAACTTGTTCATCCACAAAAGGTCATATTATTAGTATAATAAAAGTTATGATAAATTTACAATAACACAAAGTTGTAAATGATTTTATTCTATGAAATTTAAATAATATTGAAGGAATCTCAAGATTTTGAAGCTCTCCCATGATCTATATTGTCAGGAAATATTTGATGTTATATGACTATAATGACCTAAAATTAGAAGAAACCTCCTACTATTCTATATTATATCCTAGAGTAGTTTAATACTATAATAATTGATCTATGATTATCATTTCTACCTTGAAATGAGTCACAACACCTCTAATCTGGATACAACATTTATTTTGGAATTTTTCACCACATCAATAAGCTTTTTTTGTTCATTCACCAACTTCTTTGTAGTAGTAAGAAAATATTATATGTAGGATAACTTATGTTGAAGCCTTTCAATTTTATATTTTCCTTCAGTGACCAAGATTTTATGGTTTTAAACATCCAACACAAACATGGAACCTTAGTTTAGGGATTAATTTTGATGTATTGTGGCCAAATCTGAGACCTTTTCCACTGGTATTCTCAACTATTTAAGGGACTTATTCTGATACCTTATAGTGAGCACCTTCTTCACAATGGTGTGTAGTACTTGATAGTCAAACCCCCCATAACCAAGTGTTATGAATATATATTGGTGATGAATTAATCATACTTTGATATCTACAAGAGGGGAATTCATTATCAAGATCTAGACGTCCCCTCACACTTGTTCCCTGTATTACTATTGAATTTCTATGTATTCCCTACTTCAACCAAGACCCAGCTAATAATAGGGATACACTCTGGAATATTGTCACTGAGTGAGGGGTTTGTACTCACATCTAGTAGAGGTCTTGATAATGAATAGTCTTGTACCTAATCCATATCTATTAGGTGGGATCCTAAAGTAGTAGTATGTGTGATATTTGAGATATAAGTAAGATCTAAATAAATTAATAACTTAAAAAAAGATAATATAATGACATAAATAATTTTTCTAATCAATTAGTTACCCAATAAAACACTGAGAATATACCTTTGTTAGCTACAATGGTAGTTTCTATGTTTATATAGACCTTGACTTGATTAATAATAGAGGTGTTATCCTATGATATGTGACCCTAGGATGCAGAATATATCCCTGACACTCTTTTAGTATGCTTTTAGAGTGTGTTGGGATCATCTATATAATGAGATCAGAAAAAACGTAGGTTGGAAAATTGGACACGACCTTAATTGTATACCAAATTCCATAGGCAACACATACCCTCACCCAATGACATCTCCATTTTTGAATGGGTATAAGAAGAAGAAGAAATTTTAATGTCAGGTGCCTCTAATATTGAACTCATGAACTCTAGATAAAATTAAATAAGGGGAAATTCATTCTAATTGGGAACTAGGTTCAATTCTATTTATACCTCAGTAGTTTCCAAACCAAGATAAACTACATAATGATATCATATTGTCTGAAACCTTTCTATATTTATCTTCTTGATATATTCAAAGGTAATTCATTTGGATGGAACCAATGCCATAGGTGCTAGATTTGGCATCAGTGGTAACATTGGCGGCTTCACTTTTGGATCAACAATCACCACTTCCATGGGATCTATTTGACGCCGAGATCATGAATAATGAAACACCTCTCCATCATGCAAATCATCATTAGTTGTCATTCACCGAATATGGTATACTAGTGAAACAAAATGTGGTTAAATATCTCCAAAATCCATCAATGTCCAATGAAAAGAAATGGAGGGTCTCAACTGCAACAAGGATTATGTGAGTAATACTGATATTTTTCTCAACTCTTCGATAGAACTATAATGGCCTCATTTTTCAAAACCAGTTTACCTTTCACTGGGAATTATAATTTTCAATGTATGTTCTATATAATGAATCTATCCTTGAATGGATTGTATCATAACATTAATATGCTAATTGAATACCTTGAGTTGAACTGGATACTCCTCATATAGGAAGCCTTTGGGAGAAGTTACATTATTGAATCCCTATGGCTCTACCTCCACCTAACAAATAATCTTTCATGTTTATGTGAATGAAATTTTTATTCTCCAATTAACCCAATTTTTACATGAAATGGGAAATATCACCACAAATTAATTAGTCAATAGTGGAGGCACCATACACATTGTTATTTATCTCATGATCACCCTGCTAGTTGAAACTCCATTTATGGGAACTCCACCAAATGTTACTATATTTGTTGGTACTCCACTCAATGAATGGGTTAGATCTAGGATCCTAACCTAATTTTGATGTATTTATAGAGACACTTATATATAAGAAGTCAGAGTCTTTTCAAGACATTTTCTTTGTGATGTCGCTAGATCCTTTGCGGCCTCACCCTTGACCATTAGTGGAATCTATTTGATTTTTGTTACTAGCACGACCAATTTACCATTATGATAAGACCATCTCTGAATGTTAGGGTATTCCTTTGATAGACCAATACCCACAAAAGTTGGATGAAATGTCACCAACATCTATGTTTCCTCCTAGGTCAATATTAGCTAAAACTACCTTGTTTCCATGATGTGTCTCTCAACATGGATATCACGAGGAGGAGGGGCGTACATTGTCTAGATATGTAAAAGATACCAATAAAATTTCTAAGGAACATACAATTCATTAATGATCATGTCATTGATATGATCTAACAAGACACCCTCATGAACAACCACCAAATAATCACACACCTCAATATCACCCTTAACATTGTCAGTAATTTCATGGGATAGAGCTCCATACAAGATGTATAAAAATTGATCATACCTATTCAATTTGTTCTTTATCACCAAATTCTTCAGAACACTAGTCCTAAACCCACCATTTTTTATGTGGAATAGACTAAAATAATCATCAAGAATTTCATTGGTATTATTAAACTCATATCCTCCCACATAAGCTCTCATTCAGACCGATAAAACCTAGAATGGGACCAAAAGATTGTATGGTGATTTCCCCTTAAATATATAAGGATGTTATAAAAAAATTACAGTGTATGAATGGACAAGCCAATCCATCTGCCAGTTTCCAAATATTTCCCCATAAAAAATGTGTGCACCCTTACCCATACATTTATCATGATCTAGGAACAAATAACCACTACGGAACATCTATAAAAATTCATCCATTTGAAAAAGGTAATTGTCTTGGGAATTGATCGCCTATCCCAATCTACTGAACTAACCTTCTTAAATCATTTTCAAATAACCACCCCCTATCAATTAGATTTATATTATTGAAACTCTTTCGGATTCTTAGATAATGGATCATTACATGTCTTCTTAACAAAAAAATGTCGTCCATTTCTTAATGGATATGTTGAATCCTTGATATGGATCCTTCACAATGATGAATTTGGAAAAATTATAATTTCCTTTTTAGTAGGAGGAGTGCATGTTTCATCATTCTAGGAAGAAAAACGAATGATCAATTCAACAAACATATCTCTGAGGATCAGTGCACCACTGATGCTTTTAACATCCCAAAGACTTACCCTGACTTCTCCATGTATTAGGTGAAATATATTGGTATTCGAGCACCAAAAAATGACGAGATCTTTTATAAAACCTTTTTTGTTATATAAAAGAGTCTATAAAACCTATATAACCACAAATAATCCTATATTCATAAATTCCTTGGAAAATTATGTTCTGGTGTGATGCAACCAAAAGGCATATCCCCAATCTGTTATAAAGGCCACATTGCAATGAAGGTTCCAGTTTAATGACCATTAATTTTTTTTTATTTGGAACAAATTTCCAAATTATTGATCTATTTACATGACTATCAGGCTTAGAGTCATGAAAATTCCCTTTCATATCCATTATAACAAGTATCAGTACATATTTATTAGAGTGGTACTCCTTGATAATGAAATGACTCAAATAGGATATATTCACTCATAATGTGTTATGGGTATTGATGATAAAATATGGATAGATCCCTACCCAAGGTGGGAATATTGGTATGTTATTATGAAGTTAGAATCCATACATAGGTATCCAATCAAAAGAATATAATTTTAATGATTCGTCCCTACTAAACTCATAATATGACTATGAATATACTGAATAATATCATGTTTCACAGCCTCCACATTGTTTGCTATGACAGTCTATCAAAATAAAAACTATTCATCTTCTCGCATCATGATGTTATTCACTTATTCTGAACATTTTTATACTTACTTTACTAAATTTCATGTGAAAGTGCATAATTGGTGTGACATACTCATGTTTTAATACTAAATATAATTTTTGAGCATTATTTGAATTAGTCCAATTAACTGAGTTTTACTATTTTATTTATAACTCTCACCCTGATAATCCAAATTACAAGGTTCTTGTATTTTAAGATTCCTTAATAAATTTCCTACATGTTATGAGAAGTAATAATTGTCCAATTATTAGATTTTAAGTGTCATATAGACCAAAAAAGAAGGACCACCGAATCTATGAATAAAATAGACCAGCCATGAAGATTGAATTACTCGGCTCAGTCGAGAAGTCCAAATTTTTTTATTCTCCACCAAAATATGTGGTGCAATTAAATTAATATTGGGTACATTTTTCAAGGCACAAATCCCCTAAAAAGGAGCCCAAATGATTAAATGAAGTTTAGCCCACCATTTTATCCTGGAAATGAAATCAGCATGCCAATATTGACATTTCTCTTGATAGGGACATCCAATAAAGAAGAGATTTTTCATTGTGAAATATGCGATTTTGGTGGAAGACGTTTTTGAAGAAAGTGTTCGTACTTGATGGCATCTTCACTTTCAAAAACTCATTCAACATTTCGGCCATCGAAAAAGCATTTATAGAAATTGACAGTATCTAATTGATTATTAAAACCACCATAACATTGGCTCCATATATCCAAATGCCACTAAATTTTGAGAGTAAACTTTAAACAGTAATATATAAAACTTTGAGGAATAATATTTCTCCCAATTCAGCTGTCTAATTTGTCAAATTGGCGAAGCATGTGAAGGGGAATATTTGGAATGAAAACAGTCCACCTCCTTGGGCTATAAATACACCCCCTCTCCTCCTTGAATAGGGTTGGAATTTCATAAGAGAGGAGTATAAATTGGAATGACCAAAAGTTTTTAAAAATTCTTGGGAGGACCTTCCATAATCAATTTTTTACTTGAGAGACCCTTCTTCCTCTCTTTTTAATCATGTTCTTCTGTTTTCTTTTTATTTGTAATCGCATAAGAAATTTTCAATTTCATTTCAATTTTAATGAATGTTTCTTATTCATATTCAATTTTAATAATAAACACTATATTAATAAATATTAATGGTATTAAAATAGATTAAATCAAGTTGAAACCCCCTTCCGTTCTTCTCTTTCTCGTTCAATCTAAATTTTTTATTTAACATTAACTTCACCATTTTTATGTGTGTTCATCACACTGTTCTTTTATTATCAATTTCTTTTTCTTCCCATATTAATTCATCATCATAAGTATAATAAAAAAATTACTATTCATCTCAATATCTATGTAAATATCTAATTGGGGTGATTCAAAATTTAGTGGTTTTAAGTAATTGAGAGTATTTGCTCTATGAAAATTATTCAAATTAACATTGTGTATGTTGGGCATAACATGTCAGGGATTAATGACTTGTTTTGTTTAACATGTGGTTTCCTTGTATTATTGGTACCTTAAATAAACTACCATCAACAATATCTGATTAATATTATAACCCTTAGTTTAGTTAATGCTTTTATTAAAGCCTTAACCCTTGAGAATTCTGATCAATGTCATCTTGTGAAGTGGGTGTTAAATTAATGAAATATAAGGCAGAGCTCAAAGATATCAAAATCATAAATCCATAATTATGAACTCAAATCAAACGTTATTAAATTGTTAAATCAAACATTAACCGTAAATCACTTAATTTAAGCTCTAAAAACAAACAAACCAATCTAAATAGAATCAATTAAAAACAATTGACTATAAAAAGTATCGCAACCAAGGATTACACCTCAGTGCCACATTATCAGATCACTGGAACCTTGAACTATCAATAGGAGAAAATAGGATAAGATTTAAATAGTTCCCTTTCTAGGGATGCTAAATTAAGTATTCATTAGATTCTAGTTATTCTAAAAAAACAAAAAAAAAACGAAATTTAAAAAAAATGAAAAAAACACAAAGAAAATCCTTCCTTATCATAAAATTCATAGAAGAAAAAAACACAAAGAAAAACCCATCATCCTCTTTCTTTATAAATATTTTAAAATTCTCCATAGCCTCCCAAACAATCCCTCAGATTTGTTTGACCCTGAAATAGTGTGAACTCTTCCCCAACATAGGAGTAACATAATCGATAATCAAATCATTCAAGAACCAGTCCTTATACAAACAATTGAAATAGATATATATAATCCTATGGAACAAACCCTTAAATATATTTCTTACCCTTATATGAATTACCAACCCCTCTGTATTCAATATCCAAACATAGAGTCTGACTTCGAACTCAAATCGGGTTTGTTTCATCTGCTTCCTCATTTCCATGGGCTAGCCAGTGAGGATCCAAATCTTCATCTTAAAGAGTTCCAAGTGGTGTGCTCTACCATGAATCCTCAAGGGGTTTCTAAGGAAAAAATAAAACTCTAGGAATTCCATTTCTCCCTAGATGACACTGCTAAGTCAAGCCTCTACTACCTCCCTCAGGGTTTCATAACCACATGGAATGTCATGAAGATACTTTTCTTATAAAAATTCATTCCTACTTCTCGTACTACTTCTATCCAAAAATAAATAAGTGGTCTCTGACAATTCCCAAATGAGTCACTCCATGAATACTAGGAGAGGTTCAAAAATCCTTTGGAAACCTGCCCACAACCCCAAATCCCTAACCAACTCTTGATCCAATACTTCTATGAGGGGTTATTGGCTATAGAGAGAACTCTCATTGATGCCACAAGTTGTGGTTATATTGTTGATAATACTTTCATAGCTACAAGAGATCTCATAATAAACATGGCTAAAAACACACAATAATTCCATAATCGAGAACATGCTCAAGTCAAATAGTCACAAGATAGCCAATTGATAGAGCCAAACAAGATGAACGAGTGGATGAGTGAACTTACATGTCTTGTGCGACAACTAGCTGTGGCATCCAAAACCCCAAACTCATCTTCTCTATAATCTCTATTCTCTAGAATTATCAAGAATTGTTGAATCTGTTACTCCTCATCTCATCCAACTAACACATGTCCACAACTTTAAGAGGATCTCTCTAATTCATCCAAACCAATGGAGAATAATGAAGTATATACTTAGAGGAACACTAACCCTCAACAATCAGGTCAGTTTATTAGAAACTTTAACCAACCCCATTATGATCCGTTCCGTTCTACCTTTAAACAAGTCTTGAGGTATGGTAATACAATTTCTCATCCTCCTCAATTACCTCCTCAAAACCCAAACCAATTCCAATATGTTAAAGGTGTTGGTAACTTCCAAAAACCTTAACATTTTCCCCTCAATCTCAAAGGATAAATCCTCCTCTTGATCCTCCTATATTACACTATCATAATAATCCTTCCCAATTCCCTAACCAATAAAATCACTTTCCCAATAACCAAAATCATGAAAATCAATATTTAAGACAAGCCACTTCTTCTAAGAAGCCATCGGAATGTGCAGTGGAAGATCTTTCCTTTTTCATCCATCCCATCCTTAAAAATATTGAAACCCAAATTGGTCAACTTGCATCCACATGATCCGGCAACAAAAATCAAATTCTTCCCAACTCTGTGATCAACCATTACCCAACCCCAAGGATAATGTAAGTGCAATTTCACTTAGATCGGGAAAGCAAATTGTATGCCTAATGATGAGTCCTCCAACTCACCTTCAAATATTGACATAGAAAATGAAAAAAAAGAAATAAGAAAAGGAATCAAAATTAAATCCCTCACATCCTACCATTTCTCTTAGGAACCCAATTCCTTTCCCTCAAGTTATTTCAATGATAAGTAAGTCCTTTCATCCCAATCCTAGAATTATCAACATGTTTAGACATGTTGAAGTTGGAATTCCCCTATTAGATTCCATAAAAACAAATCCCTAAGTATTCCATGTTTCATAAGGAATTTGGAACCCCTAAGATGTAACTTAGGACCATTGAAAATGTTTCCACCCATTAGACTATTCCCACAAATTGAAAATATTCAAGGACCTTTACAATTCCATGGAAGATTAGAAGTTCCAACATCGATGATGCAATCATAGACATAAAAGACTCAATTAATATCATGCCCAAATACATCTTATCCAACCTTGGTCTAGGTCCCTTATATCCAACATGTGTTTTCATTCAATTGGTCAATAAAAGTATTGCTAGACCCGAGGATATAATCAAGGCTGTCCTTGTTCATGTGAAGGATCTTATCTTCCCTACTAATTTTTGTGTCCTTGACATGGATGGTGAGACGAACTCTTCTCAATATCCCCTAATTCTATGGAGACCATTCATAATGATAGTGATAACCAAGATTGATGTGCATTAAAATATTATCCATAGAATTTGGTGACCAACTAGTTTAGTTCAACATTTTCCAAGCCATGTGATACCCATATGAGGATCACTCTACATTCTCAATCCATGCTTATGAGGACACATATGAGAGTCAATTGAACCCCATTCCAACATGTTCATCATGTTATAATTAGAGAGGATCTTGTGAAATCTTCCCCATGATTAACCAACATAAAAATAGAGAATTTGATTTGGACCTCTCATTTATATACTCTATCAATCTTTAGGATCTTAAAAACTCTCTTGAATCCCACATCAACTCTGATCTCTACTACTCAACCTTGGATATTATTAATGAAAATGAATATAAAAAAACTAAAGTCCCTTCCTCCATTTCTGCGTTTTAGAACCCAAAAATTAAAGAAGGGATTGATCTAGAACCTCTTCCTAAACACCTAAAATATTCATTCCTTTTCCATGACTACTCTTATCCTGTAATTATATCTACTTCACTTACTAAAACTGAAGAGTTAAAAAATGTTCAGGTGTTATAGGAAAACAAAAATTCCTCAGATTGGACCCTAGATGACATACTAGGAATTAACCATGCCCTTTATATACATCACATCCATCTTGAGGAATCATCCAAAACAATTAGACAACCACAAAGAAGACTCAATCCACTCATTCATTAGGTAGTTAGGGAATAGATCTATAAGCTTCTTCTAGCTGGTATTATCTACCCCATTTCTGATAGTGAATGGGTTATTCCAATTCAAGTTGTATCTAAGAAGGGTGGGATAACTATTATCACAAATGAACATGGGAAGGTAGCCAAAACTCAAGTGAAGAACAAATGGCATGTGTTCCTCGACTATAAGAAATTGAATGTAGATACAAGAAAAGATCGCTACCATCTTCCATTCCTTGATCAAATGATATAACGATTAGCTGGAAGGTTACATTAGTGCTTTCTTGATGGATATACCAGCCATTTTCAAATCCCAATCGCACATCAAGACCAATAAAGGACTACTTTCACATTCTACTTTGGAATATATGCATATAGTATAATGCCTTTTGGATTTTTTAATGCTCCTACAACACTCCAGAGGTGTATGATGAGTATCTTTTCTAAATTCATTGAACACTGGATGGAAGTCTTCATGTATGACTTTACCATTTATGGTGAGTCATTTGAGTTTTTCTTTAATTCACTCTCTCTAGTCCTTCAAAAGTGTGTCAAGTGTATCCTTGTGTAAATTTTTAAAAATGTCACTTCATGGTTACAAATGGGATTGTTCTTGGGAACATAGTTTCAAAAGAGGGTATTGAATTTGATCTTTCCAAAATTTAAGTGATCCAATAACTTATTGAACCCACCTCTATTCGAGACATCCATTCATTCCATGTCCATGCCTGTTTCTATCAACGATTCATGTGAAACTTCAGTGGGATTTCCCTCCCACTCACTCATTTGAACCAAAATGATGTCACATTCAATTTCGATGAGGTTTGAAAGAGATAATTTGTTGAACTCAAAATTTCTCATAAATATTTCCTAATAATCCAACCCACAGATTAGTCCTTACCCTTTGAGTTGTTGTGTGATGCTTTCGATAGAGCCTTTGGGGATGTTCTTGGTCAAAGAATAGAAGAAATTCCTCCTATCATCTATTATGACTCAAAAAAATTGGATGAAACTCAATCTCACTACATGGTGACTGAAAATGAACATTTAGCAGTTGTTGTTTCTTTAGATAAATTCTAACCCTATCTCTTAGGTTGAAAAATCATCATCTTCACATTTCATTCTTCAATATACTTCTTGCTAACGAAAATCGATTCCAACCCGAGGCAAATAAGATGGATCCTAATTCTCTAAGAGTTTGACCTTGAAATAAAATATAGACTGTGAAAAGAAAACCTGGTGGCTCATCACCGAAGTAGAATTTCTAATTCTTCTCATTCTAAAAAAATTGATCTTGATTCCCAACTGAGGACCTCTCATCTATCACTCAAAAGTTACCACGGTATTCCCCAATTGGAAACTACTTGGTTGCTAGTATTTTTCCTGAAAATGTTTCAAACGAACAAAAAATGAAGCTGAAAAGTGATTCGAAATTCTATTTTTGGAAAGACAATAAACTTTGGAAAATCAGGGCTGACATGGTAATTAAGAAATGCGTCGATGAAGATGATCATTCCTCCATCTTGGAAGTTTTTCCCTCAATGCCTAGTGGTGGCCACTTTGGACCACAAAGGACCTCCCGAAAGGTCATAGACTCTAGATTCTTCTGGCCTTCACTCTTCAAGAACTCACATGAGTTTTGTAAATCAGGTCACACTTGCCAAATTTTTGGCATAATTTTGAAAAGAAATGAAATGTACCAAAATCCTTCAATTTTTATGAGATCTTCTATGTTTGGGGAATCAATTTCATGGGAAAATTTCCCCCTTCAAATGGATTCTCATACATTCTTCTTTTGAATGATTATGTTTCTAGGTGGGTAGAGGAAAAATCCACTAGAAATGATGATTCACATACTGTTAGTGATTTCCAAAATACCCACATCTTCTATATATTTGGAACTCCCCATGACTTGATCAGTGACTTAGGGACCCATTTTTAATAGAACCATGGATTCTCTATTGAAAAATAATGGTGTTCTACATAAAACTTCAACTGCATATCACCACCAAACAAATGGCATGGATGGACTTTCTAATATTGAAGTGAAAAGAGTGCATGGGATAATTGTTAAGCCCACCAAAAAAGTCTTGACTGAGAGACTTGGTGAAGAAAATTGGGATTACCAAACTACCTATGAAATACCCATTGGGATGTCTCCTTTTTGGCTAGTTTTTTTAAAGCATGTCATTTTCCAGTTGGAATCCTACATAAGTCATTTTGGGAATTTTTTTGTGAAAAATCAAGTGAAGAATGATTGTTGTAGTTAACTGAATTGGAGGAGATTCAACTTGATTCCTATGAGAAATAAAATCTGTACAAAGAAGGATATAGTACTCCATGATAAACACATCATAATAAAGTTATTTCAAGAAGGTGAAAAGTAGTTGTTCTTCAACTCTCGATTTTGGCTACACCCAGGTAAGCTTAATTCTCATTGGGATGGTCCTTTTATTCTTTATCATGTTTATTGATTTAGGGTAGTTCATGTCTAAGACCCATCTTCCAAGTAACATTCACAGCTATCAGACATAGGTTAACGTATTACCATGAGAGGACACACATCTCAGAAACCTCCTCGACTTCCACCGACCGAACACTAGATGAAGATGTCAGACCACCAAATCCAAAACATGGGAACCTCTTTCCATTTAACTCCCTCTTTCTCTCTTCATACTCCTTCTATCTTTCTCCCTTTATCTTTTTCTTACTCTCTTTTTAATTTTTTTACAACTTTCATCATCAAACATTTTTTTTCATTTTCTCTTTCCCTTTTTTTTGGGTGTGTATTTTAAATGTACTAAAAAAAAAAAAAAATCTAAAAAATGAAAAAAAAAACAAACAAAAAGAGTCATAATTACTCACCATCCAATTTTTAAATTTTTTCAAACCATTCTGGGCTGTTGAAAGACATGTTTTCATCTCAAAAATTTTATATTTTCATCATAATTTTGGACAAAGAATATTGTTTCAAAACCAAAAAAAGTTGAATGCTCAATTTTTGATTTGGAAAATTATTTTACCCAACTATGAGGAACCACATTATCTTTTATGCCAAGGCCACATTTTTTGATATTTTCAACATGTGTGTTTTCACCCCAGATTGTGAGTCTTGAGTTTCTGAACTTCAAGCTGAATTTCCTGGTTTGGTGTGCATTAATATGATAAAGGCATTTTTTGAACCTCTCAAGAATCATAATATCCAAATAGCCTTTAATTACCCTTACATTAATCCTTCTTTTAAAATCCCATCTGAGCCTATGAAAATATTTTCATTGATAGCCACATTATAATACCAATACCTTATCCAACCCAACATTTACATGGATTTTAATTGCATAATTTATTAAAATTTAAGTGTGGGAGAATGAATTTCATTTTTGGGTGGTCATTTTTTGATTTTCCACATGTTATCATATTCTTGAGGGAAAGAGTGTATTTTAGTGTGGGGGAGAGGTTTTAATTCAGTGATTTTGGGTAATGTACTCTCATTTATGTAATTTTGTAAATGTTTTTGACAGGTTTTCAAAAAATAAAAAAAAACAAAAAAAGATTGTGCCTTAGGTGGCTCAAAAATCACTATTCTTCAATCATTGATATTGTTATAACTATTAAAATTATTTTCATGAGGAGATCAATTATGGGTTGGATAGGATTGTGAGATTTGTTTCAAGTTCAACTTTTAAAAAAATGAAAAAATAAAATAAAAAAAACATAACGCTTTTATTATATATTCTTATGTCATTAGGGGAAGTTTTATGTTTTGTAAATATTTCATATTCACATACCCTTAAAACTTTATTCATCCTTTATGTATTTATTCACATAATCAGACGCTTCAAAATATGTGTTTCCATTTCCTTCTATGTTTCATTTCAAAAAAAGTGTCATGTTTTACCTATGTGGATGTTTTACCCATCTTCTTCTCTCTCTTGGACATTAAATTTCTACTGTCCCATAGCCACAAAAAACTCCCTAAAAAGGACCTCTTAATTATTATGCACCTTAGGAAAGGGAATGGATGATGAGAGGTCTTTCAAACTCTAATGTTTTCAACTTTTGTTGGTGAATGAGTGAACCTCCATAAATAAATTTTATCATCTTGAGAATAATAAGTTTCGAGTGACCACATTTTCTATCTCTAAATTTGATCATGAGAATGAATTGTTTTTTAACATTTTTCCTATATGAATTTGTGGTGGAGTTCAATATGGATGAGTGAAATTGTCTAAACCTCTCCTGTTTGCGGGAAAATTTTTTGATATTTGTTGGTGAGTGATAATAATTTTGTTATGTTTTTATATTTGTTGCACATGATGATATACAAAAGACTAAGTGTGGGGGATTTGTTGTTTTTCGTTTATTATTATCTTTTTGTACAATCTATTTATTAAATTTAAATTCAAAGTTCATAATTGGTTTGAGATACTCATGTTTTAATACTAAATATAATTTTTGAGCATTATTTCAAGTAGTCTAATTAAGTCAGTTTAATATTTTAATTATAAAATTCACCCTTCTTATCCATATTGTATGGTTCTTGTATTTGATTATTCCTTATTCAATTTCCAACATGTCATTAGAATGAATAATGTTCAAATTCTGCCATTTGAAGGGTCATATGGACCACACAAGAAGGCCCCCAAAATCTCTGAAGAAAATGGACCAGCTGTGAAGATTGAATTATTGGGTTCAATATATATGTAAAAAAACATTATTCTCCACAAAAATTCAGGGTACAATACAATTAATATTGGGTAAAAATTTAAATTCCCAACTCTACTAAAAAGGCTCCCAAAGTATTCAATGAATTGCTTCCCACCATTTTGTCTAGGAAATGAAATCAGGACACCAATATTGACATTTCTTCTAATAGAGACACACATTTGAGCTGATATTTTTTAGTTTGAAAGTGGATATTTATGTAGAAGAAGTTTTTGAAGAAAGCATTCATATTTGAGGGATTTTTCCTATTCAAAAACGCATTCCCATTTCGAACATCAAAAAAGCACTGATAGAACTGCATATTTTAACATTGTTTATTAAATCCACCATAACTTTGGCTCCATAATTCCAAATACCACAAAATTTTGAGATTCGACTTTCTATATTAATATATAAAACATTGAAGAAGAATATTTCTCTAGATTCTGCTATCTGATTTATCAACATGGAAATGTATGTGGAGGGGTATATTTGGAATGCAAATAGTCCACCTCCTTGGGCTATAAATAAAACCCCCTCTTCTCCTTTCATGGGTGTTTCTTCTGGAAATGGGGTTGACCTTATTTGTATAAGGTTCAAACAATCCAATCGGTTTCTAACGGGTTTGTTCGTTGAACGGGAAATATCCAATGATTCTATATCCATTTGGACCTACTTTCCAAAGGTAGGGGCTCATTAGTTATGGACATATGAGGCTTATGAATTTTCATTGGTCGAGAGGATGGGAGGTCAGACTCATCACACCTTTTTGGGGGGAATTATTGTCTACTCTGATACTCTCTTATATATTTGAGTTATTTTTGTGAATCCTTATTAATTTACCAAGTAATAAAAAATGATATTTCCTTTAGATCTGATAATCAATGATTGATATGTATGAGATTTAGAGAATCTTTTATATGTATTCAAGGTTCTTCATCGATAGAGAATCATCTGTATTTATTAGAGATTCTTATTCAATGGTATCCTTCAAAAAATTATATAGAATCACTTGGTCATTATGATAACCATACTAGTTTTAAAGCCACACAGTGGGGGAACTTGATGTTTATTGTCATTCAGAATGACAGGGATTATTTCAGAGTAGGGATCATATACCTGCAGATGGGCTACCTACGTATCCTTGTTGAAAAAAAAGGAATCATAACCCACGTAGTTCGAGTGAAAAAGTATGACGTTTATGCATGATTAATGGCTCAAAGAGATATGTCATAATTACTTTTACACTCTAAGCTCACATGAGTCTGGATCGGTGTGAGAAACAAGAGGTATTAGTAAAACCTGACAATTGTACCACGAAAGATGCAATCATAAGAAATGATATGGGGATTACGTATGTATGATAGCCCAAGTAAATAAAGATAAAGACTTTTTTAGAAAAGAATCCCAATATTAGGGTCCATAAATTTTTTTTACTTTATGGAGATTTGGTATTTTAACCCGGGACTTACTGCTGAAAAGGAAGCCAAAATTTAAGAGGGACTTATGATTGGGTTTTATTCCTGAGAAGGAAGCCCAAATCAAAAGAAATTAAGAATGGGGCTTACTTTTGAAAGGGAGGCCCAGGTTAAGAGGACTTGGAACATGGGGATTACTCCTATGATGGATTCCTAGATTAGAGAACATGGGGCTTACTCCTAAGGAGGATTCCCAGATTAGGTAACTTGTGGCTTACTCCTAAGGAGGATGCCTAGAATTGGGAACGTGGGGCTTACTCCTATGTAGGATTCCCAGATTAGGGAACTTGGGGATTACTCCTAAGGAGGATTCCTAGATTAGGGAACATGGTGATTACTCCTAAGGAGGATGCCCAGATTAGGGAACTTGGGGCTTACTCCTAAGGAGGATGCTTAGATTAGGGAACATGGTGCTTACTCCTAAGGAGGATGCGCATATTAACGATTTTCTCATCTTAAAGGATGAGGTTGAATGAAGGAAATCTCTAACCTTAGTGATATAATGTTATGTAAATTACAAGGTTTTGAGATATGTTCCACATAATTCCTTTCAGATAAGGAATCCAAAAAAAGAACCATGCCATAAATGGATTTGAAGAGGGTTTTGAAGGCTAAATATTGAAGATGAGAGGAGAATTTGAGGAAAAGAAGTTAATTGGAAGGAGGCACACAAGTATTGGTCTGGCGCGCAAGTCCTGGTCTCACAAGTATACTTTCACGACATAAGCTCACTTGGGTGACGAAGAAACAGTGAAGTGATACTTGGGCGACTTTGAATTGGAGCCCTTAGTATTATCCCTAGAAGATTTTAGATGGGTGGCGCGCAAGTTTCCTTGAGAGGGAAAGGCGGCATGCAAGTGCCTTCACCTAACTTAAGGGGTGGACACTTAGGCGAAATGGTATTGACGAGTTCTAATACTTAGGACTAATTATTCCTCTTTAGAGATTCCATTCTAGGTAAATAATTTCCTTAGAAGTGTTCAGAAGACTTCAGATGGAGACTTGGGCGACCAGAGATTGAATCTGAGTTTTGGATTTTTCATCCTTCAAATGGGGGGCCCAAAGGTGGTATTTATAGGCCACCTGAGGTTGGGTGAAATTTCACTTAGGGCACGCAAGTTACTTTTATGCCACATATATGGCGCGCAAGTGACATGCGCACCCAAGGCTGGCGAGTAGGTATACGTGTGCACCTTAATGCCTTTGTGAAATTCTTGACAAATCTTCCCTCTTCTTTGCTCGATGTATTCCCTTTAGTCAATCTCTAGACTCTGTGATGGAACAGAGCATGAAAAAAAGTCCCCCCTCATAGTTGGATCCGAAAAAAGGAAAGAGGGCTTAACTCTAAGGTAAAGGAGAAAACCAAGACCCAGTGGTGCGCAGGTATCAGGCGCACAGGTTGCGGCGTGCATGTCATGACCCGTCCTCGGGGCCCGTGCCATGACTACCCCAAGCCCGCCTTCCATAGGCCAGGGGCTGGCGACTAGAACCAAAGGCGTAAAATCCCGATAACTAGGAAGACATTGCCTTTATAAAAGAAAACAAGCACCACAGAGTACAAGCGAAAGTAAAACACAAAGTACAAAAAGAAGTGCTGAAAAGTAAATGGGTCAGAATACAAACCCAAAAGAAAGTAAAACTACAACTGAACAAAGTACAACAGAAAAAGACAACAGCTGGAGGGACGGAAGCGGCTCCTGGGTCGTCCTCCTCGGATCCTACCTGAAGGGTAGGTACAGATGGCGCAGCTCCTCGATCGTCCACCACGAATCCTACCTGAAGGGTAGGTACAGATAGCCTCCACAGTGCTCTCGTCCGTCAACCTCCTCCGAGTGTCGTCTCGCCGTGAAGTCCACCTCCGGAAACTGACTTGTCGTGTAGTCCACCTCCGGGTACCGTCCAGTCCTCGAACACTCGGCCTCCGTCAGCACTGCCTGTCGTCTGCAACCAACACAACGAGGTGCGGGCATAGCCCGTGCAGGGGTGAGTATAACGATACTCAGTAGGGACCCCGAGACCCTCAAGGTATCACTAAAACCAACAAGGATAACCACAAGAAGATCTCAACAGATAAACTCTACTTAGGTATATGCCCATACATATACCTAAGTTATCATGTAACCCATCTCAATCATGAGGAAACACAAGGATCATGAGATCAACGGATAACCACTACCCAGGTATATTCCCATACATATACCTAAGTTATCAAGTAACCCATCTCAATCATGAGGAAACACAAAGGTCAAAAGTCTCAGCTCAAACTAGGATTTTCATTATCGAAACCGTAACTACTGAAGAGCTCCGTCTCTAGAGTGTACAGTGGTCCTGTCACGACTCCGAGGTACTGCTCACTAACCTAAGACTGCTGAGGTACTCCTCCTGTCGAGTACCGCGGGTCTGCGGCCAACTACCGGGCGCTCCGTCCGCTGTGGGTCTATCGCCAAATACCGGGCGCTCCCCCCAATAGCCTACAGAGGTACTCCTCCTGTCGAGTACCGCGGGTTTGCGGCCAACTACCGGGCGCTTCGTCCGCCGTGGGTTTGTCGCCAAATACCGGGTGCTCCGTCCACTGGGCTAGTCGACCTACTCCAAGTCGAGTCGGTCAAGCTGTCGTCAGGTCTCAGCAGGCTACACGATCTCCGTACTCCGCACGCTCGTCTCTGGGAGGGTCCGCTCCACGAGCTACTGGTCGATACTCCAAGTATCTCAAGGTCCCACGATGAAGTATCTCAAAGGACCGCCTTGTCATAGGGGTCTCAACGCAACAGACGGCGCGTCAATCGGACGCCCGGTCTGTGAGTTATTAGCCTTTTCGTCCCAGGGGCCCGGTTGGTTTCGTGAGCAAAACCAATCCCGGCCGTATCTCAACTGTACCCCGAACTCCCATAGGGTATACTCATAGGGACCGTTACTCAACTTAATCACCAACGCCGCTGACGGTTCGTCAAACGGACGTCTGGTTTGAAAGATATCAGCTTTTCCGTTCCAGGGGCCCGGTTGGATTTCGGTGCGATCCAACCTGGCCACTATCCATCTGCATCGAATTCTCAGGCGGAGGATGCCAAAAGTTCCGTATCGACAACAGGAACTCAACGTCGCAGACGGCGCGTCAATCGGATGCCCGGTCTGAGAGTTATTGGCTTTTTCGTCCCACACCCACCCTGGGAAACTTCCCAGGAGGTCACCCATCCTGATCACTGCTCTAGGCCAAGCAAGATTAACTATGGAGTTTTAACTACGTAGGCTCCCGAAAAGGAAGGTGCACCTTGAGTATAGTATACCGAAATGACCGTCTCGATCCAAGGATCGTGTTGCCGCTGACGGCAGGTCGTTTGGAGGCCCGTAGCTCAAGATACGGCCATTTGAACGAAGTCCATCCGAAGACGGGGGGTACGGGCCCGGACCGACCCGCCCCCCCCCCCCCCGGGAGTCGGCCGAACCGGGTCGACCCGACCTGGTCCGACCCGGTCCGGTTCGGCCGAACGGCCGAAGGCCGTGGCACGCGGAGTGCTGCCCCCGCGGCCAGGTGATGCCGCGTTGACTCGGGACGCGGCTTCAGCCGCGTCCGAGGGCACCGGACCCGCGCGGCCGCGGGTCCGCGGGTGCCGCCGCTGCCGCGCTAAGTCGCGGCGGCCTGTCCGGTGGCGCGCCGGGGCGCCGCCGCTCCCGGCTGCCGGCGCCGCCGCACCGGCGTCCCGCACCGCCGGCGAGTTCCGCGGGCCACCGGGATCGCTCCGGTGGTCCGATTTTGTTCCCGCCTACGCCGCTGCTCCTCCCGGGACTCGTCCTTCACTGCGGAATCGTCAAACATCCGTTGCGGCACGTTCCGTCGTCGCCCGTCAATTCCGCACAAAATGAAGAACGGCGGAGGGTCGTCGGGCCGTGTTCATTTGTCCCGCACCCTCCGCGTTAGAGATAAACAAACGGGAGAAAAATTAAGTTCAACACATGAACGCATATCCGAAACAATTTTTTAATGAAATAAAATTGTTTCATTAACGGGTTCCTCATTTGAACGAAAAAAAAACAATTTTAATAAATTTTAAAATTGTTCACAAAGCCAATTCTTTACTTTTTAAAGAATCAATTACGGGAATATAAAAAGAAAAGGGGTAATTCCCAAAATAAATCCCTACCTCTCCGTCGTTGTCGGATGCGTGGTCGTCGCGGAATTGACCGTCGCGGAAGGAGGTGATCGTCACACCGTGGAAGGGCGTCGCGTCGACGATCTCCGAGGACCAAGAACATACGGATTTAATTAATAATAATTAAATCCATGTTGTTGTTGAAATCCAAAAAGGAAATAAAAAGAAGCGCAACCCCCTACCTTGGTTGTTGTCGATCGAAGGCTGTCGCGGGGTTGGATCGTCGCGGAAGAAGCATCGCGAAGGGAGATCCGTTGGCGTCGCGGTACAAGGCTTCGCGTCGTCGATCTCCGCAGGTTTGGCGTTCTTCGCGTTCTTCGCGTTCTTCACGTTCTTCGCCGAAGAAGAACGCTTTCCTCCAAATCCTCTCCACTCCACAAGTTTCAACCCAAAATAAAATAAGCTTAAGCCTTATTTTATTTACACAACTAAACATTTGAATTTCAAAAGATAAGAAACGAACCATTAATTCGTAGAATTAATTCAACGAAAGAAACAGCTCATTTAATTTACGAAAGAAACAACCCAATTAAATGGTCTATTAAGATTTTAAGAAACGTGTCAGTTGACTTTCATTAAGACGGGTTTTCACGGGTGCGTTTCTTAGCGGAAAGAAACGGTGGGGCTCATGCGGGCCCCACCTCACAAAAATCCTACCAAGGGGTAGGATATTTCTGGATAGCATCCTATCCAGTTCAACTCAGTTCAAGCCGCCTTTATGTGGCTTCAAGTGGCTTCCAAGTGGCTTAAGCGAAATAAAATAAAGTTGTCGCAAAATTATTTTATTTCTTAACTTTAAGCCTGAAAATTAAAAACCACACCCGAGCAAACGCAACTCCGGAAGAGGCGTTTCTAAGTGAATACCGGCGCTGCGATTTCATCGGTGCCCTCAGAATTCGATTCCGGGCACCGGTTCAAAAGTTAGAAAAACCCGCTCGTCTGTTCACTGAACGTACCCGAGCCAAAACTTCGGAAAATGATTCCGGGCACACCGGGCCTCGGAATTAGGTGCCGTCAGAAACTGCATTCTTGTAAAATTCCATAGAAAATTAAGAAAAAAATTTCCTTGAAATTTACGGGTCTTTACATTACTCCCACCACAGGGCTTTACGTCCCCGTAAAGCTTCACCACAAACTTAGGGAAACAAAGCGGTACTGAGCTTTCATCTGAGCCTTCCGCTCCCATGTGCTCACCTGGAGGTTACCGCGCTGCCAAAGAAAGTGCACAAGAGGAATCGACCATCCTCCTAGGATCCAATCCTGTCGATCCTCGATCCCCACAGGAACCTCCGTATAAGACACTCAACGCCACCGTCTAGCTCCTCATGGTCGATGATATGTGAAGGGGGTCGAGAACGTATCTCCTCAGTTGGGATACGTGGAAAACGTCGTGAACCTAGTGCAACTGAAGTGGATGGGCCAAGCGGTAAACCACCTCGCCTACCCAGCTGAGGACCTAGAAAGGTCCGTTGAACCTCGGAGATAACATGCCTCCCAGGCCACATCTCCGTAAACCTCGTCGAGGTGAGACCCATAAGAAGACGTGGTCGTCATCCTCAAACTCCAGAGGTCTCTATTTCTGTTAGAACTGAAACTCAAAACGACTGCTGCTATGAGGGTAAGGTTGACCGACTCAAGAGTGATCGGTCGCACCCTCCTGTGCAAGAGTTACCCTGCACTGCCTGGGGTTTCCTTTTCCGCCGACCAAGGAAAACCCATCCCAATGTTTGCCTAAAACCGTCAATTTGAGTATGAACAGTTATTGCCCATTCCATACTCAAACTAACGTCGTAAGTCCTCGACGCTGCAACCAAGAGATTCCAACCAGAACTCTCGCCTCGAGGGTCTGACCACACCGTCGGCGTAAGTGTGATTATCGAGTCTCCTCCCAAGGTATATCCAGACGTGAGGGTCAAGTCCACGGCTTACCGAAAACTCTAGGTCTGGAACAAGATTTGTGGAAGCGAGGAATGATTCATATCGACGTCTGTTACTACAACAGATAGTAGTGGACATAGACTATCCCTTGAATCATTTCTAGAGCCATTGGGTCACACTCCTTGACCGCATGCAGCCGCACTCTTCCTCCGCCCTCCAGCTCCCTGATCCTGGCGGGAATAACTAAGGCGGGTGGTTGTAGCATGTTAGGATGTACACCACCTCATGCTGCTCACCTAGCAGTGCCTCCACGTCTGCTGCTTTGTAGACTCATCTCTCCTTTAAACTTCTTCTTCTTGAAACATTTAACACGCCCGAGTCTCTAAGACTGGCACTGGTTTCCTGTTTCTTACTGCACTGTGCAGTCTTCATCCGCTCCTGGATGAACTGCACCTCCTTTGCATATGATCTGGAAGAGCTGCTAAAATTTCTCCTTTGCCGAAAAGAGAAACCCGGTCTCATCCCCTCTCTAGATGAACCATTCCCATTGCCTAATACAGTGAATCCTGGCATGAAGGATGCATTCATGCCATGGATGACGTCGTAAGGCCTCGACGTAGCTACTAAGAGATCCAACTGTCACTCTCGCCTCCAAGGGTCGAGTCACACTGTCGGCATCAGTGTGAGGTCACTGGGTCTCCTCCAGTTGAGATCTCGAAAGTGAGGGTCAAGTCAACAGTTTAACCGGGACCACTCAGTAACATCACAAAAGAGGACAGGAAGGCAAACATCACAAGATAAGTGTCTTTATTTTATTGCAGCTCATGGTACAAAGACACAAAAACAACATCAACATGGAACTAGAAGTACAAGAGACGTATCCACTAGTTCCGCTCCTGTCCACCTGCTCCAGGATCTCTACTGCCTTGTCCACTGCTCTACTGTTGCTCAAGCATTCGTCGCTGCCTCTGCCTCGGTGGCTCCTCAAAAGCCTATGGATCAACTGTACGAGGAGTCGGACAGTCACGTGCCAGGTGCCCCTTTCCACCACACGAGTAACACAGTCTGATTCTGGCACGCCTGGCTCTGACCCCACCCCGGGTGCCCCGCACCACTGGTCCTAAAACCCGAGATCGCCCAACTGCTGGTCTGGTCCTCCTAGACCTCTGCATCATCTGTCTACTGCCCACAGATGACTCGGCTTCTGATCGAAAAACACGCGGCAAAGGAAGCAGCTCCTGAACACGCTCGGGGTGTAGAGCTACTGGCACAAACTCCACCGTGAAGAAGGTCTCAAAGTCTTCCCATGTAAAAGCCATCCCATCGCAAAACTGGAACAAGTGGCTCCACCACCTTCCTGCTGCTGCCTGAAAAAGGCTGGCAGCAAAGGTCACCATGAAGTCTGATGGCGTCCCCACTAGCCTGAAGACTCCCACCACAGCCTCCAGCCAATCCTCAGCCGCCTGCGGGTCCGTCTCTCCCCCGAACCTGGGTGGCCTCTGGCGCTGGAACTCATGCAGTGCGTGCAAGTAGCGGGCATCGCCTACTGCTGGGGCTGGTGGCATCGGTGGCCCAACGTATGGTAGTACCGCTGGCGCCTCCGCTGGTTCCTCAACTACAAGAGGGCCCTGTACCGAAGCCTCGTCACTCGACAGGCTGTCAGCACGCACATCCCTCTGGGCTCTAACTGGTCGTCCGAGAAAAGGCATCCTGAAAGAAACAACGTAACACGGTCAAATGATTATACCTGGTGAGCTGACCTGGTTTGAGCTGTTTTAAGGGGGAAAACCTTTGAAAACACACACGCAATCAGTGTTTTCGCGCACAAAGTCGGAAATCAGTTACCAGGGTCCTGGTGTATGGATACGTCGGCCGCCCGCACCAACACTGGACTCCCTGAACTGAAAACCACACTCGGTACCCTTAACACTATTGCTTCACAGAAAGAAGGATCAGAGTCTGCGGTAGAACCGACCACCTCTGATACCAATTTGTCACGACCCGTCCTCGGGGCCCGTTCCATGACTACCCCAAGCCCGCCTTCCATAGGCTAGGGGCTGGCGACTAGCACCAAAGGCGTAAAATCCCGATAACTGGGAAGACATTGCCTTTATAAAAGAAAACAAGCACCACAGAGTACAAGCGGAAGTAAAACACTAAGTACAAAAAGAAGTACTGAAAGTTAAATGGGCCAGAATACAAACCCAAAAGAAATTACAACTACAACTGAACAAAGTACAACAGAAAAAGACAACAGCTGGAGGGACGGAAGCGGCTCCTGGGTCGTCCTCCTCGGATCCTACCTGAAGGGTAGGTACAGATGGCACAGCTCCTCGATCGTCCACCACGAATCCTACCTGAAGGGTAGGTACAGATAGCCTCCACAGTGCTCTCGTCCGTCAACCTCCTCCGAGTGTCGTCTCGCCGTGAAGTCCACCTCCGGACACTGACTTGTTGTGTAGTCCACCTCCGGGTACCGTCCAGTCCTCGAACACTCGGCCTCCGTCAGCACTGCCTGTCGTCTGCAACCAACACAACGAGGTGCGGGCATAGCCCGTGCAGGGGTGAGTATAACGATACTCAGTAGGGACCCCGAGACCCTCAAGGTCTCACTAAAACCAACAAGGATAACCACAAGAAGATCTCAACAGATAAACTCTACTTAGGTATATGCCCATACATATACCTAAGTTATCAAATAACCCATCTCAATCATGAGGAAACATAAGGATCATGAGATCAACGGATAACCACTACCCAGGTATATGCCCATACATATACCTAAGTTATCATGTAACCCATCTCAATCATGAGGAAACACAAAGGTCAAAAGTCTCAGCTCAAACCAGGATTTTCATTATCGAAACTGTAACTACTGAAGAGCTCCGTCTCTAGAGTGTACAATGGTCCTGTCACGACTCCGAGGTACTGCTCACTAACCTAAGACTGCTGAGGTACTCCTCCTGTCGAGTACCGCGGGTCTACGGCCAACTACCGGGCGCTCCGTCCGCTGTGGGTCTGTCGCCAAATACCGGGCGCTCCCCCCAATAGCCTACGGCCAAATACCGGGCGCTCCGTCCGCCGTGGGTCTGTCGCCAAATACCGGGCGCTCCGTCCGCCGTGGCTCTGTCGCCAAATACCGGGCGCTCCGTCCGCCGTGGGTCTGTCTCCAAATACCGGGCGCTCCGTCCACTGGGCTAGTCGACCTACTCCAATTCGAGTCGGTCAAGCAGTCGTCAGGTCTCAGCAGGCTACACGATCTCCGTACTCCGCACGCTCGTCTCTGGGAGGGTCCGCACCACGAGCTACTGGTCGATACTCCAAGTATCTCAAGGTCCCACGAAGAAGTATCTCAAAGGACCGCCTCGTCATAGGGGTCTCAACGCAACAGACGGCGCGTCAATCGGACGCCCGGTCTGTGAGTTATTAGCCTTTTCGCCCCAGGGGCCCGGTTGGTTTCGTGAGCAAAACCAATCCCGGCCGTATCTCAACTGTACCCCGAAATCCCATAGGGTATACTCATAGGGACCGTTACTCAACTTAATCACCAACGCCGCTGACGGTTCGTCAAACGGACGTCTGGTTTGAATGATATCAGCTTTTCCGTTCCAGGGGCCCGGTTGGATTTCGGTGCGATCCCACCCGGCCACTATCCATCTGCATCCAATTCTTAGGAGAAGGATGCCAAAAGTTCCGTATCAACAATAGGAACTCAACGTCGCAGATGGCGCGTCAATCGGACGCCCGGTCTGAGAGTTATTGGCTTTTTCGTCCCACACCCATCCTGGGAAACTTCCCAGGAGGTCACCCATCCTGATCACTGCTCTAGGCCAAGCACGCTTAACTACGGAGTTTTAACTACGTAGGCTCCCGAAAAGGAAGGTGCACCTTGAGTATAGTATACTGAAACGACCGTCTCGATCCAAGGATCGCGTTGCCGCTGATGGCGGGTCGTTTGGAGACCCGTAGCTCAAGATACGACCATTTGAACGAAGTCTATCTGAAGACGGGGGGTACGGGCCCGGACCGACCCCCCCCGGGAGTCGGCCGAACCGAGTCGACCCGACCCGGTCCGGTCCGGCCAGGGCGCGGCCCGGCCGGTCGGACCGGTCTGGTCCGGTTCGGCCGAAGGCCGTGGCACGCGGAGTGCCGCCCCCGCGGCCAGGTGATGTCGCGTTGACTCAGGACGCGGCTTCAACCGCGTCCGAGGGCACCGGACCCGCGCGGCCGCGGGTGCCGCCGCCGCCGCGCCGGGGCGCCGCCGGCGAGTTCCGTGGGCCACCGGGATCGCTCCGGTGGTCCGATTTTGTTCCCGCCTACGCCGCTGCTCCTCCCGGGACTCGTCCTTCACTGCGGAATCGTCAAACATCCGTTGCGGCACGTTCCGTCGTCGCCCGTCAATTCCGCACAAAATGAAGAACGACGGAGGGTCATCGGGCCGTGTTCGTTTGTCCCGCACCCTCCGCGTTAGAGATAAACAAACGGGAGAAAAATTAAGTTCAACACATGAACGCATATCCGAAACAATTTTTTAATGAAATAAAATTGTTTCATTAACGGGTTCCTCATTTGAACGAAAAAAACAATTTTAATAAATTTTAAAATTGTTCACAAAGCCAATTCTTTACTTTTTAAAGAATCAATTACGGGAATATAAAAAGAAAAGGGGTAATTCCCAAAATAAATCCCTACCTCGCCGTCGCTGTCGGATGCGAGGTCGTCGCGGAATTGACCGTCGCGGAAGGAGGTGATCGTCACACCACGGAAGGGTGTCGCGTCGACGATCTCCGAGGACCAAGAACATACAGATTTAATTAATAATAATTAAATCCATGTTGTTGTTGAAATCCAAAAAGAAAATAAAAAGAAGCGCAACCCCCTACCTTGGTTGTTGTCGATCGAAGGCTGTCGCGGGGTTGGATCGTCGCGGAAGAAGCATCGCGAAGGGAGATCCGTTGGCGTCGCAGTACAAGGATTCGCGTCGTCGATCTCCGCAGGTTTGGCGTTCTTCGCGTTCTTCGCGTTCTTCGCCGAAGAAGAACGCTTTCCTCCAAATCCTCTCCACGCCACAAGTTTCAACCCAAAATAAAATAAGCTTAAGCCTTATTTTATTTACACAACTAAACATTTGAATTTCAAAAGATAAGAAACGAACCATTAATTCGTAGAATTAATTCAACGAAAGAAACAGCTCATTTAATTTACGAAAGAAACAGCCCAATTAAATGGTCTGTTAAGATTTTAAGAAACGCATCAGTTGACTTTCATTAAGACGGGTTTTCACGGGTGCGTTTCTTAGCGGAAAGAAACAGCGGGGCTCATGCAGGCCCCACCTCACAAATTTCGTACCAAGGGGCAGGATATTTCTGGATAGCATCCTATCCAGTTCAACTCAGTTCAAGCCGCCTTTAAGTGGCTTCAAGTGGCTTCCAAGTGGCTTAAGCGAAATAAAATAAAGTTGTCGCAAAACTATTTTATTTCTTAACTTTAAGCCCGAAAATTAAAAACCACACCCGAGCAAACGCAACTCCGGAAGAGGCGTTTCTAAGTGAATACCGGCGCTGTGATTTCATCGGTGCCCTCAGAATTCGATTCCGGGCACCGGTTCAAAAGTTAGAAAAACCCGCTCGTCCGTTCCTTGAACGTACCCGAGCCAAAACTTCAGAAAATGATTCCGGGCACACCGGGCCTCGGAATCAGGTGCCGTCAGAAACTGCGTTCTTGTAAAATTCCAAAGAAAATTAAGAAAAAAATTTCCTTGAAATTTACAGGTCTTTACAGTGCGTGGGTACGCCCTTGCCTATAAATACGGGCACCACTCTTTCACAAAGCACCAGGCTTCCAAAGATTCTCTCTCTCATCATGCAAGTGAGATATCGTCGTGCATGTGTCTTAGCTTTCGCTCATCCATGCTTCTGTTCATTGTGTCGTGCTTCCACCGTCTGTTTCTGACTTGCGCGCCATTACTAGCACGGTAAAATTTGCGCAACTGACTTAGACATGCGCGCCAGGATTAGACTTTCGCACCTTAATGACTTAGCCATTTTTTCAATTTTCTTGAAATTTTTTATGAAAAACCAACTTAATTAAAAGTTAATTATTTGATCTTTGTACATATTCAATGGCTCCCAGAAGAATTGGATTAGCTAATGAGCTGGCTAGCAAGAGAATTGATGATATGATGAAGATCTTTGGTCATAATTACTATGATATTTACAACATCACTCTCCCATATTTGTCCAATTACTTGAAGAAATATCATGTTAATTTCCCACAAAGTATTTACCTGCCTTTGTATGGGAATGGTCATCTGAAAAGAGTCAACGTTCCAGATGCAAAGAATTATATACCCGATATGCAGCCACACTTCTACTCCTCTATTTCGGTTATGCTATGCATTAAGAGAAGCAAAAATGGTGTGAACTTTCAATTTTTTTCTCCATGCCATTTCCTTGTAGATATGAAAATGGAAAACCCAAGGACTGATATGTTTTCCACTTCCAGTTGGTGGAGAGAAGAATATCATGATGTTAGAACAATATCTGATAAGAGTAATATCTCCAAATGGATATTTACTTCCAATGATCCATTCTCAAATCCATGTATCTATCTTCCAATTCTCTTGGACAGAAACAGAGTCACTGTTTGATAAGCAAAAAATTTTCTCAAACCGCACTCAAGAACATTCTTTTACAATTGTTCCAAGAAGAGCTGGTATCACCGTGTCTCTTATTGTATCCAGTTGAATGAATTAATTCCATGTGGCTATTGACGAAGCTCAGAATTTCGTATATCAAATGAAAAGTTATGTTGAAAACCTCTTGTAATTCTTGAAAAATAGATGAGACTCCAGTCTGTGGATGTCCTTCTAACCCTTGTGCATCAATGAAAAACAATTTCATCTTCAATCATTTGTTCTTGCATTATCTTGCAACTTGCTTTAAATAATTTTACCTAAGCCAATGGGCCTAGTAAGCATAGTTTGATTTTTTCTAGTGTGACACAAACAACCACACAAACTTTGCATCTTTTGTTTCTCAATATTGCCTAAATCATACAATATGTACGTTTAGCGAGCTGGGACTCGACTTTTATTCAATGTACCATTTACAAGTTCCCAATTTAATGAGTACCTTGTCTTTTGTTGGGAGTTTAAAGTAATGCATGTCGGACATAAAAAATAAAGGCTAATGTTTAAAGGTCTACTAGCTTTGACCGATTGGATTAAAATTGACTCAATTCCTTGATAATTTGTTTGAAAACATATTACCACATTCATGTATGGGGGAAAACATGTAATCTATGACCTAAGAATTTTCAATCTGTGGGATGATATGAAAAAAGGGCTAAAAGGCATTAAAGGAAGTATTTCCTAAGAGTGAAGTTACCACTATTTGAAAAACCTGTTACGGGGTTGAATTATGTAGGGCCACCTAAGGGAATTAACTGCATAGTAAAATAATAGCATCTTTTGGCTGACAGGACTATTATGTAAACTACTCATGCAAGGCCACCTTGGGGCACGTGCTGTATAGTCAGGAAAAAGAACTCTTAGAAATTTTAATTTTCTATTTCTAAAAATCTAGTGGATGTTTATGGAGATTCCAATTTTCCAAAGCATAGAGTTTGATGTATGGAGAGAGGTACTTGAATATGGAGAGGATATTCCCAATTAATATTGTCAAAGAATTGGATGAGTGTCACTCTTTTGAGGGTCTGAACCAAACATAGGGAAGGGAAATATAAACAATAGGCTTTAATACTTTCAGATCATAAAAAAGAGTATGGAAAAAAATGTTAAGGATGGCTATTTTTTTCAGATCCCTAAATATTGTTGTTAAGACCAATAAGGAAAAAATAGGGTTTCCTCCCAAGAATGAAATTATCACTATTTGACAAACCCGTTATAGGGTTGAATTATGTAGGGACACTTAAGTGCATTGGATGCATAGTCAAATAATAGCATCTTTTGGCTGACAGGTCCATTATGTAGACTACTTATGCAAGGCCGCCTAAGGGCATGTGCTGCATAGTTAAGAAAAATAATTCCTAAGTATCAGACATTTTGTGACCAGAAGTCAAGAAAAGGGTTATAGAGATCTGGAAGTATTTACGGTTAGGAATATGACACATCAAAATGGGCATTGTCCAATGCATGAAGGAGATACATAGACCAATTCTAACCATAATCATGTTGTGGCTGGGTCCTAAATTGAGATGCTGGACTTCACTATGTATCCCATAAGGATGGGAATCAATCCATACATAGTCCTTGAAATATAGTTTAACGTTAGGTGGGACAAGAGTGTAAGAGATCTTAGTTTTGGGTCATAGAGCTCAGACCATAATGAGGAATATACATTGTGTGTTTTATAAACCTGATGTGAATGAAGACCAGAGTTTTCATACCACATTCATGTTTTCACAGGGGTACTTTTCAGCCAAGGGACTGAAAGTGGAATTTGGGGTTAGGCCCAAAGTCTTGGGGATGGATTCGATGGACACTCGAACATTCCTATGTATCCCATAAGGATGGAAATCAATACATACTTAGTTCTTGAAATACCCTCTGTACAAATTTAGTTCGTACATGTGAAGGGTGAAAGGGGACTTTAGTTCAATGATGGTTTGATCCAAGATTAAAGGTTCCGGCATTTCCATGTATACACGTAGTCCTTGGAGAATAACATGATTGGGGATCAATGTTAGTAATGATTCCCTCTTAGGTAATAGTGTCAGAGACTACTATAGTTTATTTTGGTACAGGACAAAAGTACGAATAGTTTAGGGTCATATGCATGGATCGGTGCTGCACAATTTAACATCATGTAGCTAAGACGTAATTCTATGAAGTTTAATGTCTTTTAGTGAGGAAAATGTGGGTAATGTATAGTTTAACATCATATAGAAAGAATGATGATAAACCAATGTGAATATATTGGTTTTGGACGTGGCTTCACAACTCAACATTGTATCAGATGGAGGTGAACCGATGTGGAGATATTGGTTTTGGGCTTGAACCTCAGGATATTGCCTACGTACCTAGCCTAGAAGGAGAGGATCAAAGTATGCGTAGTTTTATTAAGAATGAATTTCTGATCAAGTTGTACATGAGGACAACCCAAAGATGGTTTTGGGACTTACGCGTGGTTAGTGGACCAGAGAGGGTATTATGGTTGAAGTTTACTCTAAGCTCACGTGAGTCATACTCTGTGTGAGAAACAAGAGGTAGAAACAACCCTAACGATGAACAATTTAATGTCATGTAGTAAATATAAGTGACTAGACACCGTTTAACATCATGTTGGACAATGAAGGGGCTGTGCAGTTTAAAGTCATACAGTATGGACTATAGAGGGGACTATGCAGTTTAATGTCATGCAGTAAGGACAATGGTGAGGACTGTGCAGTTTAATGTCATGCAGTGAGGACAATGGTGAGGGCAATGCAGTTTAATGTCATGCTATAAGGATAATGGATATATTTTTGTTACAAAAAATACTTCTTCAGAAATCTGGCATTGGTTGGAGTCGTGATGAGTTCTCCATCCATTGAGATTAAAGAATAAGCTCCATTGGAGTAGACCTTATGTATTGAATAAGGTCCTTCCAACTTTTGTTCATGCTTAGGAGGTTTCTTTCCTGGTATCATTAGAGTTCTGAGTACCAATACCAATTCTACTTGAATTAATGAATGAAGACACACTTTTATTTGGAAAGCTCATTCTATTCGATTTTGATAGACTTCCAAGTGGTGCAAGTTGCACAATCATTTTTCATGTAATCATTCCAATTCATCCAATCGCTTTTGAGATTGTTCATTTGTAGATGAATGATCACAAATGGATACTCTAAGAGAAGGTAATTTAACTTAAATGGGAAAGAATGATTCTGTTCCATATACCAATGAATATGGAGTTGACCGAGTAGCAGTGCGGGTGGTGGTTCGATAAGCCCATAAAGCATGAAAAAGTTTGTCCAGCCAAGATTTCTTATCTTTATCCACCATCTTTTGCAGTGTGATTGAAAGAGTTTTATTGAAGGCTTCTATTTTTCCATTAGACACTGCATGATACCTAGATGAATGGTTGAATTTGATGTTGTATTATTGATACAACTTCCTTACCTTGGATGAACAGAAGTTGGTTACATTGTCCATAAATATGGTATGATGGACACCAAATCTGGTAATGATGTTAAACTTGATGAAGCTAAAAATGCTTTTAGAACTTACTTATTGGAGAGGTATTTCCTCTTCCCATTTGGAAAAGAAGTTAGTAGAAGTAAGAATCTTATTAAACTGCTTGGATGTAGCAGAAGGGTAAGGTCCTACTACAACCATTCCCCATGTGGAAAATGCCCATGAGTATTTAGTTGTATGAAGAAACTCTAGGGTTTGATGAATGAAGTTGTTACATACTTGGAAATAATGAAACTTCTTAGTGAAATCGACACAATATTGTATCATTGAAGGCCAAAAATATCCAATCCATCTAATTTGATCCGACAGTCTATGTCCAGACTGGTGGGAACCACAGACTCCTGTATGTACTTCTTTCATGACATCCATTGTCTCTTCACCATCAATACAGCTAAATAGAATTCCATCAAAGCCTCGCATGTAAGGAATTTTTTTATAGGTGATCTGGGCTATCATAAAGAGTAAAATTGACCACACATTGCCGAACTTGTTCTTTCCCGGCTCTATCAGGTCGGTGTGTTCCATTTTGACGGTATTCCCTGATGGGTGTCATCCATCCTGTAGTATGACCATATGGTTCAGAAATGGGAATAATTTCATTGATTTACTCTATTCTGATTTGAAAATAAGGTGAAATTGTACGATGTTGGGCAATACTGATGATTGTTTCGTCCCGATTTGGATCTTCCAGAGTTGTGGCTACAATAGCCAGTGCATCAGCTTGGGAATTTTGTGATCGCAAGACATAAGAATATGTCGGTTCTGATGGAAATTCCTCCATTAACTCTCTGACGTAATCATACAAATGGATCAACTCTTCTTTTCTGATGGCATAATCTCCATTGACTTGTTTGATTACCAGGTCTGAATCACCTTTCACCTTTAAGTGATTCACATGTGCTTGAAGCGCCAACCCCAATCCTGCGATGAGAGCTTGACATTCTACTTCCTTATTTGTACCGCCTTCCAACAATAATAAGGAATAGGGTAGCACTGTCTTTTTGGGGAAATAAGTACAATTCCCAACCCAACTTTGTTGAATTTAGGATCTTCCATTTTCTTCCCTGTTGGACTTCTGGAAGCACCATCAAAGTAAATTTCCCATGTTTGAAGATTATCTTGAATAGATAAGAATTCCTCATTAGGAAGTTCAATATCTAAAGATGTATCTTCTACTTAAGGGTGTTCAGTAGTGAAATCATCCAGAGATTGGCCCTTTATTTCCTTTTGAGACACATACTGGATATCAAACTGCTGCAAAATAACTACCCACCTTGCCAGACATCCTGTAAGCATTGGACGACTAAGGATAAATTTGAGTGGGTTATTGCGAGATACCAATTGGACCTCATGATGTTGTAAGTAGTGTCTCAATTTCTAAACTGCAAAGATTAACGCTAGGCAGAACGTTTCAATACTTGAATATCATGTTTCCGCCTCAAGTATAGTCCGAATAAGATAGTAAAGGCTATTTTCATTCCCAGCGTCATTATTTTGTGAAAGTAAGGAACCCAATGATCTCTCTAAAGCTATCACATAAAGAATAAGTGGTCTTCCATAAATAGGTGGAATTAATACCGGTGGACTCAAGATATATTTCTTGAAAATATTGAATGACTCTTGACATTCTTCAGTCCACAGGTAAGTGACTCCCTTCTTCATTAATTTGGTGAAGGGTAAACATTTTCCTTCTAGATTGGCGATGAAATGTCGAATACAGGCCAAGTATCCTTGAATTCCTCTCAATTCCTTCAAATTTCAAGGAGGTGACATACCAAGGATTGGTTTTTTCTTCTCAGGATCGACTCGATACAATGATGGCGTGCAAAAAAGCCAAGAAAGTTTCCTGATGTTACCCCAAAATCACATTTCAAGGGTTTCATCTTCAAATTGTGTTGTCGAAGTTTGTGAAATATGATTTCCAAATCATCCATGTTATTGGAATGTTGTCTGGATTTAACTACCAAATATTCCACATAACATTCAACAATTTTCTCTAAAAAGGGTTTGAAGATACGGTGCTTGGTACGTTGATATGATGCACCTGCATTCTTCAGGCCAAAGGGCATTACCCGATAGAAAAACACACCTTGAGTGAAACTGAAGGCTATAAATTCTTCATCTTCTGGAGTCATTCAGATTTGATTATACCCATAATATCCAACCATGAAGGAAAGTGCTTCATAGCCAGCTGTTGCATCAATTAAGAGTTCTGTGATCGGAATTAGAAAATCATCCTTGGGAAAATGCTGATTATGATCTGTGAAATCAATGGAATCTCTAATTTGTCCATTATTATTTTTCAAAGGGACAATATTAGCCATCCATTTGGGATATTGAACCTCTCTGATGAAGTTATCCCTGATAAGATTATCCACCTCAGCTTCAATTTTGGAGGCATAAGTTGGGTTTGTTCTTCTTGTGGATTGCTTGAATCTTCGATGTTCTTCTGGAAAACCCAAATAATTGGTAAAAACATCAGGATCAAGCCCTGGTATTTATGTATAATTACAAGAAAATATATCTTGATTTTTCATTAAAAATGAAATATAAATTTCTTGATCTTCAAGAGTCATGGCCACACTAATTAAAGTGGGGCATGGATCTTCTTTTGTACCGGAATTTATTTCTCTGAGTTCATCCACAATGGTAGAGATACCTTCCTCAAATACTGGAGGAGCATCCCTGAGATCTTCCTCTTCTTCTTCAATATGTGTTACTTCTTTTGTTTCTACTTGTATAATATATGATGAATAAGAATTCCCATGATCCGAAGAGAAGTTAAAATTTGAACATCTTGAAGAAGAGGCAACCATTTCTGACCCAATTAATGATGGAGGGTCTTCCTTGGTTAATAAAGAGGAGATGATGGACTGAGAATCGACATCATCGTTCATCTCTAACATTGTTATAACTTCTTCTGGCCTGGTTGATGAATTATATAATTGCTGGATTTCAGCAGATGAAATGAAGACATCTCCATTTGAGCTTTCATCATTGCTTAAGGAATCATCAACTTCTACCATGCTGTCTGGCTTGGTTGCCGTAATTGAAAATATTGAAGTTTCCATAAGATTATTTGGATTTGGGTCTATCCTGTCAATCTGACTCATAGGCAACACATAATCTTTACTCACATGTTTGAACAGGTTTACACGAATTTTTCCAAACCATATGGAGCATTAATTTTGGTAACCTCTTTTGTCGTGGATATCTCATGTCCCTCAATGTGATAGAATTATTCCTCAATGTATTGATATTCACATGTTTTTAATGGGGATTTATCACCATAAAATGTCCAAATTTGACCATTGAAACAATATTTGTGACATTGATGGTTTGATGAAGGTATATATGCATGTTGATGTAGCCAAGGTCTTCCAAGAAAATTTTTGAAGGTTGTGTCATGACGAACAACCATGAAATATGAATTGGATACAAGGTCCCCAAAATGAGTTCTAAGTGTAATCTCACCCAGAGGTTCTTGTTCATTTTATCATATCCTTGCAACATCAAAATAGAAGAAGATAAATCATATTTGGTGAGGCTCAATTGACGAAGTGTACGAATAGGGATGAGGTTGACTCTTGATCCATTATCAATGAATGATTATTGGATGTCTATATCATTCACCTTTTTAGATAAATACAAAGGTTGAATATGTCCATGAACAACATCATCTTCATATTAATCTGTAAAAGATATCCCTGCATGGAATTCTGCAGAATCATTCTCTACATGGTAGACTTCAGCCGTAGCAATTTCAGTTTCGAATTATTGAGGACTAGACAATGCCTCAATGAGTGCCTCTCGAAGATCCTTTGATAGATTCAAGGCATCCATAATTGATAACTTGGCCGGTACATGGTCCAAATGTTTCAAGACATCATACATTTGGTCTAAAGGTCTGTGTTTCCCAACACGAACATGTGGTTTCATAGGTGCCTCATAAGTTGATGCTTTGGAAGTAGATGCATCTTGTATCGGGGTAGGAGTTGGAAATACTCCTTGATTTGGAAGATTAGACCGATTAGGTCTATTTATTTTCTGAGAGGAAAAAGGTGTAACTTCTAACTGATCTTCCAAAATAACAGTGCTAGGACTGAATCTGCCATGCATGGAAGAACATTCTTATTCTTATTGAGCCCGCTGAAGGGGTCTACCACGAGTTTCTACTGCATATACAGTTCTAGAAGGGGTAGGATTGAAATTGTGGCTTCTGGAATATCCACATCTTCCTCTGTATCCTAGACCTATAGAACTCCCTCTAAATCTTCTGTTTGATATAGGAAACTTAGGCTCGTCAAGATCGAAACTGTGACTGGCATAAGGATCTGTTAAGTGAATCATGTTAATAGAAACAAAGATCAACTCTTCATCTGATGAAGATTCTACTTGATTAGCCAGTTTTGGATGCACCGTTTGGTGGGGTGGTGCTCATGCTTTTGAAGTAGATGGCATAAAATCTTCCATAGTCAAATACTACTTGGGCTTTGACATGATCTCATCTTCTTCTAACTGCACTTCATTCTTCGAATTCTGCCACCACATTGAGGATTTTCCTTCTGATGAAGGGGGTTCTGTTGTGGAATTCATGGCAGAAGACACAATTTTTTTCACCAATTTCATTCGTAAAATGGAATGAGTTCGGTTGATCATTTTATTGACCATCCAATCATCATATTTCTGTGAATTTTTTCTTATGACTTCATGCCACTCACCTTCTTCTTTTGGATCTATAGCATTATCACATGTTACCTGTAACACCCCAAGAATTCATAATGTGTTATTTCTTCAAAATAATTCAATAACTTGAACTACACGCAACACCGAGTTCAATTGCACCATGACTTACCAAAAATCCATTCAAAATAGGTTATTAATAGTATTAACTAAATTTTAAACTTTATATAATCCTTATAATTTTTTCCATATTATGAGTATCTTAGACATAATGCAAGAACAAATTCATTTTCAGTATTGCACTTTTATCAACTTTTAATAGTGAACCCTTTTTAAATACAATATTTTAAACTTTTTTACTAAATGGGGACATCAAAAATTTAAAATGAAACATCCCAAGCTTCCACGGTACGCTTTCTTTGAATAATATAGTAGCGTGTGTTGTACGCAACCTTGAGTTTTAACACACACCATAACCAATCAAACTAGCCGTTATGAATAGTAATACATACTTTTCGAAATTATATATATTTTATATTTTAAAATGGACTTCATTTCTGGATTCGGAATATCGAATTTAGCCTAAGGTGAAATTTTGGTACTTTTCGGATAACTTTCATATTTTGATGAATAGTGAAAATTACTAAATTTTAATTAAAAATAACTTTTTAATCAAAATAATTAATAGTGATAAATTATGAATTTGATTGGTTTTAAAGTATATTTATAATATATTTTTACCATTTAATATAATGTTGGTCATTGGACATAATTTTACAATTAAACCGAACATAAACAAGTGTCAATCTTTTGATAGTTATTATCTCTTAAAAACACTCTTTTTGTTTTGAAAGCGGGAATTAATTTTAAATTAATTTCTTCCACTTCTGTGTTTTGAATTTAGGAAAATGGATTCAATATTTGGAATCAGGATGTTCAAATTGTGTAAATAGGTAACTTTTATTTTTAGACATTTTGAATAATTACTGCGGTAAATATTTTATTTACCATGGTTAAGGGTAAATCCGGTAAATAAGGGTTAACAAATAATATTATAATAATACTAAATTACCCTAAAACGTGTCCTAGACTTATTGTTTGATACATGTTAGACCATAGGAATCTTTGGGTCGATTTGGGGACCCCATGGATCCACTTGTAAGTGATAATGACACTTTATTTTAATTAAGTTAAAATGAATACAAAAATGACACAAGCATATATCTTTTAGAAAAACAATTGTTACATAGGGTTATATATGTTGTATTTTAGATTATAAATATTCATTAGAAAGATAAAAGGTTTTACTACATAATTATTTTTTATTTATAATTTTTAGACATTAAATAATTTAATTTATTTATGACACAATGATGATGCAGTAATTACTAAAATAGTGACAAATTAAAATAATTGATATTATAAATACCCAAATAAATATAATATGAAACGTTTAATGAATTAAACTAATTTTCTAGGATAATATGATATATTAGGATTGATTTAATTGACTTTGTTAGAAGTAATAAATCTGTTATGAGTTTCACAAAAATCAACTATTGAATAGTGTCAAAATTGACATAAAAGAGTTTTTAAAACAAATATTATATTATTAATTGATATTAAATTCCTAAAAATCTAAGGCTCGGCCAAGAGACTTATATAATGATAGGTGTATCATTAATGGACCACTTGGTGGTCTCTTGGATGTATATGGTAAGTTTATTAACCATATAATATAAAAATACAAGGAGACATTGTAAAAGTGAAACTAATAAATTTAGAGTTAATACTTAAAGATAAGGTTAATATAAGTACCCAAACCTGTCTAAATTATATTGGTTGAGTTGTTTTCGACCTATACCCACCTTAAAATTTAAATAATCAACTTTGGAGCCATTAGAAACCGAATATGAATTTATTATAAATTGATATTTCTAGCTTTTCCAAACGTGCCCCTCACCCCTCTTATAAAAGGGCACTCCTCCTTCTCATTTCTTCACACATTCAAAACCTTTTGGTTCGGCCAAACTCTGCCCAAATACTCTCCCAACTTCCCTCACTACAACCTAGAGGCCTTATTTTGATCAGAAAGCCAACCTAAGCAGCCCTTTTGATCAAATCAAAAGGAAGAACCCGAAGAAGAGGTAATGATTTCACCACCCTTTTTCCAAGTTCATTACTTCTTCCACTTCTTCTTCCTTTGTTGTTACCATTCTAAAATAATAACTCCAGTATCATATATATACTGTGATGTTATTATAAAAATTGTACAACCATATTCAGTATTCTATCCACCTTTTGAATAACATGTCACCATACGTGCGTACGTACGACTTACCGTCTCCACGTCGTGGTGTAATTGTTATTCAATATAATATTATTTGGATGGGTATAATAATGATGTTTAACTCATGTAAATAACAAATATAACATGTTAATGATTCAGTATATATGATATACCATCCATTTATATATTATTTTAATATCAAAATAATGATATTGTCGCTCGTGCATACGTACGGACTACCGTCTCCACGAACGCGATGAGATTCATTCTCCATCGTATCCATTCAAGTATAATTATCATTTGATGATTTAAAAAATGATGTTTAAGGACTTGATATCATTCTGGATATGAATAATATACAACCTATCCTTTACAAACATGTCTTACGTAACAAAACATATAAAAGAAAACAAGTAAGTTAACACCCGAAACAACGATAATACTAAGATATTATTATCTGATATCATATATGATTTAATAACAATTATTTCACCATTATACAGGAGGTTAACCTACCCCAACCAAGGAAAAGTACAAGGTAAGGGATTTTCTTATCTCACTTTCTATTCCGTGAGATTTCCATTGTTTGCCACTAAATTATTGAAAGTGGTGTATTGGGTACTGCCATTTGATATATATTATCATGATTCTCTTTATATTCATTTTATTCTGGAAATCATTTGGTGGTTATTAAATTTTGTCCATACGACTCAGTTGATTAACGTGGTAAGGGGTTTTCATCTCACTCCTTATTCCCGTGAGATTCATGCCATATTGCCACCATCACCTTTTGTGTGGTGTATGAACTGCCCATAATTATATTCTTTGTGTAATACACTCTAATTTATGTGTATTTACATATTCATTGTACGATACCTCTTCCATGGGTTGTATGTTTCATAAGTTACCAAATTTTTAAGGGTTATTTCACAATCTCTTCATTATCCGAGGTTGTTTATACGTGATAATCTACTGGGATCTCTTTATCATCCACATCCATGTTTCTTAAAAATGAATTTCAAAACATTTTTGACTATTTACAAGAATATGGTTTAAAGTCATTTATACCCTTTTTTTACTTTTTATAAGAGGTTTATAAAGGAATCTTTCCGTCGTTTTCCAAACAAGGTGTTTTTTAACCATTTCGACAAAATTAAGGTAAGAATGTTTTTTTAACTTATACGGCGGGTGCGGCTATTTTCCGCCGTTATAAAATCGTCAAAGCTTCCCTTACAAGCTTATAAGAATACTTTCAAATTGAATGTATTATTTTATAATTATGTTACTTTTAAAATGATTTCAAAAAAAAGATATTTCTCTAAAATAGTTTTGATTTCATCTATGTCAACATCCTTTGATGGATTTTAAACTTATTTGAAGATGATTTGTTATGATACAAAACATCCATATTTTATTGATGGTTTTGTGATATTTATGACTGTGGATAAGTTATTCTTATGTAACTCATTGTTTTTGTTTAAATTATTGACATTTCATAAGTTATTTTTAATCCGAATGATTATGTTATATTTCAACCTTTCATTCAGATGAATGTGTTAGAAAAGTATGTTCCGGGTTGGGGATCGGTAAAAGTAAGCCCTCCGGGATGGGGACCGGTAAAAGTAAGCCCCCCGGTTTGGTCTCCGGTTATTAGAGGAACTCTGGTTTGGTCTCCGGTTATTAGAGGCACTCCGAGTTGGTGTCCGGTTATTAGAGGCACTCCGGGTTGGGTTCCGGTTACAGTTAGCCCCAAGGTCTTGGGACGAGGCCTTGACAAAGAAATTAAAGTTCAGCATTATGCATTCCAACATTATGAAAGTGGTTAGTGATTTTGCATGTGATTATTCGATCAGTAGAATATCCATGTGAATGATTAAATGGCATTATTTCATTTTATTTATGCCATACAATGTTGAAAGTTCAAGTTTGAAAGGCTTTTGTTTTAGTTATACATTGCCTTAAATGTTTATTCTTATTTATGAAAGTTTCCGCTATATTGTTATCCTTACTGGGCATTTGAGCTCACCCATTTTCTATGTTTTATTTTTCCCAGGAAGTGAAGAAGTAAATTATGAATGACCTGCAGGGATATTATGTGGGGTTATGAGTGTGAATTATGGAGACATTATGTTTTTGTAGTAGTTTTTCATTTTATGATGTAATGTAAAACTTATGAATATATCTAGTGTTTCCAAGGCTACTAAACCAATCGGTCTTTCGAGATTTGATCTTTCTTGTGATCATGCCAATGTTATGTAATAATGCACCGACTCTGGGTAACTAGGGTTGGGGCGTTACAGTTGGTATCAGAGGAAGATTAGTACAAACCTTGGAAGCTAGATTTAGAAAAACTCTGATTAGAGCACGTAGACCTAATATGAACTTTGAGGATTAGTATAGAAGAACTTCCTAGAATTTTGGTATTGTAGATATTTTGTGAGTTTTCCGAGCAATACATCCCTGTCTGGATACGAGCAGGTAGAGGCGGCTCTGGCACAGATGTACCTAGGGGTAAAACCCGAAAACACCGCTTTGAGCTAGACTCGAACGGGAACTGGTGCACGACAACGGGCCTTGCTGCACTCTTGGTTACGACACTCCCGGGGGATATGCTTAGGATAACTCTCATTTTCTTTACAAATCATTATGAAGGGTTTATGAGTATATACTTCCTAAAAGAAAATATTTTTTATGATTATGGATTATATCCATAAATAGTTCAATTTATGTTAAGTGTTTTATAAGTATGGGATTATGTATTTTGATTCATAAACTAATCTAGTGTATGCCATTGTTTAGAAATGGTGCCTAGTAGAAGGAATGAGAACTCCAGCAATGCACATGATCCAAAGAGAAGGAATGATCATATATTTCATGGTCTTAAGCTAGAATTTATAAGAGAAATAGTCTCCCATGTATTATCATCATATGAAGAAATAATATCATGTGTTGATAAGATAAGTAAAGAGTTTACTGAGTCCTATGTCTTTGAAGGGAAGCAAGAGAAGAAAAGGATGGAAGAGAGAAAGATGGATAAAGGGAAGAGGGAAAAGAAGAATTTTCTCATATGTGGTAACTGTGGAAAGAAACACCCTGGAACTTCCCTGAAAGGAATGGGAGTTTGTTATAAGTGTGGAGGAAAAGGGCACAAAGTACGTGACTGCAAGGGTAAGAAAATGGTTTCAAATGTACAATGCTTCATTTTCAAGGAGTTTGGACACTACGCGAACCTATGTCCCAGTCATCAGACTATGCCGCAAATGATGTTATTGGATAATAATCAAGTTATGATACTACCACAGATGAAGAGGAATGATTAGAGTTCTTATGTTGATTATGTCAATTGAGTGTTGTATCAACAATGTACTTGTAATAATAATTATGGAGTATATAAGGATTGTACTGCAGTACTATTTCATTAAGGACTTGAGATTGTGTGGAACAAAGAAAAGTGACTCAATAGGAGGATAAATTTTTGGAAAATATATTATTGAGAGAATGATAAATCATAATATAGTTCGGATACTGAGGTAGTGATTTTGGAATAATATGTGATTGTTTTGGATAAATTATATTGGATATTCTTGACTACCTTGGAACTGATTAATGATTTGTATATTCCATCATTGTTGGGGTTTAAAACATTTTTGGATTAATGAAGTATATCCATCATTCTATATGGAATAAGGGAGCATGAATGTAATCAATAAGGAATATGGTAATACATGATGAAGGTATTCATATGCTATTATGGGGTAAAAAGGATCTATATTATGTTTACCTTCCTTATAAATGTTGGACTGTGAGTTTGGACATAAGTATTTTGGATAGTTCTAGTTTGGATTATTTTGTATTGCCATAAAAGGACAACCCGGAGGTCGGGTGGCAACTCGTTGCGTCCGGCAAGGCTGCGAGACTTGAACCCGCAACCGAAGGGTGACAAGGGTGTATCACCTACCACTGGACCACGAGATGTCCTGGATTAAATAATGTAGTTTTTATTAAAAGATCTTGTAGATGAATTATAAATTCGTTTATTTTGGAACCCTATACGAATAGTGTAAATAGAATTTTTTACATTCTATTATCTTTTAGAGTGAAAGATGAGTTTGTGGTAGAAATTTATTAATGGATAAAACTCTAATTATAAAGTAAGTATATCTCCTTATGATCTTATCCAATCTCATAAATAAATTCCTCAACATTAAGAAAAGAAACTTAGAACAAAAATGTTTTCCTAGATGGTACCTTAAATCATCACTAATTTATGGCTTTGGGATTGTTGGCCTTTTAATAGCCATGTTCTCTACCACTCTCCATCAGATAATTGATGGTTAGATTTTTCTTCCAAATCTATATTTTCCTACATGGAACCCTATTATGTGTTATTTTCGGTAATCTTCATACTTTCGACTCTTTATTTTAAATAGAGGCCTCATTAATTCATTTTTCGATGTGGGATTTCAACTAAGATATTTTGAAACGTCAAAAATATGTTATCCTAATACCCTATGTTTTGTTGAACCAATGGTATTTCAAATCATCATAGATTGATGAATTTAAGGACCTCAATTTTATACTTGTTTGTGATTGATGACCTCAATCACTACCTATAAATATTTACGTTTTTCCTCCAATTATATGTCTCTAATTGCCACCAATGTTCTCCTAATCGAGATCATAATTTGGTGGTGACCCTTTGATTTCTCTTTTCCTCATATTAAGACTAAATTTTAGTAACCCAATTTCCGATGTGGGTTTTCCCACAAATATATTATCTACTTTCAACCTTTTATTTTCTAAGAACAATTTCAAATTGCGAGGACGCAATTTATTGAAGGAGGGGAGAATGTAACACCCAAAGAATTCATAATGTGTTATTTCTTCAAAATAATTCAATAACTTGAACTACACGCAACACCGAGTTCAATTGCACCATGACTTACCAAAAAGCCATTCAAAAGAGGTTATGAATAGTATTAAATAAATTTTAAACTTTATATAATCCTTATAATTTTTTCCATATTATGAGTATCTTAGACATAATGCAAGAACAAATTCATTTTCAGTATTGCACTTTTATCAAATTTTAATAGTGAACCCTTTTTAAATACAATATTTTAAACTTTTTTGACTAAATGGGGACATCAAAAATTTAAAATGAAACATCCCAAGCTTCCACGGTATGCTTTCTTTGAATAATATAGTAGCGTGTGTTGTACGCAACCTTGAGTTTTAACACAAACCATAACCAATCAAACTAGCCGTTATGAATAGTAATACCTACTTTTCGAAATTATATATATTTTATATTTTAAAATGGACTTCATTTATGGATTCGGAATATCGTATTTAGCCTAAGGTGAAATTTTGGTACTTTTCGGATAACTTTCATATTTTGATGAATAGTGAAAATTACTAAATTTTAATTAAAAAAAACTTTTTTAATCAAAATAATTAATAGTGATAAATTATGAATTTGAGTGGTTTTAAAGTATATATATAATATATTTTGACCATTTAATATAATTTTGGTCATTGGACATAATTTTACAATTAAACCGAACATAAACAAGTGTCAATCTTTTGATAGTTATTATCTCTTAAAAACACGCTTTTTGTTTTGACTGCGGGAATTAAGTTTAAATTAATATCTGCCACTTCTGTGTTTTGAATTTAGGAAAATGGATTCCATATTTGTAATCAGGATGTTCAAATTGTGTAAATAGGTAACTTTTATTTTTAGACATTTTGAATAATTACTGCGGTAAATATTTTATTTACCATGGTTAAGGGTAAATCCGGTAAATAAGGGTTAAAAAATAATATTATAATAATAGTAAATTACCCTAAAACGTGTCCTAGACTTATTGGTTGATACATGTTCGACCATAGGAATCTTTGGGTCGATTTGGGGACCCCATGGATCCACTTGTAAGTGATAATGACACTTTATTTTAATTAAGTTAAAATGAATACAAAAATGACACAAGCATATATCTTTTAGAAAACCAATTGTTACGTAGGGTTATATATGTTTGATTTTAGATTATAAATATTCATTAGAAAGATAAAAAGATTTACTACAAAATGATATTTTATTTATAATTTTTAGACATTAAATAATTTATTTTATTTATGACACAATGATGATGCAGTAATTACTAAAATAGTGACAAATTAAAATAATTGATATTATAAATACCCAAATAAATATAATATGAAACGTTTAATTAATTAAACTAATTTTCTAGGATAATATGATATATTAGTATTGATTTAATTGACATTGTTCGAAGTAATCAATCTGTTATGAGTTTCACAAAAATCAACTATTGAATAGTATCAAAATTGACATAAAAGAGTTTTTAAAACAAATATTATATTATTAATTGATATTAAATTCCTAAAAATCTAAGGTTCGGCCAAGAGACTTATATCATGATAATTGTATCATTAATGGACCACTTGGGGGTCTCTTGGATGTATATGGTAAGTTTATTAACCATATAATATAAAAATACAAAGAGACATTGTAAAAGTGAAACTAATAAATTTAGAGTTAATACTTAAAGATAAGGTTAATATAAGTACCCCAACCTGTCTAAATTCTATTGGTTGAGTTGTTTTCGACCTATCCCCACCTTAACATTTAAATAATCAACTTTGGAGCCATTAGAAACCGAATATGAATTTATTATAAATTAATATTTCTAGCTTTTCCAAAGGTGCCCCTCACCCCTCTTATAAAAGGGCACTCCTCCTTCTCATTTCTTCACACCTTCAAAACCTTTTGGTTCGGCCAAACTCTGCCCAAATACTCTCCCAACTTCCCTCACTACAACCTAGAGGCCTTATTTTGATCATAAAGCCAACTTAATCAGCCCTTTTGATCAAATCAAAAGGAAGAACCCGAAGAAGAGGTAATGATTTCACCACCCTTTTTCCAAGTTCATTACTTCTTCCACTTCTTCTTCCTTTGTTGTTACCATTCTAAAATAATAACTCCAGTATCATATATATACTGTGATGTTATTATAAAAATTGTACAACCATATTCAGTATTCTGTCCACCCTTTGAATAACATGTCACCATACGTGTGTACGTACGACTTACCGTCTCCACGTCGTGGTGTAATTGTTATTCAATATAATATTATTTGGATGGGTATAATAATGATGTTTAAATCATGTAAATAATAAATATAACATGTTAATGATTCAGTATATATGATATACCATCCATTTATATATTATTTTAATATCAAAAGAATGACATTGTCGCTCGTGCGTACGTACGGACTACCGTCTCCACGAACGCGATGAGATTCATTCTCCATCGTCTCCATTAAAGTATAATTATCATTTGATGATTTAAAAAATGATGATTAAGGACTTGATATCATTCTGGATATGAATAATATACAACCTATCCTTTACAAGCATGTCTTACGTAACAAAACATATAAAAGAAAACAAGTAAGTTAACACCCGAAACAATGATAATACTAAGATATTATTATCTAATATCATATATGATTTAATAACAATTATTTCACCATTATACAGGAGGTTAACCTACCCCAACCAAGGAAAAGTACAAGGTAAGGGATTTTCTTATCTCACTTTCTATTCCGTGATATTTCCATTGTTTGCCACTAAATTATTGAAAGTGGTGTATTGTGTACTGCCATTTGATATATATTATCATGATTCACTTTATATTCATTTTATTCTGGAAATCATTTGGTGGTTATTAACTTTTGTCCATACGACTCAGTTGATTAACGTGGTAAGGGGTTTTCATCTCACTCCTTATTCCCATGAGATTCATGCCATATTGCAAACATCACCTTTTGTGTGGTGTATGTACTGCCCATAATTATATTCTTTGTGTAATACACTCTAATTTATGTGTATTTACATATTCATTGTATGATACCTCTTTCATGGGTTGTATGTTTCATAAGTTACCAAATTTGTAAGGGTTATTTCACAATCTCTTCATTATCCGAGGTTGTTTATACGTGATAATCTACTGGGATCTCTTTATCATCCACATCCATGTTTCTTAAAAATGAATTTCAAAACATTTTTGACTATTTACAAGAATATGGTTTAAATTCATTTATACCCTTGTTTGACTTTTTATAAGAGGTTTATAAAGGAATCTTTCCGTTGTTTTCCAAACAAGGTGTTTTTTAACCTTTTCGACATAATTAAGGTAAGAATGTTTTTTTAACTTATACGGCGGGTGCGGCTATTTTCCGCCTTTATAAAATCGTCGAAGCTTCCCTTACAAGCTTATAAGAATATTTTCAAATTGAATGTATTATTTTATAATAATGATACTTTTAGAATGATTTCAAAAAAAATAGATATTTCTCTAAAATAGTTTTGATTTCATCTATGTCAACATCCTTTGATGGATTTTAAACTTATTTGAAGTTGATTTATTATGATACAAAACATCCATATTTTATTGATGGTTTTGTGATATTTATGACTGTGGATAAGTTATTCTTATGTCACTCATGGTTTTTGTTTAATGTATTGACATTTCATAAGTTATTTTTAATCCGAATGATTATGTTATATTTCAACCTTTCATTCAGATGAATGTGTTAGAAAAGTATGTTCCGGGTTGGGGACCGGTAAAAGTAAGCCCTCCGGGATGGGGACCGGTAAAAGTAAGCTTTCCGGTTTGGTCTCCGGTTATTAGAGGAACTCCGGTTTGGTCTCCGGTTATTAGAGGCACTCCGGGTTGGTGTTCGGTTATTAGAGGCACTCCGGGTTGGGTTTCGGTTACAGTTAGCCCCAAGGTCTTGGGACGAGGCCTTGACAAAGAAATTAAAGTTCAGCATTATGCATTCCAACATTATGAAAGTGGTTAGTGATTTTGCATGTGATTATTCGATTAGTAGAATATCCATGTGAATGAGTAAATGGCATTATTTCATTTTATTTATGCCATACAATGTTGAAAGTTCAAGTTTGAAAGGCTTTTGTTTTAGTTATACATTGCCTTAAATGTTTATTCTTATTTATGAAAGTTTCTGCTATATTGTTATCCTTACTGGGCATTTGAGCTCACCCCTTTTCTATGTTTTATTTTTCCCAGGAAGTGAAGAAGTAAATTATGAATGACCTGCAGGGATATTATGTGGGGTTATGAGTGTGAATTATGGAGACATTATGTTTTTGTAGTAGTTTTTCATTTTATGATGTAATGTAAAACTTATGAATATATCTAGTGTTTCCAAGGCTACTAAACCAATCGGTCTTTCGAGATTTGATCTTTCTTGTGATCATGCCAATGTTATGTAATAATGCACCGACTCTGGGTAACCAGGGTCGGGGCGTTACATTACCTGGGCTAGAGAACCTTTCAGTTTAACCTATCCAGAGTCTACCATCTTCTGTAGTAGGTCTTTGAAGAAAAAACACTCTTAAATGGGATTCCCTAACATCTGATGAAATGGGAAATAGTTGGGAAGGTCTTTATATCCTTCCATGTTCGACATTTTAGGCCTTGGAAACTGAACCAAATTATTTTCCAAAGTCGAAATGAAGTAACCAGGAACTTGTTCATTTAGGAAAGAATAAAATTTGATCTTTCATTCCTCAAATTGTTTCTATATTTGATCTCTTTGATCATCTTGATGAAACGACTTCTATTATTGATGCTTAGGAGGTGGAGCCCTTCGATAAGATGAAGGTTTTGAAGTGGAAACAGGTACAGATGCTTGTTTAGGTGCAACTGTAGCAGTCTCTACTCTCCCCATTCTCCTTTCTAGAGCCGAATGAATTACACGAGTTTTATCCTTAGTCTCTATAAGAGAATCTTCGATCTGTTGAGCGATTGAAGTAAGGTCTCAAAACCCTCCTGTGTATTTCACAGGGATCAACAGTGTGTGTAATTAATCACGCAAATTTTCCACACAGATTGGCAACGATTCTTCATGGGGGAGTGCTAAGCATAAGGAATATGATAATCCCTTCCAGCGAGCAATGAAATCTGAAACTCTTTCATTTTCCATTTTCTTAAAATTTGTGAGATTAAAAACTATCATCTTTGGAAACGTTGAGCTAAATTGAAGAAGGAATCATTGACATAGTTCTTCCCACCTGGTAATTGACAGGGATTGCAAGCTTGTATACCAGACAAAATAAGGCCCTTGTAATGACTGTACAAAAAACCTTCTTCTTTTTATTGAGGAGTTTCCATCATAGGATCACAACGAGAAACAAAATGTGTTATGTGTTGTTTTGGATCTCCCGAGCAATTAAAAATTGGGAATTTGGTACTTGCAAAATTTGATGGGGGAGGAATTGCATCCACCCATTCAGGGTAATGTCTCTTTTCTGGTTGAATTTGTGCACGTTTTCCCTCCATAGATTCCAACCGAGTTGTTAATGACTCAATGGTAGTTATTAACTTTTGAGAAACATCTTTTTGAGCTTGGACCTGAGCAAGTGCAATAACTGGAGTTCGGACAGGTGTGGTGACTGGTACTGCAACAGATGGTAGCACTACCGGTTTTTGTTGCACATGAACCATAAGATTAGACCTGTGAGGGTGTACTTGTAAAGGAGGATATTCTTTATCCATCTCAGTAGCTGCAACAAATTCCCTTGACTGACTATCTCCAGCATTCTTAGGAGGAAGACTACCTTGAAGTAGATTTGCATTCAACCTCCTCAACTCGTTCATTTCTTCCTCTTGTTGTGAGAACCTTTTCTCTAGTGAGAGTGATTGGTCTTCTCTAGAGGTAGGGTGGGACATAACCTGAATTTTACCCTTTTCCTTGGCATGTGCCTTTCTAGAGTATGGAAGGGAATTTCCCGAAGGAATATCTTGCCTCTGGGCAGCCCTCCGACTTCTGGTACGCACACCTTCTTCATTTATTTCTGCGTGCACAACCTCTTGAATAGGAACTTCTTCATCTGATCCCTCTGAGTGAGCCTCATGTTCTAGGGGATCAATAACAATGGCATTGATGACATTTATCGATGCATAACGCATTGCATACCATTTATCGGCATTTCTATGATAATGTCTTCTTCCATGTCCTTTATGAGACATTGCCTTTTGTTGAGTTGATCCCTCAGAAACTTCTTGATTAACCATTATTTGGAGGGAATCTCCTGATAATTCGGCTCTGCATTCTGCTTATGGATTTTTCCCTAATTGAGAGAAGACTGACTTTCATTGAGGAAGAGATTGAGGATTTGAAAAAGTCCCCAGTCTGGTGGATTGGGGCTGTTCCTGGTTTCCCAGTCTGAGGCGGCTCTTGAGCTGCTACATATGAGACTTTCTTAAAATCTCTCCTGATTTTGTGGAATTTAGTCTGGAAATTAGCCCAATGCATCAACCAATATTCACTCAAATCACCTGGCTCAAATGACCGTTGGATGATTTTTGACACTTCTATCACCTAATGATGTGCATGCTCTAAATGAGAAGCATGTTCGATATTCTCATTTTCCTGATGCAAGAGTAATTCAAAAACATGTTGTATGTGTGCCTAACTTTGGGAAGAACTCGTTGAGGCCTGTTCCTGAGGAAGACTTTTATTACACACAAAAACAATTGGATGAGGCTGGCCATGGGCAATAACATTGAATGAGACCATTTTTGGTGGGCTTTGTTGACTGGAGAGTACAGTGAGATGAAGTGCTCCATAAACACCCCATCCGCTGATATTAATACCAGATGGGGAATTAGTAATTAACTGGTGCAATCTTTTTAGTGCGCCAAGGCATGAACGTTGAAGGGATCTCTGCTTCTTTTCAACCTTTGGATATCAGGAAACTAATAAAGACACCAAATAAATTTGGCATTGTAACCCTTCTATTATCTTGACATGATTTTCATATTCATCATAAGATAATATTTTCTTTTTCAAGTGACAAAGAGTTTTCCTCATGTTGAGACGAATATCGTGAATAAAATCTTCTGTCAACATTTCAAGAATATCATACTGAGAGTCATCCAAAGTCCAAAACATGACTGGTACATCACCTTTCACCAGTTTTTTTCTCATATTTAGCACTTCCTCCTTATCATTCGATGAAGATTATTTTACCTGATTAGACCAAAGCTGGTTCTTCTTTGTTGCTTAATCAGATTCCACAACATTGGTAGAGAATTCATTTATCAAATTAGAAGATGAATAACCCAGGGGTGGTTCGGAGAATGACCTACACCCTGGGCTATCTTCGGATTGAGAAATTATTTCACCTGATAGCGGTAAAGCATCAGACATGACTGGCTTCACATTTTCACGTGCCTCAAGATAAGAGGGCTTTCTCGTTACTACATTGTCCTTTGAAGAATTTTCCAGGAAATGTGTGGAGAGGACTTTCACAGCTAAATTCATCGTCATGGGGAGGACCCCCATGGTGGTTTACAGCAAAAGATGAAACCATTTGCTCCTTGATCTTATGGCCACCCAGAGGGTTATCGTGACTCTCATCTGAAGATGATACTTTGAGATCGGCTGAACTGTCATGAACAAAGTCTTCATTAAGAAGTGTCTGATGAAGACCTTCAGAATTATTGTTCCCACTATTGGGAAATGAGAGAGTAGAATCTTGAGTTGCAACAGATAATTGTCTAAGGGCTTCAAGAACTCCAGCATCGAGCAAGGTCTTATTACAGATTGGCTGTTGATTTCGTGACTGTGTTGGACGGTTCATTTTCTTAGACACCTTCTTACTCACTTTGGAAACCACTTGTTGATGAAAGTGGTTATTATGGGCATGTGTATGTGCCTGCTCAAGAGAAATGGTTAGGTTAGGCTGATTATCTCCATTCAAATCGGGTGTATGTGCTTGACTTGATTGTCCGTATGACATGGGGGAGTATGCCCCACAACCCTCTTGGACTGGGAAAAGGTGTGTTTCTATTAAGGAGTGATATGTTGATGAGTCACTCCACTGATAGAGATAGATTTATGATTCCTTCCCTGTGATGCTGCTGAAGTTGTTATAATATTCTGACAGGCATCCAGAATATGGGCAGGGATTTGTTTCTGCTCTTTCACCATTTTCAGGATGTGCTTGGTGACTTCAACTGCTGAAACGGGAATATATGTTCATTCCATGCTTGGAGTAGGTGTGTATTCTTGTGCCTGTCCTCATTTTCCTGTCATTGATTTCTGACAGTACTCAAGTGTGGGGATAGAGAGTTGAGTCTGCACCAAATTTGTCATCGAAGATTTCCAACTGACTTCTTCGGGTGCTACCAAACGAGACTGTGGGCAGGCTTGATGAACATTTTCAGGTGTATGTGCCTACTGTGTATCCCTTTTCATGTATGGTTGACGAATTTCCATCAATACTGGCAGACGAGACTGCTGACAGAATTGGTGATTGTAAACAGGTGTATGTTCCTGCTTATCAGTTTCCACCATATTAAATTGGCGAGCTTCTTTGGGTGCAGCCAGACAAGCCTGCTGACTGGTTGATGAATTATAAACAGGTGTATATGCCTTCCTATAATGCTTCTCCAGAATTTCCTGGCAGGATTGGCGTGTTGCTGCCAGATGGGTTTGCTGGGCAGTAATATCAGGATGGATGGGTGTATATGCCTGCTCGTTGTTTGCCATCAAGTTGGCTTGATGGAGTTCTCCGGAGGGGGCAGAAGTAAGAACCTTCTCCCAATTGACCGGATTTAATATCTGACGGTTCGTCTTGTGTGCTAGGGTCTGAAGAACCTGAGCCGACCCCTATAGGCGGTACCCACATCATGTTGAGGGTGCACTACCGCACGAGTCTTGCGGCGATTGTTGATGGGAGCCCTCAGGAAGGACTCTTGTCCTCTTGAATTAAGGCCTTGAGTGACCTTCTCATTCACCTCCCCTTAATCTGGGAGGGACTGGTGATTGAATTCCAGGGATAATGACCCGAAAAAGTTAGAGATGGTGGTTGGCACCACTTTCTTCTTAACCATTGGTCGTCACTATCTGGACAACCAGGGTGAGTTGTTAACTTGGAGGGCTTGTCGAGCGACCTCTAGAGTGGGAATGGTACCGTGTTGATGGTATTACTTAACCAATGCATTTGAAACATTGCGTTGAAGACGTTGAGTAGGTAATGTCATCCTCATAGTGGAAAAGTATCGAACCAGAGTAGCGGCCGAGGCATTCACAAGTGTGAACTTTAAAGAAGTGATTTCTGTAATGCAGAGAGATCTTGGAAAAGAGTGCATGTTTGATATAATATGCAGAATCAAGATAAGTTAGGCCACTAAATTTTTTGGATGAGCACATATGTTATCGATTGTTTTTTTCCCTCACATTAAGTTAAATAGGGGCCTGACAAATAAGTCAAACATTATTTAACGTGGTTAAGGATTAACGACAAGTTCACCATTTTTGTTTCTTCTGGAAATGGGGATGACCATGTTTGTTTAAGGTTCAAACATTCCAATCATTTTCTAACGAGTTTATTTGTAGAACTGGAAACACCCAATGATTTTATATCCATTTGGACCTATTTTCCAAAGGTAGGTGCTCATTAGTTGTGGTCCGATGAGGTTTAAGAATTTTCATTGGTCGAGAGGATGGGAGTTCAGACTCACCACACCTTTTTGGGGGGAATTATTGTCTACTTTGGGACTCTCTTATAGATTTGAGTTATTTTCGTGAATCCTTATTAATTTACCAAGTATGAAAATGAGCTTTCCTTTAGATCTGACAATCAATGATTGATATGTATGAGATATAGAGAATCTTTTATATGTATTTGAGGTTCTTCATCGATAGAGAATCATCCGTATTTATTAGAGATTCTTAGTCAATGGTATCCTTCAACACATTATATAGAAATATCTTGGTCATTATGATAACCATACTGGTTTTAAAGCCACTCAGTGGGGCACAAGAATTTTATTTTCGTTCAGAAAGACAGGGATTATTTTAGAGTTGGGATCATACCCGCAGAGGGGCTACCTATATATCCTTGTTGAAAAAAAAAGAATCAAAACCCATGTTGTTTGAATAAAAAAGTATGAGGTTTATGCATGATTAATGGATCAAAGAGATATGTCATAATTACTTTTACACTCTAATCTCATGTGAGTCATGTTCAGTGTGAGAAACAAGAGGTATTAGTAAAACCTGACAATTGTGCCATGAAATATACAATCGTAAGAAATGATATGGGGATTACGTATGTATGACTGCCCAAGTAAATGAAGATAAAGTATTTTATAGAAAATAATCTCATGAGAAGGGTCCATAAATGTGTTTTTACTTTATGGAGATTTGGGATTTTATCACGGGACTTACTCCTTAAAAGAAACCAAAATTAAAGAGGGACTTATGATTGGGTTTTATTCCTGAGAAGGAAGCCCAAATCAAAAGAAATTAAGACTGGGGATTACTTATGAAAAAGAGGCCCAGGTTAAGAGGACTTGGAACTTAGGGATTACACCTAAGGAGGATGCAAAGATTATGGAACTTGGGGTTACTCATATGGAGGATTCCTAGATTAGGGAACTTGGGGCTTACTCCTAAGGAGGATGCCCAGATTAGGGAACTTGGGGCTTACTCCTAAGGACGATGTTGAGATTAGGGAACATGGGGCTTACTCCAAAGGAGGATGCCCGGATTAGGGAACTTGTGGCTTACTCCTATGGAGGATGCCCCGATTAGGGAAGATGGGGCTTACCCATAATGTGGAGTCCCATATTAGGAAACTTGGGGCTTACTCCTAAGGAGGATGCCCAAATTAAAGATCTTCTCATCTTAAAGGATGTGGTAGAATGAAGGAAATATCTAACCTTGGTGACATAAAGTTATGTAATCCACAAGGTTTTGAGAGAATTTACACAGAATTCCTTTAAGATAAGGAATACAACAAAGGAACCATGCGATAAATGGCATTGAAGAGGGTTTTGAAGGCTAAATCTTGAATATGAGAGGTAAATTTGAGGAAAGGAAGAGAATTGGAAGGAGGCGCGGAAGTATTGGTTTAGCGCGCAAGTCCTGGTTGCACAAGTATACTTGCGTGACATAAGTTCACTTGGGCGATGAACAACCTATGAAGTGATACTTGGGAGACTTTGAATTGGAGCCCTTAGTATCATCCCTAGAGAATTTTATATGGGTGGCACACAAGTTTCCTTGAGAGGTAAAGGCGGCGCACAAGTGTCTTCTCTTCCCTTAAGGGGTGGAAACTTAGGCGCGCAAGTATTGATGAGTTCTAATACTTAGGCCTTATTCTTTCTCTTTAGAGCATCCATTCTAGGTAAATAATTACATTAGAAGTGTTTGGAAGACTTCAGACGGAGACTTTGGAAACCAGAGCTCGAATCTCAGTTTTAGATTTTTCATCCTTCAAATGGGGGGCCCACAGGGGTATTTATAGGCCACCTGAGGTTGGGATAAATTTCACATAGGGAGTGCAGGTGTCTTGCACACCACATATCTGGCGTGCAACTGACTTGCGCACCCATGGCTGGCGCGCATGGATACTTTCTCACCTTAATTACTTTGTTAAATTCTTGATGAATCTTCCCTCTTCATTGCTCGAGGTATTCCCTTTAGTCAATATCTAAACTCTGTGACAAAACAGAGCGTCAAAAATGTGGTTGTCATTTCAGAAGAGAGAAGAATACATTGTCACAACCAAAGCTTTTAAAAATTCTTGGGAGGACCTTCCATACCCATGTTTTCACTTGACAGACCCTTCCTCTTCTCCTTGCTTTAATGTTCTTTTTTTTCTTTTCATTTTTTATCGCATAAGATGTTTTCAACTTCATTTCAATTTTAATGAAATTTTCTTCTTAATATTCTATTTTAATCATAAACCCTCTATTATTAAATATCATTGTTATTAAAATAGTTTAAATCAAGTTTAAACCTCATCCATCCTTCTCTTTCTCATTCAATCTAAATTCTGTATTTAACATTAACTTCATTATTTTTGTGTGTGTTGTGTGCACTACTCTTTTGTTATAACTTTCTTTTTCCATATCATATTTATTCATCATCATAAATATGACAACCATATTACTAATCATCTCAATGGATGATTAAATATCTCATTGTGGTGAGTCAAAATTTTGGGATGTTACGTTATTGAGAGTATTTACTCGATGAATATTCTTCAAATTAACATTGGGTATGTTAGAATTAACATGTCAGCGATTAATGACTTTTTTTGTTTAATGTGTGGTTTCCAAGGATTATTGGAACCATAAATACACTACCATCAACAATATCATATTAATATTAGAACCCGAAGTTAGATTATGGCTCGGATTAAATCCGTAACACTTGGGAATTCCGATCAATGTCATCTTTTGAAGTGGGGGTCAATTTAATGCAATATAAAGTAGATCTCAAGGATATAAAAATCTTAACTCTATAAAGATGAAATCACCTCAATCATTATTAAATTTTTAAATCAAACATTAACCATCAATCAATCCATTTAAGCTCTTCAAACAAAGCCCCAGAATAAAAATAGAATCAATTAAAAACAATCGACTATAAAAAGTATCATCATAGAGGATTTGACCAGATTGATACTATACACATTAGAAGAGAACCAAAACCATGAATTTTTGATAGGTGACAATCGGTTGGGATTCACCTCGAAATAAACTGCATCAAAAATTGGTAGGTACATTTTAATATTAAAAGGGGGGTCTAGGTAAAATGAGATCACATGAATTATAAAAGTTCAACCAAATGAATAACTTATATAAAGACAAATGATTAAGTGACTAAAACATGTTCAAATGATTTCATGATCATTACAACATCAAGAGTGCACATGATAATAAACAATTCATGTGATTTTATAGTCATATAAAGGATGTGTAATCCTAATAAATTTACAATTGAATTATTATTGTAGATCATGAAAATAGAGTTATAATATTTAATCAAATGACACTGGTTACATGAAGGGATAACATTAATAAAGTGTTCCTATCATAAGTATGAATAGATATGAATGTTGAGTTGTATGTATAATGGTGTCACCCCCATCAACCTATTTATAAGGGTGAAATCATGGAATACCAAATGAAACCAAGAATACCAATGTTTTCATGAAATTTCAATGGAATGAGACTGAGACAAGCATTAACTTCATCATAATTGAGTCCTCCCTCCATCTTCTGGGCTTTTATTCGGAGTGGGATAATCTGTTGATGCGCACCAGGTGAACATCCAATATAAAAGTACCAATTTTGTACAATGGTACATAGAAGCAAAAAAATGTCATGAATCGATTTTATGAAAACTTATTTGACATGTGATCATGTTTTGGGATCACAAAATGGTGCTTGCATCATAATAAAATACTAGTTCATTTGATCTTCTAACCCCAATATCATTTTACGATGTCTATTGGAAGAAGTTATTGATGGAGGAACATACTACACTCACTCTTGATCCTGAAATTCTCCTGAGATATGTGATTTACACACCCAACATAATTTATTAGAACCATTTGGAAGAGGCTACTAATAATGGAACCACTTATTCTTTCACTTGATCACACGACACACAACATACATGATCGATGTCATGTGAACTAAGTCACATGAATCGCATGAAATCATACTGACTTATATGGGAATCCTCCACTATCTCAAACCCATGTACATGGATTTTATAACATATCATTCAATAAAAATATCATAGGATGATTTCTATAAAAATCATACTTTTATTTAGAAAAAGGTAACTAGATAAAAAGATGGAATGGGGAAGAAGAAAGACACAAAAAAGAGTTTAAGTGGCTTCACTATCCCTCAGTTCAGAATCTTGTGAGTAATTTTGCAGAATAAAACTCTTAAAAAAAATAAGAAAGGATAAATAACATAAATACATGAACAATTATTAACTACATAAACAACTTCACAAGTGTTGATTTTGTGACTCCATATCAAGTATGTGATCATGTGATGACATTTCAATCATGTGAACACATCGCATGATCATGTAACCTAGTAATGATTATGTTAACAGATGACTCATTTAACTTTATTTGATTACAAGAGACCTTTCTCTATATGATATTGTATAACTATCACCTAAATAAGATGGTTCATCCTTCTAAAAGAGTGTTACTTAGACTTATTTCATCATTTATTGTCTCTCATATAAAGGCAATCCTAGATTCAACAATATTTTTTGAAGATGGACATCACTTAAACTTGAGAGGGGTTAAACTGAGTTCTTGAAACATTATTCACTAATAAAACCAACATCTTGGAAGATATTATTAGCTTATGATCTTTCCTTAACACAATAAAACAATTTAAATAAAATAAAAGTGGAAAACATTACATAAAAAGATATTTATAGTTGTTCAGGGAACATAAATCCCTTAGTCCATTTCATTTACACTCTTCTCCATGTCATTTATAATTTTTATTAGACCAATACATTTTATGGTAACATCGACACATTTTTTCAGGTACTAAAAAACTGAGTAAAAGAATGTGAAACATGTTATAACTTTAATAGCTTTCAACCAAGATCTAACAAGGATTTACAAACACCAGCCTTCCAGATTCTTTTTCCAGGAACCTTTACAATGAAATAGAGGATAAATAGAGAGTTTAAAGATGAATTTCAAAGCTATAAAATACAACTTACATGAGAGAATAAATCTCCCTGAGAGATTATAAAAATGAAAATAATCTCAATGAGATTTTTCAAAACACAAAATGGATGATCTTTATAACATAGTTGTAGAGTCGAGTCTTCATCTTCCTTTTTGTGTAAAAATAGAGCAGCTCACAAGTAAATTTTAGAGATATATCTTCAGTAGAGAAGGAAATTATTTATTTTTTATTCCCCACACTCTATGAGAATATAAAATTTATGAAAAACATCTCACTTAAATTCACAACACCCAATCCATAAAATATAGGCTTAGTAATTTAAATTTAGCATATCCTTTTCATGGTAATATTATATCAATAGTACTAACCATTAAATTTTAATTTTAATTGTTCTATTTCTCATTATGTTCCACTTATTATTATAATTTTTTGCCATAAATAGGTAATAAACCATTTAATTAATACACATCAACATTAAATCTATCTAAAAGGGCACTAATTGTAATAAATACAAAGTCATAAAAATATTTATCCAATTTCAGATCACCACACAGAAAACATATATAGATTTTAATTCACATAGCTAAATTAATCCATGTATAAATATTTCATGTGGATGATTTATTCAAACAACCAAATTAATTCACATAGGCTTCTTACTCACATATCCAATTTCAATGTTTTAGAAATAATCACCTAGCCATTTGGATACTTGTAGATGATTTCATCATATATTTGAATTACATAGTTTATTAATCAATGTAACTGATTCATGTACACATATTATATTCATAGATGAATTCTCATGTAGGTGATTCATTGATATATAAAATATAAATGTAACTAATTTCATGATGTATTCATTTCACTTAAGAAATCCTTCACATAAGCAATTAACATAGTCAATTTCTTAACATATCCATTTCACCATGTATCAAAATTTTAATACATAATTTTTTTTAGAATATTTATATAAATTGTAGATTTAATAGCCAAATGTATTAGACAATGTTAAAATATAATGAACACACTTAAAAGAAGAAACATCAGTAAAATATTAAGGGTATTTGTGATAATCAAAACCTAAAGTAAATAGGATATGTTGAAACAACATAAGTAGTCCAACAATCTCCCTCCCTTTTATGATCACAAAACCAATATAATATTAAACACAAATTTTTAAAAAATATTTTATAGGATTCTGTTGAACAGTAAGTAATATATATATTTTAAAATGTTATGTTTTTCTTTTACTTCTCTCAATTAATTTTACACTTCTACCACATTATATAAAACGTATCCCCATTTTTATTGAAGTTAACTTGAAAAAAAAATCTCTCCCTTTTGTGTTATTAAAAATAGAGGGAATGGAGAGGATAAATATATTTAATTTAACACATATAGTGATAAACTTCTTAATCATAGTGGTAAAACTGAATTTGAAATTATGTTTATAATGGAACTCATTAAAAAAATTAAATAAATACATCAAATAAAAAAAATCACTAAAAAACACATGAGAATTTATTAATTATGTATTTAATTGAATATAAATATGGGTGAAAAAATCAATCTACTCAGCATCCATACAAAAAATAAATATAAAAAACTAATCCAAAGATATAGGCTTATGGATAGGGTAAAATTGTGAAGGTGGTTTATGTTGGGTTAGCTTGAAAGTAGGAGTAGTTCCATAGCTGGTTGGAGGTTCCATCATAAGAGGTGACGTTGAAATTCCTATTTCATTAGTTTCATGGGTTTTTGAACTAAAAGTTGATTTATATTTGGGATCTTGAGAAGGAATACATATAATTTTCTCAAGATATCCTTTAGATTCATTGAAATCATATGAACCACCACATGAAAAGGAAAACTTCCATGGAGGGTTAGAAGATATACCACCTTGACTGGACATTTCAGTAGCTAGAGTGGTATCAACTTTTGATTTCTCTATATGATAGATCTCAAATGCATCAAAGGCAGTATCTTCTCATTAACCTATACCTATAAAGGTATTTGGATGATAAGGGCATATTTTTCTTCTTCCTCTTATATAGAATAGGTCTTATTCACATATATATGTTCTTCTGATGATATTTGACTTAAAAATGTCCAGAAGAGAAACAGATGCATTTCTATGCATCTTGATGACTATTAATAATCCATTATTCAAAATCCATTTAAAGTATTAAAATTGTCTCTCTACTAATAAGTTAGGAGTGGAAACTATCAGAATAAGGTGAAGAGTATATAAATTAGCTGGAAGATCTAAAATATCATCTTTAGAACTTGGTCAACACAACCTTGCACCATGATCAATCATTCATTTATAGGTTTGAAATTCCTATCTAAACTGGCTATTTGATCCACTATAGATTAAACTTCATATTGAACACCACATACAGAATGTTGAGACACATAAACACTATTAGAAAAAATAGGCTTATGTCCATCTAAAATATGTATATTATGGATAGAATCCATATATTTCACTAAGGAAAAAACATATAGGTTTGTAGACTACATGCTCATTCACTATAACAACAATAAAAGATGTTAAGGAATACAAATAATTTGAGGAACTAGAATATTCATCATCATATAACCCGTAAAATTCTTTATAAACCTTTACAAGTAAGTATATTATCCTCTACTGATTTCAAGACACAGGTAAAACTTACAGAGAAACCATGCCTTGTACCTCTTGAGAAACCTTCAGGATTTCCATAAATTTTCTATTATCATCTTCATAACATACCACCATTTCATTTAAGGTCATATTTCTTCAAAAACCAATATTCCTAATAGAATCTATAATATCTTGTAACTCTGTAAAAATATTTCTCTTCAACACCTACAAAGGAAATTGTGTGATAAAATCACACAAAACACATTGAATCTAATAAGATATAGAATTAAACTCTGAAAATATCTGATCAAAATCACTCATATAAATATAAACCACTGAGGGTACTTAGGTACAAAATATGGTAGTTAGTTAAAACCACTTAATTAATACAAAAATAATTAACACTACACTTCATAAAGTGTGCAATATTTCCTTCCTTTATGTTCTAAAGAACATAATATCATCAAAAATATTTTCATACATATTAGATTGCAGCATTGGTAGATTTTGGATCAGGTCTCTTTGAGATTCAACTATTAGTCCAATCCCATTGAAATGTAACTTGGTTGGATAGAAATATTTTAAATTTCTTACTATATCTTTCTACTCGTCATGTTATTTTTCACTTATATTATAAAAACATTCGGAACAGGGGGAACTCTATAAGGATTCTTGAGATAATCAGTATGGATTTATACCATCACAAAAGGTTTTTCAAAATCATTATTGGAAATAGAACACTCCACATGTTTTCTGATATCATCCTTAGAGGATGTCAGATCCTTCTATAACTCATCGAAATTCCCTCTAATATTTTAAAACTCATAAAAGATAACTGAATAAAAATATTTCATTTCAAAACTATAAGATATATTATTGATTAAGGGTGAATATTCACACACACAAGGAGTAAGTCATTTCATTGGTGGTGTATAGAATGATTATTAGTCTCTATAACCACATCACTAGATATATCTCTAACATCAGGTGATCCAAGAAGAATCAAATTAACTATAGGGTGGTCCTATTCATCATTGTTCCTTACCTTATCATAAAAAACTATAGACACAGTTCTAAATGGGCTCACTTCATGAACTATAAAAGTTTCCTAACAAATATCTCAACATTCTAAATTTGTTTAGCGACTTAAAAAACATCAGCACATTGAAATTGAATATTCTCTTCCACTATAGGACAAGCCTCTAGAAATTGTGGCTCATCATTGGAAGTAATAGTCTCTTGTACCTCCCTAGTAGGAACCATATCAGTAGGTTCAACATCCCTAGGTGGTGAGGTTTGGGAAGGCTCCCCCATATCCACACCATCCTAAACTATATATCTTAAAGAGTTTGAATTGGTGTTCAGTTAATATCCAATAGTTTTTAAAAGAAATATTGAAATATTATTACTCTATGGAATTTTATGGTATCTCCCTCATTTAAATCAACCCCCTTCTTCTTTGGAACCACAAAAATTACCCTACCATAAGGATAATAATTTAACTTACATTTCCATTAATATAAGTGATTCATAAACAACATCTTGTGCCTAGTAATATTGAGCTTAAATTTTTTACTAGGATATATAAAAAATTAAATATCCCAAAAAAAAATTCTCTTCATCTTGAACTCTCTCTAGACTGACAAGAAATTATATTTATATTGAATCGAAAGAATAATGCACAAAAATCATGGGGGGAAGTAGTGGTGAAGACCAAGGTAGACTCTCCTAACAATGATCATACAATCATTCAGGATGGATCCCATAAAAAAATATAAAATGATAGTCTCACTAGGTTCCTCTTTATTAGCCAAAGAATTAACAGTGAAGTTGACTTCCCTCCATGTGTGGAAAACAACATTACCCTGATCAATGATCATCATGTACTTACTAATTGAGTAAACCAATTCCCATTACAGTCTAGCCATTCAAAAAAGGTTCCCAATATACACTTTAGAATCTGTATCATCTTCTATAATTTTAATGTTATAAAGTTTACATATCATGAGGCCACTAACCATTTACCTCTCTTATTCTCCAATAGAGTTTAATGTACTATAAAATTTAATGAATCCAAAAATGATTGAGCCTCTTCTATCACATACCAAATTGACTCATCTCATTTCCCCAACCAAACATGATCCCTCAATAATAGGTTTCAGCTCGGTCATGGGTGGTTTCCAGCTAATCAACATCCCCTTATTGTTCCTTTTTATTCTTTCTACATTAAGAACCACCCTTGGAATAAATCCATAAATTGAAACTAATGATCCCCCACTAGAAAAAATATCTCTAATATCCAACCACAAATATTTAACTTAGACATGAATTAACATGTGTGAGTAGTGTCTACCTTCCCTATCCTTGTTTCTTTCCACCCATATGACCCATTACACTATAGAAAAGGTCATGATGTGTGTATTCACCTCAAAAATATTCTTCATAACTACCTTGAACCAAAACTCACATAACTCAAATATGTAATCCATGTTCCCTACCATTTCCATGGAAAAACAAAGAAGACTCCAAATAAAACATTCCCAATCCCCTCTAAAAAATAGGTGCCACGCTGATTCTTGACTTGGAGAAACACGACACATACAATGGGATTCCATAAGGATTCCCTTATTCTACACATTATCATCCGTATAAAATGATTGATTCCTCAAATTCCATATAAAAAAGTTCATCATTAAAGGGATATTTTTACACCAAATATTTAGTGACCACTCATCATTTCCACTAAATACATGAACAATATCTCAAAATTCTCGACCATTAAAATAATTAGATGTTTATTCAGAAAAAAAACACGGTTGGCTCATAGATCATACTGATATTTTCCAATTTAATCCCTTATTGTTGGTATAAAGTTGTTTTAAAAAATCTAGAAACTTAGTTGCTTCCAAGAAAAAAAAATCATCAGAATTGGACAACCCATAAAGAACAGAGGTTCATATACCCAATTATCTTTCCATTGGTTGTTCTCTCCATTGACCACAACACACTAAACATTTCTTTCTAATGTATATAAATGGTCAATTAAAATCATTACAAAGACTTACGATCTACAAATGAAATCTATACATTCATTACATGTCTACACCATACATGTTTCTCATAAACCATTCACATAGAATTTTCCATTTGATAATCTTTCATGCCATTATATACTTCATGGATTTCATTCCTTTTGAAATGTCATAGCTTAATTCCTCCTTCCAAAATCATCCTTTACACTCTCTTCTAGGATTCCTAGTGGAATGTTCCATTTTGGTTCACGTCCCAAAATAATATTTTCCTTGTTTTTTTCAAGTCTTTCCTTTTGGTCACTTAATGATCGAAAAACAAGAAAAGGGGTATAGGTGATAACACTAATAAACAACATGTTACACCCTCTAAAATATAGAAACTGGTTTTTCTATTAAAAATACAACTCATGATTCCATTCAGGATACTATAAAAAATGACCTTATTGATTCTTCCATTTGAAATGGGTACAAAAAATACTCCAATGGGATAGGGTTCCTTTTCATTCCCTTATTATTTCGATTAATTTATTGTGTCAGTCCAAGAATTTTCTAGAAATTTAATCATTACTCTTCACTTGATTTACCTTTTGGTCTTTTATTTTCATAATCCACCATGATTTAATGCATCCCGATAATGGAACTTTCCCTACCATTTATGAAGGAAATAATATAATCTATATAAAGAATATGAGAGATCATACTATCCCCAGACCTTTTCCTTTATGTCATAAAATTCCCCTCCTCTAGGAATCAATTTATATTTCTTGTGATTTCCTCCTGTTATAAAATAAAAATGTTTGGAGAAACTATTTATCCTTTCCTTGGCCAATATACACTCTAGAAAACACTAAAACCCTTCCCCATGATAGAAATTGGGAGCCAAGGGGTTGAGTATCATCTAAATAATAGGTCACAAAGTAATATTTTGAACCAATGTTTACTTATTACTCTAAAAATGTAACTCCACTAAATCCTATCACACGCCTTATCCAAATCAAATTTAATTATAATATTGAAACACGAGGAATTATTATTAATACCCTCCACCATATCCTATGAAATACCCACTTATCGTTGATAGATCCTTCCTTGGATTAATCAACGATGCTCCTCTAAAAAAATCTCATAATGACAAGACTTGGTTTTCTCTTTATAATACTAGACAATATCTTATCAATATAGTTATAGTGAAAAATCAGGTGGTACGATTAATAGAAGTAGGTTGTTGAACCTCTGGAATAAGAACCACTATGGAATCACAAACTACTCTCACACGAACCCCTCCTTTAAAGAAATCACTCACTTATTCTCTAACCTACTCCTTAATAATATACAATGTATCCATAAAGAAAGAACCTGAAAACCCATTTGGGCCAATCATGATGTCCTGCTTCATGATAGACGTTTCATCTTAAATTTCCTCCTATTCAAATATGGATTCAAACTCTTCATTATCCTCATACTCCACCAACATGGGAATGAATATCATAAATATAACTCACTTGTTTCTTCCTCAATTCACTTACCATCAAATTTCCATGGTCCTATAAGTATGCCCTCAAAGTGGTCCAAATACAAATTCCATTCCACCTCAATATCAACCACATATTACCCATCTTGAAGATTCAAGTTGATCCTTATTGAAAAATATATTTCCTTAAAAATTTCCTAAAAGTATTCTATGTGTTGATCTCCCTCCCTAATCTGAAGTACCAATGATATCCCCCTAAAAACCCTCTAAATCCCCAACATTCTTTCCACCGACTCACTTTGTTTCTCATTCAAGGTGATGAAAGTGTCATATTTCCTAGTATGTAAGTGACTCTAGTCAAGTATTTCAATTTAGTTAGTAATACCCTCCAAACTGGTGTAATTATTGCTTCTACTTGAAATCCATTCCTATAAGTCTTTCCTCAAATGCTTGAGATGAAGCATCAAGCTAACCCATATGTTTACTATAAAATGTTGGTTATAATAAATCCTAACCATATCAATAAAACCCTCTATCCTTGACTAGTTTATTGTATAAATGAATAGATATGATCTTTAATGATTCTTATTTATATTTACCACTAGAGTAGTGTGTTCTAATAGAGACCATGTGAGGTGGGTAACATAATACTATGGAATGAATCCATACCTTAAAATTTGGATAAAAATGATCCAATATCGTCTATATATGTCTTCTCTATTTCAAATTATTACACCATGTGAATTTACTACCCGATAAACCAAGTTGCATCAGAATATTCGAATCTATGAAGTCTATGGAGTCCTATATTGATTTCCTGGAATAAAACACTTCACATTTTTTTTTCTCAGAGGCATTTGGTATTGTGTTGAAATCACCACCAAAAAACCAAGCGAGACTCCCTGGTTGGAAATGGTAAGGATTCTGCAATAACTCATTTCTATATTAAACACCACACTAAGAATAAATGAATATAAAAATAACATCAATTCCCCAACATTACCTTTGTTGAATTATATTTTGATAATGAGTCCATGAACTCCACAGTAACATTGTGATTCCAGAAAATCATGATATACGGCTTTCAAGCAGTTGCATGCATGAATTCTAAAAACCCCAAATGATTTAAAAATGAGAAAATATAGTCCACACATTGTTTTTGTTCTATAACAACAATAGAAAATACCTATAGAACAATAGATTCTTTAAAAATCAAATAACTTTCAACCCGCACAACCAAACCTATTTTATTATAAATCATTATAGAAATCATTAGAAAAGAGAAACAATGGATTTGGGTCTGACAGAGTGCCTTACCTTGACTTTGAGTTTATGAGGAGTCATTATTTCATTCTAGATTGGATTATATGCCCTCTATTTACTAGGGTCTAAACATTCAAATCTTATTCCTCCATGGAACCACTACATCTGAGATAACTATGTTTTTCTCCAGTCCCTCCAACACCACAAATCAGTTTGGATAGCATGCCAAAAATTAAAAGTAACCCACTAGATCCTATTTATAAGCCTTTATAGGTGGGTGTATCCTCCTAGATGGATCGAAAGACACCCACAAAACCTCCTCACCATCCATATTACACAAGATATCCACCACTATTTATGGTAGTGAGGTTGTCTTACCTTCAACCATAGAGCTGTGCTTATCATTTACACCACAACTAGGGGGTCCAACCTAAAAAGCTGATAACTATTTTTTTCTACTGGAGTAGCTTTCATCATTACCGGACCATTAGAAATCCCCTTCAGAGGTGGAATGTCACTAGAAAATTATTTTATTGGATTCAATGAAATAGGATAAGGATTTGATGATAGGACACAATTAAAGGCTGACACAATTGTTGAAAACTAATGTTCAAAATATGGAATGTGGGGAGCATCCCCGAATTTGAATCGGTCATAGATATGGAAATCATGTGCCTAGAATCTTTATAATAAACTATGGATGATAATAGGTCCACCTCCGATTAACCTACCTCTTGAGCCACCACCATAGAATCACCTACCAATGGATAATCTTGACCATTAATTGGATCTACCACCCTATTGTATAATAAGGAGAATTACCTCCGAAACCAAAAAAATCCGCACACCATGGGCCATAAGGTTTGGAGGGTTGTTGAGCTAGATAACCCAAAATAAGTCCATATTCCCCTACAAGAACCTCTTTGAAGGAATGTGCTCTTGTAACCCTCTCTACATGGGTGCCAGTCATTGGAGGAAGACCTAAAGAAATGTTGGGACCATTAAATGATTGGCCCACCTTAATAGTGATAATAATGAAATAAAATTTATTTAATTTTTTTAAAAACAAATGGACACCAGATGTAATGTGGAGAAACCCCCAAAATAAATGGGTAAAAAACCACATGAAAAATAGAAGGATCAAAATGGGTAAAAGTGCATACACACTCCCTCACTATTAAATGGAGAAAACCCTCCTAAAATATTTATTGAATAGGTGGGAAAACTACCTCACTAAATATAGAAAAAAAGATGAACCAATGGTGAAGAGAAGCTGAAGGTGATGATAAAAAAACTAGTGAATCCACTGCCTTTTATAGGAAAGCCTCCCCTTTGTTTCTTACCTCCACTGATGGGTTTGGTAAGGTTATCCACCCACCACATCAGTCTATCTACTATCTACTACCCCCCTTTGAAAAAATTAGGGGTAGCACCATATTTGGAAAAAATAATTCTTCCGACACATCTCCCACAAGGATATGAGATTGGGAACCAATTTTATCTCCACACATCCCTTCTATTTACTAAACAAGTTGGTCACGTTTCTGTAAGGAAACTCTTCAATTTACACCATCTAAACTTATCAGAGCGAATCGCTTTCATCATGAAATCTACCAGATTTTATTTACTATGAATTTTCTACATATCCACACTTTCTTTTTCCACAACACCTCAAACAATGTGATCTTTTACCCCAATTTTCTTCATCCTAGAATGAAAATATGGATTCTTTTCAATGTGAAAGTCTCTCTAACTATCACAAAACAATAGAATATTATCTTGTATGTGCCTGAGCTCCTCCAAAAACATTATCATCCAAATAACCTATTTTCAAGCATATATAGAATACATATACACTTCCTCCACTTTTTATAACTCCACTACTAACTGTAACATTGAAATCCAGATCACTGTTACTCCTACAAGAGTAAACACATAACCAGTAGTAGATTTCCACCGGTTAGAATATCCTATTAAATCTAAATCAATATAGCCTTTGATAGTGAAATCTGATCCTCCATAACATAGTTCACTATCTGAGGTCTTCTTGTTGTATCTAAGTATTCTCTTCATTGTTCTCCAATACTCTTGTCCTTGATTCTCCATCTACCGTCTAACTTCTCCCACTGCATGTGCAATGTTTGGTCTAGTACAAACCATATAAAAAATCAGAATACTAATAAAGTTAATATTTTCATTATTTTTCATATTTTTTTAAATGATTTAATCCCTCCCAATTTGTTAATTTGAGTATATTTGCATCATTTTATTGTTTTTGGTGAATTTTTGCCTTAATTGTGAAAATTGCTTAATTCTGAAAAATTAATAATTTTCTTGAGCTTCTGTTTTTCAAGAATAACTTTTTAAATTCAAATCAAAATTAAGTGATTCCTTTCTTTTCTTTTTTTCTCTCTTCGGATTAATCTTTGTCTTTTGGACCCATACCCAATTCAAAACACACTGGCCCAGATAAATCAATCAAGGGGAGAAATATTTATAGATGGTAGAATAGACCTTACCATATGAAATCATGCATAAATCATATTACCAACCTTAAAATGATGTGATTCCAATTGGTTTCTACATAGTACTCAAAATTTATTGCTCAAATTAAATTTTATAAATTAAATATCTAATTAAGGAATATTTTTAGTGTTTCCAAGTGGAGTGGGTGAAATAATGTTTCGAGGTTAGTAAAAGTCATGTTCATTGATTCAACCATATCATTATTAAACTTATCAAAAGACTATTAAAATATTAGGATATATAGAAATATTCATTCTAAACATCTTATAATAAGAGAAATATATGATTTTTGGCTGGATGGTCGGCAGAACAAAAGAAAACCTCTGGTGAATGGATTCTAGAGGAGAAACATTTATGTTTTTTTCCTATTTTATTCATTGTAGTTTTGTAATAAATTATTATTCCCACATATTCACAATTACCCTTACCATGGTGGGGTAAACTTTTGTGTGATTGGTAAAGGATAGGTTTTCCATTTTTTAATTCAAGTATTCTTTCACTTTATGTTTTAAGATCCTTTTCTCTCTTCTGTGAAATCAGTTTCAATTTCTTATAATGGTTTGTATTATCATATACGATTGTATTTGATTTTAGATTCTGTTATGTTTATTTCTTTGTACATTGATCAATTTTCCCTCCACTAGGATCTGGTCTATATATTATGGAAGAGATCGGTTCTTAGTGGTGAAGTACTCAGTGATCCCTAGTACGGGTGTGAGGAGTAGTGAACGTTCTTGATTGTTTGGGATAAACAAGACTAGATTTTGAATTGCCTAAGTCAATTAAGGGTATTCTCTACAAATCTATCACACAATTGTAGGATAGTAGACCAATATGATATTTTAGTAAGGTTTATTCTCACAATTATTATTTGACCAAAGGAGTGATAAGAAATGATTGTGTATTCTCACTTTTATCGATATAATAGTAGAGAATTAAATAAGTTAAACTATAATAGAATTATAATTGGAGAACCAAAACTGACCTAATCACAATATCATATAATAGTTTTAAATCACTTGTTTTATCAATTTGTCCTTGATATTTTTCGTTTATTAGTTTATTTATTATATTTTCAAAATCAATCAATGTCAAAAGAAAACAACCTAACTTATTTATCTACTTTTAAAGTGACGGTTTGATTGTTGTATGCTACTCTCTGGAGACAACCTATAGTAATCACTATACTACATTTTAACTTAGTAAATAATTGTATTTTCAACACCACATGACATTAATGTGTCAACTACCCACTGTTTATTTATACAGTATTTGATACATCTCTTACCTCTATGCTTCACTGATAGGACTCAACGTTGAGGATAACGTGAGATTAACGGGAAGAGGGGTAGAGGTTGGATTATAGTCTTTAACATTTAAGCATTTCAAGACACATAGTAAGTAATTTCTAGGTGATATCCAAATCTTCCTAGTATATTTGTCTTGATAAATTTTCATCCCAAGAATCTTGTTTTTTGGTCCCAAGTCCTACATATCAAACTCCCTAGAAAAATTGTGCATTTTTTTCCTAGATTTGATCATTGTTGGGGTCTATTACCAACATGTCATCCATATACAAAAAAATAATTGTGAAATAATTCACATATTAACCCCTGAATTATGCACACAGATCTAAATGAATTCTTCCATATCCAAGGATCATGATACATGACTCAAATATCTTGTACCAACACCTCGGTGCATGCTTGAGACCAAACAGAGATTTCTTCAACTTCAAAACCATGCTCTCTTTTCCTTCTTCTGAAAAACCTTACAGTTTCATCATATATATCTCTTCATCAACATCACCATGGAGAAAATAAGTCTTCATGTCTAGCTGCTCTAGATATAAATCGTATGTTTCACACATCACCATCACTATCTGAAAAATTGTCAGTCTAACAACATGAGAAAATATTTCATTGAAATCAATACCTTTCTTTTGAGCATATCATTTGATCTCCAGTCTTGTAATATATCTTTCCACCTGGTCATTTCCATTCATCTTGATCTTAAAGAATTATTTTTTTCTGATAGTCTTCTTTCTATGAAGTAATGAAAGAAGATCCATAAGTCCTATTCTTATGTAGGGATTGAATATCCACCTCTATCACCACCATCGATGAGGATACATATGTAATTTGGGTTGAATCCATAAAATAAGATGTATCTCCATAATTTATCAATATGTAGTACCCAATATTTCCCACAGTGACATAATTTGAGTGTCATACTGGTGCTCTTGACCCCTATGTTGATCATCACAGTCCAAACTCAACCAATACTTGATCATCATACTCTGGTAATGCCTTAGTGGAAACTGGTTCTTCCACATATTTTTCCTCTATTTAGACTATTTTAGTTTATATATTCTCCATCTCTATGTCTCAATTAGTTGTCATTTTCACCTTGTCTTCTATAAAAAATGACATCTCTACTGATGATAAGTTTGCAGTTAGTGGGTTCCCACAAACGATACCCATTTACACCATCAGTGTACCCAAAGAAGATACATTTCTTGGATCTCAAATCCAACTTTGATCTTTCTTATTCATTAAACATTGCTTATATAGGACTTCTAAAAGTATGTATCTGGGAATAGTCAGTGGGTTTACTGGTCCACATATCCATCAGTGTCTTCTGATAAATCGCTAATGAATGAGATCTTTTGATCACATAAGAGGCAGTATTCAATGCTTCTGCCCAACATTTTTGGTAAATTAGTACAATATTAAATATTTCCCTTGTTCTATCCAACATGGTTCTGTTCATCCACTCTTTCACTCCATTCTACTGAGAAGTGTACACCCCCATGATCTGTCTCTTGATTCCTTCTTGTTGAAAAAATCTATTAAGCTCCTCACTTGTATATTCTCCACCATTATCAATCTGAAAACCCATGATCTTCTTTCCAGATTCAAATTTCTTACGTGATTTGAATTTTTTGAAGACATAAAAAACATCAAACTTCCTCTTAGTTGGGTACACACAACATCTCCTGGAATAACCATTAATGAATGATACAATGTGCCTTACTCATCCTAGGGATATAACCCGTGCTTTCCAAATGATGGAATAGATCAACTCTAAGATCTATTTTCTTCTTTTTGTTGACATTCTACACATTAACCTGTGTTGCTTTCTCAAAACACAATTCTCACCAAATGATAAGGTTTCCTTTGTTATCCCATATAGTGACTTATGATATGAAAGAATATTCAGGCCTCATTCTAACATACGGCCATCCTTCATAATGTATTAACATCGTCAATTCTTCCATCGAGGTTGTAAATAAAACAATTATCTTCGTCTCCTTTTATGTTTCACCTATAAGTGAATATAGTTTCTTAAATATATTTTCTGCCTTCATTACCATAATCACTCCCTTCACAATTATCATTACTACATTCTCAGTGCAAGTCTTGTATATAATATAATCAAATTATCCAAAAGAAAATATGTTCTTCTCCAGGCCTGTCACATGGAGTAATCCTTGGATGGTTTGAACAATACCATCATGAATCATATATTTTATGGTACCAACTCTAACGATCATCATCATATAGTTGTTCCCCATGTACAAAAGTCATTTTGGGGTATTTTCATACTGTTCAAACAATTCCCATTAAAAAGTCATGTTCCATGTTGCTTCTAAGTCAATTATCTATGTGTCATTGAGATGGTTCATGTTTCCAGTAGTCATCGCTGCTTCATTAACAAGAATGTCTCCCTTTCCAAAAGTACATGATACATTCCCTTGGGATCTCTTTTCACTTCTCTTCTTATTTCAACAATCCTTATTAACACGACCCTTCTTTCCATAATTGAAACATGGTAAATTATTCTTCTTACTCTTTGATTTGGACCAACTATGATTTTGGCTCCCAATGGAACCATGATCCATCATCCTTCTTATCTCCATTGAGAGAGCCTCTAACTGGTGCGAAGTTGTATTTTTCCCTCCTTTTTCTTGCCCTAGCATTCTTCTTCAAGAACTGAATCTACAACATCATTGAAGGGAAACATATTCTACAGTATATTGTTGGTGATGTTGATGAAAATTTGTTCATACGAATCTAGAAAACTCTAGAGAAAAATCTTTGTACGTTTAGTATCCAAAATTTTATAGCCCAATGTTGTGAACTAAGAAAATAGGGTATTGAGGTTGTTGATGTGGTTGGTCACTGATGATGACTCTGCCATACAAAGAGTGTGCAATTTTTTCTTTAGTAAAATTTTGTTGAGTAGTGACTTGGCCTCATATAGCTTCGTCAGAGTATACCATATTTCATTTCTATATTTTTCTATTCATTTCATCATAAGACCCCATCTTCCAAATCCAAATGGTTGTTGGGAATATAATTCATATCCATTTCATTCCATTTCTCCTATGTCACCCTATCTGTCTTTTCACCAATTTCAAATAGACAATTATCCTTCTACATCACTTCCTTCATCTTTATATTCCATAATGAACAATTATTCCCTTTGGATTTTAGGCTATAAAATTTCACTTCCATCTAGACACGCCATCAATCTAGAACCTCCTTCATTCCACAATGGTGTATTTAATAGTCTAAAAAAATTCTGATTTGAAAGATCAACAAGAGTTTCAATCTGATAGCATACTCAAATTTAGGAGAATTATTAATACCAGAAAATGTGAATGGCTTCAGACCGGAACCTTCCACTGATTCCACATGTTGGGACCATGAAATGATTGGCCCACTGGTGCAGCAATAATCATGAGATAAAATGAAGTGAAAAATCAATAAATAAATGGACACCATATGTAACATGGAAAACCCCCCAATTAAAGGTGCAAAAAACCACAGAAAAAAATAGAAGGATCGCTATGGGTAAAATTAGGTACACACTCACTCATTATTACAAGGAGAAAACAATCATTAAATATATCTTGAATAGGTAAGGAATTGGCCTCACTAAATACCAAAAAAATGATGATCCGGTGGTGAAGAGAAGATGAAGCTAATGATGAAAACCCAGATAATCTACTACCTTTTATAGGAAAGCCTCCCCATCGCTTCCTCTACCCATGGGATGGGTTTGGTGGGGTTTTCCACACACCACATATACCCAGCCACCAGCCCCCTTTGAAAAAATTAGGTGTGGAACCATATTTGGAAAAATAAATTATTCCGACAAGAAATGATTTTTTATCGGCAAAAGGATATGGAGAAGAACATTCCACTGAGGGATCCTTTAAAGAAGCAAGCTGGAGGAGATGTGAAGCAATAGGTTCATGAAGATCATTCTCTTTACCTAAATCCATACAAAACCTACACTTTGTATGAAAATAGAATTTTCATGATCTCTAGGAAATCCTAGTCTAAAAAATTACATGGGTCCCTATTTAACTTATAAATCCTTTACTAGATTCTACTCAATGAAAGAGGCTCTAAATAGAAACATAATGATATCATTTAGACCTACTGAACTCATAATATCCAGAGTCTAATTAAATCTAAACTCATCCTCATGGGAACAATGAAGGATACCATCCAACTCTAATAATGAAACCAACAATGATTGTCCATTTACACACAAAAAATAGAACATCCATTATTTCATGAAACTGGAACATGGTGTTCCTTATAATATCATTCACTTATTATTTAAATAGGAAATCATATTTTATTTCATCAAAAACAAGTACTCAACCTTGAAACTAATGTTCCTTCTTTAGGAGAATCTCGATAGTCCTCATCCAATCTATATCGATAGTCTTTCCACTAATAACCATGTATGGTTCACCACTTAATTTTTCATTCTTGGATGAACCAGATATTCCATCATTTCCATGCTTAGATATTCCCATGGAAGACTAGTCATTTGGAATTCAAGCATCAATTGAGATGTAAGGGGTGATAGTTAGACTTCTTGTGGAAGAAAAAAAGTTTAAGGAAGAAAGAGTTTAGGACCACATATAAATTAGGGCACAAGCCCTATTCTTAAAATGACTACATACTTGATTGGAAAATTGGGTTAATTCTGACTAAAACTAAAAAAAATAACATAGAAACAAAAAGACATATTTTTTTATAAAATGAAATTATTTTAATAATGAAATAAAACTGATTAAATTAATTTCTATGATGAATTAAAATACAATAGTAATAAAATAATAAATAAATTAAAATTTAATGAAAAAAAATCTTTGTCTTACTTAAGTTAAGATAACTGAAATTCTATTTTAATAAAATCAAAATGATAAAAAAAGGGGATTAGTAAAAATATCTACTAACTAATTCTTAGGAGTGATAGACTCAAGAGTTATATCTCCTTTCTGATCATAATATCTCAAGAAAGTACCCATTAAATGTTTATGACTTTTTTATTAATTATTTATCAATTTTTATGAAATTTTAATATCACTAGTGTTATTACATTTAATTGATACATTGTAATAATTGAATCCAAAATCCCTTAAGGTATGTTTCATCCACAATACTCGTATGAAAAAACTAACAGAAACTATAAATTATGTTTTTATATTAGATAATTAAATGTAGTTTTATGCTTTACTAGACCTTGATACCACAGATTTACCTAGAAAATGGAAGGTTCTTGATGTACTCTTTATATTTATTCAATAATCACCAAATTTAGTATCATAATATGATGTTAGATTAAAATCATATGTTTTTGTAAAAACAAATGAAACATAAATTATTCCTTTTAAATACCTTAAAATTCATTTGAAAAGGTTTAAATGAGATTCCATAATATTTTCTTTCAATATAGAACATAAACATTCCACAATAATAATTTCTAGTATACTATCTTTCAAATACAAAAAATACCAATTATTCCTCTATATATCTTATTTTAAACTAGTTTTCTAAATTTATCCAAGTAAAAAAATTATTATAACTCATTGGATTAGTATGTACTTTAACATTTTCAAGTAAAAACCTTTTATATAAGTCAAGTATTTATTTTCTTTAATTTATAAGATTCTTAAATTATATTTGATAAACCTTATAACATAGAAAATAATTTAACTCACCCATCATGATCATTTCAAAATATTTTTTCATCACTTTTGAAAATTTATGACTCAATTTTTTATTTATATATTCAAAAATTATATCATCAACATGTATCTGAACTAATAAAATATCTTAAGATAATATTTTATTGAAATGGGTAGGATCTGACCCTCCGACTGAAAATTCATTTTATATAATAAAAAAATAACATAAAATTTCATACCGATCTCTATGTGCTTGATTAAGGCCATAACTATCATTGGTATTCCTGTAAATTGAATTGGTAAAGTAGGGATTTTCAAAACCATAGGTTGTTCCGCATAAACGTTTTCCATAAGAAGACCATTTAAAATTTTATTTTACAACCATTTGATATATATAAATTAAAATCCATATGTGATGCATAAGCTAATAGAATTATAATATCTTTTAATCCAACTATATGATCTAAAATATCTTCATAATGTATACCTTCTTCATGATTATGGCCTTTAGAAACTAATTTAGACTTAATCCCAATTATCACACCAGATCATCCTGTTTATTTCTAAAAATCCATTTTTTTCTATAAAATGATAATTACATGGTAGGTAAAAAAATATCATACCTTATTCCTATTGAATTGGTTTAATTATTCTTACATAGCTAAAACCAAAGTCTCATCAACTGAGGACTCTTCTATACATTTTGTTCTAGTTTAGAAAAATAGTTAGAAAACTATACATGGTTTCCTACAATCCTTATAGACCTAATCTATTAATCTAAACTTCCTATAATATTTTCTAAGGAATGATTCTTAATTGTTCTAGGCTGTCTATACAACATAGTATTTGGTTCACCAGTATCCATCCATTTAGGATTTGATTTAGGAAAAATTAACATATAAATCATCATTATTTTGGTTTTTAAATTAAATTTTAGGTCTCATGTTTTCAAAAGATTCACATAGATCATCTACTTGAGTCATTTTTGTGATCGAAACAATCACTTTGATAAAATTTCACATGATTTGATTCTTCAACAAAATTTGAACTTTTATTTAAAACTCTATATGAATTTGTAATAGTTATTATCCAAGAAATATTCCTTCATCATCTTTTGGATCAAATTTACTTAGATTATCCTTGGTTTTTATATTATAAACTTATTATTAAAAAATATAAAATTTCTATATTTTGGAATTATATTACTTTCTTTCTCAAATGGTGTTTTCATTGAAGTAATCCTAATAAAAAAATTTCTATACCTTAACATTTTGTACTCACAAATTAAGACAAAAACTGAGTATGCGGGTTATATTCACATAACATAATTCTATAAATTTCTTACAAGGTCTTCTTCCTCCCTTCAATAACACAATTCTATTGAGGTTCCATGGGAAATAAAAAGTATTCTCGATACTATGTTTAGAATAATATGAATTGAACTCATGGTTTTCCAATACTCCCCCATGGTCGCATCTCAAAGAAATAATTTTTCTCTCTATATCTTTTTGAACCAATTTATAAAAACATATAAAAACATAATAGGATTCACTCTTAACACTAAAAAAACCTATGTAAATTTATATAAATCATCAACTAACACATAGATATGATATTTTACTATTATACTTGTAGTTATAGAAAGCCCAAAAAATCCCTATGAATAAGTTCTATGTGTATAAAAGTAGAAACCTATTTAATTGGTTTAAAATATGACTTTAGTTGGTTTCCCATTTGGAATGCATCACAATTTTTATTTTTTGATCAATTTATGTTTTGGTAAACCTGAGACTTAATTTCATTCAGATAATTTTCATAATGAATATTCATTACAATGTCCCAGTGTTTTATAACAAATAAAATATTAATTTGTTTCATCATTTAAATAGTTCCATTTTTGTATACTCAAAGCATTAAGATCTAGAGTATAGAAATTATACATTATAAGAGGATTAAATTTAAAGATTTTATATTTGAAAAAAAATCCTAAATTATTAAAAATGTCAATAAAATACCCTTCATTGCATAGTTGTGAAATTATTATCACATTTATATTCAATCCTTTTGCATAAAGAACTTTATTAATGAGGAATGAGATGGGATTGAAAACAGATACAACTCCTATAGTTTTTTTCTTTAGCATTTTCACCACATGTGTTGTGGAATCCATCTATTTTTTGACAAGGAGTGGAAATTATATAAATCTCTACTCATATTTTTGAGCATCCTCTCTCCATATAAATTTTTTCATTAATTATCTTGGACATTTTTTCCAATGACGACAAATCAAACACTAAATTGTTTGGAAAATAAATTATATTGGGTCTTGAAATGTTAGAATCTAATGATTTGGGAACAAAAATCTATTGGTGCTGTCCAGATATTCTAACACTAAATTTTTTAAAAAAATGGAAAGAAAAAAATTTTAAATCTATATAATTATCATTTTCTCAAAATAAATTCATTTCCATAATTCCCTAATTCTTCAAAATGATCAATGTAATTTTTGGAAAGATTTTGTTTCGTAAAACTAGGAAAAATGGTTTCTTTAAAAATTTAGTTTCTCAAATTTTCATTCTATGCCAAATTCATTTTTCTAAATATTATTATTTCTAGGGATTTGATTCATGTAATTTTCAGATTTTTTTAAAACACTTTTAGTATCATTGAAGTATTGGAATTCATTTTTCATGATTTTATTCTTATTATCATGTTTAACACATGACATAGCATAATTTTCCTTATTTATTTTCAAATTAGAACTTTCATTATTTAAGTCCTCTTTTTTAATTTCAATAACATCATATGAAATTTTATGATTTTTGTTTTACTATTTCCTATTTTTATATTTGGTTTCAAGAATTGTGGAGTATTATTTTAATTCCTCATAAGATAAATTTTTATTTAGATAATCAAATTATTTCTTAGAGTAATAAAAACGATATACCTAATTTTTGTATTCAATAAAGAACATGTTAGACTTCTAATTAGAAATTTCATATTCTGAATTTGAATATGTATCATCACTTGAATACTAAGACTCACTCTATATCAATTTCTCCTCTTTCTTACATTTATTTTTCTTTCTAGATTTATTCAAATTATTTTACAATGATTTTTTTCTGTACTTTATTTATGGATAATCTGGTTTGATATGTCCATGATTTTTGTATTCATAGCACCTTACTTTATTTGAATTTTCCTCTTTCTACTTGATCTTATTTAAGGTTTTCATAAACCTCTTATCTTGTTATATATTTTTTAAAATTTTTACATAAAATTGTAGGATCACTATCAGAAGAAAAAAATATTTTAATTATCTTCATAAAATGACTTATTAATTTTAGTTTCATTGCATTTAATTTCATCTTATGATGTTTAGACTTTCATAGTAGCATTCAAATTTTTGGAAAATCTATTCTCTATAACTTCCTCTTCCATCTTAGTCTCACACATCATTAGAGTTCTCATAGGATATTTTATTTTTACATTTTCAACCTCTACAGAATTCCTAATGAAATTTGAGATTCCACTCTCTATAGGTGGTAGAATTATGAGAATTTTCAAAGCTTGGTCTAGTTGAGTAATTGGTGCTCCTAATCCAATAACATTGTTTACAATGTAAGAAAATCTTCCATTCAATTGGGTGATGTCATCTCCTTTAAACTTTCTAGCATCATTGAAGTTTAGCGTTTCAGTATTGTATGTAAGATATTTCATGAGTTATGTTCCTTCATAATCTATAGGAATCCACATTTCAAGAGTTGTTCAACACTGTAAAACTCGGTTGAACTCATTTAAACCAAATATATAGATTATGTCCTTAATGGGTTTAAATTTTAGATTGTAGCTAGTTTTAGTATCAATTTACCAAGCTACAAGATCAGTTTTAAGAACTTCATAAGGCTTCATGACTTTAAGATAAACTGTTAGACAAAGGTTATGTTAGGTTCCAAGGCCCGCAGTAGAATCCGGTGGGCCGGGGATTTTTAAATTTTTGTCGGTGGGATGACGGAACTTGTCATCACCGACGATCCGAGCCCCAGAGAGGTCTGAGGATCTCGCATAAATTATAAGGAGCACAAAATTAAAATTAAAACGTACCGGTTACAAATCTGAAGTAGCGGTCGACTACAATTATTTGATGGTGGTCATCGCTTGAAGGATCCAAATCAGGATCCATCTAGATCATCCACACGAGCTCCAAAAATCAGCTTGAACTTTGATCGTCAAACTCTGGATGCTATCGCGGCAATCCGACGATGCTTTTGACATCCTGACGATCACCGCATTGAGAAGCCTTCAATGCATGAGAGAGATCTTGATCCAAGCTTCTTGGATCGAGAGATTATCTCTCTAGGGAGTGGGATGAGAGAGAGGCTCACATCTTTCATTCGATAAAATGAATGAATAGTGATTCTCACACCCAGGAGAGAGGGCCCCATCACTTATTTATAGAGTTGTTGATAAATACCTGGTAGGGTTCCCCGGCCCCCGTTTATTTCAACGTTCACTAAATAAATAATTTTGACGAACTTAACTACACCAATATTATTTATTATTTTTATCACATAATTTTATTATATATAATATATTACGTGGTAAAACCAAGTCATTTAACACGACTCGCTGTCTCTCTTAATATTAAACGAACCTTGAATATTAAAATAATATTCGTTCGATTAATATTTTTCTCATATTTACTAAACTTGTAAATACATTAAATAAATTCAATCCCAAATATTCATAAATTGACTATTAATGAATTTATTTAATTTATCGGTGATCGATAACTTGGACAATGCTCGGACCCCATGGTGGGGCCCACTATGTCCATATACCTATTCAACTGAATAGGGCAGATTCTTGAATACGCTATTGTGTGTGACACTCTAGGCCCTCATCTTGATAGTAGTGAATAAAATCCATAGACCAAGAGTGGATTCTAGCAACTCATCATGGCCCCTAAATAGATAAGTATAGTCAAAGAAATGACTACTATCCTTCGAAAACTGACGGTGTACTATAAATTCTTTGTCATTAAATATCTCATAAAGCAGGAATCACTCTTGTTTCATCGTCGTTGTCTTGATTTATTATTTATTGATCTATCTGGATGGATTTTCCTTTCTACTGCTTTGGAAAAAGACTTATGAATGTGGAACCATCATGATTAACCATCCCTGAGATATACAACTTCCTGAACATGGACGCGAAAAATCGTTTCTTGACCATTTAGCCAATGTCATACCACCAACAATGCACCCAACACAAACTAACTCACCACGACATCACTGCCATGGTTTTCGTCTTGCATCAAAGTACATAATCAAATGATATAAATTTGTAATGGTCTCAAGTCAGGAGTCCAATACACATGTCCATAGATAGGAACAACCAATGACACCCAAAACATGTGGTGTTCTTATTGGTGGGTCTGTCCTCATGATCTCACTACTAGAGATCACCAAGTGCGAACTTCATGAGAAGAAGTCTCAAAGATTATGATCCCCCAGCATCAGATAGTCTGACATCTACTATGTCCAGTCAGTAAGATGTATCTAGATGATAGAACATATATTTAAGATCAATGTCATTGTATCTCGAGGTTCTCATTATATCCTGGGATCTACTATAACCTCTCAACACGATAATTAATCTTTGGACATTACCATTATTATAGTGGATACAGAAAAGTCTACACTATAATGGTAAGATAACATCGTGCATAGGTAATTGTACACATGATATGGTAATCAAAAAGTACTACATAGTTGAACCTAGGGAACCCACTATTTCAACACTCCCACTTACTCTAGAGACAACTTTCTAACTAAACTTGTTAGCTACTCACATGATAAATATCACGCTTCTACTGAGTAATGGCTTTAACTACTGGGCCTACCACGTTTTCACCATGTGGCATATCTGCTATATGCGACCTCATCTACTTGAGTAAATCTTCTCATGATAAGGTATCCATGATTATATTACTTTTTTCCATTGTCATAACTTGACAACTTGGCTAGTAATAATATCATAATTCTCTTTATGATAATACTTTTATCACTAGGTGAAAATCCAAGAACTGGAAATATAGTTGCGATTTATAACTGCTTCATAGCTGCCTTATAAGATGCAACGTACTCGGTATTTGTAGGTATGGTTACCACTAGCTTTTATGAGCTTGACTCGCTCATCTCCTTTGCTTAACTGCAACACTAGATCTAATTGATCTAAGCATTTCTAGTTTGTGACCCAACATAACTAGTATAACTTCTTCTCTATATTCTAGGTACATATCATTTGTACTTACCAAAACACAAGATGATAGTTCTGACTACATCACTTACAGTGCTCCTGGAAATAATTGATATCTACCTACAAAAAAGAATATCCTAGAAATATCAATTATTGTACATAATATGGCATATGTGATTGATCCATTGCGGAAGCATATGGTATCATTTCACAACATTAATCTCTATCCATGCTTCGAACATGTTTACCTAGAGAGATTAAGCCATGTTAGATTGGAAACAATTCTGAACTTGAATTGTTCCAACTTGTATTTTTCAATACAATGTCACTATATGTACGATTGACTAGGACCGAGCAACCTTTGGATATACCACAATGGATCATGTTCCCTAGAACTTAGGTTGCTACTTTAAGTCAATCATTGGATAATTTCTTTTATTCTAATCTTATATATCTGTAAGATCAAGATCTATTTTCCATATGTTGCTGAACATACTTGGAAAACATTGGCACTCCCACTAACCTTTTGTAGGAACAAGAGAAAGATTCATTTATAATGAATGCTCTAAGATCTTGTTGCTTAATTTAATCCAGAACTGGATTTCAATTACTTGAAACCTTCATTGGAATCATATGATTTCATCTTCTCTTTGTTGTTGAGTCATATAGACACCTTCCATGAAAGATGATTCTTGACATCCAATGGCTAATAAAAAGATCTGAGAAGTTTAGCTATGACAAGTAAAATTCTAATGGATTTAGCTGTACTGACTTGGTATAACCAATTGAGCCTTATTGGTACCATTATTTTTCCATCCATGTATCTTATAATTTGAATAAGTACTATAGTATTCAATTTATAATCACTTTTTCAATTTGATACATGGAATCCATTATTGAATTTTAATTAATTTTGTCAATATTAGCTTGTTGCCTTATACTGCTTACTTGTAGGGTTTATTATTCTCAGTGATTAATATACCACCGACCATGGTGAATATAAAACCATCATCATGGTTTCGTTATTCCTACTCAGTATGTGTCACTGGAACATGCCTATTCAACATGTACTGTGGAACTTGTTCCTTATGACAACCATTTGTGCATTACGAGCATTGATTAAGTCCAAGTCAATTCATCTCCCACTATCTCTAATACATATGTGCACCCTTTTATAGAAATGAAGTCTAATATTTGACTATATCTTTTCTATCTTAGGGATTTATGTAATATCTTAAGAAACTATTAGGATAATTACCTTAGATGCACAACGTGTTTAACTTGATGCATGTTTGTTTAAATCCTAACAAACTCTTTGCATCTAAACATGTCCAGTAATGGATTTTCCATCATACTATGACTCAAATGATATCCATTTGTCATTTTAGTTGGGATATTGGTTATGGGTTTAATCCATTATTTTCAAAGCACATTATGAAATATAATGGATGTTTCTACAGGTTGTAACATTGATACAACTTACATCATAACTTTGACATATATAATGTGCGTTTAGGAATTACTCCACATTAATTTTTGTTGATCAATGTTAATATATAAGACTCCTCATCGATCCTATTTATGAACATCAATATGGTGATGTAGATAAGGTAACAGGCGTTTAGGAATCACTCCACTCTACATTATCATGATCGATGATTGTATGGTCAAGATATTATTTGGCATTCCGATCCGAAGCAACTCATATCTTCTTACCAAACTTATACTTCACGGGTAAATTCCTTAATGACTTAAAAGAAACTTATGAAGTATCTTTACCTCTTTCATTCTTTTGAATAGTTCAAACTATCTTATTGAACTATCCTCAGAATGATTTGTGGCATACCTTTATTTCTAAAGGTTTCTTTGTCTAAACTAATGATGTCTATAATACCAAAGGTGTTTAGCTATGCTAAGCCTAAATAGAATATGTAACACCCCAAGAATTCATAATGTGTTATTTCTTCAAAATAATTCAATAAATTGAACAACACGCAACACCGAGTTCAATTGCACCATGACTTACCAAAAAGCCATTCAAAAGAGGTTATGAATAGTATTAACTAAATTTTAAACTTTATATAATCCTTATAATTTTTTCCATATTATGAGTATCTTAGACATAATGCAAGAACAAATTCATTTTCAGTATTGCAATTTTATCAACTTTTAATAGTGAACCCTTTTTAAATACCATATTTTAAACTTTTTGACTAAATGGGGACATCAAAAATTTAAAATGAAACATCCCAAGCTTCCACGGTACGCTTTCTTTGAATAATATAGTAGCATGTGTTGTACGCAACCTTGAGTTTTAACACACACCATAACCAATCAAACTAGCCGTTATGAATAGTAATACCTACTTTTCGAAATTATATATATTTTATATTTTAAAATGGACTTCATTTCTGGATTCGGAATATCGAATTTAGCCTAAGGTGAAATTTTGGTACTTTTCGGATAACTTTCATATTTTGATGAATAATGAAAATTACTAAATTTTAATTAAAAACAACTTTTTTAATCAAAATAATTAATAGTGATAAATTATGAATTTGAGTGGTTTTAAAGTATATTTATAATATATTTTTACCATTTAATATAATGTTGGTCATTGGACATAATTTTACAATTAAACCGAACATAAACAAGTGTCAATCTTTTGATAGTTATTATCTCTTAAAAACACGCTTTTTGTTTTGACAGCGGGAATTAATTTTAAATTAATTTCTGCCACTTCTGTGTTTTGAATTTAGGAAAATGGATTCCATATTTGGAATCAAGATGTTCAAATTGTGTAAATAGGTAACTTTTATTTTTAGACATTTTGAATAATTACTGCGGTAAATATTTTATTTACCATGGTTAAGGGTAAATCCGGTAAATAAGGGTTAAAAAATAATATTATAATAATACTAAATTACCCTAAAACGTGTCCTAGACTTATTGGTTGATACATGTTCGACCATAGGAATCTTTGGGTCGATTTGGGGACCCCATGGATCCACTTGTAAGTGATAATGACACTTTATTTTAATTAAGTTAAAATGAATACAAAAATGACACAAGCATATATCTTTTAGAAAAACAATTGTTACATAGGGTTATATATGTTTGATTTTAGATTATAAATATTCATTAGAAAGATAAAACTATTTCCTACATAATTATATTTTATTTATAATTTTTAGACATTAAATAATTTATTTTATTTATGACACAATGATGATGCAGTAATTACTAAAATAGTGAAAAATTAAAATAATTGATATTATAAATACCCAAATAAATATAATATTAAACGTTTAATGAATTAAAATAATTTTCTAGGATAATATTATATATTAGGATTGATTTAATTGACTTTGTTCGAAGTAATCAATCTGTTATGAGTTTCACAAAAATCAACTATTGAATAGTGTCAAAATTGACATACAAGAGTTTTTAAAACAAATATTATATTATTAATTGATATTAAATTCCTAAAAATCTAAGGTTCGGCCAAGAGACTTATATCATGATAGGTGTATCATTAATGGACCACTTGGCGGTCTCTTGGATGTATATAGTAAGTTTATTAACCATATAATATAAAAATACAAAGAGACATTGTAAAAGTGAAACTAGTAAATTTAGAGTTAATACTTAAAGATAAGGTTAATATAAGTACCCCAACCTGTCTAAATTCTATTGGTTGAGTTGTTTTCGACCTATCCCCACCTTAAAATTTAAATAATCAACTTTTGAGCCATTATAAACCGAATATTAATTTATTATAAATTAATATTTCTAGCTTTCCCAAAGGTGCCCCTCACCCCTCTTATAAAAGGGCACTCCTCCTTCTCATTTCTTAACACCTTCAAAACCTTTTGGTTCGGCCAAACTCTGCCCAAATACTCTCTCAAATTCCCTCACTACAACCTAGAGGCCTTATTTTGATCAGAAAGCCAACCTAAGCAGCCCTTTTGATCAAATCAAAAGGAAGAACCCGAAGAAGAGGTAATGATTTCACCACCCTTTTTCCAAGTTCATTACTTCTTCCACTTCTTCTTCCTTTGTTGTTACCATTAAAAAATAATAACTCCAGTATCATATATATACTGTGATGTTATTATAAAAATTGTACAACCATATTCATTATTCTATCCACCCTTTGAATAACATGCCACCATACGTGCGTACGTACGACTTACCGTCTCCACGTCGTGGTGTAATTGTTATTCAATATAATATTATTCGGATGGGTATAATAATGATGTTTAACTCATGTAAATAATAAATATAACATGTTAATGATTCAGTATATATGATATACCTTCCATTTATATATTATTTTAATATCAAAAGAATGATATTGTCGCTCATGCGTACGTACGGACTACCGTCTCCACGAACACGATGAGATTCATTCTCCATCGTATCCATTCAATTATAATTATCATTTGATGATTTAAAAAATTATGTTTAAGGACTTGATATCATTCTGGATATGAATAATATACAACCTATCCTTTACAAACATGTCTTACGTAACAAAACATATAAAAGAAAACAAGTAAGTTAACACCCGAAACAACAATAATACTAAGATATTATTATCTAATATCATATATGATTTAATAACAATTATTTCACCATTATACAGGAGGTTAACCTACCCCAACCAAGGAAAAGTACAAGGTAAGGGATTTTCTTATCTCACTTTCAATTCCGTGAGATTTCCATTGTTTGCCACTAAATTATTGAAAGTGGTGTATTGTGTACTGCCATTTGATATATATTATCATGATTCTCTTTATATTCATTTTATTCTGGAAATAATTTGGTGGTTATTAACTTTTGTCCATACGACTCAGTTGATTAACGTGGTAAGGGGTTTTCATCTCACTCCTTATTCCCGTGAGATTCATGCCATATTGCCACCATCACCTTTTGTGTGGTGTATGTACTGCCCATAATTATATTCTTTGTGTAATACACTCTAATTTATGTGTATTTACATATTCATTGTATGATACCTCTTTCATGGGTTGTATGTTTCATAAGTTACCAAATTTGTAAGGGCTATTTCACAATCTCTTCATTATCCGAGGTTGTTTATACGTGATAATCTTCTGGGATCTCTTTATCATCCACATCCATGTTTCCTAAAAATGAATTTCAAAACATTTTTGACTATTTACAAGAATATGGTTTAAAGTCATTTATACCCTTGTTTGACTTTTTATAAGTGGTTTATAAAGGAATCTTTCCGTCGTTTTCCAAACAAGGTGTTTTTTAACCTTTTCGACAAAATTAAGGTAAGAATGTTTTTTTTAACTTATACGGAGGGTGCGGCTATTTTCCGCCGTTATAAAATCGTCGAAGCTTCCCTTACAAGCTTATAAGAATATTTTCAAATTGAATGTATTATTTTATAATTATGTTACTTTTAAAATGATTTAAAAAAAATAGATATTTCTCTAAAATAGTTTTGATTTCATCTATGTCAACATCCTTTGATGGATTTTAAACTTATTTGAAGTTGATTTATTATGATACAAAACATCCATATTTTATTGATGGTTTTGTGATATTTATGACTGTGGATAAGTTATTCTTATGTCACTCATGGTTTTTGTTTAAAGTATTGACATTTCATAAGTTATTTTTAATCCGAATGATTATGTTATATTTCAACCTTTCATTCAGATGAATGTGTTAGAAAAGTATGTTCCGGGTTGGGGACCGGTAAAAGTAAGCCCTCCGGGATGGGGACCGGTAAAAGTAAGCCCTCAGGTTTGGTCTCCGGTTATTAGAGGAACTCCGGTTTGGTCTCCGGTTATTAGAGGCACTCCGGGTTGGTGTCCGGTTATTAGAGGCACTTCGGGTTGGGTTCCGGTTACAGTTAGCCCCAAGGTCTTGGGACGAGGCCTTGACAAAGAAATTAAAGTTCAGCATTATGCATTCCAACATTATGAAAGTGGTTAGTGATTTTGCATGTGATTATTCGATTAGTAGAATATCCATGTGAATGAGTAAATGGCATTATTTCATTTTATTTATGCCATACAATGTTGAAAGTTCAAGTTTGAAAGGCTTTTGTTTTAGTTATACATTGCCTTAAATGTTTATTCTTATTTATGAAAGTTTCCGCTATATTGTTATCCTTACTGGGCATTTGAGCTCACCCCTTTTCTATGTTTTATTTTTCCCAGGAGGTGAAGAAGTAAATTATGAATGACCTGCAGGGATATTATGTGGGGTTATGAGTGTGAATTATGGAGACATTATGTTTTTGTAGTAGTTTTTCATTTTATGATGTAATGTAAAACTTATGAATATATCTAGTGTTTCCAAGGATACTAAACCAATCGGTCTTTGAAGATTTTATCTTTCTTGTGATCATGCCAATGTTATGTAATAATGCACCGACTCTGGGTAACTAGGGTCGGGGCGTTACAGAATACTTGGTATATAGTTGACATCCACTTTTAGTTTTACTTGACAAAGAATCACATTGCCACAACTGGGTAGGTCTTACCTTTTATATTCATCATGTATTTCCATTTATTCAAGTAGCAGTGAACTATTTGATGAGTATGTTACCAAAAGCAACAATCATTCCAAAACATGGAATAATGTCTCATCGTGTCCAAATGGGAACATGAGATAAATGTTTTTTGTTATATTCCACAACTTGTTCAATTTGAATCAATCACTTGGCAATTGAAAGTTATGTGTTTCTCATCGCTGACTTAGAAATCACCCGTTCTTGGCTGCTTGGAGAAGACACTTTACTTATAGTAATGTTTCTCTACATGCATGGTTACAATATTTAAATACATATGTTATTGGAATATTATATTCAATACCCAATAAGTATGTTAGATACATTAATATACTTGATGAATATAAACTGGACGAGAAGCATGTACTTTCTTCTTGTATTTCAGTATTTAAACTTCCATGAATTCATTTCATTATGTGATACAAATAACCTCCTCTTAAATAACAAACCACTTTTCATTGAAGGACATGATTAAGGTGCCTTTGGCGCAACTTTATATATGCCTTTTTTCCATGTCATTCAATGTATTCTCCATAAGAATAAAAGATGGTGTTATCTTCAATATTCTTATTACTTGGAAAATGTTACCTTAAAGGTATTGAAGCACTTAATCTATACTGTTCATTTGTACCTTTAAATTAAACTAGAGTAATTGTGTGTAAAAGGTATAAGAATTGGATGACAAGAAAGATTCTGAACCATTATTCAATTTACACAAACTGAGTGCAACCATCACATTCGAATCTTTCTTCACATTCTCCTCGAAAGGATCTTAGAGATGATACTACACATAACATCATCCATGTATTGATGTAGAGACCACAACTAACATCAGACTTTTATGATAGCATTATGACAGATCCATCATACAATTGAATCATGAGTCTCCTATAAACAGTTTTACACCCTCGCTTTTTATGGTGGCTTAACAGGTTGGGATATAAGCACCTTGAATTTCTGTTATGGTAGTAATGTGTGCGAGCGACTATGAAACTCTTTGGAAATTCGTGCTTTGTTTAGACATTAACTTTGTCTAATATTTATCGCAGTTTTATTGTGGTACTTCTTTTCACTATCTACAAATATACTTTAGAATATTGTACTTTAATGTGATTACCATTTTAGACATAATTGATTAATTTAATCATTAAATGTCTCCCACTAATTTTTCAAATTCTAGGAAACCAACTGTTCTAGAATTGGAATACTCTTGAGTATTCTAATGTCAAGGATACCTGAACCTCCCTCATAGTCTACAAGCTATGGCTACTACACTACTCAGAGGGTCCATGGTAGGCTTTTGGCTGGAAAACCGCATTAACTCGCGGTTCCTTGATCTGTTCATTGAAGTCCCAGCTTCAAAAATCATTTACTGATCTACTCAACGCTTGCCTCTAAAATTACAACAATCTAGATAATGATATTTCATCGCTGAAATTTTAGTTAAGTCGACCCACCACACGAATAAGAACTCCCCGGTAGTAAAAGGAACCCTCAGCTAAGGCATGATCAGCCCCTCAAACACCCAGTTTTGTTCAAACTTGTATGATGGAAGGTTGTTTGTGACTTAATATTTTCTTTGAGGGTTTTATTGGTTTTTCTCTCGACTAATGTAACCCATTCATATTAAACTTGTTCATCTATGTTTTCGATCTCACAACTAAACTTTAATAGAAAAACACACACCGCTTCTTTATGCATTTTATCATCTATGTTTTTATGTATTTTCCCACTGTTCTAAAATGCATAAAATAATAAATAAACACATAAAGGAAAACTATTACCCGACTGGTCTTGAGCATCTGAACGACCTAAGGGCATCGTACCTGAGTCGAAGCTTGACTCAAAATGCAACTTTCCCCTTGTCTAGTATGTTTTCTTCACTTATGGAACATCGCCACATGTTGGTGGGGTCGACGTCACGTCTTGGAGTACCTCCTCATCTTGGTGAAATCCACATGTCATCTTGCACCGTCGTGCACTGCCTCATCTTTGTGGGGTCCAGGTCATTCGTTGTCTTCGTCCGAAGTACAAAATTACTGGCATGCTGGTGAGGGGGACTCGAGTATAAATTTTCACTAGATAAATTGGACATGCAGGTCCTTATACTTTTTAACCGAAGAATAAAAGACGATACGCAGACCGTCTATTTAATTAATTACAAGCATCGCATACATTTAAATAATTAATTAAATAAATAATTAAATGCCGACATACAAGGGTAGATTCTCAAGACCAGACGACCGGTAAAATAAAGTGCCATAAAAATTATAATGCATTAATTAAGTAATAGGGTTATCTAAATTAAATTATATGAATTTAATAATTCATATAATTTAATTATTTGTCGGTCCTCTAATTAATATAATATTAATGTCAAAATTAAATTAATTTATATCTCTGGGTATTGAAAATTATTTATTTTCAATCTCAATTAACATATTAATTAATTTAAATTAAATTGTGTAATTAAATTAATTAATTATATCAATTGAAATTAATAATTGGGTCTTGAAACCCTGCTTTGGCCTGTCGCGGGTCGCATTGAACCTTCACAGACCCATAATGGGTTGGGCAAAGCCCTTTCTTAGCTTATCTGGACCAGGTAGGTCTGTCCAGATCCATACTTGGTTAGGTAGTGATGTCTAGTCATTTTTCGAAACAAACTGGAACCCGCAAGAGGTTTCGGGGTTTAACTGCACCTGGGTTTGACTGTTGTGAGGGTAGCAGAGAGCCGTACCGGCAGCGGGCGATGGAAGTGATCATCCGTGGTGAGCTGCACGACATCGGTGACCATGTGCATAGTGCCTAGACAGCTACGAACGAGCTGTGGTGGAGCAAGGGAGACCAGATCCAGGAAGGTGGGACGCAGTGCACAGGGTGTTGCGGGGTGAACTATTCCTACGGGTGGGTGCGGCCAGGAGGTGGATAAGGGGAGGCCCGGACCTGTAGGTAGTGGCCTTGAGCACTGCGGTGGTGGGAGGAAGAGTAGGCGAGCTGATCAGGTGTGCCGGCGGTGCTGTTCGCGGAGGAAGGAGGCTAGCGGGCTACATGTAGGAAGCACTTACTGCGGAGGAGGCTCGCGGCGCCTCGCTAGGAGAAGGGTTCCGGCGGCCCGGGACAGTGGCACCGAGGAGGTGGGACACCATCTTGGATGGGCTATTGGGGTTTGGCACTGCTAGGAAGAGCCGGCGATAGCCTACTTGTCGCCCAGCTTCAGAGGGAGGCGACCAGGTCCGATGCAGGCTAGGCGGCCGCCGCGCGGGGAAGGCCAGGGAGAGGGAGAGGGGTGGCCGAGGTGGTGTCCTGTTGAGGGTGCGCTGAAGGTCTCGGAGGAGGCGTCGAGGGGTGGTGCACTGGGAGAGGAGGCAGGCAGGGTACGACTGCGGAAGCCCTGCTGTTGCGTGCTCTTGCACTCAAGGAGGATGATGGAGACTTCTATGCAGCACTACAATGCGCCGCGCGGGGAGGAGGGGTCCGCTCAGACCCCTGGAAATATTTTTTTTCTGTTTGTTGTTTCCACGCGCCACCCCCACTTGTTTTTTTGTTCTTTCCTTTCTTGACCCGCAAAGCCATCCCCACTTTGTTTTTTTTATTTAAGATTTCCTTTGAAGTCCTTCTTTGCCCCCCCTTTTTTATTGAGGCAAGTCCTCACATTTCTTTTATGTGTTTCCACAAAAATTCTAAAGGCTACTCCATAGCCTTTTAATATAATAATAATAAAATTATTTTAATGAAATAATAATTTATTATTATTATACTATTACAATAATAAAATAAATATTATTATAATTATAAAATTATTATGAAAATTACTAAATTGTAAAATTTACAATTTTCACAATTAAATTTATTTCGGATGAACCGATAGAGACATAATCAGTTCACTAAGATGAAATAAAAATAGTACCCAAGATCAAACCTCGCCTTCGATCAAATCCGAAAAATTAAACTGACCATAACTTGGCCATTCCAGATCGGATCAACGTACGATTTAAACCGATGAGACAAGTTTTGAACCCTCTACTTAATGCTAATGCAATTTTAATTTTCTAGGCTAAGAAAATCTATGTGATCGCTCTGATACCACTTTTTGGTTCCAGGGCCCGCAGCGGAAGCCGGCGGGCCGGAGATTTTAAAATTTTTGTCGGCGGGAAGACGGAACATGTCGTCGCTGATTATCCAAGCCCCAGAGAGGTCTGAGGATATCACGTAAATTATAAGGAGCACAAAATTAAAATGAAAACATACCCGTTTCAAATCTGAAGCCGTGGTCGACTGCAACTAGTCGATGGCGATCGTCACATGAAGGATCCAAATAAGGATCCCTCTAGATCATCCACACGTGCTCCAAAAATCTTCTAGAACATCTATCGTCAAATTCCTGGTGCTAGCGCATTGATCCGATGATGCTTTCTACGTCTTGACGATCACCGCATCGAGATGCCTTCGATGCATGAGAGAGATCTTGACCCGAGCCTCTTGGATCGAGAGCTTCTCTCTCTAGAGAGCTGGAGGAGAGAGAGTCTCTCAACTTTCATTCCATAAAATGAATGACTAGTGATTTTCACACCCAAGAGAGAGAGTCTCCTCTATTATTTATAGAGATGTTGGTAAATACCTAGTAGGGTTCCCCGCCCCCTGTTTATTTCAACGTTCACTAAATAAATTTTTTTTTACGAACATAACTACACCAATATTATTTATTATTTTTATCACAAAATTATAATATATATATATTATATTACATGATAAAACTGAGTCATTTAACTCAACTCGCTATCCCGCTTAATATTAAAAGAACCTTGAATATTAAAATAATATTTGTTCGATTAATATTTTTCTCTTATTTACTAAAATTGTAAATACATTAAATAAATTCAATCAAAAATATTCATAACTTTAATATTAATGAATTTATTTAATTTATCAGTGATTGATAACTTGGAAAATTATCGGAGCACGTGGCGGGGCCCACTATGCCCATATACCTTTTCAACTAAATAGGGAGAATTCTTGAATATGCTATTGTGTGTGGCCCTCTAAGCCCTCATCTCGATAGCAGTGAATAAAATCCACAAACCAAGAGCAGAGTCTAGAAACTCATCATGGCCCCTAAATAGATAATGACAGTCATAGCAACGACTACCATCCTACGAACACTGACTGTGTACTATACTCTCTTTGTCATTAAATATCTCATAAAGCAGGACGCACTCTTGTGTCATCATCCTTATCTTGCTTTATTATTTTTTGATCTATCCAGAAGGATTTTTCATTCTACTACTTTGTCCAAAGACTTAGGAAGGCGCCACCATCTTGATCAAACGAGCCTGAGATATACAACATCCTGAACTTGAAAGCGTCAAATAATTTCTTGAACATTCAGCCAATGTCATACCACCAACGACATACCCAACACAAACTACCTCGTCATGACATCACTGTCGTGGTTTTTGTCTAGTACGTAATCAAATGATTTACATTGGTAATGGTCTCAAGTCAGGAGACCAATACACATGCCCATAGATAGGAACAACCAATGACACCCAAAACATGTGGTGTTCCTATTGGAGGGTCTGTCCTCAGGATCTCACGACTAGAGATCACCAAGTTTGAACTTCATGAGAAGAGGTCTCAATGATTATGAGCCCCTGACACCGGTTAATCAGACATCTACTATGTCCAGTCAGTATGATGTATCTAGAATATAAAACATATATTTAAGATCAATTTCATTGTATCTCGAGGTTCTCATTATAGCCTGGGATCTGCTATAACCTCTTGACACGACAATTAATCTTTGGACATTACCATAATTATAGTGGATGCAGAAAATTCTGCACTACAATGGTAAGATAACATCATGCATAGCTAACTGTACACATGATATGGTAATCAAAAAGCACTACATAGTTGGGTCTAGGGCACCCACTATTTCAAAAGGTTATTCAAATAAATTATCATATGAGCCTTCCAAAAACCATAATTCTCTCCAATAAAATAGGAATCTCTAACCATTAGAATACTTTATCTATTTTTAGTCATAGAATCTATTTCAAATATGGTCATAATACATAAACTTTTTAAGGCTTAGAACTCAAAATTCACAAACATTGATTCAAATTATTGATGAAGATTGACTACAGTAAAACTCGAGAGGGGGTGAATTGAGTTCTTGAAATTTTCTTCACTTAGAAACCCACATTATTTGACGATATGATTAGATTATAGTCTTTCCTTAACACAAGAACACATCAAAAATAAAAGAGAAAGGGAAATCAATTAGGGACATAGATTTATAGAGGTTCATAGAATAGAAATACCCTAGTATACTCCACAAACACTCTTATCCATGAGTTTGGTGATTTTCACTAGAACAACCCTTTTTTGGGGACTTCCATTCCTTTTTCTAGGGATTTTACAAATGAGTGCAGGTAGTTGAAACATTGTACAATAGAAATATATTTCAACCATGCTCTAAAAAGTATTTAAAAACAACAACATTTAAGGTTATTTTATAGGTATCTTTTATAGTGATATAGGGGATAAACATGTAGTTTATAGATAAAGATAAAAATTGTAAAATACAACCGAAAGAAGAGAAGAAATATCTATTATAGATGAAAAAAAATAAAACAATCTTGAGGAGAGTATTCTAAACATAGAAAATATGATCTTTATAATGCCTCTATGGATTCTATTCGTTTTCTTCTTTTTTCATAAAACCATAGAAGTGCACAGATATCATAGAGATAGATATATTTAGTTAAGAAAGTGCATCTATATTTTCCCTTCACTGCCCTCTAATACAAAATAAAATGAATGAAACACTTCTCACTTAAATGTGCAGAACATGATCCATAAAATTCATGAGAAACAGTACTAACCATTATATTATCCTTCCACTTGTTTCATTTCTAATTAATTTCTAGTTATTATAATTTTTTAACCTTTTATAGGCAATATAATATTTAATTAATGTATTAAATCATTAAAATACACAAAAAGTACACCAAAGATAATAAATAATAGATTATAGAATGACATAGCCGATTAGAGATCATCATGTAGATGAATTCTACATATTTAAATTCTTATAGTCAAATTTATCCACACAATCATTCTTCACATGGCCAATTTATTAATGTATATGAATTTTTTTACATAGGATCCTATATCATGTATCTAATTTTGACATGGTAGAAATAATACCATATCCATTCTGATCCATGTATCCATTTTCATCACATATCTAAATTATGAAGCTAATAAAACTATTTAACCAATTCATATAGCCATATGATTTGTGTAGATGAATGCTCAAAAATGAGATTCATTGATGTAGGTGAATTACATATAACCAATTTCATGACATATACATTTCCTATAGGTGATTCCTTTATATAGGAAATTTACATAGACGATTGCATGACATAACCATTTCACCATATAACCAACATATCCATATTCTTATACTTAGGAAAATTTCAGCATATTTCTAGATTTTACATATTCAACAACCAAATGACTTAGACAATGATAAAAATTGATAATGAAACTTATAATAAAAAACATAAATAACATTTGAAGGGTATTTGAGATCATAAAAACCTAAAGTACATGGGATGTGTTTACAATACAATAGTAGTCAAACACATACCTAGTCACCATGATAAACCATATGATCTCATTTGATAAACCATACCCTCAACATCACCTCTGGTGTAATTCCCTATCCCTTCCTTCTATGAGGTAATATCCCTTATGAGAATCAAATTAGGTGTAAGTCTTAATCTTTTACTCACGTAGCCATATTTCCTATGATTCATACTCATGCCTTCGATATCTAATCTAGGGTAATCCCAAATCTTTTCCTCACTTTGATATTTTCCATGTGAGTCAAACTCATACCTTGGGGTTGTTCTCTAGATGTAATCCCCATTCAAATTGAGTTCTAAAATGCACTTAAAATTCCATTATCTCGTGTATCTCACACTGATCAAAACTCATGTGGGATTTCAGATCTAAGTTAATTACTCCATGCACACAATTAAATTATATCTATGACGGGCCTCATTATTAAGTATAAACCCCAACCTATCTTTTATGGTATCCTTATATGCATAATACCTACTCAATACTCTTATTGTTTCACATTTCAAGAAACATATATCCCAGATGAGTATCCACTTTGGTGTAAGTCCCAAACTATTCTTACTCATAGTAAAATATTCTCCATGAGTCCAATTACCCTTCTTTTCTCGCAAATGGGCCAAGATAAAATTGCATCAGGAAATTCATGCATAATATCCGGTCAATATCTATATGAACTACGTTGTTAGGTCCACTAGGTTAGATACCATGAGAGAGGGGGTGAATCAGGGTATGACAGATTAAAACAACTGCCCCTATTGATCTTGTCTTGCTATTAAGCAAGTCTCTCTTCTCTCTCTTTCCTGAAGAAAAGTATAAACAAAAACTAAAGCATTCATAGGAAACAATGATTTTTACTTGGTTCACCCTCACTGGGCTACGTCCAAGGAGCATACACCGACAATGTGTCGATGTACCAAATCCACTAAAAGCGCACTGATGTTTACAAAGTTTGGGATAGGTCACTTATATTCCCAGGCTCATTGCCATTACAATGTTTAGGGTCAGCTCACTGCTTTCCCAAGGGTCACTTCCTGTTTCTCTCTCTCTGGCCCACTGCCGGTGGAGAGGATAGACTTCTTCCTCTTCCTTTGCTCAAAGCACTTGGAAGGGATCCACTCATAGTTTATAGACATGTAGGTCTCTTCATTTGCATGAATACATGCATCCTCACCTGTTGATAGGTGCTATGTTGGAGTCCAACTTTCATCCACTAATGAATACCTATTTTCCCCTGAACATAGGGAAATTACTTTGGAAAAACCTTTGCAAAGCACCCTAATTCATGAGGCTCCCAATTTCATGAAGCTCAAACAAGCCTATGCAAATCTCCTACCTTTTCGCGAAGCACTCCCGCGAAGCACTCTCGCGAAGCTCAAGTTTTCGCAGAGCGACTTCCTTCACGAAGCTCACTGAGCCAATGTGGAGCTCAAAACTTTCACGGAGCTAGATTAGCCGCCATGAAGCTCTTCTTTCGCGAAGTACACTGCCTTCGCGAACTACCTTCGCGAATCGAGAGAAAAATATTTTCTCTGAAAATTCTCTCTTTCTCTCTCTTTCTCTTGAAGGGGTTGAAGCCTATTCATAGGCGATTCCACCGACCTGCAAACATTCTATGTGAAGTCAAGGCCACATCATCTCAAATAACACAGCTCTGATGTTCTCGCTAACATTCTCTCAAAATCGCGAAGCACCATGGAAAATTTCTGATCGTGGAGCTTGACGTAATCACAAAGCATCATCGTCAATCCCTTCATGCCTTTGCCGTGAATCTCCCTCGCAAAGCCCTTCACCGCCACGATGCGCTTCAACCTCAGCTGTTCGCAAAGCAATATGTAATCACGAAGAATCACCACCATCATTTTTCTGTTCTTCACGAAATCCAATCCATGAAGCCTATCTTCGCGAAACTCATGCCTTTTCCATATTTAAATAAGATCTTCAAGGATATCCACTTTTCGCGATGCTCACCAAACTCAAAATTTTGGACCCCAAAAATTTGGAAAACACTGGAAAACAGCACTTCCTTATTCTGCTCTTTTATGTACCGCCTCCAGACCATCCATTCCTTTATCACGGTTCTTTTTCAACATGGATTGTCAACAACATCTCTGGAACTTGACAAATCACCATGGAATCCTGCATTGTCAATAAACACAATCAACCCAAAAATACTACAATGATACCTTGATGGATTTTTCCCAACATATGTGGACTCTGAATTATGTTATAAACATAATGCATAGTATTCATTTTCAAGGCTTGATCCCCTTATCCAGTATTGGATTTTCCTCATATATATTTCTATATCCTGTCTTTCCATGTTCCCATATTCCCTAGGGAGACCATAATTCCTTCCATAAATCATCAAATTTCAACATTGATATATCCCATGAGGAAATATACATCCAAATCATTTGATGTTAAATAGAATTCCTAATGTCCTTGTCATACGAAGATAAACTGGATGACATCTGAACTATAAGGACTTTGATTTATGACTGTAAAGGATATATAGGATTCCTCTTTGAGGTTTGATCCCAATAATGATACCTATTATCAACCACTTAGTTGACTTAAACATAAAAATATCCCTTATTTAAGATGATACACCACATATTTAACCTTATAATCCCCCACCCATAATCCAATATCAAAGTTCTCACATATGAGAGCCTCATAATATCACTCTCCTGAGTCCATATTACCCATGAGTCTAATAGGTCTTGGAGAAAACTATATTGGTCATCCCATTAGGTGTAATCCTCATCTTCATCCATATATGGGAATCTGATAGTGTAATCCCTAACCTTTTCCTCACTTTGAAATATTACTTACAAGTCATAACCATATCGCAGGCTTCCATCCTGGTGTAAGCCTCGTAACCTTTCTTCCCATGTGGCTATATTACCAATGATTCTAATAATCCTCCTTTGTCAACCATAGGGAGAGGAGAAAATAATATAAAATAGGTTATGAATAATACAAATTAGTCCCTCGATCTATATAACCAACTTGGTATTAACTCTTGTTTTTAACACCGATCATGAATCATGTTGTCTTAGAGGTTATGATTAGTTTTTTATGTCCAATTTACTATATCATATATTCTTACCATTTGAGGTTAGACTATATAGTCAATATCGGAAAAATGTGCACTCTGATTCCTATCTTTTGAGAATACATAGGACGCCTCCTTGAAGTTTGAACAAAATATCATATACCACCCAAAATATCCCCATCAAATATCCTAACATTAACATGGACATATTCCATATGAAAAATTATACCCTCTCTCATAGATTCATATTCACCAGGAGATCCATAATCATATTTGTTTAAAGGAGGCCTCATGTGCACAAGCCTCACTCAATCCTATATTATCACACATTTCATGAAATATACGTACCAAATGTTATAACTATTCAGGATCTTATTCCTACCTTCAAATGATATTTAGTATGTGTTCCCCATGCTCAAGTCCCCCATATCAGACATTCAAGTTCCCCCATATATATTTTCATCTATTTCTCCATGTCCCCATTTTTGACAATCTCCTAGTAAAAAAATTGTTACCCCAAACACCATATAGTTTCTACATCACCATATCCATTATATAAATCTTATTTCCTTATTGTGTGAATTTAAACTACATTACATCGTAACAATTTAAACTCTGATTCCTATTTATGAAGGATACATATGACACCTATTCTAGGTTTGATCCCCATAACTAATATAAAAATATCCGCAAAATACATTACCCCATATATAGGTACCGAATGAACTATTATATATATATATATATATATATATATATATTTGTGTGTGTGTGTGTGTTCCCATTTCATTTTAATCATGATCAATAATTTTTATGAGGGTAACCATAACATTCATTTCACTAATGGGAAGGATTCATGAATATGTCTTAAATCTATAAGAGATTCCTAGAGTATGCGATAATTCTCCCCCAACATGGTGTGGATGAGCCTGATCTCCCATCCTATCGATTTTATGGGTATTAAGAAGTCATAAGTATGTCCTAGTGAACACCTTCCATTATAGAGTAGGACCATGAATGACATCAAATCAAATGGACTTGAATCAGGATCAACACATAAAGTGATTAAAAAATAAATCATTTGTAAATTGATAATAAAATTCTTTTAGAATGGTTTTAAATAAATTAAAATAAATTATAAAAACAACTTTATACAAATTTTAAAATTATATAACAACATTAATAAAACAATTTTCAAGAACATGGATTTGTAGGAAAAGGATTCCCAACCAAAATGGAAAAACAAGGTTGTGTTTTCATAAAAACATTCATTTGGTATTTTTTGAGTACCAAATTGGAGGAAATGGAAATATTACATAAATTCATATAAATAAATATAGGAGAATAAAATATGTGGGTTTTAATATAGATATAATATATAATTTCCCATAATGGATATTGAAACATAAATAATCCCAATAAAAAGTGAGATTGTAACATAAACCCTTACTATAAGTCCTGGATTTCTAAGAATTTACTTTATCCTACGGTATAATAAATTTACACTAATTATAAATATATAATATAATATAATTTTTTACTATATGTCATTCCCTTATAATTTTCAATTGCATATTTGTTAATAATTCCTCATTAAAATCAATATTCAGGTGCCAACTATTTTATTTTCAACATATATTTTGGTTTGACTATTATGATCCTTGAACCTTGGGCCATGGATTTATCATCAATATAATCTTAATCATATTATAAATTAAAAATTTATTCATTTTATAAACTTTTATAACAATCTATTTAAGGCAGTTATGAAAAATTAATTACATCACTTTGTGAAGGAAGTAGTCTGTATGTACACATGGGTGATGTTTCCATTTTTCAACAGAAGTAAATGATAAAAAGTTAAATAAAAATTTATCTTTCCAGAATCATAAATATGTCATAATATCTTGTTTATTCATTAAATACATCCATATAACAATATAAAAGAGATAGAAGATGTAGTCCACACATATGAAAGAGAAAATTCTTCATTTTTCAATTTAAGGAAAGGAGGTATAAATTTGGTTTTCAGTTAACATAAAAATATTTCAGTATAGTATAAATACTAATTTCATTTTATTTTAATGGTTATAAAATATTTTGTGTAGGTTTAATAATAAAGAAACTTGAAAATTTCATAATGAAAAAATACCTCTAGGATGTGGGGTGGTGGGTTGGGGATATATTTGGGTAGATCTTGGTCAAACTGTGGTTCTTAAGATATATAGATAAGTGAGAAAGGTAATATCCATTTTATAAATAAGGGTAGTGGAACGCTTATAAATATTTGGAACACTAAAATATGATAAATTTATTTCTCCTGAAATGCGGCTCCAATTTAGATTAATTTCAATAACTGAACATGGTAAGATCAAAATACACTTAGTAGAATATATTTAGACAACTTTTTGTGATGTTTTAATATTATACACTATTTTATCCCCATTTTAACCCTTTTTACTCTTACCATTATGATAAAATTTTTAATATTGTAACTATTCATTACGGATCAAAATTAAGTTGAAATTATTACACGATATTTATTTAGATAATTCTAAATATGGAATCTATATTACTGGTTTCAATTCCTTGATTTTCAAGAAATTAATTCTAATATCCACAATGAAAATGTGAAAACCCATTTTTTTGAAAAAAATTATCATTAACTAGAAAAAATTATTTTATTCACATTTGTTTCCTAGTAATATTACTGAATGAATCTTTATTTTTCCTATTGAATATATTGTCATCATATTTCATTTAAATAATACATTAATAGTGAATAATTTTATTTCTTTAAGATAAAAATACATTTCACTCATAATAAAAATTTGGAGAAATATCTCATAATAGATTAAAATGAATGTATCTCCATTTAAAAAAACTGACAATAAATTCATTGTTTAAACTCTAATTTTTTCTATAATCACAATCACGTAAGGTATTTATAAAATTGGTTTTGATTGTTTCTAGGTTATAGTATTTGAACATAATCCTAATGAATCATTGGACCTAATACAACCATTACAAGGGGAATAAAGGACCAATTAAAAAGTATAATATTATAGGTTATAATAGTTACCTGTTAAGATGGAACAATATAAATAATAGGGATATATAGAGCCACCATAACTCCATGAATACCACTCGCTACTTTGTAGATAGCACCAGCTACTCTGTATTTTCATACATAGATTCTTCAATTCTTCTATTCCCATTAGCTACCCAGTGTAAAACTATGGCTAGATGAAGAAGGATTTACAAAATCACTTGATCCTAGTAAGATTTTAAATTACCAAGTGGTATCTAGTGGTTAACTGGTGGTGCTAAGATAGAAAATCTATGGATGAATTTATTATGGAAAAAAAATTCCATAAATTCCACTCTCATGACTTCCTTGACCTTGGATTGATTCCAAAACATTCCATGTACCTATGAAGGATATAAATAGAAACAATTGGAGTCTCATATATAATCTATAACGTACATGAAAACCAATTTCCATCAAACAAAATATTTATTAATCCACACTAAGTAATTTAAAGAGTTTTCCAAGAGATATTAAAACCTCAATCGTCAAATGTAATCAGTCTTCATCTTCTTCAATCATTTATATTTCTGTTATTCAAAAGATTTTTTATTATGTTCTCCCTTATTATATTTCTAAAAGGCTATTTTTCTACCTTCTATATTTATTTATCTTTTGTATTCTTTGAAATATTCTATAGAGGGTTGAGTGATTTGTAATAAGTTTGTAAAAAAATACACTATCTTATTCATATTATTATTTAGGAACTCCCCATAGTTAAAGTCAGTGTTCATGTTTCTTGTTTTATATTAAAACTAAGGGTATTTATTGGTATATTCTTTTTTTTAAAACCAAGTACTTTTATTCTTATTTCGGTTCTTGTTTTCCATTAAAATAAAGGGAGTAGTATAACCCACTCAAGTAATCCTAGGGGAGGAGACATAGGGTCTCAATCTTGATCTATTGCCGAACTGCTTTATTATTTTATGAATTTTTAATTTCTACAATTTATTTTCTAGAATGAATAAAATTTTAATTTCCTCTACCATTGCATTACATTGATTCTCTTATTCATATATCGATTTCTTTCATGAAAATCATTTTTATTTTTCTAAATTTTTTTTAAAATTTTTTTAATGGATATTCACACTCCCACTTTCTATATTATCTCCGACATTTTTTGGTATCAAATGAGTTAGTTACATTTTTCTCAGAATATACTATTTTCAAAAAATAATTTCTATTTTCAATATCTTAACTGATTTCAAAGTTTAATCTTTTTTAAAATTATGGAATCTTTTTCAAATACCCATGTGCTCCCATAGGGAAATCTTTGTGTTTTGCACCATATATTAATGGTTCTAACTATATTTATTGGAATACATGTATGTCAACCTTTCATATAATTATTGGTTATCTTGTATGGATATATTTTATGCTTGTTAATATCCAACTAGTTAAAGGGAAGAAAAAATAGACACTTAATGATATTTAATATTTTTAATTAGATGGAAAAGCTATAAATTCCATATATCGTGGTTTAGAACAAAATGATTTTAATTATATATTTACATTAATGTTGATCATGAAAACCATAAACTCTTATAAGTTACTCGAGAAGAAACAAATAAAGGTAAAAATAATATACTTGGATTTTTGATAAAACACAATTTTTTTGAATATTTTATTGATAATAAATGAAATAATTTCCTCACATTGTGTTAAATATGTTTATTTATAAAATATTTGGGATTTGATCATTCATTTGAAAATTTGGTGAAAATTACAATTTTACCCTTAATAGTGCATTGTAGTATTTCGAAGATAAATATTTTTATATTTATATGAATTTGAAATTTTGTAACAGTGTTCCTAACTTAATGTTATACAACTTTCATTCAGGACACTAGAGCTAAAGAGTGCATTTGGATGGAGTAAATGAGCCATTAATCCAATGGTGGCTGGACTCGGTAGAATGGACATGGGTTATGTATTTGGGCCATATATTCTTCATCAGGGCTTGGATTGAGCCCAAATGTTGAGGAAAGCTCTGGGACATGATTTTACACAAATACTCCTTCTGGAAGGCCGGTCAATTCACGCGTTTTGGAGGTCAAATGGGCGGTGAAAGTTGGAATAAAATATTTTTCCGAATTTCCACATTCACACTTGAAACCACTTGTAACCTCTCCTCCCCTCCCCTCTATAAATTGGAGTTTTTCTCATTTGGAGGGGTTGGGACGTGCTTTGGGAAGTTTAGGGCAGAGGATAAGTGGATCCACTCTAATTATTCAACCATTTCATTAGGGGTATCTCTTGAAGAAAGGATCCCTTCAACGAAGCCTTCTTCTTCTACTTCATGTTGTAATGATTTTGTTTGTGTAATAAACTTATTTTTTCTTCTTTTATTTATTCTCTTTTCTTATCTTTTGTTTAAATTTATTCTTCTCTTAATCTTCCTATTTGGGTTGGAATTCTTGAGTAGAAGAGTTATTGGGTTATACCCATTATAAACCTTTGCACATGCAAAACGCTTCTACGATGATTACGTCACCCATGGAAGAGTAGTCTTTTAGTAATAGATCTATCTTCTACCCTCTTCATTTAATTATTTTTAATTAATGAGCTAATGTAATTCATATAATATGAACCATGAATTGTGTTTTTAAATTACAGGAACCTAAGAAAGCAATTGAACAATTAATACAAAACACGCGAGGTCGAGATTTTGTGTAAATTGTGAGAGCGCGATCTTAATCGGTAATACAAGACCACACGTGATAAATTTTTAGAGTTCAAATATAATCCCTAAACATAATTCATCCTAAATATATAGAATGGATATGTGATCTAATTAACCACTGACCATAAGCTATCCTTAGAACAACAATCAAAGCAGGGTGCTGCGATTGTGTGTTCCGAAGCTAGCCTAGGGTTTAGGTAATTTCATCTTTGTGGTTAAGTTAACTCTCGTAGGGTTCGAGGGATAAAAAATTAGGGGATCATAATTAAGTGTATTTTAATTTAAATTATAATGATTAATAAATTATTGAAGAGGTAGAGTTAGATCGATTACGCCTTTTAACATAGATTTCTAAAAAAACATCTTCTTGTTGTGTCATTTTAATCGAAATTTATTTCAAAACTAAAAACAAAAAATATATATAAAATCTTCTTCCATAGAACTTTTCTAGATTCATAAACTATAAAAAACCCCAATCCTTTAATGTTGTGTTTTTATTTTATTCTCTTTTATTTTATTTTTAGAATACCTTTAATAAGTTGTTAAATTCACATCCTTCTTTGAGAGACGACCTTGGTCAACCACTCTGCTGCACCTAAGTACCCCAAAATCACATTAATCATTTGAGGGCGCCCACGACAGCACTCTTTCAAATTGGTGCCATTTTCGGGGAGGCAAGTAATTATTTCAACCAATTAGAGGTATTTATTTTATTTTACATTTTATTCTCTTCCTCTCTTCTTTTTTCCTTCTTTACCCAATATGATTTTTCTTCTTCTTCTTTTATTTTCTTCTGCTTATTTTTGGACCATCAACTCAAACTTCTCATTTTTATTTTACTATGCTCTAATTTCTTTCTTTTCATTTTTATTTGATTTATGACACGAACTAATCCAGAAGATCTCTTAGATCTTGACCCTGAGATTGAACGTAGCCTTAGGGCATGAATCAGACATTCTCAATCTACGGGAAATTTCAATATTCAACCAGTTGGTGATTTCCTCTCTTCTAGAAACATTGAAATTGGAAGCAATTCAAATTCAAACATAAAAGAGGAACCAATGGCTGGAAATAATGGAAATGAACTTAATAGAACCATTCGAGAATTGGCTGCACCAGATATTAACTATCAACCAAATTGTATTGCATACCCAAATCTCGAATCGGACTTTGAATTGAAATCTGGATTAATTCACCTTCTTCCAAAGTTTCATGGCTTATCTGGTGAGGATACCATCAAACACCTTTAGGAATTTAATGTGGTTTGCTCAACTATAAAACCAATAAATGTTTCTGAAGATCAAATTAAATTAAGAGCATTCCCATTCTTGCTTGATGGAGTTGCAAAAGATTGGATGTATTATTTGCAACCTAAAGATGTAACATGTTGGAATGATTTGAAACGTCTTTTATTGCAAAGATTGTTTCCAGCATCAAGGACAAAATCCATTCGAAAGGAGATATTGGGGATCAAGAAAGCCCAAGGGGAGTCAATGTATGAGTACTGGGAGCGATTCAAGAAGTTGTGTGCAAGCTTCCCACATCACCAAATCAGTGAGAAACTACTCATCAAGTACTTCTATGAAGGACTCACACATATGGAGAGAAGCATGGTTGATGCTGCAGTTGGAGGAGCATTGGTGGACAACACACCAACAGCCGTACATGCATTCATCGACAAGATGGCCCAAAACTCCCAACAATTTGGTGATCGAGGTACACCACATATCAGGGGAGTACATCAGGTAAGTCCTTCTTCTCCTGAGAGTCATTTGATTGATACCAAGTTAGAAGAATTGACAACTATGGTGAGGAAAATTGCTTTGGCACAAAAGACTTCTCTACCCCCTCCTTCAAGGCCTTGTGGCATTTTCACTGAGACAGGCCACCCAACTGACTGTTGCCCACAAATCCAAGAAACAGGAGATTGTGCAGTAGTGTTCCCTGGGAGACCATTTCAGCAGCAACAACAACCATATCTCTAAAATAATTTTGATTCATTTTCTCCAACATACAACCAAGGGTGGAAGGATCAATCAGACATGAGGTATGGATCTGAACAACAACAAAGGCCACCCTTTCAACAAAACTTCCAGCAGTCTCCACCCTACCAACAAGGTTTCCAACAACCCCAAAAGAGATTTGAAGCTCAAACATCAACAAGCCAACAACAAGGGAATCCCCCACCCATGGTAGATTCTAACACTGATGACCTTTTGAATAAAATTGTTCTTAATCAACAGAATGAGCTAAAGAGTCAAGGTTCGGAGCTGAGGGAGTTAAAGACTCAAATGAGCTAGATTGCCACTGCCCTCCATGAACTTGTAAGTAAGAATTCCATAAATCTACCTTCCCAACCCACTCCAAATCCAAAGGGTAATGTTAATGTCATCACATTGAGAAGTGGGAAGCAAATAAAAAATACATCTGTACCTACCATTCCACCGGGATTCGCCTCAACTCCAGAGAAGCTGCATTCCATACCAACCAATGAGAAATCCAAGGAGAAAGATAAAGGTAAGAAAATGATTGATGATGTTCTTACTAAACCCCTTCCTTTTCCAAACAGGGTTGTTCAAACCAAGAATATGGCTGAAGAAGCAATGCAAAGGGAGGTTTTGGAAACATTCAAGCTTTTGGAGATCAACATTCCTCTACTTGAAGCCATTAAGAAAATCCCAAGGTATGCCAAATTCTTAAAAGAACTCTGCACCAATCGAAGAGGGCTCAAGGGAATGAGAGGATCAACCTTGGAAGGAATGTCTCAGCACTCATTACACCAACTCTATCAATGCCAACAAAGTGCAAGGATCTCCAGAAATTCACTATCCCATATACCATAGGGGAGTTTCCCGTCTTTGATTCTCTTTGTGATTTAAGAGCTTCAATAAATGTGATGCCTCACTCTGTATTCTCTTCTTTACAGGTTTGTGAGATGAAGCCGACGAGAGTAGTGGTGCAATTGGCGAATAGAGCTACGACATATCCAGCAAGAGTCCTCGAGGATGTACTTGTCCTAGTAAGAGACATGATCTTTCCAGCAGATTTCTATGTGCTTAACATAAAGGATGATCAGGTAAGTTCTCGTCCTCCCATTATCTTTGGTAGACCCCTCCTCAAAACTGCAAAAATTGTCATAAATGTCAATGAGGGTACACTTTCCATGGAATTTGGAGATGATGTTGTGATATTTAATGTTATGGATTCTATGAAGTACCCCTCAGAGGACCATTCTGTTTTTGTTATCTCCCATTTTGAAGCACCAAGTAAAAACCTCATGGAATTATATTGTCCTATGCTTAGGGAGATTATGAGTATTGGTTCTAGTTTGATGTCTAAGAGTACTTCTACACTCGTTTTTAAGGAACAAGACTCTCTAAGATTTGATTTTGAAATGGAATCATATTCTGATTTTGATCATGTGAACTCTTATTATGACATGGCTATTGAGTATGCTGATGGATTTGGTGCTTCATTCTATGATTGTGATGATTTTTATTCCGATACTGATATTCATTGTTCAGATATGTCTGTTGCATCAATTTCTCCATCCATACATCACCCCTTACATTGGAACTCAAGCCATTGCCCCGAAATCTTAAATATGCATACTTGCTGAGTGGTGATTGATTACATGTTATCATTGCTAACAATATCTCTTTTGAACATGAAGAAAAACTTTTGAATCTTATGAGGGAGAACATCAGGGAAATCGGGTGGACCTTGGATGACATATCAGGTATTAGCCCCTCCATTTGAATGCATATGATTCTTTTGGAGTATGGGTCTAAACTGGTGAGGCAACCACAAAGGAGACTCAATCCAACACTTTTGGAGGTTGTTAAAAAAGAAGTTGAAAAATTGCTCGAGGCAGGTATAATCTATCCCATTTCAGATTCTCAGTGGGTAAGTCCAATTCAGGTTGTTCCTAAGAAGAGTGGTGTTACTGTTGTTAAAAACGAGAAAGAAGAGTTAGTTCCAATGAGGGTGCAAAATAGTTGGCATGTGTGTATTGATTATAGGAAAGTAAATCAGTCCACTCGCAAGGACCATTCCCCCCTCCCATTTATTGATCAAATGCTTGAGAGACTAGCTGGGAAAACACACTATTGTTTCTTGGATGGATTTTCTTGATATTTTCAGGTTCCTATAGATCCAGAGGATCAGGAGAATACTACATTCACCTGTCCCTTTGGCACATTTGCCTACCGGAGGATGCCATTTGGACTTTGCAATGCCCCAGGTACCTTCCAGAGATGCATGGTGAGTATTTTTTCTGATTTTATTGAGACCTGCATGGAGGTATTTATGGATGATTTTACAGTGTATGGATCCTCATTTGATGAATGTATAAATAGTTTGGCAAAGGTGTTGAATCGTTTTATTGGGAAGAATCTGGTCCTGAACTTTGAAAAGTGTCATTTTATGGTAGAGCATGGCATTGTCTTAGGGCATGTAGTGTCAAAACATGGGATAGAGGTTGATAGATCTAAGGTAGAAATTATTTCATCCTTACTCTATCCTTCATGTGTGCATGATGTTAGATCATTTCTAGGGAATGTAGGATTTTATCGGTGCTTCATCAAAGATTTTAGTAAGATCGCTCTTCCTATGTCACGATTACTTCAAAAAGATTCTAATTTTGTGTTTGATGACTCTTGTAGGACTTCCTTTGATGAGCTAAATAAGTGTCTGACCACTCCACCTACCATACAGCTCCCACGGTGGGAGATTCCTTTTGAGCTTATGTGTGACGCCTCCAACTTCGCGGTTGGAGATGTCTTATCTCAGAGGGTGGAAGGACGTTCACATGTGATCACCTATGCATCAAGGACGCTGGATTCAGCCCAATCAAATTACACAACCACAGAAAAGGAGTTTCTTGCTGTCATATTTTCTTTAGATAAATTTTGTTCATATTTATTGGGCTCTAAAGTAGTTGTTTTTTCTGACCATGCAGCTTTGAGGTACCTCCTAAAGAAGCCAAATGCAAAGCCACGACTTATCCGTTGGATGCACCTTCTTCAGGAATTTGATATTGAGATAAAGGACAAGAAGGGATCAGAGAATTTGGTGGCAGACCACATGAGTAGGCTTACTCACACACTAGAGGATGACACCTTGGACCAGGTACCACTTCAGGACACTTTCCACGATGAGCATCTCTATACCATCTCAGGTACGCATCCTTGGTATGCTAATTTAGTTAATTACATTGTTTCCTCTGAAATCCCAGAAAATTTGAAGAAGCATCAAGTCCAAAAATTAAAAAGTGAGTCTAGGTTTTATGTGTGGGATGATCCTTACCTCTGGCGCATGTGTAGTGACCAATTTATTAGGAGGTGTATTCCGGATCACGAGTTTGAGTCTGTTTTTCAATTCTGTCATACACTTGCATGTGGTGGACACTTTGGACCCCAATGGACAGCTAGGAAGGTTTTGGACTCTGAATTATATTGGCCTAGCTTGTTCCATGATGCCCATGTGTTTTGTAAGTCATGCTCTTGTTGCCAACACACTGGGAATATTTCTGGGAGACATGAGATGCCCCAACAACCCATACTATTCTATGAGATTTTTGATGTATGGGGCATCGACTTTATGGGTCCTTTTCCTAGTTCATTTGGATTTTTTTATATTTATGTTGCTGTTGATTATGTGAGTAAATGGGTGGAGGCTAAGGCCACTAGGACTGATGATTCTAATGTTGTTGTGAACTTTGTCAAAGCACAAATTGTTTGTAGGTTTAGAGTACCAAAGGCCATCATCAGTGACCAAGGGACACACTTTTTCAATAGGAATTTTTCTTCCCTCCTTTTAAATTATGGGGTGACACACAAACATCAACACCATACCACCCCCAAACAAATGGCCAGGTTGAGGTTTCAAATCGTGAGTTGAAAAAATTTTGGAGAAAACTGTGTAGCCAAATAGGAAGGATTGGAGCAAGCGCTTGGATGATGCATTGTGGGATTATAGGACAGCATACAAGACCACCATTGGAATTTCCCCATTTCGTATTGTTTTTGGGAAAGCATGTCATCTCCCAGTGGAAGTCGAGCATTGGGCATATTGGGCTATAAAGAAATGCAACATGGATTTTGCCCAAGCTAGAATTCAAAGGAAGTTGCAAATTCAAGAGCTTGAGGAGATTTGACTATCATCATATGAGAACTCAAGGCTCTAAAAGGAAAGATCAAAAGCATCTCATGACAAAATGATCCATCAAAGGGAGTTTCATGTTGGAGAGAAAGTCCTTCTCTATAGTTCACGACTCAAGCTGATGCCTGGTAAGTTGCGTTCCATATGGTTAGGTCCTTATATTGTGACTAATTTTTTTCCTTATGGTGCAGTGGAGATCACACAAGAGGAAACTGGAAGGAGATTTGCAGTCAATGGGCAACATTTTAAGAGATATATTGAGAGACTTCCTACTAATGTAGTGGATTTTATCACACTGCATGACCCCATCATCACTTGATCACATCAGGATGTTCCTAACCCTTTCACTTTTATATTATTTATCCTATTTAAAAATTCTGCATTTCATGTGCATATATCATCTCATGGGCTCACATTGAGGACAATGCAATATTTTAAGTGTGGGGTAGGGAACCTTTTAGTTTAGTAATTTCAATTTTTTTCCTGTTTAAAAAAACCAAAAAAAATTGTGTGTTTTTCAAATTTTGTATGTTAATTTTTTTTTGAAATTTTTGAGCTAAAATGATTCTCATCACCATTTTGAAATTCATATCAATGAGTGAAAAGATTTATTCCTTGAAACTAAGCATAAATGAATGCTGAAATGACTTTGTTTCAAGTTCAAATATTTAGTAATTTCATGGAAAGTACACTGAATTTTGAATCCCATGCCACATCTCACTGTCTTTATATTTGAAATCACTTTCCTGTGAGGCTTCTAAACCATTACTTTCATATTCTTTACATTCACCTCACTTCTTGAGAGAACTAAACCATGCTTGATTTGACCAGAATTTGATCTATTCCTGTCAAAACTTGAGGGATTGAGGTACATATGTTTAAATGATTGAGACATTTTTCTGGTATTAAAGCCCCTATTTCAAAGAATCCTTTTTTATAATGTCCTACCTTGAATATTTAATCCTTGTAGCCCTTAGAAGCCATGCACAGCCTATTAGTTTAGCCACATTACAAGCCAATTTTCCCTAACCAACCAACTCTTGAAGTGAAATTGCATAATCTAGTTGAGCTTAAGTGTGGGGGAATCTATCTTTTTTTGTGCCACCACATTCTATGATACTTTGGGTGGAAAATTAAATTCTGAAGAGATGTGTTTGCTGCTGATGAAATTAATTATATTGAAAGTTGTGCCTTTTCTGGAGCTTTCAAGACAAGTGAAGCTGTGTCTTTTCTGGAGCTTTTAATTGAGGTGGAAAGCTGTGCCCATCTGGAGCTTTCAAGAAAATCATGTTTGAGAAGATTGAAATTTTTGATGTTGAAATGATGAATGGTGTAAACTTTTCATGACTTTTCATTATTATGGAGATGAATTGATACTATGGGGATTGAGGAGAAGACCATATTTAAGTGAAAATTATATTAATGCAATTTTGCTTCAAAAGAGTCAAGCCCTCCTCATTCAGCCTCAGAATTTTTCACATCTAAATCCTACCAACTGAAATCCACATGACAACCCTGAAAAGCCCTCATGATAAACATATGTCCTTGACTCACATTGTGTGGCGATGCATGAATTTATCAAGCCTATGGTGACCCTTGTATGAGTTTGGATGAGAAAGACATTGCAAAAAAAAAAATGATATTTGAGTGATGGGAGAAAATTCAAGCGAGGTAAGTGTTTTGTGCATGGGAGGATAAATAAAGTGGAAATATATTAAATGATATAAATGAAGAACTTGAAATAATGGTTTTTTATGAGGCATGATATCTTTTTTTTCTTGGTGTGTAATTGTTTGATCTCAAGGATATGTGTTTTAAAATTGGTTTTGATTTGATATTGATGTTTACTTGATATGAGATTTTTCTCAGGAGTGCAAAAGGGTAAGTGTGGGGGAGTTGATAAAACACTATTTTGTTGAATATTTTATTGATAATAAATGAAATAATTTCCTCACATTGTGTTAAATATGTTTATTTATAAAATATTTGGGATTTGATCAGTCATTTGAAAATTTGGTGAAAATTCCAGTTTTACCCTTAATAGTGCCCTGTAGTATTTCGAAGATAAATATTTTTATATTTATTTGAATTTGAAATTTTTTAACAGTGTTCCTAACTTAATTTTCTACAACTTTCATTCAGGACACCAGAGCTAAAGAGTGCATTTGGATGGAGTACATGGGCCATTAATCCAATGGTGGGCTGGACTCGGCAGAATGGACATGGGTTCTGAATTTGGGCCATATATTCTTCATCAAGGCTTAGATGGAGCCCATATTTTGAGGAAAGCTCGGGGAAATGATTTGACACAAATCATACTTCTAGAATGCCATTTAATTAATGATTTTTGGAGGTCAAATGGGTGGTGCAAGTTGGAATAAAATATTTGGCCGAATTTCCACATTCACACTTGAAACCACTTGTAACATCTCCTCCCCTACCCTTTATAAATTGGAGTTTTTATCATTTGGAGGGGTTGGGATGTGCTTTGGGAAGTTTATGGCAGAGTATAAGTGGATCCACTCCAATTATCCAACCATTTCAATAAGGTTATCTCTTGAAGCAAGGATCCCTTCGACGAAGCCTTCTTCTTCTCCTTCATGTTGTAATGATTCTGTTTGTGTAATAAACTTCTTTTTTCTTATTTTATTTATTCTCTTTTCTTCTGTTTTGTATAAATTTATTCTTCTCTTAATCTTCCTATTTGTGTTGGAATTCTTGAGTAGAAGCGTTATTGGGTTATACCCATTATAAACCTTTGCACATGCAAAACGCTTCTACGATGATTACGCAACCCATGGAAGAGTAGTCTTTTAGTAATCGATATATCTTCTACCCTCTTCATTTAATTATTTTGAATTAATGAGCTACTGTAATTCACATAATATGATCCATGAATTGTGTTTTTAAATTACAAGAAACTAAGCAAGAAATTGTACAATTAATACAAAACACGCGAGGTCGAGATTTTGTGTAAATTGTGAGAGCGCGATCTTAATCGGTAATACAAGACCACACGGGATAAATTTTTAGAGTTCAAATATAATCCCTAAACACAATTCATCTTCATTTCAAAAATTGATATGTTCTCTAATTAACCACTGACCATAAGCTATCCTTAGAACAACAATCAAAGCAGGGTGATGCGATTGCGTGTTCCGAAGCTAGCCTAGGGTTTAAGTAATTTCATCTTTGTGGTTAAGTTAACTCTCGTAGGGTTCGAGGGATAAAAAATTAGGGGATCATAATTAAGTGCATATTAATTTAAATGATAATTATTAGTAAATTATTTAAGAGTTAGAGTTAGATCGATTACGCCTTTTAAAATATATTTCTAAAAAACATCTTCTTATTGTGTCATTTTAATCGAAATTCATTTCAAAACTAAAAACAAAAAAATATATACAATCTTCTTCCAGAAAACTTCTTCTAGATTCATAAGATATAAAAAAAACCCAATCCTTTAAAGTAGTGTTTTTATTTTATTCTCTTTTATTTTATTTTTAGAATACCTTTAATAAGTTGTTAAATTCACTTCCTCCATTGAGAGACGACCTTGGTCAGCCACTCTGCTGCACCTAAGTACCCCAAAATCACATTAATCATTTGAGGGCGTCCACGACAGAACTCTTTCACTTTTATAGGAACAATTTTGAGAGTTTAACAATTTATTCTAATGAAACTATTATTTATTTTTTATGCACTTTAATAAAATATGCAATAGGAAAAAGTATCTTATTGATACTTACTAAAGAAACTCTTATGAAGAAAATACTTTTGGTTTTAACAAGAAAATTTTCACTAAAAGTGTCAGAAATCTACGAAGATAATTAAACAATAAAATATAAATCAAGGATTTAATCTGATATATCACGACCTATGATATCACAATGAAGGGAAAATCTAATAAGGAAGCTAAATAATTCAAATATAAAAAGTAAATTTTTTTTAATCAATTATTGAAGACTCTTAAAAAGATTATGAAATGGATTATCTAGCAAGGAATATAAAAAAATATTGAAAAATAATAAATCCTATCAACATGGAAAAAATGATAATGATCAAAGTGATAAATAAGTAACATACATTGAATTTAAAAATAAAGGACACATTTGTCCAGAATTCCCCTTGATCAAAAAGAAAAACAATTAAATAGTAATAACAGAAATAAATCCTTTAATGTTTCATCCTATAGTGCAAGAGATGATTCCCTCTTCTTAAGTGAGTTAAGATAAGAATGATTCAAGTGAGTCATGGTTGATGTTTAGGATAGTAATGAAGTAAAATCTAACTTATCTTCTCCTTCCACCCCTAATTCCATGTTTATATCTTCTTCTTCAATTCAACTAGTCCAAAATGATGTAAAATATTCTCAGGACTAACTTGAGGAATGATTTTACAACCTAACATCAATGTATAAGGAGATTAAAATATGTATTTTCAAGTTCTTAAACAAAATTATCATATCACAATCGAAAACATTGAATTATTGAAAAAATTAATGATAAAAAAAATATGAAAGTGTTAAAATTGAATATTGGATATCTCAAAGAATATCACACAGAATTAAAATAAGTAAAAAAGTATAAATAAAATTATGGGTACTCAATGACATGTAAAAATGTTTGGATTTGGGGTTTTCAAAAAAAATATAGTTCTTTAAAAAAGATAACCTTTTCAAAAGGCTAATCTCAAGATATTCTTACTGATTATTTTCATAAAACTAGGAATCAAATTAATGAATTTAAATTCAAAAATTATTGATATGGTAAAAAAATAATTTTTCATCCCATTTCACATCTCAAAAATATTATTCAAAAAAAAATTGGTTGTCAAAATCCATCTTATCTAACAATAATCAATCTAAAACCTTTATACCAAAAGGTTAATTTCTTAATTTTTGTAAGAAATGTGTCTAAACATTAATTCCAAAAACAAAATATAGAATATGGATTGTGGATTCTCTCAATAAATGTGTGGTGACCCCTCCAAGTTTAATCACCTTGAAAACTAAATTGATGATACATACCTATTGGTAAACTTTTTAAAATAAAATAATTTATATAAGTACAATCAGTTTTCTCAATTCAACACTTATAGAATATGTTTTATTCAATTATTATTTAAAAATAATACTCTAAGAACAATTCAATTGTGTGACAATTGTTTAAAAATGACTTTTTAAATTGATTCTTGTAAAGTTTTAATTTCAATGGTGAGATTTTGTTTTCTGTTTTTCATTTTAAAAACGATCATGTTATTTATTTAAAATCTCTTTATTCTAAAAATGTTGAATGTTTGATCATTCAAGATAGTGAGTCTTGGATTTGGAACATACACCTTGGTCACTAATCCACAAAAAAATCATTATGTTCATTTGACACAATATAGTATGATATTTTTTCTAAATTACATTTCAATGATAATGTTTTTTATGAACCTTGAAAACTTAGTAAGAAAAATATATTTTTTAAAACTAACGAATAATTATTGACCTGAAGTTGAAATTATAATTTTAAAATCATAATTTTGGTGATTTTCTATCATTATACATGATTGAAATGTGTCTTTTTATTTCAATTAACAAATGATACATTTAATTTTCTCATAATATTTACCATGAAGGTAAAAATTGAGAAATGGAAAAAACAATTTACATTCAAAGTGATCAAGGGGGAGAGTTTAAAAACAAATATCTTCATGACATTTTTACTTCAAAAAGTTATAATCAGACACTTTTTGTTCCTATAACACTTATTTAAGTGGGGTAATGGAAACATGCATTTTAATACTTCAATAAATCTTAAGGTCCATATATAATGATTTCAAACTCCCTTAATACCTTTGAGCTAAGGTGTCTAATACTTCTTGTTATATCATTAATTATGTTCTCATTAAACCCATCCTAAATAATCCCCTTGTGAAAATTGTAAAAATAAATTTATAAAAGATTTATTTTTCAAATTCTTTGGATGTAAATGTTATATTATTAACACAAATGAAAAATGAGTTAATTTTGATCTAAAAAATAATAATGGAATATTTCTTGGGGTCTGAAACTCATGTAAATCCTCAATAAAAGATCTAAAAAATGGAAAAAACTATTTATATGATATTTAATGAAACTAATCATTATCTATAATACAAATTTGAAGGATTGTACATAACCTTGAACCATTTACTTCTAATGATCCACCCTCTATTAAAGAGCCCATTATATATGAGTCTCTTTCATGTCCTTTACCGGCAGTTTTCAAAAAATCAAAATACCATCCAATGGAAAATATTATATGTGTTGATAAAACTAGTATTCATAATATATATTCTAAATCAAATGAAATTGAGAATTATTATATAAGTTATTTTATAGAAACTAAAAACTTTAATGATATTATAAATAAAGAAACTAAGTTTTTTCAATGTAGGAAGTGCTAAACCAATTCTAATAGAATAATTCTTGGATTTTTATTTAAATAACTAATTATAATCACATTATTTTTATAAAATGGTTTTTAGAAATAAATTAGATGAGTAAGGTAACAACACATGTAACAATTATAGATCATATCTAAAGGTTATAATCAACAATAATACATTGACTATAGTGAAATATTTGCACCCAATTCTTATCTAGAATATATTAGAATCTTTTTTGAAATCTCCACCCATAAATATTTTAAACATTTTAAATAGATGTTATAAGTAATTTCCTAAATGTTTATATTTAAAACAGGGTTTCAATTGAAACAACACACAGTCTAGAAAAACCAAAATTTCAAAATTCATATTTTTAGTTAACATAGGATTTATATTTTTTAAAACAAGACCATGAAGTTTGGCATAAAATATAAATAGTTTCTCCATTATTGTAACAGCCCGATATTTTATGAAAAATATTCTTTTTAATTTTATTAATGTCTTGTGTTATACGCTACACTAAAAGAAGCTTTCACAATACACATATCTGACCTGGCTTGAATTATATGCAATCGCGACCTTCCACGATAGCGTGTGTTGTACGAAACACCGAGTTTCGCTAAACAACGATATGCTATTAAGATATTATTAAAACTAGCCGTTATGAATAGTAATAACCACTTTTTGAAATTTTGTAAATTTTATTTTTCAAAATGGAATTCATTTTTAGATTCGGAGTATCGAATTTAGCCTAAGGTGAAATTTTGGTACTTTTCGGATAACTTTCATATTCTGATGAATAGTGAAAATTTCTAAATTATAATTAAAAACAACTTTTTTAATCGAAATAATTAATAGTGATAAATTATTAATTTGAGTGGTTTTAAAGTATATTTAGAATATATTTTTACAATTTAATACAATGTTGGTCATTGGTTGTAATTTCACATTTAAACCAGACATAATCAAGTGTCAATCTTTTGATAGATATTGTTTCTTAAAAACACGCTATTTGTTTTAACAGCGGGATTTAATTATAAAATTAATTAATGAAACTTCTATGTTATGAATTTGGTAAAATAGACTTCATTTTTGAATTCGGAATATGAAATATAGCTTAGGATGAAATTTTGGCATTTTTCTGAAAAACATCAATTTTTGATGAATAGTGAAACTACTAAGTGATAGTTAAAAACTGAATTTTTCATAAAACATAATTTTACCGCTTCTGTGAATGGAATTTCAAAAATCCGAGAGACACGGTTGATGTCAGTAAGTAAAATGTGGTTCAATGAGATGAAAATAATTTTTGATGAATAGTAACTTTTTACTTTTATTTACCACGGTTAAAAGTAAATAGGGTAATTAAGGGTAAGACTGATATTGATATTACCCTAACAGATGTCCTAATTCTATTGGACAAGTGTATCTCGACCAAAAACAACCTTAAGTGTAAAATATTATCATTTAGACCCACTTGGATTAGATTAGGACATTTATTATTATTTAATTCAAAGAATAGTTAAAAGAGTTAAAATCAATGATTATTTACTAAAACATTTTTAATATAGGGTTATACATAAGATAAATTCGATTGTAAATATTAATTAGAAAGATAAAAATATTTACTACATGATGGTATTTTATTTATAATTTTTATACATTAAATAATTTAATTTATTTATGACACAATTATGATTCAGTAATTATCTTATTTATAAAATATTGACATGATTGATGTTATAAACACCAAAATAAATGTAATTTGAGACTTTTTATGAATTACAATAATTTTCTAGGTTACTATGATATATTAGTGATTATTTAATAAACTTGGTTTGAACATATAATTCTGTTATGACTTTCACAAAAATCATATATCAAATAGTGTCAAAATTGACAAAAAATAGTTTTTAAATCAAATATTATATTATTAATTGTTATTTTATTCCTAAAAATCTAAGGTTCGGCAAAATGACTTAGATAAGGATATATGTATTAGTAATAAAAAATTTGGGGTTCGTTTGGCATGTTATAGTAAGTGTATTAACCATATAGTGAAAGAAAACAAAAAGACACGGTAAAAGTTAAATTATTTAACTTAGAGTTAAATCTAATTGATAAGGTTAAAATAATATCCCAAACTTGTCTAAATCATATTGGTTGATAGGATTTCGACCCATACCCACTTTAGCTTCGAAATAAGACCCTTTGGAACCATTATAAACCGATTTTGACTTTAATATAAAATAATATTTTGAGATATTCCTAAGGTGCCCCTCTCCTCCCTTATAAAAGGGCACCTCCTCCCCCTCCTCCTCACACCAAATTGAGCACTCAAGCTCGGCAAACCCCTGCCATTTTCTCCTCTACACTTCCCTAGAATAATCCTAGAGGTCCTGGTCTTCTTAAAAGACCAATCTTAGTTCCCTAAGTGGAGGATTCAAAGAGGCGTTCCAAAGAAGAGGTAATATCCATTACCGATCTTTTCAATTTCTTTCTTCTTCAACTTCTTCTTCTTTAGTTGTTTCATGATAAAGTAATAACATCAGTATTACTTACGTACTGATATGTTATTATAAATATGATACAACCCTAATTCACCTTCTATCCATCCTATGGAAAAATGAAATCACCGCGCGTGCGTACGTACGGAATACCGTCTCCACGCCGTGGTGTAATCTATTTTCCACCACCACCTTACATGGATGGGTATAATGGTGTAAAGAATAACTATACATAGTTATTACAACATCATATTGATTCTGATATATTGTATAATCCACTCCAATTCAGTTCAATAATTATGGAAATGATATCATCGCTCGTGCGTACGTACGGACTACCGTCTCCACGACGCGATGAGATTCATTCTTAATAATTAACCATTCATGAATGATTATAAAGTATATATATAATAAGTACTAATGAAATATATTACCTAATAATGATACTGGAATTATTTATATTTATATGTATGTCATCTACTTAATTCCATTCAATTCAATAAGGAAACGAAAACAGCGTTCATGCGTACATACGGACTACCGTCTCCATGAACGGTGTATTTCTTTCCATTTACTGATTTATTATATATGTATATTCTGAATATATATATATATAAATCATGTTTTATATTCTGGAATTAAGTAATCATGATCTAAGTAATCATATGAATAATTACAAGTTAGAAACACGAACGACAAATGAGACGATTTTACCCAAAACGCTACATTAACATGAATTTACAAAAGAACGGGTAATATAAAGTCATAAGTGGACCATATATGATATAATAAAAATGAATATGATTCTGGAATAAGTCAATAACATGATTTAAATCATTATACAGGAGGTTCGGACACTTATAAAGAAAGTCGGATATAAGGTAAGGGAAATATCACAATCTCATTTTTATCCGAGATTGTTTATTCGTAAGTATTTACTGGGGTGTATTTTATTATCCACATCCATGTTTTATAAATATGTAATATTATTTCCATCCACCTAAAATTGTTTAAATCCATTTTTACCCTTCGGTGAGTTTTTAGTAATATGTATGAAAGGAATCTTTTGTCGTTTTTCGTACGAGGTACTTTTTGACTTTTCCGACAAAAGAACGAAGAATGTTTTTTTTAACTTATACGGCATGAATGGATTTTTAAAACATTATTTCCAAGAAGATTCCTTTACAAGTTTTCAAGTTTATTTTTAATTATCTTCTTTTATTTTAAAGTCGTATGACATGTTATGAAAGGAAAAATGTTTTTGAAGTAGAAAGGATATTTTCCTCAAGAATAGAGTTCAAGTATTTTATCAAAATTATTTTCCATCTAAGATAATAAAAGGGTTCTATTTTTATCCCTATTATTACATGGATTTGATTATGTTGTGATGGAAATATTTTTATGAATTCCTTTATCTTATATGGATTGTATTATGATGTCACGATGTTTAAGATTCCCATTTTTTATTACATGGGTTATGCAATGATGTATGATTTAAGATTTTGTGGCACACATAAGAAAGGATTCATTATAATATGGGTGGGACCTATATCTCCCTCCAATGAATTGGGTAAAGATTTTATATCTCATGAGATAGACATGGCTGAAATGGTAGGTTATACCGGTTCAGTGAAAACAGGACTGAAACGAGGGTTACTCGATTCAGAAAGGGACTTTGTCCACTAAGATAGTCTTGGCAATGAGTCTTGACTAACAAGAAATGATTCTATATGATTATGTGTGTATGCCACAATGTTTCATGTTTTAAGTTATGATTATTGGGATTTAATTTCACTACTATGATTTATCCCATGTTATGAAATTATGCTCTCTTTTGCAGGTTAAGATTTCCAAAAGTTATGTTCTTATGAATATGATGTGATTGATTTTTCTTTTGTATACCCTTACTGAGCATTTGAGCTCACCCTTTTATGTATTATTTTCCCCAGGATATAAAGAAAGGTTTTAGGTAAAAAAATAGGTAAGATCTTTATGGGAGATATTGAAGATCTTTCACCTCGATTAGAAGATTACGTTCTGAGTTTCCAAAGACACTAAACTATTATGATCCTTGTGTGTGTGTTTTTGTTATGTACTAAGTATTCCGCAAATGTAATGTAATATCCATGTACGTCAGGCTTCAGGTCTCTACAGTTGTCAAATGATTTTAAAATGGGAAATCATATTTGATATTATTTAAAAAAATAAAATGATTGTTTAATCATTCAAACCTATTTTTATGACATTATTTTTGGATAAATAAATGAATCTATTTATGATTAATTTTGAAATACTATGAGAGAATAATTCTAAATGAGTTTTATGGGTGATTTAATATTAATTCATAGTCTTCAAATACCCCAAAACAAATATTGTTCTTTTATAAGAAAATAAATATATACTAAATAAATTATAATTGTTTTTGTAATAGATCATGTCATGGAAATAATTACACCTATGACTAATTTAAATAATCTATCATCAGCTGTAGTTAGAAAATCAGTTTTCAAAAAGATTTATATTATCATAATTAAGATACTTTTTTAACTTACCACAACCTATATGAACATTTTGTATATTGTTTTTCTTTTATCTCATTTTCAATAAAATCCTAAATAATAACAAAATTAAAATCTCTTAAAATTATTTTTTTAAGGTTCTAAAAGTTATGGTTTATTTTATCATAAATAAATATCCTTATATCTTTCATGTTTTTCAAATGATTATTTTGGAGTATTTCAACTAGATAGATAAAGTAAAAGTGGGTCTTTTCACATTCAAGGACATTACTTAATCTCATAGAGAAGTATCAAATATCAATTTTAGTTTCTATTTCTCTAGAAAAGTGAAATATATACTCACACGGAGTTTTTGTGAAAAATTATATGGATGAAACAAAATATCTCAGATTTTGGGCTAACATTTCATAATGTTTTAATTAACTGTGATAGTTCTAGTGCTATAATGATATCTAAAAATCTTGTTCATAATTTATTCAATAAGTATATTGATATTTCACATCACCTTTTGAGACAACACATTCAAAAGGAATATATTGTATTAGAATATGTTAGAATGGATCATCAATTATCAAATATATGTTTTACTTATTTTTCAAAAATCTTGTCCAAATTTTCAAAATAATGTTTTTATTATCACTTTCATTATCTTATTAATGTTTTATGTTTCATATAACTAACCATTTTGGTTTATAAGGCAATTTTACAATCATAAAAGCTTGGATTCTGATTTAAATGGAGAAAATTTTAAGTATAATGTATATGTGAGTTTTTTCATAAAAAAATAATATTTTTTTTTGAAATGGATAAATGTATCAAGTAAATTAATGAAATATTTATCCTGTTAAAAGATGTAAAGAGATTCAAAAATGAAGAGGTTATCTATTTTATAATAAAATTATTTCAATGATAAGGAACGATATTGATTCAAGGGACATACCTATTCTTTCACTAAAATAGTATATCTAAATATTTCTTATTTTCATTATTCTTTATTCCACTTTATTATTCACCTCATTCTTATTTTTTTATAATATTTAATGAGTGTTTGTGATAAAAAAATGGGAATATTGTTTGAACACTAATAATTTTTATGATCCAAATCACTTAAGGTATTTTTATCCCTGGTTTTGATTGTTTCTTGTTTATAGTATTTAAACTTCATCTGAAGGAATTAACATACCCAATGGAATAATAAAGAGGTTCATGGAGGACCAAATTCCAATTCACCTATACCTAGTTACACTAGCTACCTAGTAGGATTGCACCATCCAGCTAGTGGAGATGGATAGATCCACCATACCTCCCGAAGTACTACCAGCTTCTTAGTCGGCAACACTAGGTACCCAATAGTGTCAAAAAAAGGGGATAAAATTCTAGAAATCCCACTAGATATCTCAAGGATAGAAGTGGATAACCAGTACTAGATGTTCATAATCACTCATTCCAAAACAACTCATATAAAACCTAATGTTATCTAGTAGTGTTACTCTGGGGGTGAATTTATTATGGTCAAAATGCTATAAATTAATCTTATGCAACTTCATTGACCTCAGATCTACTCTAAAATGTTCCATAGACCTATTAAGTCTATAAATAGACATAATGGGAGGCTTGCATCTCAACTAAGTCATATATTATAATCTATTACCACTAAATTATTCTTGATCTATCCATAATGAGTAGTTCAAATTCATTTCCAGGAGAACATCATTTCATAATAAAAAATGGAAATTGTACTTTATCTTCATCAATATTTTCTATTTCCTTTCTTTTTAATCCTTTTTCTTGGGCACTCCCTTATTATATTTTTTAAATGTTCTCCTTTTTATTCTCTCCCACTAAATCTTTTATATTATTCTAAATCTCCTAGATTGAGTTTATTTATTTGTAATGGGTTTCTAAAAAAAATTCATCTTATTTATCTTATTATATTAGTTCTCAAAACCATTAATGTGAGGTGTCTAGGTTATGGTTTTATTTTAAAACAAAGGGTCTTATTTGGTTTTTGGTTTCTATTAATACAGAGGGTTTCCATTCTTCTTCTAATTATTAGTTTTTGTTAAAATCAAGGAAGAGATATTACCCTACCAAATTTCTTGAGGGGGGAGACGTAGGGGCTCATTCTTGACCTATTTATGAACTACTATATCAAATTTATCCTTTTTAATTTCAGAAATTTAGTATTTTTGTATATTCTTAAAATTTTAATTTCTATTACACTCATTTTACTTTGATTATTTTATTTTTAAATTTATTAATTACATGATAATTTATTTTATTTTATATCATCATTTTTAAATTATTCTTAATGGAAATTCACCCACACCATCCTCTTTTAATCTTATATTTTTCCAACATGTAGGAATTATTATTCATTTTTATATTCATAAACAATACTTTTACATAATTATACTATAATGAATAATAGAAATGAACATTTACATAATGAATATGGAATAATATAATGTTTTTGAATAATACATACCTATTTAACAAAATATAATTAAAGGAGTATTTATTATAAATAAATAACTAATTTGAATAGTTATGTTTCATTTAATTTTCTTGTAAAATAATCCATTTTAAAATTTAATAAATAAATATTAACTTATATTTTATGTTACATTAATCGCAAGCTATCGAACGTAATAAATTTATTAATGAGAAATATTTTTTAAAATCTTCAGGCCTTATAATAATTTCTCCATTGAATTTTTTACTATGATGAAGAAAAAATACAAATACTTTTACTAAATTACATCACTGGTTTCCCATATAAATTCCTCAAATTTATAGTTTTTTTCACTAATTTAACCAGAAGAGTAGTCTTTTTTAAAATAATTTTATCAATTTCTAGAATCTCCCCTAGTATTTAAACATAAGAAATTTCAAGATTCAGTGGTATAACATCTATGTTTCATGCCTGTAAAGGATTAGGTATGTACTTCCTCAAAAGTGATATATGAAACACATCATGAACTCTGGATATGTTTTTTGGAAGCATCAAGTAATAATCTATTATTCCTACTTCATAAAAAAAACATTAAGGGACCTATATATCTTGGGTTTCAATTCTCCTTCATTACAAATACAATAACCTTCTTCTAAATAGATATACATAAGAATAACTTATCTCCAAAATCAAACTCTTTATCCCACCAATTGTAATTTTCAAAAATATTATATATAATTTGAGCATCCCTTATATGAATATGAATAGCTCTAACCTTATATATAATTTCTTCATATATCCTAGGGACTAATTAATTCATTTTACAACTTTATCCCATCATATTAGAGTTATACACTTATTTCCATATAGGTCTTCACATAGATCTATCTAAATACTTGATGAAAGATATTATTTTAACAAAATTAACCAAGAGTAAGGTGTTGATCCAAACCACCTATAAAATCCATAGAGAAAGATATAAATATCTCTTCAGGGTGTGAATATTTCTCTTATATTGACCATCTATCTAAGGAAAATATATAGTTCTAAAGTTCAACTAAATTTTCAATTATTTCTATATACTTATTAAAAACATGAGGAAAACCACCGATCTTGATTAGATAATATTGGGATGATTGTTATAAGAAACCATGCCACCATATTAATGTAAATCATGTCAACATGGTCAATAAATAAATCTTCTATAATAGAAATAAAATTCATTGGTATCATATGGTGATCAATTACAACCCAAATGAAGTTAAGGCCATTAGATGTCTTGGGGAGTCCTATAATAAAATCCATGTTGATGTTTTACATTTACATACATGTATGGGTAATGATTTCATCATCCCATTAAACTTATTATGTTTATCCTTAAATTTATAACCTACTATATATCGAGATACATACTATACAATATCCTTCTTTTTGTTGTCCCGCTAGAATTTATATTTCAAATATCTATACATATTGGTACTCCCATGATTGATATAGAATGATGATCGTTGTGATTCATCTAATACATATTTCATTAATTATGATATTAATGAGACAAAAACCTGATTCCCAAACTTGACCACTCCATCACTATCATAGTTTAACTCGGTAATATTCTTTACCATCTTTTGAAGCTTCAAATCCATCTTTTGTAACTTTATAAGATTTATATAACTAAACAAATGAAAATTAAATAGATAAATTTAGTATTAAGACCCTTCCATTATGATCTAAAGATCAGTACTCTATAAATCCATAAATATAGTATATCCTTCAATCATCATCATTAAAAACCAGAGTTAACCTTATTTATTAAAGCATCATCCACCTTGCTCACCTTCCCAAAGTTGTAAGCAGTCTTAATATTTAATTAATTACAACTATATGCTTTAGTTAATATTTAACTCCTTCTATATGAAAATATAATTCAAGATTTTATAATCATTATATATATCTTAACTTTCACCATAGACATAATGTATTTATATTTTCTATAAAACATTTCCTTTGAAAACTCTTAATCATATGTTGGGTAATTTTTATCATAAAAATTCAATTATAATGATATATAATCTAATACAATGTGATTATAATTAATAACACATCCCATTCACTTATTTAATGAATCACTATATAATACAAACTCTTCTCCACTACAATGTACTGTAAGTATAGGTGTGACGAAAAACCTTCTCTTCAACTCCTTGAAATTTTCTCCGCATTCGTATTTGTAAATAAACATGTATAAAATCCTCATTATCATTTTTAGATTATTTGATATACATGATAAACTTATAAATATGTATCAATATTATTCAAAAAATATAATAAAACTACATATCTATGTTAAAGTAGTTATTAAGGGACATTTCTCCACAAATTTTATCTTTAAATGATCCACTTATATACCCTCTCTTGTAATTACATGACCAAATAATGATACATTATGCACCTTGAATTCACACATGATAAATTTGATAAATTGTTTCTCCTTTCTCATGATCTTCTACATAATCCTCAAATAATCTTCATGATATTTATTTATCTTAGAATATTTTAGAATGACATATATAAATACTACCATGAATAGATCAAGGTAATATATATAGATTCTATTAATTATATCCAAGAAGATGGATGGGGATTTGGTAAGTCCAAATGGAATCATTATGATTTCATAATGTCCATGCCTAATATAGAAGGTTTTCATGGGGTATCCCTCCTTTTTATACTTAGCTAATGATATACAGATCAATGATTAATATTGGAAAATTATTTTTCTTTGTGTAGTTGATCAAATAAGTCTTCAATATGAGGTAGAGGACACTTTTTCTTGACATTTATCTTATAAATCATAAAATATTAATTATAAAGTCTAATTAACACATATTTCTTCTTAAAAAAGAATAGTTTTACCTAATTATGACACACTAGGGCATATGAATCTATTTTATAGACATTATAATAGTTTTTAAAAATATTTTAACTCAATTATGGTCATTATATAAGGAGTCTTTGAAATAGGTGTACCACTAGGTATGAATTCTATTGAAAAATCAACTTCACATTTCAAGGGAAGACTATGAAACTATTCAAGAAATACTTGAGTATATTTTTGAATAAAAATAATATATTTAATTGTGAGTTTCTACCCAACCATTTTAAATAAATACCCCTCATGAATCGGTAATAAGACCTATATAATAGAATTAATTTCCAATAAAATTTCAGGTTTATCCGCATGATGATAGATGGTCATAGGTTGACTTAGAATATCTAATTTATATTTCATTTCTTAAAAAAATGTTATAGGGTCTATATAGATAAATACAATACATTTCTAAAATCAAATATAATTTAACTATAAGGAGAATAATAATATTTTAAGGAAGAAAATTCTCACATACTACTATCGCATATGATATAAAGACTAAAGATGAAATCATCATACCATTGGTTGTTCTCATGGAAAAAAATATAATCATTTAGGTTGTGATTTAATACACTTTGAAAGTTAAAAAAATATAAAATAGTGGGTATAACCTAAATCAAATAATATAATATTAGTTATTGAGTGGATTATAAGTTTACCTTCAACCACTTCACTCTTATGACCCACATCAGCAGTTGTGATTTCCTAAACCTTTTATTTATCCATTGAATTAATAGATTATAGATGCTAGTTATCTTAATTAACCCTTAAATTCATTCCTTAGTTGGTGTAATGTCCATAATTACTTCAATTATATCATTATAGTGTGGGATACACATTTAGTTTATCTTTATATCCATTAATTTAATTTGTTAACATCTTCAAATCACATCATCATTCAGGTCCTTAGTGACGTTAGCTACAAAGATTAAAGTATTTATTTATCCCTTATACAAAAGTTACCATATTCTTATTTTAAAATTTCTATAATAAAGGAATATTAATTTTCATTCATCCATTCTTTATTATTTGAATCTCTATGAAAAATCTTTTTTCTATTTTTATCAATAAAATAATGTAAATAATGAGAGTTTCTACTCTCCATTTCTAACTTGAGAGGACAACCGATAAATTATTAATATCTATCAAATCTTCTTATATCCAATAAATTATTGATAATTTTTTAAGCCACAAAAATAATAAATAAAATTTTTATTTCATGGTCGATGATGAAACCAAAAGTATTCCTTGAAAGTATAATGAGATTTACCTCATAGGTACCAATGGAGTCATCAACATTCTGCTTTATTTCCAGGAATTCCTTCTCCATTTTTTTACTGAAGAGTTAATGAAAACTACTTATTAAAGAATACCTTCCCAAAATCTTTCCATGTTATGGAGTAAATCTCTTCCCCTTTCCTCATATTCTTGAAAAGAGTCCACAATTGGACAGATTCTCTTTCCAAAGTATACACAACCAATTCAACCATATCATGGTCTAAGCATATAATGGGGAATATCTTTTCATCAAAATTTGTCCATTTCTAAAACAATAATTTTATTTTAGGAACCACATAAAGATTGTATACAATTATCTATAAAATAATCGATGGAGAATTGTTCCTTATTTTTGAAATTTAGAAGTTCACCATGATTCATGATACCATTCATATCTTGAGAGAGTTATGTGATCATGGGAACATCATTTTTAATCCCATATCCAATTAAATTTGGTTGTTCATGAGAGAATTCATTAAATTGGTTGTTGTATTCCCCACTAACATGATTCCTCCTGGTTCTATCAATTGACTAAAACCAAAAATATTAGCATGAGTATTAGGAACCATTAATCAAGGTGAGAAAACATATGATAATGAAACCATTCCTAATATGTCATAAATTATGAAAACTTTTTATCATCTTATGAAAATTTAGGATCATCATATATCACTTCGGTTTTTTATAGGTTGTTGTAGGTTATATCCTCAAATTTTACATAACCTAATCTTAAAATATGAATAAACCCATCATTTATACCAACTGAAGTTAGTCAGTAATTTCATAAATAAATATTTTATTATTTTAGATGAATATTAAATTCATATCATAAATATAAACACTTGACAATAATAAAGGTTTAGTGTATTTATAGACTAGATATATGATCAATTTATATCATGGAGGATCTTCAATATCTCTCACATATTTATTATCACATATATTATTCTTAGACATTTCCTACATAAAACCTTTCTTCATAACTAGGGGAAATGGAAACATATAAAAGGGTTATCTATGATGCATAGTATGGGTAAATACATGACATATCAATCGATTATCATAAGAATGAGTAAGATAATATTAAGGGTATGATTAAGGGACCAAGTAATATAATATCATACACAACAAAGTCATACACCATAAAACATCAGTTATTGATTGAGGCTTTTACATTTAAAAATACACGAGTCATAAGTGTGTGGAATCATCAATAATCAATCATGATCCATGAGATCACAATATAATCATAAGAAATGAGTTTCTTTCCTAAAATTATGGAATTAATACAATAATGTAAATCATATTACAAGTCTTATTTCCATGAAATATCTTTACATATTAGTCATGGGATAATAACCCATGTACCTTCATTGTCTTAGGCCAGCCACAGGTGTACCCTCTTAAGCTTGGTCCAATAGCTTGTGTACCCTATTGGGCTTGGGATACCTCTCATTGTAGAGACCCTAAGATTGAAGTACATGGAAATTACATTACTTTTGTGGAATACTTAGTACATAAAAAAACACACACACAAGGACTATAATAGTTTAGTGTCTTTGGAAACTCGAAATATAATCTTCTAATCATGGTGAAAGAACATCAACATCTCCCATAAATATCTTCCCCTTTTTTTCTTACCTAAAACCTTTATTTATATCCTGGGGAAAAGAAAAAATAACAGGGGTGAGCTCAAATGCCCAGTAACGGTAAACATAGAGAACATAAAACAATCCATAAACATTTGAATGCAAAAACTTGAACCTAAAATCTACACATCAAAATCTTGAGCAAAGACATGAATCTTGGAAGTACGTAAGGAATATATCATAAGAGAACATCAATCGTGATAAAATAGCATGGGAATAAAACATGTAATTGTGTCAACCATTAAGCACATGTTATGATTTCCATAGTAGCCAAGGCATTGCTGCCAAGACCATCTTAGTGGACAAAGTCCCTTTCTGAATCGAGTTCACTCCTCATTTCCATCCTGTAACACTGAACCGGATTAACTTACCGTTCCAGCCATGTCTATATCATGAGATATAAATCTTTACCCAATGAATTGAAGGGATATATAGGTCCCACCCATCTCATAATGAAATCATTCTTTCGTGTGCCACAAAATCATAAATCAAACATCATAGCATAACCCATGTAATAAAATGGGATTCTTCAAAATCATGCCATCATAACATAATACATAAAAGATTGATATCATTTCATCATAAGAAAATTGAAACCATTTAAATCATAGAGACATATTACTTGAAACATACACATATGAAATAATGTCATCTTAGATGGAAAATAGTTTTGGCAAAACACTTGAAATGAATTCTTGAGGAAAATATCCTTTCTTCTTTAAAATCATTTTCTTTTCACAAAATTCCATTGAATTTTAAAAGAAAAGGGTTTGTTGAAAATAATCATGCAATATTGTAGAAGAATATTCTTGAAAATGAGGTGTTATGAAACCGTAAAAATCCGTTCACACCATATAAGTTAAAAATAACATTCTCCTCGTACTTTTGTCGGAAAAGTCAAAAAGTACCTTGTAGGGTAAATAAAAGAAAGATTCCTTACATACCATGGGGTAAAAGTCAAAATGGGTAAAAATTACTTTAAACATACATGAAAACACTTGTATAAAACATGGACATGGACAATTGCAATAACCCCAGTAAATACTTACAAATATGCAATCTCGGATAAAAATGAGATTTTCAAAATTATCCCTTACCTTATGTTCGATATGCTTCGTATGTTTCCGAACCTCCTGTATAATGATTTAAATAATGTCATTGACTTATTACATAATCATATTAATTGTTATGATATCATATATGGTTCATTTATTACTTTATATTACCTATTCTTTTGTAAATTCATGTTAATGTAGTGTTTTGGGTAAAATAGATTCATTTATGGTCCGTGATTTGACTTGTAAATATTCATATGATTACTTAGATCATGATTAATTAATTCCAAAAAATATAAAATTATTTATATATAATATATATTCATCATATACATATATATATTTTAGATCGATAGAAGGAATGAAATACACCGTTCATGGAGACGGTAGGCCGTACGTACGCATGAACGTTGTTTTCATTTCCTTATTGAATTGAATGAAACTAAATAGATGACATAAATATATATATAAATAAATCTAGTAGAATTATTATTTCATATATTTCATTATTACTTATTATATATACTTTATAATCATTTATTAATGGTTAATCCTTGAGAATGAATCTCATCGCGTCGTGGAGACGGTATTCTGTACGTACGCACGAGCGATGATATCGTTCCCATGATTATTGAATAGAATTATAGTGGATGGTATAATATATCAGAATCAGTATGATGTTATAATAACCATATATAGTTATTATTTACACCATTATACCCATCCATGTATGTTGTTGGTGGAAAAACAGATTTCACCACGGCGTGGAGACGGTATTCCGTACGTACGCACGCGTGGTGATTTCGTTTTCCGTAGGATGGATATATGGTGAAATAGGGTTGTTTCATACTTATAATAAAATATAAGTATATGAGTTATACTGATGTTATTACTTCATAATGAAACAACTAATGAATAATAAGTGGAAGAAGAAATAATGTTGAAAGAATCGGTAACAGATATTACCTCTTCTTTGAAGCGCCTCTTTGAGACCTCCTCTTGGGGAACCAAAATTGGTCTTTGAAGAAGCCCAGGACCACTGGGATGTTTCTAGGTAAGTGGAGAAGAGAATTTTTCAGGGGTTGGCCGAACTTGAAGGCTCAAAGTGGTGTGAGGAAGAGAGGGAGGAGGTGTCCTTTTATAAGGGTGAAGAGGGGCCCCTTTGGAAAAACTAAAACTATTATTTAATTATAAAGTCATATTCGGTTTTAAATAGCTATAAATTGATTTATTTAAAATATAAGGTGGGTATGGGTCTAAATCCTCTCATCCAATATAATTTGGATAAGTTTAGGTTACTATTTTAACCTTATCATTTAGATTTAACTTTAAGTTAGATAATTTTACTTTTACCGTATCTTTTTGTATTCTTACACTATAAGGTTAATAAACATACTATAACAAGCCAAAAGAACCCCAAGTTGTTTATTATTAATATATATAACCTTATCTAAGTCATATTTCTGAACCATAGATTTTTAGGATTAAAATAACAATTAATAATATAATATTTGTTTTAAAAACTATTTTATGTCAATTTTGACACTATTTGGTAATTGATTTTTTTGAAAATCATAACAGAAATATTAGTTCGAAAAAAGTTACTTAAATCAATTATAACATGTCATATTAACTTATAAAATTGTTTTAATTCATAAAAAGTCTCAAATTACATTTATTTGGGTATTTATAACATCAATTATGTCAATATTTCATTAATAAGATAATTAATGTATCATCATTGTGTCATAAGTAAATTAAATTATTTAATGTCTAAAAATTATAAATAAAATACCATTATGTAGGAAATCTATTTATATTCATAATGAATATTTATAGTCTAATTTATCTTATGTGTAACCATATATTAAAAATGATTTACTTATTAAACTTTGATTTTACCTATTTTAACCCTTCTTTAAATAAATTAATATTAAATGTCTTAATCTAATCCAAGTGGGTCTAAATGGTCATAATTTATTTCTAAGGTTGTGTTTGGTCTAATTAAACTTATCCAATAGAATTATGACATGTGTTAGGGTAATAATAATATCATTTTTACCCTTAATTACCCTATTTACTTTTAACCGTGGTAAAAAAAGTAAAAAGTTACTATTCACCAAAAATTATTTTCATCTCATTGAACCACATTTTATGTACTGACATCAACCGTGTCTCTTGTATTTTTGAAATTCCATTCACAAAAGCGGTAAAATTATGTTTTATGTAAATTTTCAAATTTTCCTAGGTGGTGGGTAAAAGATGGTCAAAAGTTCAATAAATTTTTTATATATCTAAAATTATTATAAAATTACTCCAATGAATTACATTGAACTTATATAGTTATTATGTATCAATTTATACCTAAAATAAATTTAAATAAAATAAATAATTATTTAAAAAAAAAGTCAGTTTTTAAATAGTAACCTAGTGTTTTCAATATTCATCAAAAATTGAAATTTTTCAGAAAAATACCAAAATTTCACCCTAGGATAATTTCGATATTATGAATCCAAAAATGAAGTCCATTTTGAAAGATGAAATTTAAAAAATTTCAAAAAGTGGTTATTACTATTCATAACGGCTAGTTTTAATAATATTTTAATAGCATATCGTTGTTTAGTGAAACTCGGTATTGCGTACAACACACGCTATCAAGGAAGGCCGCGATTGCGTGTAATGCAGCCAAGTTAGGGTTGCGTGTTGTGAAAGACTCCTTTGTTGTAGCGTATAACACAAGACATCAATAAAATTAAAAAGAATATTTTTCATAAAATCTCGGGGTGTTATATTCTACCCCCCTTAAAATGAATTTTGCCCTCAAAATTCGTCGGGGTTATAAATGGTTTACTACTCGAAAGTTTCTTTAATAGAAACCCACATCGTAAAAAGGAATACCAAAACCAATCTTTAAAAACTAAAGTATGAAACATAACGGTTACCCAAATTAACTAATCACTGGGTTTCCACATAGGAGAACATAGGTGAAAATATGGATATGGAAGAGAAATCTAACCATCATGTTTTGATGGAGAGTGGTAGAGAACATGGCTATGAAAAATCCAACAATCAGAAATCCATAAATTTGTGATGATCTAGGGTACCATCTAATTCATCGGATATAAGGGCACTAGGACAACATTTTTGGTTTTCAAGATCATTTCCCTAAAGTTAAAGAATTTGAATTAGAATAAATACTTACTTTATTTTGGTACAATCTCACTATTGTTCATGCTTTGAACAATTTCCACTTCATCTCTTAAAGAAATGAATTTGAATTTGTTATTCGTGAAGTGTTAATAGATCATGTGATAGAATGATGGGTCATTCCATCTGTTTCAAACAAAAGGTTAGCAAAAGTTATCAAATATACATAAGTCCATCTATGGTGAGGTTAATCGTATACGATTACAAAAATGAAATTATAATTCATATAACATACCGCGTAATAAAATAAAACAAGTTTATACTAACCAGGGACTTCCTGTAGGCCAGTGGTAGGCGATAAAGGCCAGTCGCACTTCAGTTGTGGGTTCGATTCCCACAGCCTTGTCTGACGCGATGGGCTGTCTCCCATCCTGCAGGTTGTCCTTTTTCTAAAACATTATTACTATAACATCCCATCAATAATATCGAAAAAAGTTCTATCCTTAAACAATACTAACTTATGTCCAACACAATCCATTCTAATCTTTTCGCTTATCTAAAATACTTCGGTCCAAGCTCATAGTATAAAGAAAATGATTACTTGAAATGTCACATAACAATCACGTGAATGCCATAATTTATCCCCCATATATCATAAGATATATCTTGTTGTTTAAATTACAAAAATGTGAATACCTTAATCATGTATTCTCTTGAAGAATGAATACCCATTGAACCTTAGTGAAAACATGAATGCAGTTAAAAGTTAACACTTTCCACATACCAAAATCCTCAAAATTCTATATACTCAAACCATGATATCACTTAGTCCTTATATCAATCATGAGCTCATGAATACAATCAAACATCTCATTATCTTCTTATCCCTTCATTATGCACATATCATCTGCTTACCAAAATTTCTCAATCACTTTCCATGGTTACCGGTACCATAAAATTAATGAAAACCACAGTAGACCAATACATAAATATTCCAATATTCCATGATACTATATACAACATTATTTTGGAATCCCATTACATAAACACTCAATCATTCCACCACATCGTTGTCATATTAAACATCACCAATAGTGATCGCATGTGACTTCCCTTTGTCCTTTGCCTTAAGTGGTTGCTCATGTCGATCATCATTAACCCTTGGATTAGGGAATTGATTAACATAATGCCCCATTTCATTGCACTTGAAGCATTGAAGTGTTGTTAGTGCATTCTCTGCAGTCTTTTCTTTATTCACGCCATTAGAAACCCTTTTTTCCATTACTTCGACACTCATCTGCTCAATGACCTTCTTTTCCACACTTAAAATATTTTCTAGTCCTTTTAAGAAAATCTCCACCATGCTTCTTTCCACACTTTGAGCATAAGGAAACATTCATCTTCTTTTCACCATTATTCTGAGATTTCTCCTTGAAATCCATCTTTTGTTTCTTGTCAAAACCATGAGATGGATATGTAACACCAACTTCCATTTCTACCTCCATAGCACAACACACAATTTCTTCATAGCTACTGACGTCTCTTATAGCTAATTCCCTTCGAAGATTTGGTTTTAAGACATTGAAGAATCGATCAATTTTACTTTCAGGTTGGATGATAAAGCTAGATGCATACCTTGCAATCCTTGTAAAATTCGCTTCATATATACCAATGGATTCATCATCCTTTTGCTTTAGTTTAAGAAACTCCTTCTCCATCTTTGTTCGACGAATGTGAGGGAAGTAATTATTGAAAAATAAGTTCTTGAACTCGTCCCATTCCATGGACTCAATTTCATCTCTTGGCCTCGTATTCTTGATAAGATTCCACCATTGATCAGTTTCACCTTCCACACTATATACTGCTAAGATGGATTTATCATGTTCATAACATTGAAGAACTGAAAATATCTTTTCAGCGGTACTGATCCATTGTTCAGCAACAATTGGATCAGAAGACCCACTGAAAGAAGGTGGACGTTGCCTCATGAAGGACTCGATAGAATACTGTTCACTTCTCTGCTCATTTGGAAGTCCAGAATGATTCATATCTTGTGTAAGTATAGCAATAAGATTTTTCACTCCATCTCCCATAACATTTGTTTGTTCAGGAGGAAAATCATTGCATTGTCCATTACATTGATCAACACGGTTCCTTCGGGTTCCAGCCATTGTCTAAAACTCGAAAAGAATAGTGTGAGAGGAAAAAATAATGCTAAGGAAAACAAAATAATAAAGGGGGAGTACCTTCAATATCTAACATCTTAGGTTAAATTCTAATATCATTACCTTAGTTCTTGGACTATAACTTATACGTATACTTTTCCTTAGGGACATCCCTAGACATACCTTAGAAATATCTCTAGGGATCTCACTAACATTTTCGCATCCTAGTTTCCAAAGGTTGACTAAACATTTCCTCTGATACCAACTGTAGAGACCCTAAGCTTGATGTACATGGAAATTACATTACTTTTTCGGAATAATTAGTACATAACAAAAACACACACACAAGGACCGTAATAGTTTAATGTCTTTGGAAACAAGGAATATAATCTTCTAATCATGGTGAAAGAACTTCAACATCTCCCATAAAGATCTTCCCCTTATTTTTCTTACCTAAAACCTTTCTTTATATCCTGGTTAAAAGAAAACATAAAAGGGGTGATCTCAAATGCCCAGTAAGGGTAAACATAGAGAACATAAAACAATCCATAAACATTTGAATGCAAAAAACTTGAACATAAAATCTACACATCAAAATCTTGAGAAAAGACATGAATCTTGGAAGTACGTAAGGAATATATCATAAGGGAACATAAATCATGATAAAATAGCATGGGAATAAAACATGTAATTGTGGAAACCATTAAGCACATGTTATGATTTCCATAGTAGCCAAGGCATTGATGCCAAGACCATCTTAGTGGACAAAGTCCCTTTCTGAATCGAGTTCACTCCTCATTTCAGTCCTGTAACACTGAACCGGATTAACTTACCGTTCCATCCATGTCTATCTCATGAGATATAAATCTTTACCCAATGCATTGTAGGGATATATAGGTCCCACCCATCTCATAATGAAATCATTCTTTCGTGTGCCACAAAATCATAAATCATACATCATAGAATAACCCATGTAATAAAATGGGATTCTTAAACATCATGCCATCATAACATAATCCATAAAAGTTTGATATCATTTCAGCATAAGAAAATTGAAACCATTTAAATCATAGATACATATTACTTGAAACATACACATATGAAATAATGTCATCTTAGATGGAAAATAGTTTTGGCAAAACACTTGAAATGAATTCTTGAGAAAAATATACTTTCTTCTTTAAAATCATTTTCTTTTCACAAAATTTCATTCAATTTTAAAAGAAAAGGGTTTTGTTGAAAATAATCATGAAATCTTCTAGAGTAAGCTTCTTGAAAATGAGGTGTTATGAAACCGTAAAAATCCATTCACGCCGTATAAGTTAAAAATAACAATCTCCTCGTACTTTTGTCGGAAAAGTCAAAAAATACCTTGTAGGGTAAATAAAAGAAATATTCCTTCCATACCATGGGGTAAAAGTCAAAATGGGTAAAAAGGACTTTAAACATAAATGAAAATACTTTTATAAAACATGGACATGGACGATTGCAATAACCCCAGTAAATACTTACAAATAAGCAATCTCGGATAAAAATGAGATTTGCAAAATTATCCCTTACCTTATGTCCGATATGCTTCGTATGTATCTTAACCTCCTGTATAATGATTTAAATAATGTCATTCACTTATTACATAATCATCTTCATTATTATGATATAATATATGGTTCATTTAAGAATTTATATTACCCGTTCTTTTGTAAATTCATGTTAATGTAGCGTTTTGGGTAAATTCGATTCATTTATGGTCTGTGGTTTGACTTGTAATTATTCATATGATTAATTCCATCATGATTAATTAATTCTAGAATATAAAACATGATTTATATATAATATATATTCATCATATACATATATATATTATAGATCGATAAAAGGAATGAAATACACAGTTCATGGAGATGGTAGGTCGTACGTACGCATAAACGTTGTTTTCGTTTCCTTATTAAATTGAATGAAACTAAATATATGACATACATATATATATACATAAATCCAGTAGCATTATTATTTCATATATTTTATGATTACTTATTATATATACTTTATAATCATTTATGAATGGTTAATCATTAAGAATGAATCTCATCGTGTCATGGAGACAGTATTCCGTACGTACGCACGAGCGATGATATCATTCCCATGATTATTGAATAGAATTGTAGTGGATGGTATAATATATCATAATCTGTATGATGTTATAATAACCATATATTGTTATTATTTACACCTTTATACCCATCCATGTAAGGTGTTGGTGGAAAAACAGATTTCACCATGGCGTGGAGACGGTATTCCGTACGTACGCACGCGTCGTGATTTCGTTTTCTGTAGGATGGATAGATGGTGAAATAGGGTTGTTTCATACTTATAATAACATATCCATATATGATTTATACTGATGTTATTACTTCATAATGAAACAACTAAAGAATAATAAGTGGAAGAAGAAATAAAGTTGAAAGAATCTGAAACGGACATTACCTCTTCTTTGAAGCGCCTCTTTGAGACCTCCTCTTAGGGCACCAAAATTGGTCTTTGAAGAGGACCAGGACCTCTAGGATGTTTCTAGGGAAGTGGAGAAGAAAATTTGTCAGGGTTTTGCCGAACTTTAAGGCTCAAAGTGGTGTGAGGAAGAGAGGGAGGAGGTGCGCTTTTATAAGGGAGGAGAGGGGCACCTTTGGAAAAACTAAACATATTATTTAATTATAAAGTCATATTCGGTTTTAAATAGATCCAAATTGATTTATTTCAAAGCTAAGCTGGGTATGGGTCTAAAGACTCTCATCCAATAGAATTTGGACAAGTTTATGTTATTATTTTAACCTTATCATTTAGATTTAACTTTATATTAGACAATTTTACTTTTACCGTGTCTTTTTGTGTTCTTACACTATAAGGTTAATAAACACACTATAACAAGCCAAACGAACCCCAAGTTGTTTATTATTAATATATATAACCTTATATAAGTCATTTGGCCAAACCTTAGCCTTTTAGAAATAAATTAACAATTAATAATATAATATTTGTTTTAAAAACTATTTTATGTCAATTTTGAAACTATTTGGTAATTGATTTTTGTAAAAATCATAATAAAAATATTAGTTCAAAAAAAGTTACTTAAATCAATAATAACATGTAATATTGAATTAGAAAATTGTTTTAATTCATAAAAAGTCTCAAATTACATTTATTTGGGTATTTATAACATCAATTATGTATATATTTCATTAATAAGATAATTACTATATCATCATTGTGTCATAAATAAATTAACTTATTTAATGTCTAAAAATTATAAATAAAATTCCATTATGTAGGAAATATTTTTATCTTTATAATGAATATTTATAGTCGAATTTATCTTTTTTATAACCCAATATTAAAAATGATTTACTTATTAAACTTTGATTTTACCTATTTTAACCCTTCTTTAAATAAATTAATATTAAATGTCTTAATCTAATCCTAGTGGGCCTAAATGGTCATATATTATTCCTAAGGTTTTTGTTGGTCTAATTACACTTATCCAATAGAATTATGACATGTGTTAGGGTAATAATAATATCATTTTTACCCTTAATTACCCTATTTACTTTTATCCGGGGTAAAAAAAAGTAAAAAGTTACTGTTCACCAAAAATTATTTTCATCTCATTGAACCACATTTTACGTACTGACATCAACTATGTCTCTCAGATTTTTTAAATTCCTTTCAAAAAAGCGGTAAAATTATGTTTTATGTAAATTTGTAAATTCTCCTAGGAGGTGGGTAAAAGACGGTCAAAAGTTCAATAAAATTTTTATATATCTAAAATTATTATAAAATTACTCCAATTAATTACATTGAACTTATATAGGTATTATGTATCAATTTTTACCTAAAATAAATTTAAATAAAATAAATAATTATTTAAATAAAAAGTCGGTTTTTAAATAGTAACCCAGTGTTTTCACTATTCATCAAGAATTGAAAGTTTTCAGAAAAATACCAAAATTTCACCCTAGGTTAATTTCGATATTCCGAATCCAAAAATGAAGTCCATTTTGAATGATGAAATTTAAAAAATTTCAAAAAGTTGTTATTATTATTCATAACAGCTTGTTTTAATAATATTTTAATAGCATATCGTTGTTTTGTGAAACTCGGTATTGCGTACAACACACGCTATCGAGGAAGGCAGCGATTGCGTGTAATGCAGCCAAGTTATGGTTTCGTGTTGTGAAAGACTCCTTTATTGTAGCATACAACATAAGACATCAATAAAATTAAAAAGAATATTTTTCATAAAATCTTACACTCATGTATCCTCTTGGGATTGGGAAAACCTATCACGTACCCTGTTGAACGTGGAATAATCACATGTGTACCCTATGAGTTCTTGAAATATAAACATCTACTCAGTTCATTGGAGAGTGATAATAGAACCACCTATCACATAATTAACCTTTCATGTATATATGAGCCAATAAAATTAGATCATCTATCATTCGATTATAGTTTAATGAACCCTTGAGAAAGAAATAAGATACATGAAACATCATTAAATCATTGTCGTCATAATACATACATAGAAAGGAATTTAATGGTATCATAATATCAAATACTTATATAAGTATAAAAATCATTAAATTATACTGATATAGATAATAAAATTATAAAATAATTACAAAAAAATATTTAAAAAAAGGATAAAATATCGTTTTCTTTTAGTAATGTTTAATAAATGGGAATTAAATATTATTTTAAAGCAACATTTTAAAAATTTAAAGAAAGCATCATATATAATAAAGTATTCAAATTTTGGGAAACACATTAATTTTATAAATATTTAAAAACATTAATTTTATACTTTTAAAAGGATGTCAAAAATTACTCATTCAGAAAATGAAAAGAAGATTCCATTAAATTATTTGTAAAGAAGGTAAAAGATAGTAGAAAAATATATTTATTATTATTTTAATATTTGATAATGACTTTCATCAAATAATTTTTATTGACATGGATATGGAGAAAAATTATTCCTGACCAAAAAAGAGAAATAATGTTGGTTATACTTAAAAACAATATATTTATCTTTTTTTAGAATAATATAGGAGAAAATGTCAAGAATAATTGAAAACTGGAGAAATTTCTAGAGTAGAATTAAATATATGTTTATTAATAGGAATAGAAAATAAAATTTCTTTTAATTCTAATTTAAACAAAAACAATCCAAACAAAAAGTGAGATTTCAACATAAACCCCTACCTCAATTAACAACTTTCCTTGGGAACACTCTAAACTCATGTATAATAAATTTAAACTTGATATAAATATATAAAATAACCATATACATACATAGAAAACTATATATCATCCTTTTATAATTTCTTATTACCCATTTATTAGAAATGTTTCACTAAAATAGTTATTTGGGTGTCAATTGTTATGTTTTCCATGCATGTTTTAGTTCAGTGATTATGATTCTTGAAACATTGTCACAATTTTATCATTTACATAATAGTAATAATTTTATAAATATAATATTTATTAATTATATACACTTTAAGATTCACACATGTAAAGTGGTAGTGAAAAATTAATTAAATCACTTCATAGAGGCTATTGTCCACATGTGTGCATGGGTGATCTTTCGATTTTCTAGTTGATGGAAAGAAAGAAAGCTAAACAATAATATTTTATCATAAAATAAAAATTATGTCATAATATAAAATATATTTTCACTAAATACATTAATATAACTATCGATCATAGATGGTAATAAAAATTGAAAAATATCGTTTCATGGATGTGGTAGTCCACTCATACACATGGGAAAAATTTATATTTTCATTAGATTTAAAGGAGATATAAAATGGTTTTTATTGTGACATAAAAACTTTTTATTATATTAAAAATACTGATTTATTTATATTAATATTTTTATATAATATTTGGAGGAGTTTTAATAAGGAATAAACTTGAAAATATTTATTAAGAACATATGCCTCTTCCATGGATAATATTCCATAAAAAGATCTTTAAGGATTATTAGATGAATATTTTGGGAATAAAAGAACCTATAAGATGTGGGAAGGTGAGTTGGAAAGTTATTTGGGTAGATATTGATTGATTTAAGGTACTAAAGTGTTGTATATAAGCGACAAGAAGAGGTGTCCTTTTATAAGTGTAAAGAGTGACAACCTTGTAAATATTAAGAACATTAAAATATCATTACTAATTTTTCATGGAAAGAGGATCAAGTTTCATAAAATATAAAATATTGGATACTATAAGGTATAAATCCACTAAAATAATCATATTTAGAAATATTTTAGTGATACTTCAATCCTTATCTCTTAGTTTGACACCCTCGTAAACCATTTTAACTCTTACCATGGTGATAAGCTTTGTACCATGGATACTATGAATTATGGATAAAACTTAAGTTGACATTATTACCTAAAATTTACTATAATTATTCAAAAAAATTAATTTACTTTAAAAAATTCAATTCCTAAAGTGTTTATGAATTAATTCTAAAATCCATACATAAAATGTGTAAAAAGGTTTTTAGATCTTATACATATTTAAGACTAAAAATGTTTTTATTCTTATTACTTGCCTAGTAAAAACAACTAGATGAATGTTAATTTATTTTATTAAATATATTATCTACAAATCCCATTAAAAAAATTCTTCAATAATTATTCATTTAATTTATTAAGATAAAAATACATTTTTTTCATAAAAATACTATTTTCCTAAAAAATATCACTTTTACCTTCAGATGAAATTATCTTCAATTATAACCATTTGATATTTAAATGTGTGAATGATCATTCATTTACAAAAATGTATAAAAACACTTTTCAATCATTTTAATTCTCTAAATAATATAAATTAATTTTTAAATAAATCATATATAAAAAAATAATGTTTGTAACGATATGTTTATGTTTAAGAAAACAATTAAATTATTACTTCTTAAAATTAAATAATTGATTTTACTAACTATAATTAATTTAATTATATTGTAATATATTTAATGTTTTTATAATAAATCATTGTTCACTTAGGTTCGGTGTTATGTGCATTGAAAGCTATTGAACGTATCAAATTTATTAAGCAGAAATATATTCTAAAATTTCTTGGTGTTACATGCTAAATGAAGAAAGGTGTTTACTTTCGAGGAATAAAAAAGGCGAAATTATCTCATATGGAAATGGAATTGAAGAGGATTCCCATCCAATGTTAGTAATATATTTGGAAGGGTAATCTTCTATGTGTGAAGCTAATATATGAGATGATTAAATAGCTAGGCTTCAATTGAATGATAAATACTAATGGAGTAGAACTCTAAACTACAAAAGTTTACAATTACTGGAGATCATTGGGAGTGAATATGGCTATTAAACCCAACTAAACATCAAGTATATCTGGATTTAAAATCATTAAGTTGTGATTTAAGTTTTACTAGAGATCTAGCTTAGGTTTTAGAATCCATCATTGAAGTTTAGAATTTATCAGTTTTTTGTAACATGTTTATACAATCATGAATGATGATTTATAAAGGACCAAGTCAAGTTGAAGTTGAGAAGGAAGAAGAGTTCTTGTAATACTCTATATGGACTATTTTATATGTTTCAACACATTGGAACAAGATAAATGATGTTTTGAATTATTTTAATAATTAATAAAATTATTTTAAGTTGTTATGATGTAATTTAAGGTGGTTGATAAGGCTTGAGGATGATTTGAGGATGGTCAATGTTTATTTGAAGAAAATAAGTAAAAATATTATTGAGGACAAATTTTGGAAAAACGGAAAAGGAATTTCACCCTGTATTATTAAATTATCTAATGGGGAATTCATATAAGTAAATTGATTTGTTCACATACTAATTTAGTCCCTTATAAGTATAATTAGAAATGTGGATGAAAATCAACAATGGAAATTGAGCTACGCAAGATGCTCATAAGTAAATTATTCTACAAGGGCCATCATGTATGAAAATTTCCTTACACATGTGAAAATTATTATCAGATTATAAGTAAATTAATTTATGTGGATGATAAATCAGTTTCACACATGTAAAATGAGTTTTCCACCTTATTGAAAAAGCTTCTCCCATAATATAATTGAGTTATAGAAAACTGGAAATGTTATAAACTAAAAAATAGATATTTCTAAAATCTATAAACTCTCATTAATGTGAAATATGATCATTGTTATACTGTTAATTTAGTGTATTAAATATAACTAGAAATAGTTTATCACGTTTCATGTTGATAATAGTCCATATATAAGTTCTATAGTGTGTTTCGCCATAAGATACATTTTCATGGATTAAGAAAACGTTTTTATGACATGGAAGGCAAGTTACACATTATATATGTTACATTATATATTTTTTATGGATTTAAATATTTATATGCATATTTTAATAATTAAAAAATTAATGAAGAATATGTTGTTGGTGCCAAAATATTGGATGAAAAGAACAATGAAAAGAATGCCCCGCGGCCTGCCCCGCGAAGCCCCGATGCAGAGACCTGCCATGCAATGCGGCTACCGCAAAGCAGCAAAGGTGGGAAGCCCCGCGAATGCCCCTGACGTTAACGAACTCACCGCGAAGAAACAAAGGAGGGAAGCCCCACGAACGCCCCAGATGTTCACGAACCCGCCACAAAGCAATAGAGGCGGGATTCCCTGTGAGCGCCCCTGATGTTCGTGAGCCCGCCACGAAGCAAAAGAGGCGGTACCCCTCCGCGAACCCGATTGACGTTCGCGACCCTCCGTGAAGCAACTGAATCCTCCTTCGTGTCGTGTGAGCTCTGCTTCACGATGCCTCTGTCCTATAAATACCCAGCTCCCCCTGAGTCCCATGGAGGGACAATCCGACCTTTTGGATTCTCAGCTCCCAGATCGCGAAGCACTCTTTTCTTTAGGGATTCATGAGCTCCGCGAGGTATTTTTGATTTTTGAGAGGCCTACACCTTGTCTTGTTTTGAGAACCTCCTCTAAGAGGGATGCCCATCGCGAAGTCTAAGGTAATTCGCGAAGGAATGGGATTCCCTAGGGGACCCGGGCAGTCGCAGAGCGTTTATGCTTCACAAAACACCCCTCATGTACATGTGATCTACATGCCAAGGTAGAATCACTGTTCTTCATGAAGCACACTACTTCGCGGCACTTTTCTTCATGAGGCACCTATTCTTCATGAGGCAGTTTTCCGCGGACAGCCTTCCACTTCACGAAGCACCTCCCATTCTCACCTCCGCCCCATGTTAAGGCTAAGGCACCCCACTTCGCGAAGAACCCCTCTTCACAAGTGCCCTCTACTACGCAGTGTAATTGAGTTCCTAAAGGCCCATGCCTATGGACTCCTCTGTTTGGCAATTACTTTTCCCGTGCGACCCTCCTGGTTTGCATGATGTGATTTCAAAGTCCCCTGGATGATACTACCCATAGCATTGCTTCACCAATTTCTTCTTCGCATAAGAACGCTAATTGCTATTGCTTCTTTGCATAGCCACGCTAATGTGGACCCCTCGATGGTTCTCTCTAGGAACCCCCTTCACCACATATTTGCTGATGCCTTACCTCCCACAAGGGGTAGACGGTGCCGGTTATGTACGTCCTAGGGGTGTGGAGCGAACCCACCTTGTCTAAGCTATAGGATGATAAACTACCAATCACCTCGTCCTCAACACATGACGTTAAACTGTGATTTGGCCCTGTGCCTCGCACGCAGGGTCCCCCCGGCTTGGACATTTTTTATGCCGCTTGTCTCTATGTGGATGGGATCACCCCCACATGGGATGATATCCTCCCTATCGGAGTGGCGTTTGTCCATGGGGGAAGGGAAACCTCCTTGGTGTAAGCCCCTAGCCTCTCTTTCGGAAGGTAGCACCCATGCACCTCCGTACTTCCTCACCACCAAGGCCAGTGGAGGGCGTGATAGGGAACGAGGAACCTCCTTTCTTCGGTCCTTAATCCCTCTCCCTCTATGCTTTTTTGCTCTCGGGCCTCCATCCTGATGTAAGTCCCAACACCATGGGCCGCCTAACGTGTAAGCCCCTTTTCGCTTCCCACAAATGCACCCTTCACGACGTGATAATTAGGTCCCCGAAATCTCTTGTTTCTCACACCGAGCATGAATCCCATGGTCTTAGAGTGAGCATCGACCATGAAACACCATGGGCCGCCTCAGAGTGTAAGCCCCAAAATTCCCCGTCTCGCACGACATTAAACTGCACGCCCAAACTACGAGGAATTTGATCCATGTCAAGGCATTGTACGTAGGAAGCCTCCATGAGGTTCAAGTCCACCACCAGTGGACCGCTAGGTTCACTTTCACATTGGTTCGCTGACAAAACACCACCCGAACTACGAGGACTTTAATCCATGTAAAGGCATGGTAAGTAGGAAGCCTCTACGAGGTTCAAGCCCACCACTCGGTTGTTCCGACCTCCTTCACGTCTGTTCACCCCCGTCCCGCATGATGTTAAACTATATTCCCCACCACCATAACTACGAGGACTTTGATCCATGTCAAGTCATGGTATGTAGGAAGCCTCCCTGAGGTTCAAGCCCGTCACCCATCGAACTAGGGTCTTTCTTCATGATGGTTCGCCGACACCCTCAACCCTTCTGAACTACAGGGTCTTTGATCCATGTCAACGCATGGTACGTAGGAATCCTCCATGAGGTTCAAGCCCAACACCCAATGGACCAAGGTTCCCTTTCACATCGATTCTCTGACACGACCTCGTCCCATATGACGTTAAACAACATCATGATCCAGCGGTAAGCCCTTATGATCCCACCACCCAGTTGTTCTGACATCCCCTCATGCCAGTTCAACAACACCTTTTCAACCCGAACTATGAGGACTTTGATCCATGTAAAGGCATGGTACGTAGGAAGCCTCCCTGAGGTTCAAGCCCTACCACCATTCATCTGGTCCAAGGTCCTTCTTCACGTCGATTCACCGACGCCTCATTCCGAACTACGTGGACTTTGATCCATGTCAAGGCATGCTACGTAGGAAGTCTCACTGAGGTTCAAGCCCACCACCCATTGGTCGCTCTGACCCCCCCTTCACGTCGGTTCTTACATACCAAACTACGTGGACTTTGATTCCATGATACAGGGATATGTAGGAGGTCTCTTTGAGGATCAATCCCATCTTTACCGTCATCTCCATGATGGTCCCATAGCATCCCTCTTCCACTCCATTCAATTTTCCATCACCTATCCTGATTTTTACCCAGGCCACCACATCCCGGTAAGATCATGCCACCTCATTTCCCCTCCCATAGTATTCGGGAAGCCGCCCACGTGTTGGAACCAATATCGGTGATCCCTAAAGGGGGTTCTTCAATCTGATCCACTCTATCTAGTGTTTTGATCAGCACGACCCGTATCCGTCGGACGTTAAACTTATGGCATACCTTGTTTTAAGCATGGTAAGCTGAGGAAAACCTCAGATACATGCCAATGGCATATGATTCCCCACGCTCGATGTGGGATGCCTCAGGCTTCTGTGCCCTTGAGAATCCCTATAATATGGGACAAAAGACAGACATGCCAATTCCCCAGCGACTAGACCCGCCAGTGATGTCCCAACGTGAGTACTCCCCCAACAGAAGGTTGCTGCCCTGACCGGACCCGTTGGAATGTCTTGATAGAAGCGGTGTAATTAACCGGCATCCATGGAAAGATGGCACTGGGAAGAGTTTCACGAACAACATATTAAATCTATGAGGGAAACTAAGACTAGGTGACGAGTTCTGAGGAGGAATCCACGGAAGGAAGAACCGACATCCCATCATCCAAGTTTCGATCAAGGAGGAGACGTCCCTAAATAAAGAGAGAATGTTGCCCGCCTTTGGTAAGTGGGAATACGGGGCAACAAAAAGCCGTTCCTTTTGTTCCCAAGAGGACGGACGTGTGCGCCCCAGCGAAAGCATCAGAAACATAAATGGTGAACCCGATGTGAAATTCTTCTCCTCAAAATGGAGATTAGTAGCGCTCGAGATATGAGTAGATTGACATGTCACCGGATCCAGATATCCGGCGCCAGGTCCCACCAAGAAAATAGTGGGCCTGGCGTGAAACTCACCAGAAGTTGGGGTAGTAGAACGTGGGGCATTCCATTATGCAATTTTGTCGGCGTGGATCCCTCTTACCGGCCACGGAAGACGGAATGGCGTTGGGGCACTCATTGTCAATTTCTTTTCCTCGCAGTGCTGATGAGTTAATCTCCCTGCTTCTCAAGAATCAGGTTTCTACTACAGGGATACGATCATTTCCCACCCGCCTACACAGGGGCAGGGGAAACACTAGCACAACCACTCCGCGTGGCTCCACTGCTTCCACAACAGCGTTTGCATCCATGAATGTGGGGCGCCCACACCCCATCTCCCCATCGTAAATCATCCAACGAAGGGTGGTTAACGACCTCGTATGCAGTTATGAGGAGGAGGGAAAAACCCCAACTCAGGATATGGCCCGCCTAGTCCTAGAGGTGTCAAGGCCCCACCGTCAACTCCGCCCTCATGGGCTACACAGGGAGCCCCTTCTCCCCACCCCAACATTCAATCGTCTCGAGATCCTGTCCCCAGAATGCCTTGACGAATACTTGCCTTACGCTAATGAGGTGGGTGATGTCCGGATTAGCCCGGTCAGAGTCCCAATTCAAGGGATCCAAGAAAGGGCCCCCGCCCGGCTGCGTCAGTTCCGCCTTCCGGCTTTTCTAGAGGAACGGGTAGGTTATGTGCCTGCACCACCCGCACCGGCTCGCCTGACCCGATGCCAGCATTGGGCCTGAGCTGAGGACGCTTGCCAAGGGGTGTTAATGTTGACAGCTACTGTGGCCCGAGCCACCAACAATGTATATCCTGAAGTCCCTACACACACTGATTAGGGGCGCCCCTATGCCCAACCAGGATCGAGGTCCCAACCGCCCCACAGGTAGCCTGGGTTGACTCTCTGGGTCGCAGGCCTCAGTGGTGATCAATGCGAACCAGTCTGTGGTGATGTCACCCCGTATGGAGGCCCTCCCTGTACCATTACTCCACAGGGTGTGGGATTTCCCCGCACTCAAGCTCATCATGGTGGTATTACCCGTGCTACCACCAACCTAAATGAAGACCTATCCCACGGCAGTGACACTTGGCGCGGATGCCTTTCCCATGCCCACCACGCCGGGCAGGAAATTCCTCCTGCCACCGAACGTTGATGAGAAGATATTGCCCATCCAGTACCCCTCCAACGTGGGGATCATCCCTATGTTCTCTCCGCAGCTGGCGAAGGTCCTCCTCGCCCTAGAAACCAAAGGGGTGAAGGTTAGCCTCCCTCCACCCGCACCAAGCCTGGAGGTCCTCCCCATGCTCCTGCCGGTTCCAAAGGAGGTTTCTCCAACTCAAGTGCTGTTCATGGAGGTCCTCCCCATGTTCCCTGTGATATTTTCCATGGTGCCCCTCGCACCCTGGTTGTCTCAAGTGGAAGTCATCTCCGCCCTGACACCAGTGCGTCCCCAAGACTACATGTCGGGAATCAACCTTGTCCCAAGGAGTTTCCCAGGGGCAGGAAGGCGGGTCGTCGCCGCCACAAAAAGAATCCTGTGAAGGCCTGGATAAAGATCAAATCAGCCTGCTTCTCAGATTCTAAAGTAGAATGCGACTTGGTAGTGGAACCCTCCCCTCGGTCCTCCATGTCAAGGACCGAGGCTGGAATAAGGGGTGTTAGCTGCGTCCTTCCAGAATGCGAAGTCCATAGTATTCTCACCTCTCTTCACATGTAAATCCAGGATGAAGAAATTTTTGGAGTCCTACAGGTTCCGACCGTGCAGTCCCCATCGTCGTCACCAGAAGTGCCCTCTACCTCAACCAGAGATCACGAAGAGCTATTTTGGGGACCGATGGCGGTTGACCAACAGTGTGACCCATCACCGGTAACCACGATCCCTTCACTAGAAGCTACGGCTATCAGCCCGTCATATCGTGACATTGTGGTCAGGTCACCGCACTCTTCGTAGGATGGCCCAGAATTTGGAAGCCAGTCAGCTTCTTTGCCGTATTCTCCACCACCCAGTTTACTATCCCAATAGTCCGCCTTAGTGCTGCCACCGATTCCCCAGCCACCTCTGGTTGACGAGTGGTGAAATACGGGGCCAGACCCTAAATCCGAGCCCAGGAGCTTCTGGAACATTCTCGTGGCGGACCAATTCCCGTAGAGGTTCTGTCCAGTGGTAGCATAGAACTTTTGTGCGCCGGAATCCCTCACCCATGGGGAGGTCGAGTGCTTCCGTCAAACCCTATGGGAAACGCACTTCAGTCTTTGTTATCATCGGGCGGGGTACCCCCAAGAGAAAAGTGGACTTTGAGGAAATCTGCGAGAAATTTCCTCTGGTTGATTTGGCCGCACTCTCTATGTCCCAGCACCCTGAGTCACCAGGTCTCCAGAGCACCCTCCAACAAAAATGCGTTCATACTTTCAAGGTACTCCGCAAAATCATCAGGGAAGCTACCCCCCACGTGCATGTCCATGGCTGGGGATAGTATGCCACCCTCCTCTTCAGTCCTATCCGACAGTATCCTGGTTCGTTATGCAACATTGAGGACATACCGCCAAGAAGGGTTGCGGTCCACATGGCTGACATAGTGGACAAGGAGGGTGAGTTGGAGTTTCTTGATGGAGACTTACCCCCTGAGGGTGTACCACCACTTTTGGACCCATCAGGGAGGATTACTCGTCAGCAGAAGAACCTCCTAGGTCTCCCTGCGCCAACTGAGTCACTGATACTCGGTCGAAATGATCGTAAGGGTAAAGAGAATGTCGGAGCTTTCAAGAACTCCGACGCATCCGCCTTAGTGTAGAAGACAGACAAAGACCCCGAGAAGGCCGCGTTGCACCAACGACTTTCTGAGCAGAAGAGGCTGGTTGACGAACTCCTAGTAGAACACGCTATAGAACAACGACCTGACTATGGTAATCCTAGGCCAGGGCAGCAGGGGCAGGAACAATCACCCCCCGGTGAGGTACTTCCAGGAAACCCTGATTATGCTATTCCTACATGTAGGGATAAATCCGGAACTCACGGAAATAGGGAGCGATACATCTCACCAAACCCTCCCGAATGGCGAGGCAATCTGAGGAATCCAGCCCAGGTTTCCCCAGCTGCCCCGCGGGTCGTTTCGCCAGTTGCTCCACAAGCCGTTGAAGTCGCCTACCATGTCGAAGAGCCTGGCAATGCACTCGTGGTTAGGGATCCCCATCAAGACAGGGACCCCCACTCAGATGATCCTATAGCAGCACTCAACACCCACCTCGAGGCGTTGGAAACGCGGTAGGTGGCAGTCCCACCAGATGGAAAGCCATATCCCACGTGGTTGGATGATATGCATGTACCTCCGGGTTTTGGGAATCCCACCTTCTCACCATTTAACGGGACAAGGGACCCGCCACAGCACTTGGATCACTTTTCCTCCAGGTGTGTCCCCATGTTGGGGACCCCAGCATAGCATGAAGCCACCAAGATCCGATGTTTCGTGCAAACGTTGGATGACCCTTCATTCGTCTGGTATAGCTAGCTCCCTATTGGATCAGTGAATGGCTGGGAGGATCTCCGCCGACAATTACTATACCAGTTCGGCTCCACCACGCGAAAGACCAGCATCACATACCTCTTCAAGTGCAAACAAAGGCCTGATGAGAGAGTCGCGGACTTTATCACCCGGTGGAAGGGGCTTACATTCTCTCTTGACATGCCACTAACTCGGGATCAATTACTGAAAATGTTCATATGGAATGTTAAATCAGAACTGGTTCCTTCCTTGATCAATCAGAACTACCCTGGAGGGTTCCGATATTTCCCAGATAAGGCTCATCGCTTTGAGGAAGCTCTGCAACAGGTTAGTCAGGCGCGTCCGCTTACCCCTGTGATCCCAGTGAGGAGGGATGCAAGAGCCGAACCCACCACGGTGGCCCAAATAGATGCCCCAAGATAGCTAGAATTCCTGCCAGTGGCATCGACTCTACAACCTTACAGAGGCCCGCCACCTCAGGCACAGTCTCCTGCCTCGCAGCGACCACCTCAGAATCGATAGGTTCCCCCACGCAATGCGCCACCACTGCCTAGGCAGGACAATCAGGCTCCGCCTCCTCGGCAAGACCCTCCGGCCCCACGTCAGGGATAGGCTCCCGGAGCCCCATATCCGAAAAGAATGAACCAAACTTACTCAATCAACGAGAATCATGTCCCCGGTTACTTCCAAAGTGCCTTAGAGCAGGGGATTGTGTGATTAACCGAGTACAGAAGGCTGGCAGAGGCGAATCTCACTAATCGCCCCAACTACTTACCCTATCACCGAATCCTGGGACACACCCTCATGCAGTGTTATGTGTTTAAATACTGGATCCAAGACCAGGACAACAACAACATAGTCAGGTTTGGTCCGGCCCCAGCACAAGTGGCGAGTGTCTTTCTAAGGTCAGAGAGCAATAACGACGACAAAGGCGAGTGGCAGCAAGTTCCCAGCCACGGATACCAAAGGTATGATGACTGGATGGCCCGTAAAACAGTTTCTCACACCCATGGTATTATTCGGGCACGCCTGAATCAACCGGAGCCTTCAGAGGACACGACCAGCGCTTCTGCATCGTCATCTCAACCAGCATCTTCCTAGAAAGGCAAGCAGCAGCAGCGCAAGTAGAAGCAAACCCGCTCCACCACTACTATCGTCATCCCACAATCTCGGTGAATTCATCCCCCTTGATATGGTAATTCCTCCCAGAATCGACCTAGTGGTGGATGACTCCTCAAGTGACAGTCAGGGGTACACTTCAGTTAATACCGTGGAGCTGGTAAATCCCTATATGACTCCCGACGAGGGGAAACACCAGGCGAACCTCCCTAATGTCTCCAGTAGACATCAACATTGGTGGATCCGTGACTAAATGGGTCATCAGGGTGAATCAACTGGAACCTCTAGCCAGGTCGTGCACACTACTGAAACCAGACAGCAGGCCTAGCGCAAATCTCAGCACGCGCAACCTCCTCATCTGGTGCCCTCAGATCTACCTCCATTGCCGTTTGTGCTACTAGATCAGGCAGAGCTTCCCCGTCCATACTGCAGCCAATATCTCCCTAATACAGGCCAATCTCTATTTTTTGGTCCTCATCCGGAAGCTATTTTTCAGGTTGTGACATGTGCGCAACTAGATGTACCCAGTACTAGCCAGCCGCTGGTCTTGCCAGCATGGTTCACCGTCCCTCCAATTGCATGGAGGCCTCCTGTAAGCAGAGTCTCACATCTAGCCCAGATGTATGATGTTCTGAAGCACCTTTCCAGCATTCCAGCGAGGCTTTATATCCTTGAGGCTCTTCGCCTATCATCTGAAATGCGTGAGGCGCTTGCCGAGGCCCTAAAGAGCCCCCCTCTAGGTTGAGACGGAGGTAGCAGCTGCAGAAGCCTTCCACGCTGAGGCAATTGATAACATCGAATTTCAGGCAGTTATCTCATTCTATGGTAAAGACTAAGACCCTCCCATATAGGGGAACATTATCCCATTGTACATCACTGTCTAGTTTAATGGCATGGAAGTCCGTCGATGTCTTTTTGACACGGGTTCTGGGATTAACCAAATCCCAAATCGGACACTTCGGAAGCTGTGATTATCTGAGGATGATTTAACCCCCTCCGACCACAGAACCCAGGGATACAACAGGACCGAGAAAACCTTGGTTGGTAAGATCCGTTTTAAGACCCAGTTTGAGGGGCCTAGTTTCCAGTACCGAATTCATGGTAGTCTCCCATGACACTGCATACAACGTATTGATGGGCATGCCATGGCTCCATCTGCATGCAGCGGTCCCTTCACTGTATCACCAATGCCTCAAATACTCCCTCAATGGTCGAGTAGGCATGCTCCAAGGAGATACGTCTCCATTTTCCTCTTGGGAAGCCCGCTATCTGGACGCTGACTATTACAAGAGAAAGGATAAAAAAATTCTGGAAAGAGAGGATGAACCCGCCCCGGTCACAAGTGATCCCTGGGCAGGTCTGGAAGACATAACATCTACTCGATCCATTGGTTGGAGGCCAAAACCCCCGACATGGGGCAGTGTTTTGTTGTTTTGGGTACAAGAGGAAGGCATATTTTCATGTCCAAGAGACAGTAGAAAATAACCTTGTACTCCTACACCAACCAGGCTGAGGTAATCCCAGAACCTCCTACCCCTGTACGATATCGAGATGTCAGGCTCGTGGAAGCGGCGGTAAGTCATACGTGTCTCTTCCTCTCGGCTGGAATCAACCTTCTCAAGCTGACGCACCACTACTGCTTTGATGCTATCAATCATGGCCCCATGGGATGAAGGCCAGATGGGATTGGATCAACCGACTTCATCGCTATGGTCTCAGTGGCGCATGAGTCTCCTAACGTGATGACCACTGCCGCTCAGGCCGGCACCAGCCTCCCATAAGATCCAGGTGGCTCAGAAATGACTCCCCTCAGGGAAGATCCCTCCAAAAGTGGAGAAGAGGGCCTATAGGATGCTTTCCCCACCTTCGAAGAAGGTGTTTCTACCACAGTCGATGAACTGGTACAGGTGAACCTTGGTAGCGAGGTAGAACTGAGACCCACATTGATCAGTGCCACCATGTCCCTCAAGGAGAAACAATGGTTTGTGGAATTCATCAAGTGGCATCATGATTTGTTCTCTTGGAGTTACGGTGAGATGCCAGGACTAGATCCCCAGGTATCCATCCACCGCCTTGGCCTCCCGACAAACCATCACGGGTTCAAGCAGCCTCCCAGAAAGATACACCCTTCTCACGGTGCCATGGTTGAGGCTGAAGTTGACAATCTTATCAAAGCCAACATCGTCAAGGAAGTCTAGTACCCCAGGTGGCCAGCCAACATTGTGCCAGTCAGGAATAAGAACGGGCATATCATAGTCTAAATCGACTTCCGCGATCTCAACTGCCACTATCTGAAGGATGATTTTCCCCTCCTAGTGATAGAATTGTTTATTGATGCTACAGCCGGGTTCTAATCCCTCTCCTTCATGGATGGGTATTCTGGGTACAACTAGATCAAGATAGTCCCTGAGGACGAGGATTCCACCGCTTTCAGGGCCCCCAAGGTACTTTCTGTTACCATTTTATGCCCTTCGGCCTGAAACATGCAGGTTCCACCTATTAGTGGGCCATGAACCTCATATTCAAGCCAATTCTTGGGATGTTGGGGGAGTGCTATGTAGATGATCGGGTGGTCAAATATCATCAGTGTCGGGACTATCTCAAGGACATTGAAATGGTGTTCAGTTCCCTCCGTTCCTGCCACCTGAAGATGAACCCGCTTAAATGTGCCTTCGGGGTCACCTATGGGAAGTTTCTTGTCTTCGTTGTCAAGTATCGAGGCATCGAGATCAACCTATAGATGATCAAAGCCATCAGACATATGTCTCCCCCGAGCAATATTCGGGAGATTTCAGGCCTCCAAGGACACTTAGCCTACATACGTCGATTCATCACAAATCTGGCTGGATAGTGTAATCCCTATTCCCAGATCATGAAGAAAGGCTATGCCTATGAATGGGATAAAGAGTGTTAGGCCGCCTTTGAAGAAATCAAGCAATATTTGCTCCAGCCTTCAGTCCTGATGCCCCCCATCACCGGAAATCCACTGGTCCTTTATGTGACTACTCTGGAACGGTCTATCGGCACCCTTCTTACCCAGAAGAACAATGAGGGGACAGAGAACAACCTCTACTACCTCAGTTGCATGCTACTCGATACGGAGACCAGATACTCCCCCATTGAAAAGAGATGCCTTGCGCTTGAGTTTGCCTTATAGAAATTACGACACTACCTACAGCACCATGAGGTACATTTGGTCTCTCGGGTGGGCCCACTTAAGTTCATTCTAAACCGCCCCATGTTGACTGGATGGCTGGTGCAGTGGGTGGTAATTCTCCAGCAGTTCGACATCAAGTTCATTCCTTAGAAGGCTATCAAGGGGCAGGCATTGGCAGACTTTATAGCTGCCCATCCAACCTCCACGGATCAATCCATGGACCTGGATTTTCCTTATAAGGCAATCCTCTCAGTCGATCATGCCATCTCATGTTGGAAAATGCACTTTGACGGTGCCTCCTGGAGCCCCACCGGTAGGAGGATCAATGATCCTAGGCTCAATAGAGTGGGTATGGGTATCGTCTTCATCACCCCAGAGAAATCCATTCAACCGTACTCGTTCCTATTGTTAGAAGGTTTCATCAACAACGAGGCAGAGTATCAGGCTCTCATCACTGGCCTTGAGATGGCCCTTGAGATCGATGTGCCCCATTTGCACGTGAAAGGGGATTCCGAACTAGTCATCAAGTAGGTCAATGGCGACTATGTAGTCAGGAAGCCAGAGATCGTGCCATTTTTGGAGTGCACCCTACATCTAATGGCACAGTTCCCTTCTCGACTAGAGGTTACCCATGTCTCTCGGTCACAGAATGGCCGAGCAGACACTTTAGCCGGCATAGCTACGTAACTTTTAGAACCCGAGAAGGTTGATCTAATTATACATGTGGCACACCGGAGATTCATCGCCCCCGTCACCCCAGAGGATGATGACGGCCCATGGGTAATCCATCTTTCTACCGAATCCTCCATGTCCTGATTCCCTGGTTCTTCAGATGCAGTGGTTGAGGACACTTCTGACTGGAGGGAACCTTTTGTCTAGTATCTCCAAAATGGTTTCCTCCCAGATGACACTACAACATAAAAAGTGTTTAGCGGCGGTTTTGTGGCGGCGGTTCACAAAACCGCCACTAAACGTTATCAGTGAAAGATTTAGCGGAGGTTTGTTAAAAACCGCCGCGAAACCCAATCTATTTTTAAAAGTCGCGACGCTTTCCCCGCCCCTATCGCGTACCCCTCCTCCCCAATCCCCCTCACAAACCCTCCCCTCTTCCCCGATCCCCCTCCCGCTACCTCCGGCGACACCTGCGCCCTCCGGCGACCCCCGCGGCCCCCGAGCCCCCGGACGAACCCCGCTCCCCCCCCCTCTACCGCCGGCGACCCCCGCGCCCCCGCGCCCCTCGCGCCCCCCGCGCCCTCCGGCGACCGCCACACCCCCCGCGGCCTCCGGAAACCCCCGCACCATAATTTCAGTCCTCCCACCATAATTTTCAGGTTTATTTATATATAATTTTTATTTTTCCACATTTTAATTAGGGATATTGTGATTTTTATATTCCAAATATCGTTGTAGTGTGTTTTGGTCTTCATTTTGGCAGGTTTGAGTTGTCATCATAAAAGGATTACATGTGTATTCATAATTAAGAATCTATATATATGTTCTCCATTTATATATATTCAACCTTGAAAGTAATAATATATATCATGGGGCTATATGTGCTTATATGTGTATATGAAAATGAATATGTGTATCATTGAAAAGGGGTATATGAAAGTATAGTAAAATATGTATAGATCCCTTATACATATTTATACACCTTAATATGTATATATGGACTAGGTATCATTACATATAAGTTAAGGTGAATATGTGTGCATTTGAAAATATTAAAATTTGAGATTCCATCATCTATTTTAGCATGGCTTGAGTTTTAGGTAGTTTCCATATTCATGTTACCATTATTTGAATTCCATGATAGCATGGATGTTTTTTAATCTATTATTCATTATTTTATCAATTGAATATTTTATATCTTTTTATATATATTATTGGTTTTATTTCTCGGAATGTATCTCCCAATGTGGTTGATAGAAATTATCCTAAACATTTAAAATGTGTTTTAAGGTGTAAATCATGATTTCAAAGTGAGTTTTCTATCGTGTGATTTTTTGTTTAGAGATAATGTTTTGAAAAAATGGTAAGATGGTGTCAAGCGTTTTGAGTAATGTGTTGTGAAGAGGATCGGGCCGATGGGGAATATATTGGATATTCCATGATGGTATGACTTTATGTGAATTATTTCTTTATGTTTCATTTTAGGTGATGTTTCCTAGACTTCTCTATAGAGTCCATGTGGCTGATTTTGTTTTGGAGGCCGAATCATCCTTTAAGAGAATCTAGTTCATTTTATGGATCACAATGGGATGGTATTGCAAGGTAGTATTGTACCTTTTGTTCTAGTTTTATTACTATATAGTACCATTAAAGAAGAGACATGGGAGGGGAGATGAATATGTCGGCATAGTGGTCCAATCTCTTTTCTAACAAAGCTTTTATTACTATATAGTACCATTAAAGAAGAGACATGGGAGGGGAGATGAATATGTAGGCATAGTGGTTCAATCTCTTTTCTGACAAAGCTTAGTGATACTTTGAAATGTGGCTCAAAGCTAAGACATTTCATGTTAGGGAGGGTATGATATTCTATGATTTTTTCAGGTACTTTCTCATTTCAATTTTTCTTTAAATAGATAATTTTGGGATATCAAAATGTTTACTGGATGTATGAAAAGTTTTTGGGGTGTCCAGGGTTTTTAGGACACAAAAGGTTGAAAAAGTGCCTATCCAGCTCAAGTAATACGATCGAAGCCCAGTTAGTAGTTATTGTGTTCCCTAACCATGATTTACAAGAGGTGGGGTAAATTCAATTAAAAAATAAGGAAAGGGGGAGAATAAACCAAGTGGAAATGGATAACCCATTCCTCATGGTTATAGCATGACTTAAAAACCATACAGGCTTTATCGAAGATCATGTGACTAGCCCGCATTTCTATCCAACAGTCCAGCATTTCTAAAATATTACTTTTGAATAGCATGAATTGTCTTTAAAGTTTCCACATGATGAACTTTTTCCCAGCAATACTCATACACTGATCCTTCCTTTTCAGCTTCATTCCATCTCTCATAAATCAGATGAAGTGCCAAACGATCACTGTAATCCTTTGCAGAAAATCTAGATTTTACCATTACAGCTAAAGCGCTTTTTATCTTGAGGAAGAACTAAAGTATCCATGATGCTACGTCCGACCACAGTGGTAAGCACAGGATCGTAGAAATGAAAAATGGCACCCATAATTAGTACTTTCTGCAGTTTAGGATCCACCAGAAGGATTGACTGGGCACACCTACTGGCCGGTGGTGTCTCACCAGCTGGCCGGTGGTCATCCACCGGCTGGCCGGTGACACCAGACAGTGGGAAAGCCTACTGCCTGGCTCCTCCGGCTGGCCGGTGGGTAGGAACCGGCTGGCCGGTGGTCTCACACCGGCTGACCGGTGGCTCTGGACAGAAGCCAATGCTTCTGCCAGAGACCACCGGCTGGCTGGTGGAAATCCACCGGTTGGCCGGTAGACTCAGTCAATCCATTTTCAGCTTTCTTGGGCGAGCTCCTAGGAAATCTTTTTCCTAACATAAAAAACACTTGAAAACAAGTTAAAACACAAATAGAGTGATTGTGATCATTAAAATCCAAGAGAGAGGAGTACAACAACTATTGTTTGTTTTATATTCAAGGAGTCGAGATTTCTTAGGGCATGCAAGAGGTTCATGCCGGTTCTTGTGGTTCCCACCAGGCTGGGCCAAAGTTGTCCCATCAGATCTGGAGACTGGGGTACTTCTGGACCTCTATGATCCATGATTGTATTGAGTTTTCCAAGAGATGCCACGCGTGCTAAGTGCATGCTAACTTCCTGCATCGGCTTCCAGAGCCTCTCCACTCTACCAAGTACTCTTGGCCGTTTGCGGTATGAGGAATCGATGTCATGGGACCATATCCACTGACGACAGCTCTCCAGTGTAGGTTCATCCTGACCACTACATATTCCTTCTCTAAGTGGGCAGAGGCAGTTCCACTCAAAGAGGTCAAGGCCCATTCCATCTTTGACCTCATGAGCTCCAATATTATTCACCAGTTAGGAGTACCTCACGCTGTTCACACTTATAATGGAACCAACTTCCGAGCAGCCGAGCTGAAGAAATTGTATGCCAAGTACAATATCCGTTCAAACCATACCCCTCGTTATCACACATAGTAAAATGGATAGATCGAGGCAGTCAACAAAACCCTCTCTAACATTTTGCAGAAAATGGTTGGTCCGAATAAGAAAAGCTGTCCGGACAAGCTCCCCAAAGCCCTCTGGGCGTATCGAACGACGACTCAAAATTCCACCCTGGTGACTCTATATTCCCTAGTGTATGGGGCTGAGGCCGTCTTTCCCATCGTGATCCAGCTACCATCATCACGCACTGAAGTCTATGACTAGCAGGTGCTAGATAAGGTGGCTGAAATCCATCTAGCTGAATTGGAATCACTGGATGAGAACAGGCTCCGGGCCCTGCACAATATGGAAAGGCATCAGAACAGGATTTCCAGAACCTTCAACAAGAAGGTTTTCCTTCGCTCTTTTCTTCAAGGTGACCTGGTATTGGCCCTCCGAGTGCCAATGATCTCCAATAGGAAACCACCCAATCTGGAGCCCAAATGGGAAGGACCTTATATCATTCATAAGGTCTACCACAATGGAGAATACTCTTTGGTAACCATGGATGGTGAGGACATAACTCCTCCTACCAACGCCAAGTTCCTCAAACAATACTTTTCCTGAACCTCGTGGGTCCTACATGACACTAAACTGCCCCCTGGTCCTGCATGACCTTAAACTATACGGTCCCGCATGATCTTAAACTATACGGTCCCGCATGACCTTAAATTGTACAGTTCCACACAACCTTAAACTGTACGGTCCTGAATGACTTTAAACTGTAGGGTCCTACACTACCTTAAATTGTACGGTCCCACACGACCTTAAACTGTACGGTCCCGCATGACATTAAACTATACTGTCTCGAATGACCTTAAACTGTATGGTCCTGCACGACCTTAAACTATATTGTCCTACACGACCTTAAACTAGATGGTCCCGCATGACCCTAAACCGAACGAAGGTCTTACAGGACCTTAAATTGTCCAGTCCTTCTTGACTTTAAACTGAAACACTATCCTGCATGATGTTAAACTACATCATCATCCTTCATGACATTAAACTATTCATCTTCATCTGTCATGATGTTAAACTGCTCATTATCATCCCGCATGACAATAAACAGAAAAACGGTCCGAGCTCTATGACCCTAAACTAAGATCTCCCTCATCCCCATTGCAAGATGATAAATTGAAAGCTGGTCAGGCCTTCCAGACCGAGTCCCAGCCCCATGCCCCATGGCCTTCCCCGATCCAGGCTCTCTTGTGGGATTGTATGGTGTGGTATGGGATTATGTCCTCATTTATGTCGGGTTACTCGCCGTACCATACACATCCCCAGATGAGATGTGTTTCATCATCCTACATGATGTTAAACTGTGCTTCTAGAACTACGTATGGATTAATTCCCAGCCTCATGGGATAAGTAGGAACGCTCAGATGCTTCGTTTTGAGCCCAACCCCCAAACTCTTCTCTTTGACTATCCCCCCTGGGTATAGCTTCCTCGGAGGGTCCCTGCATGAGGTAGAGTAGGCTTCCTTAGCCTCACTCATATGAGGATTATAATGGTCCAACAATGTTCCCTATCCTGTTCTTCTATCCTCCCTCGTCTTCACCGCACGACGTTAAACTGCATGGCCTTCCAGAACTACGTATGACTTGATTCTCATACTCATGAGATACGCAGGAACGCCTAGAAATTTAGTCTATTGGCCCAGCCCAAAAGCCATAATCTTCCCCTCGGGTCAAGACATATGGCAGGGTTCATACTTTTTCCCCCAATTCACGTCAAGCTAGCCTCGATCCGACTGTACGTCCCCCCTCCCTGGAGATGTTCACCTCTTTCGTATAAGGACACAACTATGCTCCACCCACTCCTTGATTGGGAATCCATCACCTTCCCCATCTGGGAGGGCCCCTGAATGGTATAGATAATAGGCTCAAGGGCTCTTCTTACTATTTCAGGCCAACTCCCTTGGAGATGTAAAGCAACAAGCCGATACAAGTCCCGCGTTTCGAATGTGGTCAGCAGTCGATGCTCATTTGTCGCTACCATCTCAGGTCACCATAGGGACGTTGTGTTTTGAATATGGTCAATAGCCGCCATGGATCTTAAGGTCCGCCCCAAGATGTCCCAAACACCGAGTCTAGTTATTCGTTCTGCCCCGTCCCAAAGCAACGAGCTCCTTCTCGGGCCCCTGGCCCCTGTCCTTACTGCAAGACATTAAACCACAAGATGGTCAGGCCTTCCTGACTGAGGCCCAGCCTCAGGCCCCTTGGCCTTCTCAGTCCCCTTAGCCCAAGCTTGTCCCTAGAGTGTATGGTGTGGTATGGGATTATGTCCTCATTCACGTCGGGTTACCCGTCGTGCCGTACACCTCCCATGTCCAGGGAATCCTATTCCCTGACCCTTGTCCTCACTCTAAGATGTTAAACTGTGAGTAGGTCAGGCCTTCCTGAACAAAGCACAACTATCAGGCCCATTGGCCTTTTAGAACCCCTGGCCCAGGGTCTCTCTTACGGGATTGTGTGGCGCGGTATGGGATTATGTCCTCATTCACGTCGGGTTACTCGCCATGCCGTACACGTACTCGTTAAGGTATCATGCCCCCTAGGTGTCTTCGAGAACTACATGTGGCGTGATTCCCATGCTTATGGGATACATAGGACCACCCGAATGTCTATGCTTCGGGTCCAGCCCCATCTCTCGAAAATCTCCATCCCACCTTGGCCCCTTGGCCTACCTCTCCTGAGCCGTTTTGTCGACCCTTTTTGGCGGTCCACCAATGTGCCTAAGGGTACTGTAATGTCCCGATTCCGGGTGCCACTCAATAGGTTCCCCAAACCCGGTTCCCTATATGACCTCAAGCACATTTTCCCAAATGCCAGAGGCTACTGACTAGAAGCAAGGGCCCAGGTCTGATAGTGGGGAAACTATGCCCTCATTTGTCAAAGTGTAGCACAGTGGAATACCAGATAAAACATACAACAATAACATCGGAATCAATAAACCATACACATGTCGTAAAGGATAACCAACCAGATCTATAGATATGATTCAACATATCTCATGTTCTAAGAAAATAGCCAGAACATGTTACATAGCAGTACAATATAATACAGAGCATAACAAAGCAAAACAAATCAGCTGGTAGCATCATGATCCTAAGCCCGGTCCCATGCTCCCCTACTCCTCAGCAGCAATCAAATACATGTATTGGGACTCTTTCCCCTATACAAACCTACATCAATATAATCTATTTGGGCCAAAAATCATGACCCAAACAGGGTGTGAGAAATAAATCCCAGTAGGCACCCACCAATGGCAGATGCCCAACTGTGTGTAAACATGAAACAACAGTGTGCAGTAGTAAAATGCAATAAAGTAAGCAGTACTGAAAATTAACTAACTTAACCAGTTATATTGCCATTTTAATATCCATTTAATCATTTAATTTAAAATATCACCACAGTGAATATTCTAAGTAAACCGGCAATGTCCTCAGACATGTAAACCCCTACACTCAGGTAAAGAGGATCCATACACAAGAATTTTCCCACAGGCATATGGACATTGCCCACTGGCGTATGAAGTGTCGCCCACAGGCACAGAATCAACTGCCCACAGGCACAGAATAATTTTCCCACAGGCTAAATAGTACGGTGCCCATAGGCTAATCACAGTACTTCCCTCAGGCTAAAACAGGTAACCGGGCCATGCCCAACATGTAAACAAAAAGTACACAAGCGATCCCTCTCAAGGAAATTCTATAATCATTACTTTAAAGGCATACCCTCGGGTATCCTGGAAAAACAGCTAAACAGACGAACGCACCCTCGGGGTGGTCGTAAATCCAAGAAACGATCCCAAACAGCAGTTTATTATCACAATTAATTACCTATTCAATTCTAGGTATTTAAAATAGCCATGGCCTCGGCCACATGAAACCCAAACATGGGTTCGTGGCACAATGATACACAAAAACGCACAACAGTTGGAAATTAAACACCAAGACACCTACCTTAAATGCCCCTGATTAGTATACTCGAACGACCTTCCACAAATCGTCCCAGAACGAGGTAGATCTGAGGTGAAAGAAAACTCACTTAAATGCAAATAACTTCAATTAGAGGAATAATTGGCAAGAACTACGCAAGGAGAGTGGAGGGATTACCCGTGTCATTCCAACGAGATCTTCCGAGGTGGAAATGGAATCCCGATGCCCGATCTGGAGATCCTTGAAGATTCGTTCATCCCCTCCCGAGCTCCCGTCCGGTTCTAAGACTTCCCTATGAATAGGTGAGGCTACTGCCCATTTTAAGCGAAAAAACAAAGTACACGCTGTGTAATTCTGAGTACATAGTGCCTTCATTTAACTGTTCATCTGGCGGCACCACCAAACTGTTCATCTACCGAGATGAGGACACGACGTGTATTCCAGACTAAATGGCATGTACTATCGCCCAGATGGTGGCTACTTTCACCGCCTTACTGTTTTTTTTCTGCCGACTGACTACATGACGTGTAAAGGACCACTACACAGTGGGTAGTCGGTTTTTACACCCTTCATCACTGACATGGCTACACGCCCTGTGTACTTATCCCACATGGCCAGACTACAGGGCGTGTGAAAAAGTACACGACGTGTACTTCCAAAATTTAGGATTTTTCCCCATTTTCCTTACTTTCTCAAAACTCATAGGGAAAAGAGAAAAGAAGAAACCTGTAACTCAAAATAAGAACCCAGTTGTTACAAACTTTCCCCCTTAAAGAAATTCATCCCTGAATTTCCCTTCCAAGGGTGGTGAAGATAAAGCTCAGAATAGCTCTGGACAATGAGCACGTACATCGGTCTACCGATCCCATGTTTTGTCCTGCACTCAGCCATGCCACCATAGTACCCGTACGAGAGGAACTGACCAGCCTTAGTGAACCTTCGTGCTCCTATCAATGATATGAATCAGATGCCCCTCAAAGGACTCATCTACCTCATGTTCAACCTCCTCGGGCTGAAAGACGTGAGACGAGTCTGGATGATAGCGGCGCAAATGAGATACATGGAAGACATCGTGCATAGCTCGATACCTCTGAGGTAACTGTAACCGATAGGAAACCGGCCCGACCCTATCCAGAATATAAAATGGCCCCACAAACCTCGACGGAAGTTTACCCTATCTCCTGATCCTCCTGTGTCCCAACCTCGCTGAAACACGCAAGAAAACCTAATCCCCGACAACGAAATCCAAAGTTCGTCTACGGCGATCAGCATAAGACTTCTGATGAGACTACGCGGTAGAAATCCTCTTCTGAATCAACTGGACCTTCTCAGTAGTCTCTTGTACGAGATGTGGTCCCAGTAAAGCTACCTCACCTACCTCTAACCAGCACAAGGGTGATCAACATGGCCTACCATATAAAGCCTCATAAGGTTCTATCTCTATAGTATCCTGAAAACTGTTGTTATATTAAAACTCAACTAGGGGTATATGCTTCTCCCAAGAGCCCCTAAAGTCTAGGACGCATGAATGAAACATGTCCTCAAGAACCTTTATTGTACACTCTGACTGGCCATCGTTCTGAGGGTGGTAAGCCGTGCTCAGAAGCACATGTGTACCCAGTTCCCTGTAAAAACTCTTCCAGAAATGAGACATAAAGCGGGTGTCCCTATCTGAAACGATAGAACGAGGGACCCCATGAAGACGTACGATCTCTCGAATATACAACTTTACGATCTCATCAACTCCAAAGGTCGCCTTGATCGGTAAGAAGTGAGCTACCTTCGTGAGTCTGTCCACAAAAACTCACACGACATCACCGCCTCTAGGTGACCTTGGAAACCCAGTCACAAAATCCATCATGACATCATCCAATTTCCACTATGGGATGGGTAACTAATGTAATAGTCATGTTGGCCTCTGATTCTCCTCCTTCACCTTCTGAAAGGTGGAACACCTCGTAACAAATCCAGATATCTCTCTCTTCATACCCGACCACTAGTACTAACGTCTCAAGTCACGATACATCTTGGTAAACCCGGGATGAACTTCCCATACTGAATCAGGAAAATCCCACATCATCTCCTCACATATATCCCCTGGAACCCATAATCTCCCATGGAAATGCAGAACCTCATCATTTCCTATCGTCTACCCAAGAGGAGGGTCCTCACTTGCCACCGACTCCCATAGAACTAGGCCTTCTGGATCAGATATCTATCTCATCCTCACTCTATCCAGGAGGGTAGAGGTCACATCTAAAGATGAAAGATAGGTCTGCCCCTGACTGTCGTGCTCCTCTAAATGCATCTCAGAGAACAAATCCATAAGCTTCCATTCATCACTAGCCTCCTGCACTGCCTATATCTGAGTCTTCCTGCTCAGTGCATCAGCTACTGCATTACCTTTACCAGGTGTATAGGAAAGCTCAAAATCGAAGGACTGAAGGTATTAAACCCACCTTCGCTGTATCAGGTTCACGTCACACTGGGTAAAGATGTACTTGAGACTTTTGTGGTCCATGAACATCACAAAATGTTCTCCCAAGAGATAATGTATCCAACAGCGCAACGCATGAAAAACTGCAGCCAACTCAAGATCAAGCGTCGAGTAATTCCTCTCATGTGGCCTAAACTGTCGAGACCCATATGCAACAACTCAGTCGCCCTACATCAACACAGCTCCCAGACCAATCCCTAATGCATCACAGTAAACCGTATAGCTCTTTCCCTGCTCTAGGAGTATCAGGATCGGTGTTGATGTAAACTTTACCTTCAGCTATTGGAAGGCTATCTCTCAAGCTTCTGACCAAACGAACTTCACACCCTTCTAAGTCAGACCCGTCAATGGTGCTGATAACTGGGAGAAGTCTTGTATGAAGCATCTGTAGTAACCAGCCAGCCCCAAGAAACTCCATATCTCAAACATGTTCTTAGGATGCTCCCAGGAAACTACTGCTATCACCTTCTCTGGGTCTACTACAACTCCTGCCTCTGAGATGATATGACCCAGGAAGTGAATATGGTCCATCCAAAAGTGGCACTTTGAGAGCTGGGCATATAGTCGATGCTCTCTCAGTGTACTCAATACGATCTCAAGATGGGTGGCATGGTCGTGTCGAGTGTGAGAGTACACCAAGATATCATCCACGAATACTACCACAATGGAATCCAGATAAGGATGGAACACACGATTCAACAAAGCCATGAAAACTGCTGGCATGTTCATGAGTCCGAACGGCATAACAGTGTACTCATATAGACCATACCTGCTCCTGAAAACTGTGAGAGGTATATCAGATGGTCTAATGCATAGCTGATGATATCCTGATCTCAAGTTATTCTTCAAGAACACTCGTGCTCCATAAAGTTGATCAAAAAGATCATCAATCCTCGGAAAGGGGTATCATTTCTTAACCATCACCTTGTTCAACTTCCGATAATCCACATAGAGTTTGAGGGTACTATATGCCTTCTTCGCAAAAAGGACCAGAGAACCCCAAGGATAAGTACTGGGTCGAATGAAACCCTTTGCCTGTAACTCCTCTAACTGCCTCTTGAGCTCTTGCAACTCAGGCGTGGCCATCCAATAAAGAGGAATGGACACCGGCGCTACTCCTGGCACAAGATCAATAGAGAAATCCACCTCACGCTCCGGAGGAAGACTTGAATAGTCATCTGGGACGACATACCTATAATGATCAATAAATAGAGGGAAATCCGTCTGAAAAGTCCCCTGGTCGTCCAGATATAAACTCGCAATCTGGTCTATGACTCCACCTCGCCCGTGATTCTCTGGTCCAGATCAACTCACCTGAACATCCCATTCACCTCTGTATAGAAACTCTCCGCCCTCTGGTGATGTGAAACGCACCCTGCAATGATAGCAGTCTACAAAGTCTCGAAAGGAAACCAACCAGTCCATCCAGAGAATGACGTCATAAGCTATCATCTCTAAGACATAGAGGTCCCAAAGGAAGTGACACCCACCAACCTCAAGGGGGAACTCCTTGCACTGATGCACACTGTCCGTTCTAGTTCCCAAAAGAGTTTCTAGCATCATGATATCAGAAGAAGAAGAAACATAGAGCCCTAGGCTCTTCACAATGGGAATAGATATGAAACTATGTGTAGTACCCGTATCAAAAAGTACTGAAGATAAAACAGAAGCTACAGGAATAGTACCTCTGACTGTAGAAGGTCAGGGATCCTGCTCCTGTAGGGTCAGTTGCACTGCATATGCCTGCCCAGTGCCGCAGCTCTACGACATAGCCTGACTACCCTGAGTTGTCCCACCTTGCTGCCTTTGATATCCTAGTGTCCAGCTACCACGATCACAACCACCATCTCAGCCTGCACGCCCTGACGTATTCCAGTTACCCGACTGGTAAAAATCCAATGGTCCTGCTCCCATATGCGGAGTCTGCACAGAACCCCTCCCACTAGTCACTGGTGGAAACTCCCTGCAAAAGCACAGCAGATGAGCCATCCTGCCGCAAATTCGGCACTCCACTAGGTCTCGTGGACACTGAGGTCGCTTGTGCCCCTCCTTACCACACTGGTAGCACATGACCTGGCCACCTGAAGAATTCTTCTGGCTGGTACTGCCACCCTGAGAGAAGTCCATCTATCTCTTACTCTTACCAGTAGAAACAGTACCGGAAATTGGTGTTGAACCGCCCTGGCCCACACCACTCTCTTCCGGTAGGTTCCTCTCTGTAATCAGTGCCTGGTTCACAATAGCATGTACCCAAGGAAACCTAAAAACATTCACCAGTGCTTGAATGTCATATCAGAGACTATCCTCAAAGCACCTGGCCCTCAACATCTCATCACCCACCAGAATGGGTGAAAAATGTTGAAGCTCGGTAAAGCGAGAAGAATAATCCATCACTGACATAGCGCCCTGCTGAAGATTCATGAACGCTCGAGCTTGATCTTCCCTCAGCATCTCTGGGAATAATAAGTCATAGAAGGCTATCTAGAAATATTCCCAAGCCATGTCTCTATGATGCTCTGACTAGGTGGTAACATCAAACCACCTCTTGGAGGAATCACATAGCACGTAAGTCGTGATCTTGACTCTCCGCCCTAGAGGCATCTCAAGATTCTCAAAGATAGTATACATCCATCCTAGCCAAGACTCCACATCCTGTGGTCCTCCATCCCTGGAGAACATTAGTGGATGCTGCTGCTAGAAAATTCGAGTTAGCTCAGCCATAGATGTGGCAGCCGACGGTGCTCCCTTAAAGGTCTACATGAACCGCATAAAGCCTTCACAGAACTGTGCCTCCGCGCCTGCATCTAGTATAACGACATGTGCCGCATCTGGCTCTACTGGAGGATCCACTGGTAGCCCATGGCCCACCATCTCTGGAGTACACTCGTTTCCGCTCTCCTGGTGAACAACGCGTGGTCATCTCGGCGGCATGACTCTACAAGGTCAAACGCCCACCTTAGAACATGATTATCAAGGACTAAAAACAAAGAGACCGAAAAGGTAACAGAAGGAAGAAGGCATTCAATATTTGAAAAACAAGACTACATGACGTGTATATTGACTACACGACGTGTACTTTACTTCCCTTCCCCTGCCCGGGTCCTTCTACACGGCTAAGCCACACAGCTCCCATTCAACAAAAATACAGGGCGTGTATACTGACTACACGACGTGTATGGTGTAATTTTTCAACTCCCTGTGTCGCTTGTGACACGGCCGACTACTCAGCTTGATACTATGGAGTGTGACACCCGAACACGGTGTGTACACCACCCCGTTTTCCAGCCACACGGCTAAGTCCACACGGTCTGTCCTCGGTCAAGACTACACGACGTGTCCCACAGGTACACGGTGTGTTCTAGACGAGCTTCGCCAACCCGTGTTGTTAGTTACATAGTCGGACACACGGCTCACACTACACGGCGTGTTCTATTTACACATGGCATGTATACGAAAGGATTACACCGACCTTTGTTGTTAGTTACACGGCCGGATCCCAGGTCAGACTACACGGCATGTTCTACAGTGGAAACGGAGAGTATGTCTTAAGGTCTCCTCCATCTATGTTGTTAGTTACATGGGAGGACTATGGGTCAACAATAAATGAAGTTTGCATCTAGTACACGACGTGTTCACCCCAAGCATTTCTGTTCCCCATGTATCCACCAACATGGTCTTTGACACGGGAAGAGACTACACAATGTGTACTCAAAAGTTTTTCTTTTCTTCCTGAACAGAAGGCCACACATGGCGTGTTTAAGGTACTACACAACATGTATATTGGGTTTTTCGGACAGTATGCCTCAAAAAACTTCCCCGGAACCCAGAAAATACTGAAAAACAACACCTAAGTTCCAAATTCCAATCCGTGAAGGCCCATACTCCCCAAGAATAAAAGTTTGACATCTTATTTGTGTTATAATAAAATAACCAGCTAATGATCCACCAAATTCTGGTCAATGGTGACCCATACTCCCCAAAAACCAAAGTTTGGCATCCATTATATAAACAACTTATACAGAAATACCCTATCACATAGCAGGTATTTATCAAGAAGATATCACAACATCCTGCTCTTCTAGCACAACCACTATCACACCAGCATGTAATTTCTAATGTACCTATATGGCATGGAACTATTCAAGGCATGTGATTTCTAGCATGTGCCTAAATGATGCATTAGATGGTGTACCCTCATCTCATCGGGTTGCAACTAGATATAACGCATTAATAAAATATAAACAACACAAACCCAAGTGCGTCACCCAAGGTGAAAATCAAATCAACTATAAATTGCAAAAAACAGTAAAATTGCAATACGAGGTAAATTGGATTTTCCACGTACATGGGTTAGCTACGCCCGGGCACAGATCATTACCAACTACCGTTCCATCCTATCCCTGAATAAGGATCCAAATAGTAAGTCAACGAAAAGAACTTCCCCTGATACCACATTGTAATGTCCCGGTTCTGGGTGCCACTCAATGGGTTCCCTGAACCCGGGTTTCCACATGACCTCAAGTACATTTCCCCAAACGCCAGAGGCTGCTAACTAGGAGCAAGGGTCTAAGTCTGATAGTGGGGAAACTATGCCCTCATTTGTCAAAGTGAAGCGCAGTGGAATACCAGATAAAACATATAACAATAACAGTGGAAGCAATAAACCCTACACATGTGGTAAAGGATAACCAACCAGATTTATAGATATGACGCAACATGTCTCAAGTTCTAAGAGAACATCCAGAACATGTTACAGAGTAGTACAATACAATACGTAGTATAAAAAAGAAAAACAAATAATCCGGTAGCATCACGAGCCTAAGCCTGGTCCTATGCTCCCCTACTCCTCAGCAGCAATAAAATACCTATATAGGGACTCTTGCCCTTATCCACACCTGCAAAAATATACTATGTTTGGGTCAAAAATCAGGACCCAAACAGGGTGTGAGAAATAAATCCCAGTAGGCACCCACCAAAGGCCCATTCCCAACTGTGTGTAAACATGCAACAATAGTGTGCAGTAGTAAAATGAAATAAAGTAAGCAGTACTGAAATGTAACTAACTTAACCAGTTATATTTCCATTTTAATATCCATTTAATCATTTAATTTAAAATATCACCATAGTGAATATTCTAAGTAAACAGCCAATTTCCTCAGACATGTAAACCCCTACCCTTAGGTAAAGAGGATCCACACACAAGAATTTTCCCATAGGAATACGGACATTGCCCACGGGCGTAAAAAGTGTCGCCCACATGCACAGAATCAACTGTCCACAGGAACAGAAGAAGTTGCCCACAGGCTAAATAGTATAGTGCCCACAGGCTAATCACAACACTTCCCTCCAGCTAAAATAGGTTACCAGGCCATGACCAACATGTAAACAAATAGTACACAAGCAATCCCTCTCAAGGAAATTCTATAATCATTACTTTAAAGGCATACCCTCGGGTATCCTGGCCAAACGACTAAACAGAGGAACGCACCCCTGGGGTGGTCCTGGATCCAAGCAACGATCCTAAACAACATTTTATTATCACAATTGATTACTTATTCAATTTTAGGTATTTAAAATATCCATGTCCTCAGCCACACTGACACCCCAACATGGGTTCGTGGCACAACGATACACCAAAACGCACAACAATTGGAAATTAAACACGAAGCCACCTACCTTAAACGCCCATGATCAGTATACTCGAACGACGTTCCATGAATCGTCCCAGAACATGGTAGATCTAAGGTGAAAGAAAACTCGCTTAAACAAAAATAACTTCCATTAGAGGAAGAATTGGCAAGAACTATGCAAGGAGAGTGGAGGGATTACCCGTGTCATTCCAAAGAGATCGTCCGAGGCAGAAACAGATTCCTGACGCCCGAACTGGAGATACTTGAAGATTCAGTCGTCCCCTCCTGAGCTCCCGTCTGGTTCTAAGCCTTCCCTGTGAACAGGGGAGGGTATTTCCCATTTTAAGAAAAAAAAAGTACACAACGTGTACTTCTGAGTACACATCGTGTACTTCTTTTATTTAACTATTCATCTGGAAAAACTGCCAAACTGTTCATCTGCCGACATGAGGACACGATGTGTATTCCCGACTACATGGCGTGTACTTTCGCCCAGCAGACGGTTGCTTTCACTGCCTTACTGTTTTGTATGCCGACTGACTACACGGCGTGTAAAGGACCACTACACAGTGTGTAGTCGGTTTTTACACCCCTCATAGCCGACATGAATACACGCCCTGTGTACTTATCCCCCACGGCCAGACTACACAGCATTTGAAAAAGTACACGGCGTGTACTTCCAAAATATAGGATTTTCCCCATTTTCCTTACTTTCTCAAAACACTTAAGGAAAAGTGAAAAGAAGAAACCTGTACCTCAAAATAAGAACTGGGTTCTTAAAGGTACTCTGGTTTGGTACTTAGAATGTCGGACCCTACTCGGACATGTTCCCACCCACTTTTTAGGTTCCGTGTTCCCTCTCATCAGGGTTTTCATCACCTTTCATACCCCGAGGGACCCCAAAAAAACGGCCTGGATACCACACCTAAGGGCTCTCCTACCGTTACGGGCCAACACCCTCGAGGGTTTTAGACAAAAAATTGATACAAATCCCGCATTGCGAACATGGTCAGCGGTTGGCACTCGTTTGTTGTTCCAACTTATGGCTAACGCGATATAGATACTGTTTTTTGGCCACCATTAACATTTATCCTCCATCGCCACACCAACCCCATTAAGCCCAAAATGTCGATTACACAGTTCACAACCTTCTCCACCTTCTCGTGTCCTAGTAGATCTTCGACACTCTTGATGTTATTCCTCAGTGTTCATCTACATGTCAGGGGAACAAAGTCGTGGTAAGGCCATCTTTTAGGGCTCTGCACTGATTTCCCTTTGATGGGTGTTCCAAGTATTGCAATAAGGAAATTCCTCCCTTGTTTCCCACACCGAGTTTGACTCACATGGGATTAGGGATCGGGTTGAGGTATGCGCTTACTTGGATGGATGCCATCCATCCATGGTCCGAGCTCTAAGACCCTAAATTAAGATCATTTCAAAACTACGTTTGGCTTGATTCCCATCCTCATGGGATACGTAGTAACGCCCAGACCTTTTGTTTTTGGGTCTAGTTTTAGTTATTCTAATTAATATTATTTATCCCACCTTCAGGACCTTGATTACAGGACTGTGTGGCATGGTATGGGACCATGTACTCATTCACGTCAGGTTTGCAATGGCCGCACCACGCGCACCCCATTCTAAAAAATTAGCCCTCTTATTCCCTGTCATGCATGACATTAAAAGGCACCTTTCTAGAACTATGTGTGGATTGATTACCATACTTATGGGATACGTAGGACCACATGAATGTCTATACTTCGGGTCCAGCCCCACCTCTTAGAGACCTCTCGATCTCCCGGTCGCCTAGGGCCCTTGGCCTATCCCTCTCCACGAGGGGGATATATAGGTGTGGTACAGGGTTTTTGGCACCATGTCTCCCTTCTCCTGGGAATCCTCCATCTCTTGGCCACCCTCAAGTTGAGTCCCTCGATCCCTTGCAGTGGATCACCCATGTGTTAAGAGTACTCTGGTCTAGGACCAAGAGTGTCAGGTTCAACTTGGTCAAGTTACTTCCACTTTTCAATCTTCGTGTTCCCCTTCATCAGGGCTTCCATCATCTTTCACACTTGGAGGGACCCCTAATAACGGCCTGGATACTACGCCTAAGGGATCTCCTACCGTTATGAGCAAACGCCCCTGAGGGTTTTGGAAAATAGATCGATGTAAATCCCGCGTTACAAATATGGTCAGCGGTCAACGTTCATTGGTTATCCCCATTTCAGGCTAACGCGACAGGATGCTGTGTTGCGAACATGGTCAGCAGTAATCCTCTGTCATCATGCTAGCCCTTTCAGACCATGAATGTTGGTTTCATGATTCACATTATGATCCACCCCATTGTGTCCATGTGGAATCTCGACACTCTTGGTGCTATCCCTCAGTGCTCCTCTACAAGTCATGGGGACAAAGCTACAATACGGTGTCCTTCGGGGCATCCACAGTCCGAGATCTAAGACCATAAACTAAGATCTTAATTAAGGGATATGTGTGGCTCAATCCTCATACCCATGGGATGCGATGGGTCACTCAGATGTCTTGTTACCGAGTCTAGCTCAGCTGGGAGCTAGTTCCTATTTCCCCTTTCACTCTCACCCCTAGTTGGGCCCATTGGCCCAAGGTTCTTATCTCAGAATTGCGTACGGTGTGATGTGGGATCATGTCCCCATCCACATCGGCTTTGTTTCATGGCACTGTACACATTCCTCGTCTCGAATCATCACTACTACGTCTACACCACATGACGTTAAAATAAATGCTTGGTCCTATCACATGACCTTAAACTGTGACATTATCATCCTGACCAGACGATGAAAAATGACACTGCATTGTGATGACCTTGTTGTAGAGGACATCATGTTGGGTCTTGGTCACATGCCATACCATTTGTCAACGCCTACTACGACTTGCTTCTTGTGGAGACACCAGGGATTTCTCCCCTAGGCATGTCGCTTCACAATAAAAAACCACTCACCTTAAAGGACAAACAAGATTTATCAAATACCACTTCTCTTGGTGTGAGGGCTAGACCCGCGTGCCCCTATAATCTTCTAGAACTACGTATGGATTCATTCTCATCTTCATGAGATACGTAGGAGCGCTCAGGAACTTCCCTGCAGGCCCATCATAACTTCTGTGTTCGGTCCCTCGACTCGAGCACTTCCCCAGAGAACACATGGTAAGTAGGGCTTATCCCCTCATTGTCAGGTTTTGTAACCACCTTACCTTGTGTCCCCTGCTCTCCTTACCCATTCGTGGTCCGAATTATAAGACCTTAAACTAAGACCTCTTCATGAACTACATGAAGCTTAATCCCCATCCCCATGGGGTACGTAGGAAGTTAAAGCCTTTGAACTTTGCCTCAAGCCCAGACTGTTGGCCATCTCATCCCTCCAGGCAGCGTCTGTAAGCACCCCCAACGCAGCTTCTTGATGGTCCATCGGGTTTTAGAACTCGGAGAAATTTCAGGTATGGTCGCAAAGCTCGTTTGTGGAGCTCGTTCATGGAGCTCGGTCACAAAGCCAAGACGTAGAGCCTGGACTTGGCTTGCAAGCAGGCATTCTCTTGGTGCAGTTGTGGAGTTGGAGACTCGCGGTTCGCCGGGAAGCTCGATTCGCGGTGAGCAGACGCGGAGTACGCGGAGCTTCGCGAATCGAGAGCGCAAAAGGATAAATTCGTGGAGAAGGGAAATGAAAAAAGAGAGGTCAGCCCCTCTATTTATAGGAAGCGGCCCTCAGAGCTTCGCGGTGCATCCAGCCCGTACGGATCTTCGCGGCGCGTCCGGACCACGTGGCCCCTGTCCACCTCGTGCGCCCGCTTCGTGAGCCATAACTGCGAACTGTCGATAATTTTGGCGATTTCCCTCAGACTTCGACCCTTAATCCCTCCGCAGCTCCATGTATAAGGGGGGAAATTTTTTGGCACCAAAATATAGTAAGAAAATAAGGCCCCGCGGCCTTCCCCACGAAGCCCTGACGCGGAGCCCCCCCAACCAATGCGGCCTCCATGAAGCAACAAAGGTGGGAAGCCCCACAAATGCCCCTGACGTCCGCGAACCCACCACAAAGCAACAAAGGCGAGAAGCCCCAAGAACGCCCTTGATGTTCACGAACCTACCATGAAGCAACAGAGGTGGGACACCCCATTAGCACCCTTGAAGTTCGTGAGTCTGCTGCGAAGCAATGGAGGCGGTACCCCTCCGTGAACCCGGTTGAAATTCGCGACCTGCCGCGAAGCAACCAATGCCCCCTTCGCACCGCCTGAGCTCTGTGTAATGACCCAAAGTTTTTAAATAGAAATTACCTTCGTATATTTATGTCATACCATCTCATGAAAGAACATCATAATGAACTACTAAGTGATAAGTGACCTTTAAACATAATTTTTTCACTTCTGTTTTTGGAATTTCGAAAATCTGGCATACACGGTTGTGTTCAAGATGTTTTTTGGAGTCTAATAAAACAAATATAATTTTTGTTGAATATTAGCCAACCCTAATGAATAGTAACATACCCTTATGAATATTGATATACCCTAATAAATAGTAACCTCACCTATGGTGGTATAAAAATAATATTCAAGTTGGAAGTACGATATACCTATATTTTAGAATGAGTTAATGAATGTTTTAAAACTGGTTTTGATAATAAATTATTATTTTAACTAAATATTAAAATAATCATTTTTAAAAAATTATTTTTGAAAAATTTAATTCATTTTTGGATTCTACGTGTCGAAAAATGGTTAGGGAGATTTTTTGATATTTTTATGAAATACTTGAAATTTTGATGAATAGTGAAATATGATAATTCATAAAATAAGAAAAATAAATTAATTATGAAGTCGTGATGATGTTCTACTGATGTAAGCCCAATTATTTCGGATTCACATGCTAAATTTACTATTTTTGGTCAAGTAATCATCACTATTCTTTATCTTGAGGGAAATTAATAAACTATTGAATACACAATTGGGAAAACCCTGTCCTCCCTCACTATAAATACCCCCTCTCCTTACCTCTTTTCCTCACACCTCTAAAGCATTTTTCCTAGAAAAAATTCTGCCCAAATACCCTCCCAAGCTCCTTCCCCACGTCTAAGGCTTGCTGGTATTTCCAAAAGACCAAAATCAAAGCCCCTAAGAGGAGTCTCAAAAAGAGGAGATCAAAGGCTAAGAACCCTCTTTCATTTCCAAGTGTTTTGTTTTCATTTTCTTTCTTTTCTTATACCCTCTTCCCCTTCCCTTATCCAAAAGGAATGAAAGCTCCAGAATCCCATATATTCTGGATTATAATCATGTTTAGGGAAAATTTCAAGCATCATACCTCTCCTCCTATCCCTCACGTTCTAGAATTAAAACATCGTTCGTTATGTGTCAAATTACCGACATCATGGATAATGTGTTTTCAAATTATTTTATCATTTTGTTTCTGGTAATGAAACCATTTATGTTATGGTTGAACCAGATTATTATATATGTTATATATACTATCTATGGTTCTGTAATCTTCATACATTCATGGTGTAAAACAATAATACAAAACAAGTCAATTATGGGAAAAACCGTTAAAATTAATTCAAGTGTTTATCATTAATGTTTAATGTAAAGGTTCTCTTTAACTATAATTAACAATATTAATTTTGTAACCATTAAACCTACTAGATGTCCACTAATGTTATATTACTTCAATTCTGGACAACCACTTTCATCTTACAATTTATTTGAACCTAAATACAATTGAACCGATCATTAAAACAAAGGAAACAAACGAACCCGAACAATGAAGTTGAACCTTGTAATCAATCAAAATTGTAATAAATTAACTTAAAAAGGTTATAATGAATATTTTAATTTTAGATAAGGTTCTAAAGCTATTGATTAATAAACCTAATTTGACTATTCAGGTCATTAATATCAAGTGGAGAACAACAACGTACCTAAGGTAAGGGATCCTCTCAATTTCACCCTTATTCAACATTGTTCACTATGTATGTTGTGTGTAATTATTAATTATGGGGTATGATTTCACACCTCCACCATACTACCCTCTTTATGTATAATTGATTAGAATTACCTTTCCTCTCTCACTAATCCCCCTCAAGTACTCCCAACACCATGCTGATACTCCGTAAAGAATTCTACCCGAACCTCTTTTATTCCTTCAAGTTGTCTTATCTACCTTTCTACGAAAATGATGTTATCTTAAATTTTCTTGTTAATACTCTAAATGTTGTGTATATGTTCAAAGTTTATTTATCAAGACTCTTTCATCACTCTCTTTTGGGGATATGCATTCTTTTAAGTGATTCTCTCCTCATTACTTCCCAATAAGTGAACCCCTTTTAAGGGAACTTCCCGAATTATTTCCTATTATCAAGTTTACTCTATCGTCTGTTTTAAGTAACCTTTTTCCTTATAAAATCAGTCTTTTTATTATGAAAACCCTCCTTGTTTACTTCTGGTTCTATAAAAAAATATTATGCATCTTTTCTTTTTAAGAGATATTCGATGTTTTCTTAAACCGCACTAAATTTTTTTGACTCAAAGAGTCCTAAAAACTATTTTTACATATTATCACATAAGTTTGTTATAAATTGTCATGATTTATGCCTTTATAAATTATTAATTTATATTTGTGATTTAATTCCTTTCTTTCATGGACGCTTGTATGTTACGTCCTTTTTTATTATGCTTCATGACGTGATTGTGTGCCCATTTCTTTCCTTGGGTACTCTTATGTTTATGCATGATTGATTATGTGAGATTATTTATGTGGAAAGAATATACATGAATAATATTAGAAGGGTGCACCCAGATAGTGATCCAATGCATTGGGTTAAGCTAATGTTTCATGACAATATTATGGGAAAACGGTCCGGGCGGTTAGCCCTGGCTTGTGCTACTATGGGAAACGAGATTGGCGGTTAGCCTTGACTCGTACTAAAGTCATGATTAAAGTTTCTGCCACCTCTCTATGAAACTATGCTTATATATTATCATGCTTATATGATCCCATTATTATTTTATTCCATGTTTTTATGATCCCATGTTTATATGTTATGATTCCATATGTTCCATGCTTCCAATATCATTATGCCATGCCTCCTAACTCATGTGCTTAAAGTTTATTCTTATGTTCTTTCCCTTACTGGGATTTTTAGCTCATACCTTTGTCCATGTGTTCCCCTGGGTACCCTATACATATGTAAGGGCTCAAAGGTAGTTAGGATCACATTATGAAGATTAAATAAGGAAGTGTTTTCAGCCCCTTGTATTGTGATATTTGTACCTAGTCTTCCAAGACACTAGAATTAACGATCCTTGGATTGTACTATAATGATGAATTATATTTAAAATCATGAAATTTTATGTGTAAAAGGATAGGGTATCTATAGTTGGTATCAGAGTATGGTCTATTTATTTTTGGAGATTAGGAATAGATCACCTTAGTGAGAACCTTAAGAATGAGACTAAGTATTAGAAAATATTCCCAAATTTTGGTGAGTATTTAGTAAGTGGTTTATCAAGAAAATACATCCCTGTATGGATACGAGTAGGTAGAGGTGGTTCTGGCACAGTTGAATCCCAGGGGTAAAACCCGAAAACACCACTTTGAGCTAGACTCGAACGAGAACTGGTGCAAGACAACGGGCCTTGCTGCACTATTGGTTACGACACTCTCGGGGGATATTCTTTGGTAGATTCACGAGCTTAGTACAAACCATTATTAAGGGAAAAGACCATAAGAATATAAGTTAAGAAATAGATTGAGGATAACCTAGATATAAACCTAAGTAATCCCAAGTTAGGACATATTTCTTCTTTATAAGTTTATACTTTTATGTTTAAAGTTTCATTTTATGCTCAATAGATAAGTATTCAAGACCGCTAATTATACGTTCTTTTTCTTAGTTAATGGCGTGAAATAGAAGAACTCATTCCAACAACCAATGTGATAGGAAATGTGATGATTTCCCTAATGGTATGCCTGATGTGATGGAAGCAGGTGCTCAAAACATCATGGTAGTACTTACTCAGCTGGCTCGAGTTATGAATAATAACTTGAATCAGGTGGAACACCCTCCTCCTCCAAGGAAAGATCAAGTTGTCATAGAATCCTTCATGCGGAAAATGCCTCCCATGTTTAGCGGGTCTTCTGATCCCCTCCTCGTAGAATAATGGATTAACTCCATTGAAATGATTTTCTCTGTCCTCCAGTGCTCGGAAGAAGAGAAAGTTCTACTGGCAGTCTATCATTTTGATGAGGAATGAGTTGTAAGATTTGGGACACGATTATGTGTACCATATGATCCAGAAATAAAGAAGGAGCTATTGAATGATGCACATAGCTCGACCTTCTCTATCCATCCTGGGAGTACCAAAATGTATCATGATCTCCGAGAACACTTATGGTAGGATAACATGAAGAAGGAGATTGCAGAATATATATCAAGGTGCTTGGTATGTTAGCAAGTTAAATCCGAGTGAAAAAAGTCAAAAGGTATGATGTAGACATTGCCTATACCCATGTGAAAATGGGAAAATGTTACTATGGACTTTGTCATGGGTCTCCCAAAGACGTCGAAGGGAAATAATGCGATATGGTTTGTGGTTGATTGAATCACCAAGACATCCCATTTCATCGCTATTTGGGAAGATCTTTCACTTGAACAACTAGCAAAGTTATATGTGAAATAAGTGGTGAGACTGCATGGTGTTCCACTCTCAATTGTCTCTGACCGTGATCCAAGTTTCACATCTAAATTCTGGAGGAGCCTTCAACATTCTTTGAGTACTGAATTAAATTTAATCATGGCCTATCACCCCAAACGGATGGCCAGTCTGAAAGAACTATTCAGACGCTTGAAGATATACTTAGAGCCTACTCTCTAGAATTTAAAGGTGGATGGGATCAGTATCTCCCATTGGTTGAGTTCTCATACAATAATAGCTTCCACTCTAGTATTCAAATTGCTCCATATGACGATCTGTATGGAAACCGAAGTAGAACGCCAACCTGTTGGGATGAAGTTGGAGAAAGAAAGCTACATGGACCCGATCTTGTTCAAGAGATGACAGAGAAGGTTCAAGTCATCCAGAAACACATCAAAGCTACTCAATGTCAGCAAAATATCTATGCTGACAACCATCGAAGGGACTTGGAGTTCGACGTTGGAGATAAAGTCTTCCTTCGAATATCTCCATAGAAGAGAGTCATGCAATTCAGGAAGAAAGGGAAGCTAAGCCCAAGGTATATTAGCCCCTTTGAGATCCTTGACCGCATAGGATTCGTGGCCTATCGGCTTGTACTTCCACCGAATATAGCTCGATTTCATGATGTTTTTAATGTATCAGTCTTGAGGAAGTACATACCTGATCCCTCACATGTACTAAACTCAGAGGTGGTGCAGCAAGAAGATGATCTCTCCTATGAGGAGCAGCGAGTAAAGATTCTGGATCAAAGAGATAAGGTTCTACGCAACAAGAGTACTCATCTTGTCAAAGTGTTTTGGAGGAACCATAAGTTTGAGGAAGCAACATGATAATTTGAGGAAGCAATTAAGGAAAAGTACCCGCACCTGTTTTTGGCTTAGTATGTAAAACGAAATTTCGAGGGTGAAATTTCATAAGGGGGGAAGAATGTAACGACCCAATGTTTTTAAATGGAAATTACCTTCTTATATTTATGTCATAAAATCTCATGAAAGAACAACATAATGATCTAATATGTGATAAGTGACCTTTAAACATAATTTTGTCACTTATGTGTTTGGAATTTAGAAAATCTGGCATACACGGTTGTGTTCAAGATGTTTTTTGGAGTCTAATGAAACAAAAATAATTTTTGGTCAATAGTAACCAACCCAAATGAATAGTAACATAACCTTATGAATAGTGATATACCCTAATGAATAGTAACCTCGCCTATGGTGGTATAAAAATAATATTCATGTTGGAATTATGATATACCTATATTTTAGAATGAGTTAATGACTGTTTTTAAACTGGTTCTGATAATAAATTATTATTTTAATTAAATATTAAAATAATCATATTTAGAAAATTATTTTTGAAAAATGGACTTCATTTTTGGATTCTACATGTCGAAAAATGGTTAGGGTGAATTTTTGATATTTTTCTGAACTACTGGAAATTTTGATGAATAGTGAAATACAATAATTCACAAAATAAGAAAAGTACATTAATTATGAAGTCATGATGATGTTATGCTGATTTAAGACCAATTGGTTCGGATTCACATGATAAATTTACTATTTGTGGTCAAGGAATCATCACTATTCCTTGTCTTGAGGGAAATTAATAAACTATTGAATAAAAAATTGGGAAAACCCTCTCCTCCCTCACTATAAATACCCCCTCTCCTTACCTCTTTCCCTCACACCTTTCAAGCCTTTTTCCTAGCCACAATTCTGCCCAAATAACCTCCCAAGCTCCTTCCCCGCGTCCAAGGCTTTCTGGTCTTTCCAAAAGACCAAAATCAAAGCCCCTAAGAGGAGTCTCAAAGAGAGGAGATCAAAGGGTAAGAACCCTCTTTCGTTTTCAAGTGGTTTGTTTTCATTTTTTTATATTCTTATACCCTCTTCCCCTTCCCTTATCCAAAAATCATGAAAGCTCCATAATCTCATATATTCTGGATTCTAATCATGTTTATGGAAAGTTTCAAGCATCATACTTCTCCTCCTCTCCCTCACATTCTAGAATTAAAACATCGTCCATGATGTGTCAAATTATCGACATCATGGATAATGTGTTTTCAAATTCTTTTATCATTTTTTTTCTGGTCATGAAACCATTTATATTATGGTTGAAGCAGATTATTATATATTTTATATGTCCTATTTAATGTTCTGTAATCCTCATACACTCATGATATAAAACAATAATACAAAACAAGTCAATTATGGACAAAATCGTTAAAATTATTTCAAGTGTTTATCATTAATGTTTAATGTAAAGGTTCTCTTTCACTATAATTAACCAAATTAATTTTGTAACCAAGTAACCTAATGTATTTCCACTAATGTTATATAACTTTAATTATGGACAACCACTTTCATCTTACAATTTATTTGATCCTAAATACAATTGAACCGATCATTAAAACAAATGAAACAAACGGACCCGAACAATGAAATTGAACCTTGTAATCAATCAAAATGGGAATAAATGAACTTAAAAAGGTTATACTGAATATTTTACTTTTATATAAGGTTCTGGAACTATTTATTAATAAATCTAATTTTACTATTCAGGTCATTAATATCAAGTGGAGAACACCAACAGACCTAAGGTAAGGGATCCTCTCAATTTCACCCTTATTCAAGATTGTTCACTATGTATGTTGTGAGTAAATATTCATTATGGGGTATGATTTCACACATCCCCCATACTTCCCTATTTATGTATAAGTCATGAGAATTCCTTTTACTCTCTCACTAATCCCCCTCAAGTACTCCTGATACCATACTGATAATACGTAAAGATTTCCACCCGAACCTCTTTTATTCCTTCGGGTTGTCTTATCTACCTTTCTTCAAAAATGATGTTATCTTATCTTTTCTTGTGAATACTCTAAATGTTGTGTACATGTTCCAAGTTTATTCATCAAGACTCTTTCATCACTCTCTTTTAGTGATATTCATGCTTTTAAGTCACCTTTGTCTTTATAAAATCAGTCTTTTTATTATGAAAACCATCCTGGTTTACTTCTGGTTTTATAAAAAATACTATGCCTCTTTTCTTTTTAAGAGATATTCGATGTTTTATTAAACCGCACTAAAAGGTTTTGACTCCAAGATTCCTAAAAACTATTTTTACATACTATCACTTATGTTTGTTATCACTTTTCCTGATTTATGCTTTTATACATTATTAATGTCTATTTGTTATTTAATTCCTTTCTTTCATGGACGCTTTTATGTTACGTCCCTTTTTATTATGCTCCATGACGTGATTGTGTGCCCATTTCATTCCTTGGGTACTCTTATGTTTATGTATGATTGATTATGTGAGATTCTTTAGGTGTAAAGCATATAAATGAATAAGCTTAGATGGGTGCACCCAGATAGCGCTCCAATTCATTGGATAAAGTTAACGTCTCATGAGAAAATTATGGGCAAATGGTCCAGGTAGTTATCCTTGGCTTGTGCTTCTTTGGGAAACGAGATTGGTGGTTAGCCTTGACTCGTACTAAAGTCATGTTTAAAGTTGCTGCCACATCTCTATGAAACTATGCTTATATAATCTCATGATTATATGATCCCATGATTATTTAAATCCATGTTTTTATGATCCCATGTTTATATGTTATTATTCCATATGTTCCATGCTTCCAATATCATTATGCCAAGCCTCCTAACTCATGTACTTAAAGTTTATTCTTATGTTCTTTCCCTTACTGGGATTTTTAGCTCATAACTTTGTTCATGTGTTCCCCAGGGTACCCTATGCAGATGTAAGGGCTCAAAGGAATTTAGGATCTCATTATAAAGTTTAAATAAAGAAGTGTTTTCAGCCCAATGTTTTGTGATATTTGTACCTAGTATTCCAAGACACTAGACTTAACGATCCTTGGCTTGTACTGTGATGATGAATTATGTTTAAAATCATGAAATTTTATGTGTAAAAGGCTGGGATCGCTATAATCTGCTTCGCGGAACCTCTGGACTATAAATACCCGGATCCCCCTGAGCCCCATGGAGTGACAATCCGACCTTTCGACTTCTCAGCTCCCAGATCGCGAAGCACTCTTTGCTCGGGAAATCATGAGCTTCACGAGGTATTTTTGCTTCACGAGAGGCCTCCGCCTTGTCTCGTTTTGAGCCCATCTTCCAAGATGGATGCCCTTCAAGAAGCCTAAGTACATTCGCGAAGGAAGGGGATCCCCTAGGGGACCCGGGCAGTCGCGGAGCGTTTATGCTTCGCGAAATACACCTCCTGTACACATGATCGACATGCCAAGGCAGGGTCACTATACTTCGCGAAGCACACTGCTTCGTGGAACTTTGCTTCGTGAGGCACCTATGCTTCATGAGGAAAAGTCCCCTGGATGATAATACACGTAGCATTGCTTCGCCTATTTCTTCTTCACATAGGCACGCTAATGGCTATTACTTCTTTGCATAGACACGCTAATGTGGAGCCCTCGATGGTTCACTCTGCGACCCCCCTTCACCACAGCCTTTCCAATGCCTTCCCTCCCATAAGGGGTAGAGGGTTCTAGTAATGTAATTCCTAGGGTTGTGGAGTGAACCCACCTCGTCTGAGCTGCAGAAAGTTAAACTACAAAGAACCTCATCCTCAACACATGACGTTAAACTATGATCCGGCCCCATGCCTCGCATGCTGGGTCCCCCTGGCTCAGACATTCTTTACGCCGCTTGTCTCCATGGGGATGGGATCACCCCCCCACATGGGATGATATCCTCCCTCTCGGAGTGGCGTTTGTCCACGGGGGAAGGGAATCCTTCTTGGTGTAATCCCCTAGCCCCTCTTGCGGAAGGTAGCACCCATGCACCTTCGTACTTCCTCATCGCCAAGGCTGGCAGAGGGCATGATAGGGAACGAGGCACCTCCTTTCTTCGGTCCCAAATCCCTCTCCCTTTGCGCTTTGTCGCTCTCATGCCTCCATCCTGGAGTAAGCCCCAACACCATGGGCCGCCTAATGCGTAAGCCCCTCTTCGCTTCCCACGGACGCACCCTTCATGACGTGATTGTCAGGTCCCTGCAATATCATGTTTCTCACACCGAGCATGACTCCCGTGGGCTTAGAGTGAGCACTGACCATGATACACCATGGGCCGCCTCAGAGTGTAAGCCCCAAAATGCCCTGTCTCGCACGACGTTAAACTACACACCCGAACTATGAGGAGTTTGATCCATGTCAAGTCATGGTACGTAGGAAGCCTCCATTAGGTTCAAGCCCACCACTAGTGGACCCCCGGGTTCACTTTCATGTCGGTTTGCTGACAAAACACCACTCAAACTTTGAGGACTTTGATCCATGTCAAGGCATGGTACATAGGATGCATCCACGAGGATCAAGAACACCAATCGATCATTCCAACCTCTTTCATTTCGGTTCACCCCCATCCCGCATGACGTTAAACTATATTCCCCACCACCCGAACTATGATGACTTTGATCCATGTTAAGGAATGGTATGTAAGAAGCCTCTATGAGGATCAAGCCCATCACCCATTAGACCAAGGTCCTTCTTCATGTCATTTTTCCGACACCCTCAACCCTTCTAAACTACGGGGTCTTTGATCCATGTCAAGGCATGGTATGTAGGAAGCCTCCACGAGGTTCAAACCCAACACCCAATGGAACAAGTTCCCCGTTAACGTTGGTTCTTCGAAACTCCCTTATCCCACATGATGTTAAACTGTATCCCAATCCAGCGGTAAGCCGTTATGATCTCGCCACCCAGTAGTTCTGACATCCCTTCATGTCAGTTCAACATCCCCTTTTCAACCCGAACTCTGAGAAATTTGATCCATGTTAAGGCATGGTACGTAGGAAGCCTCCCTGAGGTTCAAGCCCCACCACCATTCATCTGGGCCAAGGTCCTTCTTCACATCGGTTCACCGGCGCCTCATTCCGTACTACGTGGACTTTGATCCATGTTAAGGCATGGTATGTAGGAAGCCTCCCAGAGGTTCAAGCCCACCACCCATTGGTCGCTCTGACCCCACCTTCACGTCGGTTCATACCAACCTAACTACGCGGACTTTGATTCCCTGCTACAAGGATACGTAGGAGGTCTCTTCGAGGCTCAATCCCATATTTACCTTCTTCTCCATGACGGTCCCATCTCATCCCTCCTCCACTCCATTCAATTTTCCATCACCCATCCTGATTTTTACCCGGGCCGCCACATCCCAGTAAGATCATGCCACCTCATTTCCCCTCCCACAGTATTCGAGAAGCTGCCCACGTGCTGGCCCCAATATCGGTGATCCCTCAAGGAATTTATTTAATTTGATCCACTCCATCTAGTGTTCTAATTAGCCTAACCCATCTCCATTGGACGTTAAACTTGCAGCATACCCTGTGTTAAGCATGGGAAGCTGAGGAAAAACTCAGATACATTCCAATGTAATATTATTCCTCGTGCTTGATGTGGGATGCCTCGGTCTTCCACGTGCTTAAGAATCCCTATAATAAGGGACAAAAGAGAGACACACCAATTCCCCAATGCCCAGACATGTCAGTGACGTCTTAACATGACTACTCCCCCAACTAAAGATTGCTTCCCTGACCGGACCCCTTGCAATGTCCCGACAGAAGAGGTGTAATTAACTAACGTCCATGGAAACATGGGAATGGGAAGAGTTTCACGAACAACGTATTAAATCTATGAGGAAGACCCGGACTAGGTGACGAGTTCCGAGGAGGAATCCACGGAAGGAAGAACTGACATCCCATCATCCCGGTTTCGATCAAGGAGTAGACGTCCCTAAATAAGAAGCGAATGTCGTCCGCCTTTGGAAATCGGGAATGTGGGGCAACAAAAAGTTGCGCCTGTCACGTCCAAGCAGACAGATGCACGTGCCCCAGCGAAAGCATCAGAAACAAATGTTGTGTCTAATGAATAATAATGTATTTTCATATTTGGTTATGTGAGGATAAATAATTAAAGGTAATTATATAATATCCATTAAGTTGAAAATAGTCCACATAAAACCCCAGGGGAAACCAAACTATGAATTTTATTAGTGAGATTCATTGGTAGCTAGAGATGAATTCTTCATTGTAAACAGTTTTTATTAATTGAAAATGAAATATGAAAATTAATTACCCACCCATGCATGTGAGAAAATTGAGGAGATGAAGGAGAATGAAAAGATAATAAGAAAGAATAGGTTCTACTTGGGTAAGATGTGTGTGACTAAGAAGAAGAGATATGTTATGGTGATCTTGAAGAAGATAAGTAGTATCTGAAAAAAACCAAAGATGTTTGATGTAGAATAATAAGAATGAGATAAATAGTAGAAGTCACTTCATTCTATAAGGAGGGAGAAAGAAGAGTCTAAACTAGTGCTAAATTTTTAAATCCATATTGTTTCAATGAAATAGGGGAAGAAGAGGTAAGTGAACATAACTATTACTACCTGGAAGTTATAGTAGAGGAAGAAGAAAAATAAATGGATAGTTTCTAAAGTTGTGGTTGTGTGTGTTGTGATTATTTTGTATAGACAAGATTACAATAATGAGTTTGAGTAAAGAAGATAAGTAGACAAAAAATGAGTTCAAGATACAATGAGATGTTCAAATTTTCAACTTCATCAGCTATGTTTGAAGACATAAATGTAGTCAAAGACTCTCTATATATGAGAAATCATATCATATTTTTTGGTTGTAGATAAATTATTTTATATATTTTTTTATTTACTTTAAATGTAATAAATTTGAGATCTAGATACTTTGATGCCAATATAGTGACTATGGGATGTGGTATAAATATCCCCCCACTTTTGTAATATAGTTGAGCTAGTTCACCTTTGTAATATAGTGATCACCTACCTATGTAATATAGAATTATAGGTTTGAGGATAATATATGGAAACCCAGTATGATTGATAGGAATATTATTAATTGAGAATCCATGACTTGGACATACCAAGTGTGACAATGAGTATATTTACCACATCGAGGTCAAACTATGTAAAAAACCATTATTATCAATACTTTTGGAATTTAAATTGAATATAGGTGTATGGAAGTGTCACGAAAAAGAGATCCATTTAAATCCTAATAGGTGATAGAGGTTAAAAATAATTTTGTATAAACAATTAAAGAATTTTTTTTTGCAAAATAATTTTACCACACCTAATTCAACCCCATCTTAGGTGAGTTTTCACTGTTCCACTAGGACTAAATGAACTTACACTTATAATGTTTTAATTACTTATAAAAATTACATATGTACTCCCCCAAAGTCTATCATTAATTTTATGATTTTCTAAGTACTAATATTAATTACATGGTCCCACTTTTGATCATAATAAGAACCCTGCCAAACTCTACTATTACTCTTCCAAAGTATAGTAATTTTTCTACCATTTTCATATTTTTAGCCAGGAAGTAGTTCATTTCTCTATGTATTTTGAATTTCCAAGACTTTGATAGTATTTATTCAACAAAGGATAATTCATAAGACATAAAATTCATATGAACTCTCTATATAAGTCTTAAAAAGTCTGGTAATTCTATGTGTCTATTAATTTTTAGTAATCTAAAAATTCGTATGAACTCCAACATGAAAAAAAATTTATCTTTAGAATTGGAATTCCAAACATCACTCAACTTACCTAAGAACCACTTTAAATGTTCCCAAGGTTTTCTCAATCACCCAATATAGTAGTGTAAGAATCCTGGGCTCCATGGATTGATTCTCAAACTCATAGAATGCTTCTTATTTATCAATATTATGATTCAAAATCATCTATTTTCTGGAAACATAAATTCTATAAGAAATTTTAGAAGAAATTAGTTATCTTAATCTTTAGTACTTGTATTTTCCTTAAAGAACTTCTCAACAATCATTAAATCTGTAATTTAGTAACATTGAATATATCCATGCAATTTTCCCAAGAAGTATCATCAATTTCCTTCTTCAACATAGCATGGGTATTTACTTCACCTCAACTCACTTTTCTCATTTTCTCAATTATGTAAGACTAGCACCTCTGTAATTCCCCGAACCCAGTTACCCATAGTCAGTGCATTATTACATAACATTGGCATGATCACAAAAGATCAAGTCTCAAAAGAACGATTAGTTTAGTAGCCTTGGAATCACAAGATACATTCATAAGTCTTACATTACATCATAAAATGAAAACTAAAACAACATAGACTACATATTCCACACTCATATCCCCTAAGACTATCCCTATAGGTCATTCATAAAATAATTCTTCACATCCTGAAAAAAAATAAAACATAGAAAGGGGTGATCTAAAATTATCAGTAAGGATATCAATATATCGAATACTTTCATAAATAAGCATAAAATTTTAAGGCAATGTTTAACTAAAATAAAATCATTTTAAACTTGAAATTTAGAATAATATGGAAAAAATAAAATGAAATAATTCCATTTACGTATTCACATGGATATTCTACTAGTCGAATAATCACATGTAATATCAATAACTACTTTCATAATGATGGAATGCATAATTATAGACTACCATAACCACATAGTCAAGGCCTTGTGACAATACTACAAATAAGATTTTGTCAAGGCCTTGTGCCAAGACACTAGTTTGTATCATGAGACCTATCGATGCATCAAGGAGCTATATCGGGCTCCACCAGTCACTTACTAAGTCCAATGCATTCCTCATACTAACATGTTTAAACTTAACATAAACATTCGTATTAAAACTAGCATACAAAATGTCAATTCTTTTTCAATAAACCATGAATGGTGTAAAAAATAACACATCCATAGTAAAACATATCACAAAACCTTCAATACAGTATGTAAGTTTTTTATCATAATAAATCAACTTTAAACAAGCTTAAAATCCATCAAAGGATGTTGACATAGATGAAATCAAAACTATTTGAGATAAATATCTCTTTTTTAAAATTATTTAAAAGTCACAAAATTATTAAAGAAAAAAATTTACTTTGAAAATATTCTTATAAGCTTGTAGGGAAGCTTTGATGATTTTATAATGGCGGAAAATAGCCGCACCTTCTGTATATGTTAAAAAAGGCATTCTTACCATAATTATGTCATAAAGGTTAAAAAGGACCTTGTTTGGAAAATGATGGAAAGATTCCTTTATAAACATCTTATAAAAATTCAAACAAGGGTATAAATGACTTTAACCTATAGTCTATAAAATATAAATAATGTTTTGAAATACATTTTTAAGAAACATGGATGTGGATGACAAAGAGATCCCAGTAGATGATTATGTATAAACAACCTCGAATAATGAAGAGATTGTGAAATTAACCCTTAAATTTTACTTTTCCTTGGTAGAGGGTATGTTGACCTCCTGTATAATGGTGAAATAATTGTTATTAAATTCTAAAATAATGATATACATAAATATGATATCATATATGATCTTTTAACATTGCTTTGTTAATAATATCTTAGTATTATCGTCGTTTCTGGTGTTAACTTACTCATTTTCTTTTATATGTTTTGTTACATAAGTCATGTTTGTTATGGATAGGTTGTATATTATTCTTATCCAGAATGATATCAAGTCCTTAAACATTATTTTTAATCATCAAATGAGAATTAGGTTTGAATTTATACGATGGGGAATGAATCTCATTGCGTTCGTGGAGACGGTAGTCCATATGTACGCATGTGCGATAATATCATTCTTTTGATATTAAAATAACATATAATTGGATGGTATATCATATATACAGAATACTTATAATGTTATATTTATTATTTACTTCAATTACACATTATTATTATACCCATCCAAATAATAATGTTTTGAAGAACAATTACACCCCACGTGGAGATGGTAAGTTGTATGTACGCATGTATGGTGACATGTCATTCAAAGGATGGATATAATACTGAATATGGTTGTACCATATTTATAATAACATCACAGTGTATAGAAGATACTATAGTTATTATTTTATAATGGAAATAACCAAGAAAGAATAAGTGGAAGAAGAAAGGAACTTGAAAGAGGGTGGTGAAATCATTACCTCTTCTTCGGGTTCTTCCATTTGATTTGATCAAGTGGTCTCATTAAGATGGATTGATGGATAAAGGAAGGCCTCTAGGATTAAGTGAGGGATGTTGGGAGGATATTTGGGCTGGGTTTGGCCAATCCAAATGGCTTTGATGGTGTGAATTAGAGAGAAGACAGAGTTCCCTTCTATAAAAGGGGTGAGGGGCACCTTAGGAAAAGATAGAAATATTATTTTATAATAAATTCATATTCGGTTTCTAATGGCTCAAAACTAATTTATTTCGAGGATAAGGTGGGTATGGGTCTAAAACAACTCAACCAATATGTTTTAGATAGTTTTGGGTCACTTTATTAACCTTATCATTTTTATTTAACTCTAAGTTAAATGGTTATACATTTACCATGTCTCTTTTTATTTTTATATTATATAGTTAATAAACCTACTATATACTTACAAGGGACCCCCAAGTGGTACATTAATGATAAAAATATCATTATATAAGTCTCTTAGATGAACATTAGATTTTAAGGAATTCAATATCAATTTATAATATAATATTTGTTTTAAAAACTCTTTTATGTCATTTTTGACACTATTTAATAATTTATTTTTGATAAAGAATTAAAAACTTTATTAATTCTAAAAAAATCATTTAAGAAATCCTAACATGTAATATCATCCAATAAAATTAGTTTATGTCATCAAAACGTTCAAATTATATTTATTTTAACATTTATAATACCAATTATTTGATTCATTCATTAATAAGGAAAATACTGCATCATTATTGTGTCACAAATAAATTTAATTACTCAATGTCTAAAAATTATAAATAAAATAACATTATGTAGGAAATAGTTTTAGATTTATAATTAATATTTATTGTTTGAAATATAACATATATAACCCTATGTAAAAATATTTTTTCTAAAAGTTATATGCTTATGTCATTTTTGTATTTTCTTTAACTTAATTAATATAAAGTGTCATTATCACTTACAAGTGGCTCCATGGGGTCCCAAAATCGACCCTAAGATGCCCATGGTCAGACATGTATTACAAATTATGGTTAGGACATGTTTTAGGGTAATTTAATATTATTATAATATTATTATTTTACCCTTATTTACCGGATTTACCCTTTAACCATGGTAAATAAAATATTTACTGAAGTAATTATTCAAAATGTCTAAAAATAAAAGTTACATATTTAAACAATTTTTACCTCCTGATTATAAATATGGAACATATTTTTCTAAATTCAAAACACAGAAATGGAATAAATTAATTTAAAATTAATTCCTCTTGTCAAAACCAAAAGCGTGTTTTTATGAAATAATAACTATCAAAAGATTGGCACTTACTTATGTCTAGTTTAACTATGAAATTATGTATAATGACCAAAATTGTATTAAATGGTAAAAATATAATCTAATTATACTTTAAAATCACTCAAATTAATTATTTATCACTATTAATTATTTCGATTAAAAAAGATGTTTTTAATTAAAATTTTGTAATTTTCACTATTCATCAAAATATGAAAGTTATCAGAAAAGTACCAAAAATTACTCTTAAGCTAATTTCGATATTAAAAATCCAAAAATGAAGTCCATTTTGAAATAAAAAATGTATAAATTTTTAAAAAGTGGGTATTACTATTCATAACAGATAGTTTGATTGGTTGTGGTGTGTTAGAACTCGAAGTTGCGTACAACACACTCTACTGTATTATTAAAAGATAAGTGTACCGTGGAAGCTTGAGGTGTTACATTCTCCCCTACTTCGAATAATTTCATCCTCGAAATTTCTAGAATATTACTGCATAAAAAGACTCGGGTGGTTCTTCATCATAAGTTTCTCGAGTTTCCATGGTTCCTCTTCCAACTTATGGTTTCTCCATAGAACTTTTACCAGACGAGTTGTCCGATTTCTCAGTACATGTTCTCTGTTATCAAGAATCCTGACAGGCTCTTTTCAATAAGACAGATTGGGTTCCAGTTCGAATTCCTCATAGGTGAGTACATGTGTTGGGTCATGCAGGTATTTTCTCAACAGTGATATGTGGAACACATCGTGAACTTTGGAGAGACTTGGTGGCATTGCCCCACGGTAAGCTATATCCCCTATTTTTTCTAGAATTTAGAAAGGTCTGATGTACATGGGACTCAATTTACCTTTCTTACCGAAACTTATAACTCCCTTCCATGGAGATACCTTTAAGAAAACATGATCTCCTACATGAAATTATAAATCCTTTCTTCGGTTTTCAGCAGAGCTCTTATACCTACTTTGAGCTGCATTGATGTGGTTTTGGATTACCTTCACCTTTTCCATCGTTTCCTCCACAAGTTCTAGGTCTACGAGTTTTCTTTCACCAAAATCATCCCAACAAGTTGGTGTGAGACATCTCTTTCCATATAATGCTTCATATGGTGCCATCTGAATACTTGAATGGAAGCTATTATTATAGAAAAATTCTACCAGATGTAAATATGGATCCCACATACCTTGAAAGTCAAGTCAGCATGATATCAACATGTCTTCTAAGGTTTTAATAGTCCATTCTGATTGTCCATCAGTTTGGGGGTGGTAGGCAGTGCTCAAATGAAGTTTAGTATTCAGGTATTTCTGAATATTTTTCCAGAATATTGAAGTTAAATGTGGATCACGATCAGAAAAAATCGATAGGGGTACTCCATGAAGTCTCACAACTTCATCAATATATAGTATTTCTAGATGTTCTAGTGGTAGTTCTTCTCTTATAGAAAGAAAATGTGCTGACTTGGTAAGACGATCAACAATGACCCATATTGCATCGTTCCTTCTAGGAGTCTTTGGTAGTCCCATGACAATGTCCATCATTATTTTATCCCATTTCCACTCAGGTATGGGAAGGGGTTTCATGACTCCTCCAGGCTATTTCCTTCCAGCTTTCACTTATTGATAAACCATACATCATGACACAAAATCAGCAATCTCCCTCTTTATTTTGTCCCACAAAAAATGTTCCTTAAAATCTCTAGATATTTTGGTGCTCCCATGGTGTATAGAGAAATTTGAACTATGAGCATCATCCAACAGTTATCTTTTTAGATCAGGTATACCAGGAACACAAATTCTCTTCCCAAATTTGAAAATTAAATCTTCATACACAAAGTCACTCAATCTCCCATTATTCACAGCCTTAATATTCTATTGAAACTCTTCATCATCCATCTGAGAACTCTTTATCCTTTCTATTAAAGATGGTTTGGAAACCATTTGAAAAAGAATTGTTGTTTCAGCTAACACAAGATTATGAGTAGGATAGTTTTTCTCATGAATTTTCAACTATCGTGATGCATAGGCAATAACCCTATCATTCTGCATAATGACACAACCAAGTCCTTTCATTGATGAATCACTATAAATAACAAACCCATCATTCCCTAATGGTAGAGTCAATATAAGAGCATTGAATAATATTCTATTCAGTTCTTTAAAACATTCTTCACACTCTTTTGTCCAAATAAATTTAACCCCTTTACGTGTGAGCTTCGTTAATGGGTTAGCCAATCGGGAAAAATTCTAGAGGAAACGCCGATAATAACCAACTAAACCAATAAAATTGCGTATCTCAGTTATACTCGTTGGTGCTGGCCATTCTTGGATTACCTTTGTCTTAGAAGGATAAACATAGATTCCATCCTTAGAGACAATATGGCCAAGAAAAGATATCTCCTGAAGCTAGAATTCACACTTGCTAAACTTCCCATATAATTCATGTCTTCTAAGAGTCTTTAGGATAATGCGCAAGTGATTTTCATGATTTACATAGGTTTTGTAGTATACCAAGATATCATCAATAAATACCACCACAAAATCATCGAGATATTCTTTGAAAACTATATTCATTAGATCCATGAATACATAGGGTGAATTAGTCAATCCAAAAGGAATTAATGTAAACTCGTAATGCACGTACCTAGTTCGAAAAGCTATCTTCGGAATGTCTTCCTTCTTCACACACAACTGATGGTATCCAGATCGAAGTTCAATCATTGAAATTTTTTGACCTCCATGCAGTTGGCCAAATAAATCATCAATGCGAGGTAGGGGATACTTTTTCTCTGTTTTTATAGCATTGATTTCTCTGTAGTCGATACATAACCTCATAGATCCATATTTCTTCTTAACAAAAAGGACAGGGGCTCCCCATGGAGAAAAACTAGGGAGAATAAATCCCTTATTACTCAATTCCTCTAGTTGGTTCGTTAGTTCAACTAATTCCATAGTGGCTATTCTATAAGGGGTCTTCGATATAGGCCTTGAACCAGGAATTAAATCATTGGAAAACTCAATTTCTCATTATGGAGGATGTCTAGGTAAATCATCCCAAAACACATCTACATATTCTTTAATAATAGGTACATACTCTCTTTGAGAATTTCTTTCCTCACCCATAGTTATTTCAGTCTCTTCCTCCCCGATAATTGAATTTATTTGAGCTACTGGGGGTGGATCTAGATAACAATCAGGTGGTGACGATTCAACTCTAAAGATAAGGTGTTCTTTATCATCGTCATCAAAAATTATAACCTCCTTCTTCTTATAATAAATCATCCCATCTTGGTTTGAAATCCAATCCATACTGAGGATTATATCAAATTCAATCATGGGTATGAAGATGAGATCGAAATATAAGGAACATTTATATGCTCTAATGGGAACAGATTCTCAAAACATTATTGTGATGATAGTTCCCTTAAGAGTTTTAACTGAAAAATACCTTGTTAAATAAAATTGGAAATATCTAATTTTCTTAGCAAACTTGGAAGATATGAAACAATGCAATGATCCATAATCAAATAATGCATTTTCTAAACTTGAGGAAACCATTAAATGACCTGCCACCACGTCTTTTGTAGCTTCTACCTCAGAAGTAGTGATTGCATAAGCTTGGACTTGATCACTTGGCCTTTTCTAAGGTAAGTTCCCCTGATGCTTAGGACATTCATTTTCATAATGTCCCATCTCCATGTAGTTGTATCATTGAACATCGGTAACTTCTTTCTTCCCCTTGTAATCATGAGCTTGGTGGCCTTTTTCACCACACTTGTAACAGACTCGCATTCCTTTAAAGCAAGTACTGGGGTGTTTCTTCCCACATTTACTACAGGATGGATAATCAACTTCTTCCTTCTTTCCCTTATTTCCATTTCTAGAGTGATCAGAAGATCTCTCCTTCTCTTTCTTTTCTTCAAAGTCATAAGACATAGATAATTCTTTTTCTGTCTTGATAGCACATGAGACAATATCTTTGTACGATAAGAAGGATTGTGAGACTAATGCTCGATGGAGAAACGATTTTAACCCATCAAAGAAATGATCAATTTTACGTGTTGGGTTACGTATATAATCTGTAGCATGCCTTGCTAACCATGTAAAGTTATCCTCATACTTTGTGACATTCTCATCCTCCTTTTTCCTCAGACTCAGAAATTGGATTTCCATATCTGCTCGAAGGTCACGAGGAAAGTATTTTCCTAAGAAAATATCTTTAAACTCCCTCCATTACATATTCCATAATTCATCATCTTCCTTTTTGTTTTCAATCAATGACCACCATTGATCAGCATCTTCAGTGAGGCGGTAAATTGACATGATAACCATTTCCCTTTCACTACTCCCCAAAGCATGGAATATTTTCTCCATGGAATTTATCCATTTCTCAGCTACTAATGGATTTGTACTCTCATTTAATGTTGGTGGTTGTTGCCTCATGAAGTGATCTAACATTGATCCTCTACGTTGTGGATCTGGGTGCTCCATACGGGTAGGGTTCTTATTCATAACCTGAGTGAGTTGTCCCAGTATGGTGATTAGCTGATCAGCACCAGTTTCATCACCAGCTCCACTATAATTATCTTGAGCAGGAGGGAAATCCCTACATGGAGTGCGTGCATTGATATGGTTTCCATTTCTTCCACTAGGAACCATTTCTAAACAATGGCATACACTAGATTAGTTTATGAATCACAATACATAAATCCAAACTTGTAAAACACTTAACATGAATTGAACAGTTTATAGATATAATCCATAATCATAAAAATGTTTTCTTTGAGGAATTATATACTCATAAACCCTTCATAATGGTTTGTAAAGAAAATTATAATCATCCTAATCATATCCCCCGAGATTGTCGTAACCAAGAGTGCAGCAAGGCCCGTTGTCGTGCACCAGTTCTCATTCGAGTCTAGATCAAAGTGGTGTTTTTGGGTTTTACCCCTAAGTACATCTGTGCCAGAGCCTCCTCTACCTTCTTGTATCCAGACAGGGATATATTGTTCAATAAACTCACAAAATCTCTACAATACCAAAATTCTTGGATGTTCTTCTATACTAATCCTCAAAGTCCATCTTAGGTCAATGTGATCTAATCAGAGTTTATCTAAATCTAGCTCCCAAGGTTTGTACTAAACTTCCTCTGATACCAACTGTAACAGCCCGACCCCAGTTACCCATATTCAGTGAATTATTACATAACATTGGCATGATCACAAAAGATTAAGTCTCAAATGACCGATTAGTTTAGTAGCCTTGGAATCACTAGATACATTTATAAGTCTTACATTACATCATAAAATGAAAACTACAACAACATAGTCTCCATAGTCCACACTCATAACCCCTTAGACTATCCCTGCAGGTCATTCAAAAAATACTTCTTCATATCCTGGGAAAAATAAAACATAGAAAGGGGTGAGATCAGACGCTCAGTAAGGTGAAAAATATAGCGAAAACGTTCATAAATAAGAACAAACATTTAAGGAAATGTATAACTAAAATAAAATCCTTTTAAACATTAACTTTAGCATAATATGAAAATAATAAAATGAAATAATTCTATTTACTTATTCATATGGATATTCTACTAGTCAAATAATCACATTTAATATCAATAACCACTTTCATAATGATGGAATGCATAATGCCAGACTATCATAACCACATAGTCAAGGCCTTGTGCCAAGACTACAAATAATATTTTTTCAAGGCCTTGTGCCAAGACACTAGTTTGTCTCATGAGACCTACCAATGCATTTAGGAGCTATAGCAGGCTCCACCCGTCACTTACTAAGTCCAATGCATTCCTCATATGAACAAGTTTAAATATAACATAAACAATCATATTAAAACCAGCATAAAAAATTTCAATACATTCTCCATAAACCATGAATGGTGTAAAAAATAACACATCCAGAGTAAAACATATCTCAAAACCTTCAATACAATATGGAAGTTTTGTATCATAATATATCAACTTCAAATAAACTTAAAATCCATCAAAGGATGTTGACATAGTTGAATTCAAAACTATTTGAGAGAAATATCTCTTTTTTGAAATCATTTAAAAGTCACATAATTATAAAAGAAACAAATTTACTTTGAAAATATTCTTATAAGATTTTAAGGGAAGCATTAATGATTTGATAATGGTGGAAAATATCCGCACCCGCCGTATAAGTTAAAAAAGAAATTATTACCTTAATTTTGTCGAAAAGGTTAAAAAAGACCTTGTTTGGAAAACGATGGAAAGATTCATTTATAAACATCTTATAAAAAGTCAAACAAGGGTATAAAGAACATTAACCCATAGTCTATAAAATAGTATGAATGTTTTGAAATACATTTTTAAGAAACATGGATGTGGATGATAAAGAGATCCCAGTAGATAATTATGTATAAACAACCTCATATAATGAAGAGATTGTGAAATTAACTCTTACCTTGTACTTTTCCTTGGTCGAGGGTAGCTTAACCTCCTGTATAATGGTGAAATAATTGTTATTAAATTATATGAGAATCATATACATAAATATTATATCATATATGATCTTTTAACATTCCTTAGTGATTCTCGATCAAATTTACCCAAAAGAAGAAGGTAGGACGGTCCTTGTAGTCTAGTTTGGGTTGTCGAATCCTCAATGACCTAAGAAGTACCTACAGACACGTGCATTATATGGATTGTTTTTTGCTATGAAGTGGCCAATTTTGGTTGATTTTATATGGGTTTAAATGATAACTAATAGATTTAAGTAAATTCAATTTAAAATAATGTGTTGATCCTAGGTTATCGCTCGGGGTGGATTAGATGTATTTCTTTTTCAGTGATTTCAATTTCTTATATTTGAGATGGGTTCATTTAAGAGGATAAAACAACATCATCACTTACAGGTTTAATGAAAAAACCCTTTAATACTAATCACCTATACACATGAAGGATAAATTTTTTGAGCACTTCAAGGTAAAGGTTCGTATTAGCACATGATGTGTGTGGCCTTAAATTCAACAAGGACGATGAAGTTTAAAAAGAATCAAATAAAAATCTCAATTAAAGAAGTGATTATACCTTAATGGGGTGATAAATAACATAAAATACAACCCCTTTCTACTCCCTTGGATCAACCCATAAGTGGTTTAGCCCTCCATTGATTCTATGGTTTCAATGGAAGCGGAAAGTAGACTCATGAGGGAAGAAATGGAGAAGTAAAAAAACACAATAAAATAACGATCACTCCGCCGTTGTGTGATAATTTCACAAGGTTTGGTCTGAATAAATTCACACCTTGATCGAACGGTATCAAAGTGATATAAAGAACAAAAGAATAAGAGGAGAATAATAACTTTTATTAAGAACTAAAGTGAATTAAACAACTTACATGTCAAAGACAAACTTGAGACAATAAAATCGCAGCATAACATTACAATTGAACAAAGCATCCAAGATTATCCAAATACTCCACCACCACTGCCTTAAATAGTAATTTTAGAAGCCTTGGGTAGAGCCTCAAATAGAACAAAGCATCCAACTTGATTATGGTAGTCCTAGGGTGGTGGAAAGTTTGTGGAACATGGACTTTTCCACATTAGAACCGAGGTGGCAGCCAACTTTCATCCACCGAACAGACGCGCTTGGAAGACCTTATAGATGGAATAATCAGAGTGGGACATAGAAGAAGAAAATGGATACCCAGAAGTCTCCTAACCTCCTGTAAAGGTTGGGCTCATTTGGAGTTTTATATTCGGAGATATTATTATATTAGTGGTCTGTTTTTCTGGGCCGCAGAATCTGGCACAGAATTTTATCTCTAAATTGGGACACATAAATGACCACAATGGAGGCTGAATTAGCACTGGATTCTTAATAATTATTTTCCCCCTATATTTATTCTATAATCCCACAAAATTTGGGCTTCATTGGTTTTGTAATGTTGGTCCCATAGTCTCATCAGTGGGATGGTGTCCAATATTACTTCTCCAGAATTGTTTCCTTTCATCACAAAATATCCCCATCTTCTTCCATGAATTATCCCTTGATCCCTGAATCAAACATGTTAATATTTAAGGGTAGATAAATTTCCCAAAATATCAAATTAAAATATGTAAAATTAGATTCCTTAAAATCAGATGAATAATTGGGTACTTTAAATGATGTTAAAAAATGTACCACATAATAGTGCATTTTAAGAAGGTATTACAATCATAATGTGAAATGATGTTCAAAGTGTAAAATGCACTAAAATGGTTTTTATGAATAATAAATGACATGAATATTATATATATTAACAAATAATATTAGCCTCATTTAGTGGCTAATCACACCCCCCAACTTGAGTTTTTCTAGTCCCGAGCAAAATATATCTCATCAAAAATGAAATTTGAATTCCCTTTTCAAAAACCATTTTAATACACAATGATCACCAAAAACCCTTATACAAAACAATCATGAAACCCATCAAAATATTTTAATACATGATATTTTAATAATCAGATCACAATCTCAAGCCCATTATTTTGTTCAAATTCATTGCCATATTTCATCTAATATCAATTAAGTATGAGGATTTGTTGTGGATCACAATAGACATGGGGGTTCATCTTTATTCAAGGGGGAAATGAAAGAAGCGCTAGGTGGAATCACATTTAAATATTAAAATGGTTATTCAATTTTTTTATTGTATAATTTTTTTGGTTTTTTTTGCAATGTTTCCATGGTAATTGAAATTGCACTCAAAAGAGTCAACCCTTGTAGCGAGACTTTGCCGATGACTCCCAGGCTCAATGGCCTTAGGGAACCAAGTGAAGCCCACATAATCGGGCATAATATCGAGTTAACTCAGTCAAAAACAAATTCAAATTACCAAAAATAGAGATAAAATTACTAACTCTGGGCCAGACAACTATGGAGTCACGATCCCCAAGTGCTGAAAGCCACGATTTAAGTCATTTCATTTCTCTACATGAAAATTTAATAATATTTTTTATTGAATACTCATATTAAACTAAAATGATCACCAAACCTATGATTTTTATTTTGGTTACCCCATGAACTCAAACAAATACCCCACTATCCAAAGGACGTGCATTGTGATCTTTTTTTTGGATGAAAATATAAACGATGAAATATCACATTGGAAAACCACACTTTCCAAAATCTATGCTCATGAAATTATGCAAGGATTAAAATCAGAATCAGGGAATGCTAAATTATTTGATATTCAGTTTCAATGTGTGCAATGTGTATTACCATGTTCAAAGTTAAAGGAATGTTTCCTTCCATTTACACATTTTTTCTTCATCAAATCATTCATTTTTTGGACACAAAAGCATTTTTCATTTTATCTTCCCCCCCAACATAAAATAACATTGTCCCCAGTGTTTAAGAAAAGAAAATTTAGAAGGGGGTAGAGGTAGAGAATGAAAGTTCAAAAAGGAAATTGAAAATGAGGATCATGGAATGAAGTCACCTGGTGGTTGAAGTTGAAATTCTTACTGCTTCAAAATAGTCCTTTGAACTCTTAGGGGATGTAGGAACCTCCTTGATTGAACATGTATCTCCCAAAATAGTCTCTGAACCATACAAATAAGAACAAACCAGAAAAAACAAACAATACGATGACTTATTGAATTCCAATTATCATTATTTTTATGTTTTTCCCTATTTTTTTTTTGTTTTTTTAAATCAAACAAATGATACATTGTCTTCTTTTAAATTTAAGGGTAAGGTATTAATCAGGGATCACACCGCGTGACACGAATGAATACGATGCTCCCCTTTCATACCCATCCATACTCATAAAAGAAGAGTTGGTCAATAGTCTAATTTTTTTTATTAAATATCCAAATGATTAATTAATCCTATTTAAAATATAAAGTTGATTAAAACAATAAAATGATAGGAAACTTGAAAAACATGGGTTTCCTCCCATGCAGCGCTTTGTTTAATGTCATTAGCCTGACATGGATCCTAAATCTATCAATTTTTTCCCCGGTTCATAGATTATCTCAATTAACTCAACCTCTATTTCATGTTTATTGAATGATTAAATGAATGGTTTTAACCTTTGAACATTGACCTTGAAAATGTAACCACTTTTGGGATCATGGATCTCTACTACCCCATGGGGGTACACATGATGCACTATGAAAGGTCCTCACCATATAGACCTTAACTTTCCTGGGTGTAAATAAAGTTTTGAACTATACAAGAGAACGAGTTTTCCTGGTTCAAAATGTTTGACCTTGATATTCCTAGATAGGTTGGCTGGAACTCTAGCTTTATTGATCCTTGAATTTTCATAAGCCTCCATACTTAGTTCCTCCAGTTCATTGAGATCTAATTTCCTTTTTGTTCCAGCCAATGAGAGGTCATAATACATTTTCGTAATTGCCCTAAAGGCTTTATGCTCAATTTCAATAGGTAAATGGCATGCTTTTCCATAAACCAACCTATATGGTGACATTACTAGGATAGTTTTTTATTCTGTACGATATGCCCAAAGAGCATCCAAGAGTTTCTCGGACCAATCTTTCCTTGAAAGATTGACAGTTTTCTCAAGATTTTTTTTTGATTTCATGATTGGCTAACTTAGCTTGACCATTGGTCTGTGGGTAGTAAGTAGTGGACAATTTGTGAGAAATTCCATATTTTTCCATGAGTGATGAGAATGGACAATTGAAAAAATGAGTTCCATGATCACTAATGATAGCCATAGGAATTCCAAATATAGAGAATATGTTTTCCTTGAGAAATCTAATCACAGTTTGATGATCATTGGATTTTGTAGGAATAACCTCTCCCCATTTAGAGACATAATCAATAGATAATAGAATTTAAAGATATCCCCTAGAGTTTGGGAAGGGACCCATGAAATCAATTACCCAACAGTCAAATATTTTAACCACTAAGATGGGAGTGAGTGCCATTTGATTCCTTTTTTTGATGGACCCTACTTGTTGACACCTAGGATAGCTTTGAAAAAATGTGTAGGAGGCCCTTGAGAGTGTGGGCCAGAATAGACCACATTGAATAATCTTAGCAGATGTTTTCTTAGAGGAAAAGTGACCATCACATGCCTCACTATGATAGAATTTAAGGATGGACTCTTGTTCAGATTATGGAACACATCTCCTAATGACCTGGTCAGGACAGAACTTATAGAGGTATGGATCATTAAACACATAATGTCTAACATCAGAAAGGAATTTCCTTTGATCTTGAGTCCCTAAGAATTTTTGAATGACTCATGTAACTAAGAAATTGGCTATGTCGGCATACCAAGGGCAGTCACTCACAAAGTATAGGTGTTCATCAGGAAATGAATCAGACATAGAAAGGTGATTTGAGTTGTCTTTGAATTCCATCCTAGAGAGGTGATCAGCTACAACATTTTCAACTCCCTTTTTATCCTTGATTGGGAGGTAAAATTCTTGTAAGAGAAGGACCCACCTAATCAGTCTAGCCTTAGCCTCTTGTTTTTGGAAGAGGTAGTTTAGTATAGAACGGTCAGTGAACACAGTGATGGTGGATTCTAAGAGGTAAGACCTACACTTATCTAAGGCAAACACAATAGAAAGTAACTCCTTTTTAGTGGTGTTGTAGTTGATTTGGGTATAATTTAAGGATTTTATTGCATAATCAATGACATAAGAAGTTTTATCACTACTTTTCCCTAACGCAGATCCTACAGCTAAGTCAATGGCATCACACATAAGTTCAAAAGGAAGTTTCCAATTCGGATATTTCATAATGGGAGGAGAGGTGAGAGAGGATTTGAGGGTTGATAATGAACCCTCACATCTTTCTTTCCAAACAAATGAGGCATACTTTACTGAGATAGAACAAAGGGGGTGGAAGATTGAACTAAAGTCCTTGATGAATCTTCTATAGAAACCATCATGTCTTAAGAAAGACCTCAATTCCTTGACATTTTTGGGTAATGGAAGGTGACAAATGATTTCAACCTTGGATTTATCAACAACAACCCCCATACCTGAGACTAGATGGCCTAGAACTAGTCCCTCTTTAACCATGAAATGTCATTTTTCCCTATTTAGGACCATATTTTTTTCTTCACATATTGAAAAGACTTTATCCTCATTCTATATACATACCTCAAATGTATCCCCAAACACAGATAAGTCATCCATGAAGACCTCTAGAAAATCCCCTACCATGTCTGAGAATATTACCATCATGCACCGCTGGAAGGTTCCAGGGGCATTGTATAACCCGAAGGGCATGTGTTTGAAGGTAAAGGTGTCAAATAGACGGGTGAATGTAGTATTACCTTGATCCTATTGGGAGACCTCAATTTGATTGTACCCCGAGTACCCATCTAAGAAATAGTAGAAGGCATGACCTTCCACTCTCTCAAGTACTTGGTCAATGAATGGTAAGTGGAAATGGTCCTTCTTGGTGAATGAGTTTAGCTTCCTATAGTCGATGCAAACTCTCCAACCACTACTCACCCTTGTTATAAGAATCTCTCCATCCTCATTGGTTATCACTGTGATTCCAGCCTTTTTTGGAACCACTTGGATTGGTCTCACCCATTCACTCTCAGCTACGGTATATATGATACCAGCTTTTAACAATTTCAGAAGTTCTTTCCTTACTACCTCCATGAGATTAGGATTGAGTCGCTGTTGAGGTCGACGACCCGGCTTTGAATCAGATTCTAGAACAATCCTATGAGTCCCAATAAGTGGGATAATCCCATGAATATCAGACATAGTCCAACCAATTGCTTTCTTATGTTTCCTAAGGACATCTAGAAGCATACTCTCATGATTGGCTTCAAGAGAAGAAGAGATGACAATAGGATGTGTTTTATTGTCTCCTAGGAAAGCATACTTGACTGTAGCAGGAAGTTCCTTCAATTCAAGATCAGGTTGGTTCGAAATTTCAGCAGAATATTGGGACATTGGATCAAGTTCAATTTCTTTTTTTAGGGTTTCAGATAGGATTGATTCCCCACATGTAGAAGTTTCAGCTACTAGATTGGCTTGATCAGATTTAGGGAATGAATTTGGAATGGTCTCCATGAAAGTGGTTACTTGAAAGGTTTCACTGATTGTTGGACCTAAGACTTCATCATAAGAGCAATTTGAAAATGATTCAAGCCAAGGAGATAAACTTCCTTTATATGAAAAAAGGAAATCAATATCATCTTGACTTAAACATTCATCAAATATTCCTTGATGTTCCATGGATTCATTATCAATTCTTTCTATCATGTTTATTTCATGAATGCCCTCGTCATCCCCTATTTTTGAGCTTTCATTATATATTTTCAAGTCTAGACTCTTGTTCCCAAAGGTGATAGTCATGGTCCCATTTCAGACTTGGATAATATAGTTGATTATTTCAAGGAAGGGATGACCAAGGATGATTGGGGTTTGTTCCTTATTTCCTATGTTTGGATGGTTGTCAAGGACAATGAAATCAGCTGGGTAGATGATGTTTTCAACCTTTACCATAAAATCCTTTAAAATACCCTTTGGAACCCTCATTCTACGATCAGAAAGTTGAAGTGTGACAGATGTGGGTTGGAGTTATTCTAGTCCTAACTAGAAGTACACAACATAAGGGATGAGATTGACACTAACACCTAGGTCACACAAGTCCTTGACAACTTTTCTCTCTCCTAGTTTAACATTGATGTAAGGGAAACCCGGGTCTTTCAACTTAGTAGGAATGGTCCCTTGAATGGTGGTACTCACATTTGCAGCCAAAAGGACATGGTTTTTATGTAAAAAATTCCTTTTAAAAGTGAAAAAGTCCTTAAGGTACTTTGAGTAGGCAGGTATGGTTTGGATTGTATCGATAAGGGGAATGTTCAACTTGACTTGTGAGAAGATTTCTTTTAATGTTTCACTTAATTCAGGCTTGGTTTTCCTCCTCATGTTTTGATGAAATGGTGCATGTAGTGGGGTTTTTTGTTGAAGAGTTGTTTCCATGATAATGTTATCAGTTTCCTCAGTTTCATCTTGTGGTTCATTTGAATTTTCTTCTACGTTTGAATCTTCGGATGAGTTCTTAATTAGTTGTTCAGGTTTCTCAATTGATTTCCCACTTCTTAAATAGTCACAACCTTTAGTTGTTCATGAGTGGTTTGAGTACAACTTGACACTCCCCTTGAAGTTGAGGATGGAACCGGATGATAATCATGGGTGACTTTCCAGTTTTGATGGTTTGAAGTTCTTGTTTAAGGGAAGAGACTTCCGAGTTCATCCTTTCCATTTGTTTGCACAGTTGTTCTAGTAGTCTTTGTGGAACAGTTTGGGTTGGTGCTTGGGAAGATTGGTTTATCCGAGGGGGAAATTTTGGAGGTGGGATAGTTTGTTGAAAATGGACTGGTGGCTGTTGGTATTGGATAGGTTGGGTTTGGAACTGGTTACATGTTCAGTAGTTCTGATGGGGGTAAGGATGTTGTCCTTGTGGTTGGCTAGGTTGTTGGTTATCTTTCCAACGGAAGCCTGGGTGGTCATTATTCCTTGGGTTGAAGTTGTTTAGGTATTGAGGCTTTTGAAAGTTCAAGGAATTTACTTCCTCTAGATTTCCTCCTAAAAGAACATACTTGATGGATGGAATGGTTGGGTAGTTGTCTATCTTATGGTCATGTTTGTCACAAATTGTGCAAACAGGGTCTACAGTTTGGATTTCATGGACTTTCCTAAGGTCTATTTCTTCAACCATACTAGAGAGTGCTGCGAGTTTTTTCCTAAGGATTTCCTATTCTATAAGTGTATGAATTCCAGTAGTTCTTTGTGGCTTTTTAGAATAAGGTGAAGTTCCCCATGTTTGGTTTTGTTCAGAAAGGATTTTTAGATACTCATAAGCATCATTTGGGGCTTTGTTTTTAAAGGTTCCATTACACATCATGTTAATGAATTGTTTATTCCCTGGACCCAACCCTTAATAGAAAATTATCACTAGTTTGGGAATAGAAAAACCATGGTGTGGAACCATGTTTAGAGTGTCTTTGAACCTCTCCCATGATTCATAGAATGACTCTCCCTCTTTTTCAAAAAAAAATTGGATACTCTTTTTAAGTGAAATTGTTTTGTGGTGGGGAAAGTATTTTTTGTAGAATTCTCTTTGTAGTTGGTACCAAGAGTTTATGGATGATGGTCTCAAATTTTTTATCCAATTTTTATCTCGATACTTTAAAGAAAAAGAAAATAGCCTCATCTTAGCTGATTTTAGTTGATGTGGGGGACACATGGTTTCTACAATGTCATTGAACTCCTTAATGCGAAGGTAGGGCATCTCGGAATCCATTCCATGGAATGTGGGAAGGTGGTTTAGGACATGGGGTTTAAAGATTCAATTGGAATATCCTAGGTAATTGTGTCTAATGCATGAGGGGGAATTGGTCCAGGAAGGTGAGAGGTATTCATTCATGGTTTGATCAATTGCATTCCCCATGTTTGGGGCTGCCTCATTTGGGTTTCCATTTTGGTTTCCACCCGGGTTTATGAGTTGGTTTCTTTGAATAACTTCCATTGAAATTGGCTTAATTTGGGACTCTAGAGCATTAGGAAGATTAGGATCTAATGGAAAGAGTTCCCTTGGTGTACTTGACTCCCCAACCCCAGGAATATCAACCATAACTAGACGGTTTGATTGATCGCGGGTGTAGGCGGACATGCGCCAAAAGAAAAAAAGGGAAAGGGACAAGATAAGAGAATTTGGATGAGAAAAGAAGAAATGGTGGAGAATAGAATGGGTGTTTAGATGACTTACTTTGGTCCATGGAAATGGCGCCAAAAATAGATTCTCGCTCAAATTTACCCAAAAGAAGAAGGTAGGATGGTCCTTGTAGTCTAGTTTGGGTTGCCAAATCCTGAGAGACCTAAGAAGTACCTACAGACACGTGCATTCTATGGATTATTTTTGACTATGAAGTGGCCAACATGGGTTTATTTTATATGGGTTTGAAGGATAACTAACAGATTTAAGTGAATTCAATTTAAAATAATTAGTTCATCCTAGGTTATCGCTCGGGGTGGATTGGACGTATTTCTCTTTCAATGATTTCAATTTCTTTTATTTGAGATGGGTTCATTTAAGATGATAAAACAACATCATCACTTACTGGTTTAATGACTACACCCTTTAATACTAATCACCTATACACTTGAAGGATCAATGTTTTGAGAACTTCCTGGTAATGGTTTGTATTAGCACATGAAGTGTGTGACCTTAAATTCAACAAGGACGATGGAGTTTAAAAATCATCAAATAAAAATCTAAATTAAATAAGTGATTATACATTAATGGGGTGATAAATAACATCCAATCCTATACCTTTCTACTCCCTTGTATCAACCCATAATTCGGTTATCCCTCCATTGATTCTATGGTTTCAATGGAAGCGGAAAGTAGACTCATGAGGGAAGAAATGGAGAAGTAAAAAAACACAATAAAATAACGATCACTCCACCGTTGTGTGATAATTTCACAAGGTTTGGTGTGAATAAATTAACACCTTGATCCAACTATATCAAAGTGATATTAAGAACAATAGAATAAGAGTATAAGAAGAACTTTTATTAATAACTAAAGTGAATTGAACAACTTACATGTGAAAGAAAAACTTGAGACAACAAAATCGCAGCATAACATTACAATTGAACAAAGCATCCAAGATTATCCAACTACTCCACCACCACTTCCTTAAATAGGAATTTTGGAAGCCTTGGGTAGAGCCTCCAATAGTAAAAAGAATCCCACTTTATTATGGCAGGCCTAGGGTGGTGGAAATCTTGTGGAACATGGACTTTTAAACATTTGACCTGAGGTGGCAGACAACTTTCATCCACCAAACAGAAGAGATTGGAAGATCTTCAAGATTGCTGGAACATAGTGGGCCATAGAAGACGATTATGGACCCTCTGATGTCTCCTAACCTCCTGTAAACTTTGGGCCCATTTGGAGTTGTGGATTAGGAGATATGATTATATTAGTGGAATATTTGTTTGGGACGTAGAATCTAGCCCAGAATTCTATCTCTAACTTGGGGCGCCTAAAGGACCATATTAGAGGCCTAATGAGCACAGTCTCATGAATATTTATTTCTTCCTATATATTTCCTATATCCTACCACCAAATTTGGGCTTCATTGGGTTCATAATGTGGGTCCCACAGTCTCATCAGTGGGCTCGTGTCCAATATGACTTCCCCAGAATTGTTTCCTTTCATCACAAAATATCTCCATCTTCTTCCATGAATTCTCCATTCATCCCTGAATCAAACATGTTCATATTTAAGGGTAGATAAATTTTAAAAAATATAAAATTAAAATATGTAGAATTATATTCCTTAAAATCATATGAATCATTGGGTACTTTAAATGATGTTAAAAAATGTACCACATAATAGTGCATTTTAAGAAGGTATTACAATCATAATGTGAAATGATGTTAAAAGTGTAAAATGTATTAAAATTGTGTTTATGAATAATAAATCACATGAATATTATATATATTAACAAATAATATTTGCCTCATTTAGTGGCTAATCACTTGGTTAATAATATCTTAGTATTATCGTCGTTTCGGGTGTTAACTTACTCGTTTTCTTTTATATGTTTTATTACATAAGCCGTTTTTTTATGGATATGTTGTCTATAATTAATATCCAGAATTAAATAAAGTCCTTAAACATTATTTTTAATCATCAAATGAGAATTATACTTGAATTTATATGATGAGGAATGAATCTCATCGCGTTCGTGGAGACGATAGTCCGTACGTACGCACGAGTGATAATATCATTATTTTGATATTAAAACAATATATAATTGGATAGTATATCATATATAAAGAATAATTATATTTCTATATTTATTATTTACTTTAATTACACATCATTATCATACCCATCCAAATAATAATGTTTTGAATAACAATTACACCACGACGTGGAGACGGTAAGCCGTATATACGCACGTATGGTGACATGTCATTCAAAGGATGGATATAATAATGAATATGGTTGTACCATATTTATAATAATATCACAGTATATAGAAGATATTGGATTTATTATTTTAGAATGGAAATAATAAATAAATAATAAGTGGAAGAAGAAAGTAACTTGAAAGAGGGTGGTGAAATCATTACCTCTTCTTCAGGTTCTTCCTTTCGATTTGATCAAAAGGGCTTCTTAAGATGTCTTTATTACTAAATGAAGGCCTCTAGGATTAAGTGAGGGAAGTTGGAAAGATATTTGGGTAAGTTTCGGCCGATCCAAATGAATTTTAATGTGTGAGTTAAATAGAAGGGGGAGTTCCCTTTTTTAAGAGGGGTGAGGGGCACCTTAGGAAAAGATAGAAATATTATTTTAATAACTTAATATTCAGTTTCTAATGGCTCCAAACTAAATTATTTAGAGGCTAAGGTGGGGATGGGACGAAAAAAACTCAACCAGTAGGTTTTAGACAGGTTTGGGTCACTTTATTAACCTTATCATTTTGATTTAACTCTTCGTTAAATAGTTTTACATTTACCACGTCCCTTTTTATTTTTATATTATATAGTTAATAAACATACTATATACTTCCATGAGACGCCAAATTGGTCCATAAACAATACACCTATCATTATATAAGTCTCTTGACCAAACTGTATATTTTTAGGAATTTAATATCAATTTATAATATAATATTTGTTTTAAAAACCCCTTTATGTCAATTTTGACACTATTTAATAATTTATTTTAGTTAAAGTATTAACAACTTTATTAATTCAAACCAAATTAATTTATGAAATCCTAAAATACAATAATAACCAATAAAATTCTTGTATGTCATCATACTTTTAAAATTATATTTATTTTAACATTTATAATACCAATTATTTGATTCTTTCATTAATAAATAAAATACTAAATCATTATTGTGTCACAAATAAATTTAATTATTCAATGTCTAAAAATTATAAATAAAATACCATTATGTAGTAAATATTTTTATATTTATAATTAATATTTATAGTCGAAAATATAACTTATATTACCCTATGTAAAAATTGTTTTTCTTAAAAATATATGCTTATCACATTTTTGTATTTACTTTAACTTAATTAATATAAAGTGTCATTATCACTTACAAGTGGCTCCATGGGGTCCCCAAATCGACCCAAAGATGCACATGGTCGAACATGTATCAACCAATTGGGTTAGGACACGTTTTGGGTTAATTTAATATTATTATTTTACCCTTATTTCCCGGATTTACCTTTTAACCATGGCAAATAAAATATTTACCGAAGTAATTATGCAAAATGCCTAAAAATAAAAGATACCTATTTAAACAATTTGGACCCCCTGATTCTAAATATGGAATCCATTTTTCTAAATTCAAATCACAGAAGTGGCAGAAATTAATTTAAAATTAATTCCAGATGTCAAAATAAAAAGCGTGTTTTTAAGAAATAATAACTATCAAAAGATTGACACTTGCTTATGTCCAGTTTAAATGTGAAATTATGCCCAATGACCAACATTGGATTAAATAGTAAAAATATAATCTAATTATACTTTAAAATCACTTAAATTCATAATTTATCACTATTAATTATTTCGATTAAAAATGTTGTTTTTAATTAAAATTTAGTAATTTTCACTATTCATCAAAATATGAAAGTTATCGGAAAAGTACCAAAAATTCACCCTAAGATAATTTTGATATTCCGAATCAAAAAATGAAGTCCATTTTAAAAGATAAAATGTATAAAATTTCAAAAAGTGGGTATTACAATTCATAATGGCTAGTTTGATTGGTTGTGGTGTGTTAGAACTCGAAGTTGCGTACAACACACAATACTGTATTATTCAAAGAGAAGTGTATCGTGTAAGATTGGTGGGTAAAAACCTATATGTATTCTAAAAAAATATTTGAAACTCTATTTCAATGTAAGTATTCCTTATTGACAACAAATACAACCCATTTATAATCTATTTATAGGTGATTTTCTTTCTACAAACATAAATATTTCTCAAGAAAATAAATTTATATTTATTTTAATTAACCGAGGAGGTTTAGTTTATGAAATAATCCCATGATTAAAATTTTTCCTTAAATGGTTTGGCATAAAGGATTCCTTTAAGGTTCTACCTAAAAGGCCTGAATTCCTTCTTTTTATTGATTTTTTATAACCCCCTTTAATGGGAAGAGGGGGAACCCTAACAAGTCATGAATGCTTAGATATTACATCACTCATAGGCTTGGAAACATTACTGGACCCATTGGTCTTATAGAAATCATACAAAGAATGACTACGTGAAACTACCCCTCCCCAGTATCTGCATTGTGATCATCTCTTCAACTTTGAATGGTTGTTCGGCTAGCTTTGCTGTGTAGAGATGCATAGGCCTGATACCGATGGAAATGCCATACCCACTAATTCTTCCAAATCTATTAGCCATGATCTAGTAAAAGTTCTCTACTCTTGAATCCTCCTTTGGAGTCGGTTCCCTGTTGAATACTTTTGGGCATCTTCATATCAGGTGGCCCTGAAGTCCTTGAGGTGGCCCAAAGGCCTTGTGGTGGCCCAAAATCCTTATTGACCAGAAGGCTTGGGTGGCCTGAAGGCCTTAAGGACTCCAAGGCCAAACCAGTGGCCCAAGGTGAATAGTTATGTCTGCTACAGTACTGAACAATACCTACTACAATAACTGCATAGTACTTCTACAGTGCCTACTACAGTACTGCTATAGTATCCCATAATTATGTCTATGCCTAGTTTTGAACCTGGGTCTCATGGATTCACATAGAGAGATCTTTCCAAATGGTTTGAGGCTCATGTGCTCCCTAAGGGTTCGCATTCTAGCACAAGGATGATATCTAATAAAGTGTATAACACTCTAGAGGAGTAAGGTTATATGGAATAACCCAATCATCATTTTCTCAACACTCATTTCTAGATAACCGATGAAAATAAAGGTAATATATTTTAAGAAATAAATAAAAATATTTAATATTTAAAAGTTCTCAATATAAATAAGAACAAAATATTTTCTCCCCATAGTATCATGAAAAATCATTTTAAACTATTTTCTCATTGTACAAAAATACTATAGAAAATCTATCCATTTATATTATTTAAAATATAAGATAAAATGTTTTTTTAGTTTTATAAAAAATAAGGTAAGAATGTAATAGGGATATCCCAAGATTCACTTGAAGGGTCTATACAACCTACCATTACTATAGGTGAGCTTGACTAATCCTCAAAATCACCAATTAGAACATATATACCATTAAACAAAATCCATAACTAGTGGATCCCAAGTTCATGATCCCCATAATCATTGAATAATAATATCTAATAGATAACCAATGTTAATAAATCACAAAATACCGCAAAAAAAGAATAACCTAAATCCTTAAATAACTTCAAGAAATCAACACCAAATTCAACAATGATATTTTGAAACACCTAACGCAAAACATACCTTACACAACTTCGATCAAAATAGTAATGAATAAGAAGAAAAACACCCACATAGGCCTTATTTAATAAAGATAAAAAAAGAACATGTTTTTTGAATTAATTTAACAACTATTTATTTGGATTCATCTCAATACCCTAATTCCTACAATTTTGATTATAATAAAAGAATGTAAGGGATAACATAAGATGATATGGAAGACTTACCACTATTTTAGTCATGAAAAAATCTCATATAATCACTTTAGATCAAGTAAGAAGAGAAGGATAAAATATGAGGCCATAATAGGGAACTCACATAATAGGTTAAATTTAATTTGAACATTAAATAATATGGGAATTAAAATGTTAAGAGGTAAATTTAAAAAACAAATCACTAAAATAAATTCCAGGGATACTGGGTACCTTATATAGGTCCATCGGGTACCCAGTCACAACTTTATGATACTAAGCCTTCAGCCCAAATTACCAGATACTTGATACCCCAAATTTAGTACTTGATTCCGCTATATGTTTTAAAATTTCGGTGATCCCTCCCTGAAACCATACCTATACTCTGAGAAAAAACTAAAACATCATTTAAAACTACTAATAATTCATCCTAAAATACCTTATATCAAATCTAAATCCCAAAATAAAATAGAACCCCTAAAACAGAACAAAAAATTCCAATGATCATGTATATAAATTATTTTACATTCCCCCTTAATACATTAATTATGGATTATTATAAGTGATTGAAATGAAAATTATTATAAGGAGGGAGGGAATGATCGAGATGCATGACGATTGATATAGGAGGTCAAGTGAACAAGGTTTACGAAATAACAAGGGGTTGTTATTACTGGAGAAGGAGGACACCCCAGATTTTTAAGGGGTAGTAGTGTTATATGAGGGGTGATTACTTGGACTTGATAGCCATGGGGGTTCCCCGCCCCCACCTTTGGGTAAAACTATAGGGTTTCTCCAGGAGGAGAAAAACTATGAATGGAGGGTTTTGGTTCAGAACAGCTTTGATATATTGTTATAATGGATGATTCATGACCCAAAACCAAAGATACCTCATATGGGACGCCTTGGTGTCTATTTACACTAAATAATAAGGATGAATTAATACTGAATATCTAATAGGGGACTCACATCACCTAAAATCAATATTTTTTTTAAAAAAATAATGAAATTATAACCAAACAATACCTGTAATATATTATTTATATTCTAAAATAACTATAAGTGTTATATTGACAAAAAATATTTTCTATATAGAATTTAAAAAAACTAGATCTTGAAAATATTGGATGATAAAATTGAAAAATAGTTTTTAGATTTTTCCATCAACTCATATGAGGGAAAGTTTTACAGTAAACATTTTTCATAGTGTGTAATATAATTTTTCTTTAAATAAATTATTTTTAATTTCTCTTAAATAGATAAAATATACTAATACCATATCCACTCATAGAGAAATAGAACTCAAAATAATTTTTTCTTGTATATGAATGATCATAGTGATGACTGTAATTTTGTTTAATTACATGAAGTTAAAAACAAAAAAGTAAAAAGGTAACTAAAATAATTTAAGGAATTATGAGAAAATATGATAAGAATAAGAATTTAGATATTTTTATCTAGTAAAAATAATATAAGGTTAATGGTTGATGAGGTAATTCATATACAAAAATAACATAAAGATAATTTCTATAATAATTGGGTGACAGTGGGGGAAATAAAACCTATACAATAGAATAGAAAGAATTTATGTGGTGATAACCTAAGGGATGAAACCCTCAACCATTTCACAAAGAATAAAACTTGAGTGTAAAAAATATATTAGGAAAATTCCATGCCTCCACCACCCCCACCAAAACTAATATAGAGAGAAGTGGGACTCTCAAAAACATATATATGATAATAAATATAAACAATAAGGATACCAAAATAAAGAAATGGGAATATTTATATATTTATAAACTGATCATTAGGATAAAAATTACTGTAGCCAATATAAATAATATGGAAAAAATAATAATATAAGAAGTAGTATAAATTATCAATTGGGTTGGGTGAACTAAAATTAAAAAATCATGTTATTTTTTAGTTTTTCATACTGATTGGTATAAGAACTAATACATTAAAATTCATAAAAATATTATTGACCAAGGGTTAGACTCGTATAGTTATCCTAAAATGTTTAATCAACTACATGTTAATTTAAAAAATGATATGTTTAAATAAATACCATTTTCTTTAATTTTTTCATGTGTAAATAAAAAATCTATCAATAATAAATATCACACATACACATGTTTGTTCTTCACAAAAAAGGTATAACGATAAGTACAATGAGTATTGATTTTACTAATGTCTAATGTTATCTAAATATCAACCATGATTATACTCTATCAGTTTATATATATTCAAATGGAATTAGGCTAGAGATGTTGTCATTACCCAACCATGCTAGTAATCCACTTATGCCAAAAATGAGATTTCGAGTAACCCTCTACGAACACCTCTAATTGGCCACAAGGTAACAAATAAAATGAAGGGTAAGTAACGCAATATATATAAGGAATTTATTATTTATAAGTAAAATAAACAAATCAATTAGATGGAAATGACATAAAATATACCAACCAATATCCAAGTAAATTAATAACAAATGAATGTTTATAAAGACAACTAAACCAAAACTCCAACCATCATATGAAAAATGAAAACAATAAAAAATAAGGTTTCATACTCATAGATAGGTCTCCACATGCTCAAACTAATAATGCATGGAACTAACCTCAATATAATATTGTGAGTGAAAATTAAAAGTTAGTGGCAGGATATTAATAAAAATATTCTTAGTATGCTACTCCTCCAAACATTCTTATGTCAGGTGAATACACATAATCAAGTTTTTGTAATTATCACATATAATTATAATTCATATTAAATATAAAAAATAATAAAAATTTAAAAAAATCATCAACACATGTCATCAACAACGACATATCTATCATATGTACAACATTACCAAAAATGGAACATCAATAACCATCTAATTTTTTCCACACCTCTAGATATTGTATCTTTAACCAAAACAACTACATGTCACATGCAATGACTATACAAAGGTAACAAAAAAATATATAGTGATACAACTATAACAACAATTTTATTTATGGTGGGAATAAAACCACACTCCACAACATCCACTTCTTGGTGTACCATATCTCACACACCAACAAATCATAAGGGAATACCAAATCCATTATATATTCACAAAAAACCTTCCAACAAGGTTTTAATTTTATATAACATAATATAAATATCTTTTAATCTAGAGAAATATTATTAAACATAACAAGAAATTTTTTACACATTCAACATCACAATTATAATCCCATAATAACAATAACATTATAATCCTCTTTCCTCTACTTCATTAATTCAACTACAACACAAAACAACATTTCCTTTAGAAACACATTTCAACCGACCTCAACTAAACCTCAAAAATCAACTATTTACCCCCACTTATTTACCATATAAAAAACTATTCTATAATTATTTTTATAACATAAATGATAACTAAAACTCACTGTACACATCATTAATAATAGTTTTAATATTCAATAGGGAATTTCCATATATAATATCACAATATAAAAAATAATCAATTACGTTCACATCAATTATACCCACACATATTTCCCTTGCATCCCATTTGTACCAAACCATCTCATCTTAACTCACTAAATTTAAAATACTTAAATATATATCATGATCCCTTATCAAATCAAACTCTGCATTTTTTCATTCAAATCATTTATGTTTATATTTCATTTATCATAGGATAATAAAAATAGTTTGCAATCATCACTCCAATCTAATTATATAAATTCAATAGAAATGAATTAAATAAAATTTAGTATCATATACCACAATAATAATATTGAACCACCAAATCACTAATAAATAAAAATAAATCTATAGACACTTATATTCAAATAAATCCTTGATATACCAATTTCACATCAAACGCAAATAATTCCCCTTTCATAAAAACATTCTAATAATTTTCATTGGATCTTCAAAAGAATGAGCAAGAGGTGGAGGTAAGGATCCAAAAAATATTTCAAAACCACCAAATTTGAGCCTCCAAGTTTCCTAGGGTTCCTAGGAAGAGGGTAAGTTAAATTGTGAGGGGTGGGGAATATAAATTTAAAATTAGTAAAAAATACACCAAATAATAATTACTATGAAGGTTTACCCACCCCCTCTCCCATTTAAATTCACCATTTATTTTAATTATAAAACCACATGATTTGACCAAACCAGGTTGTATCTAGAAATATTTTATCATGGTCCTTTTGATTTCTCTTTCTAACCATCAGAATACCACAATGTAGTGATCACCAAACCATGCCATTTTCCATTATGAGGTTGAACACAACTTTTTTCCTACTCTATATAGAAAATAATATTTCTAATAATACATATAAGTGGGAACCACCATGTATTGTTTTACAACCATGATGTAGCCTACTCAAAAAATATCCAGACTCAATCAAAAACTGGTATTTCGAAAAAGAATCACACCACCATGAAAAAAAACCAAAACCAAAATGACTTGAACCAAACCAAGTGTGAAGAAGAATAAACCAAGAAATATTTTCCTCAAAATCCAAAAAAAACAAAAAATAACTTTCCATTAACTCTTAGACTCATACTAGTCAACTCCAACAGTCAAAAATAACATTACAAATGATTAAAAAAATTCAGGCCACTATAGGAGATACAACTCAAATTATTCTTATACCTATGAATAAAAACAAATCTAGAAGTTTTAAAACCCCCTAAAAACACAAATAAATTATAATACATCTATAAAATACAAATCACATCATTAAAAACGCTCAATACAATATAAATAGTGAAATATAAAAATTATTTATACCAACTCATCATCAAATATTTTCTTTATTATTATAATAAAGTTCCCAAAAACTCTAGCTAATATGAACACTAATGTTACTCTCACCCCTATATTAATTCCCTTATTCCACCGTGCCTCCATACAATACAAACCAATTGAATGATGTGTTCTTGTAAAAACGTCACCTAAGGATCGTGAATCTTAATAACTTATTCCTGAAATATCATATCTTCCTCAACATCCAATTCATATCAATCAAGGATATGGGAATCATCATAAATATAACAATTTATCCCAACCAATGATAAATGAGTCAACATAAATATATCTCTCAAGCTATAAAAAAATATCATGAATCTGATCCATATGAAAAGGAACTGAACATAAATACCTCAACCCTAGTATCTCAGAGATGGTTGTTATTTTATTCCATTGTTAATCGATACAAGAAATCACAACCCATAACACTAAATATTTTATTATCATTGGTAAACTAGATACATATTTAAATCCCATATTAGATATAAAAATATAAAATTTAAAATAGTATTTTATTTGTGAACTTTTTTGTTCCCCCTAGAATATTTATGAATGTAAGACATAAAACAATTCATGGAATATTGCAGAAAAGAAACATAAGAAAGGGGTGAGCTCAGATACTCAGTATGGGTATGCATACAGTGGAAGATTAATAAGGGATAAATAATATGGGAATAAATAATAATAATAATACAATTTAATAATGAAATAAGCTAAAATCTAATAAATAGATATAAAAACAAATAATATATCACATGGACAACCATAATTGATTTCATAATGATGGAATGCATAATGTCGTACATTCAAAACTTACAATTGAGGCCTTCGTCTAAGACATATTAAACATACCATCAAGTTATCATTCCATAAAATCATATATAAATGGGTAAGGTATCATCCAATGACCAAGAAATGAGATCAACCAATGCATCAAAAGGCTATGTAATTTTGGGCCCCACCCATCACTTAATAACACCAATGCATTATTTATATGAATAAACAACATAATATAATCAACATGCCTAAAAATAAACAACTATATATATTGTAGGAACTAGAATATGAAATATAAATAATATCCCCATTAATATTTATCAAAATCCATCTATATAAATATTGTGGATACTATCTTTTGAGAATAATCTCAGTGAAGCATAAGATTTCCCAAAGAATAGTAACATAAGTGAAAATAATTTTAAATTGTCGTTGGAAAATTCTTGAGGAAAATAAATTTTCACTTTGAAATCACTTATTTAATGTCTAAAATACTTCCCAAATACTAAATAAAAAATTTTATTTAAAAATAAACCTATAAACTTATAAATTAAACTTCAAAGGGTTGAGAGAACATATAATCGTGAAATGTTGTTCGTGTGGTATAAGTTAAAAAAATATTTCATTCATACTTTTATAAAAAGGTTAGAAAGTACCTCATTTGGAAAATGGTAAGAAAATTATTTTAAAAACATTTTAAAAAAATTAAAATTTTGGTAAAAATGAATTTAATCAATCATTGTAAAATATTAGAAATATTCGTGAAGATAATTTTAGAAAACCTGGATATGGAATAAAAAGGATTTTTGACCGAAAAAGGAAATAAATTCAGATTTTATTTAGAAATTATAAATAAATTTAAGTTGAAAATATAGTAAAATTTCACAATCACTTTAATTTTTTATGAATAAAAAATTAGTAGAAAATTGATTGGGTTTATGATATAAATATCAAATAATTCCCGCAACAGAGACTTAAATATAAACAATCCTGAGTAATGATGAGATTTTGAAATAAACTGTTTCCTTATGTTCGATATAATTTGTTTGTGTCTAATCCACCTGTATAATAAATATATATTTATTAGAAATATATTCAAAAGCATACTCATATACATCATTACATATATGACTTACTTAAAACCTTTTATCACTCATTTATTAACAATTCATTGTAAAATGACATTTCTAATGGATATAATATAAGAAAATTAAATAATAATTAAATATTATAGAATCATTATAATATTATATATATCATATATATTCATAAAATACATCCTCATTACCATCCATGTAGAATATAATTGAAAAATTAATCACATTTCTTCGTGGAGGTGGTAGTCCTCATATATGCATGAGTGACATTATTGTTTCCCAATAGATTGGACGGTTATAAGGTAGATATGAGGATATAATTATATAAATAAAATATTTTCTTAAATATAATATATAAATATTAAACCCATAATTGGTTTCTTCTATAAAATATGGTAATGAAAAATGAATTGTATCACTATATCAATATGGTAAGTCGTACATTTCCACGAGCGATAATTTCACTTATCATATGATGAGAAGGAGGGTGAATAATGGTGGTTTCAGAATAATGATAAAATTTCAGAGTATTTATGATACTTAAGTTACAATTTTAGGATAAATTCCATAGATTTAGAGATGTTAAAAGAAGAAGAAAAAAACAATGTGATCGATTAAGGCGATGACCTCTTCTTTTGAAGAACTCCTTTGAATCTCCTCTTTAGGACCCTGAGGTAGGTATTTGGGATGAAAAAACCAAAAACATGTGGATAGGGATATTGATATGGGATATAGTCAAGGTTTTGTATATATTTAAGGCTCAATGTGGTGTAAATTATGGGTTTCCTTTAATAAGTGGGGGAGAGGACACGCTTAGAATATTTTATAAGAATAAAATATAGCAAAGTCATTATAAATAAAAGTGAATAAAAATGGAAAGATATCATAACTTTGGATAGTATGTGGTCTTAATATCATCTATTAATATAATTTTTGACAGGTTTAAGTGTTTTTTTAAACTTATATTTTGGTTTAACCCCTTAGTTAACCCATTTTAACTTTAACCACGGTAATGACATTTTCTTTATTAAAAGGTTATAATTTTACTTATAAGGTATATATTGACTCATAAATGGAATAGGTATGATATTATAAACAATATATTATCCTAATTTTCATCATTAAATATTTTATAATTTTTAAATAATTTAATAAAATATTATTAATGTCAATTTTGGGACAATTCATTTAATTTAACATTAAAAACAATACGAAAAAGATGGAATTATATTATAATATTTTAAAAAATCACTAATTTGAAACATTAATCAATAAAATTAATTTATCACCATAAATCACTCAAATTTTATCACTTTTAATTTTTTAAAAATTATTTATTTTGTTTTATTATTAATTGAAAAAATATTTCATCGGCATTTCAGAAGCATTTAAGGTGATTATATATTTTATAAAAATTAGAAATAAATTTATATCAATAAAATAATTTCATTATTCTAAAAATATATATTTGTATTCATTCATAACTTTATCTTCTTCATATGTAGACACATAATAGATATTTAAATGTAAGAGAATGGCATTTTTTATCTTTCTTTACATTAAATATTATACAGGCCATTTTCATGGACAAATGAACATTAAAAATTCCATATAGAGAATAATTTGATAAAGGTAAATTTAAATTTATCCAGTAATAATTAATATGAAACCCTTTGGTCTTATAACTTATTTTAAACCAATATTTACCCTTTACTGAAGTGATAAATTTTATTGCGGTTACTATTCATTATGCCTAAAAATAAAAGGACCTACTTACCAAATTTGTGAATAAAAATTAAAAATATAGAATCCATTTTATCAAATATAGTCACTATAAGTGGTAAAAAATAATTTTAATATAAGTGTGAAAAACACAATGAAAACCTCTTTTTGAAAAATATAGTTTTTATGTGTAAAACAAGATTTATTCTTATCTCATGCATAATAAAAATATTGGATAAATGTTAAAATAGTTTATTGAATATATTATATATAAATTTAATTAAATTCATTCAAAAAAATTTATTTATTTAATTTATTAATATATAAAGATGTTAAATTAATAATAATATTTTTTTAGAAAAACATCTCCATTATTTTCAATTGATATTTATTTTCACTGAAAATTAATTGATAACCATTGAATTTACCTTATACATGTGTCAAACATAAATTTTAATAATTTATTTAGTCATATTCATACTTTTCAACAAAATGGCTAGGTGATAACTATTAAATAATGTTTTAATAGAATATCATGGTTCGCTTATACTCGGTGTTGTGTGTAATGAAAGCTATCAAAGAAATAAAATTTATTAAAGATAATTATAATATAAAATATCTAGATATTAAATTCTACCCCACTTAAAATGAATTTATTGCAAGAAATTATGTTACTCTCATACAAAAAAAATTAGGATATCTCTACCTCATTACATCCTCAGATTCCCACATAGCTTCCTCAAATTTATGGTTTCACCACAAAATTTTAACAAGGTGAGTGGTCTTGTTTCATAGGACTTTCTCCCTATAATAAAAAATCTCTACCATTTGTTCCTCATAAGAGAGATATTTATCTAGTGGTATGACCACTAACTTTAGTACATGTGAATGATTAGGTTTGTACTTCCTCATGAGGGAAACATAGAACACATCCTAAACATAAGAGGGATTAGGTAGATGGGCCAATCAATAAGATATAATCCAAATAAAATAAATAATATCAAAGGGATTGATATATATATATGATCAACTTTACCTTCATTAAAAATTTCTTCACCCACTTCAAGGGACATATTCATAGGAATACATTTTCATTAACTCTAAACTCTAGATCTCATTGTCAATTGTCAAGACAATTTCTTTATACACTCTAAGCTATTTTTAGGCATTGGTGAATGAATATAACCTCATCTTCCATTACCTCAACTAAGTGAGGTCCCAAAATATTCTTTATCCGACTCTATTATATCACATTGGAGTTATTCACTTCTTTCCATAGATGGATTCATTAGTAACCATCTGATTGCTTGAATGAAAGATATTTTTGTATGAAAATTACACTAAATGAATATGTTGATCCCAAACACCTTTGAAATCCATAGATAAAGAACCAAAAATGTCATATAATGTTTAAATGGTCCTCTATTATTTTCAATTTTTATGAGGATATTAAGTAGTGATTAAACATAACTCTATATCTAGAGCTCATAGAATACTTTGCTAAAATTTTGTGGTAACCCTCGAATCTAGATTAGACACAATAGAATGTAGAACTCCATGAAACCCTACCACTTTGTTTATATAAACACTATCAATATGATCATGAGATAATTCTTCTTTGATAGAAATAAATTGTACGGAATTTGTAAAGTGATTGACTACAACTGATATAGCAATATTCCATTTAATTGTTTTGGGTATTCTGATGGAAGAATTCATGGTGTTGTTTTCCCATTTCAATTAAGGTATGGGTAATGGTTGTAAAATATTCTTATACTTATATCTCTCAACATTAACTTGATATCATACCATGAATTGAGATACAAACTCTACAATATCTCTCTTCATTCCTTCCCACTTGAAATACTCTTTTAAAACTCTAAACATATTTATACGTCTAAGATGAATATAGAATGAAGAACAACAAGGTTTATCCAATAGGTCACACTCCAAATTTGGTACATATGGGACACATACATGATTCATAAACCTTATCATTCCATGATAATCAAGCTTAAATTCAAGAAAATGTTTCACCTTAATCTGCTGCTCTACATATTCCTTGTATACCGCTTTAATTCCCACATGAATGGATGGTTTAACACTAATTTAATAAATATCACAATTCTCCCCTTACTTTAATATTTAAATATTCATACTTTACATAACCATAAATATTGAATCTTTTTTTATCTTCATCATAGATAATCTAGCATGATCCTTTCAACTCATTGCATCTGCCACCAGTTTTTCCTCCCCGAGGTGGTAATGTATCAATAAGTAATAATCTATAATCATATCCAACCATTTTCTTTGTAAAATATTCATATCTATATATATGAAAAAAATTTAAAATTTTAATATTAGTATATATATAATAAATTTATCTAAAAATATAATTCCTCAATATCATGAATGAAAAAATTACCATAGGGAACTCCAAATCATGAGTTGGGCAATTTTTCACATAGAACCTTAGTTACGGTAAAAAATAATCTACCCGCATGTAATTATTCATGAGGAGGCATCCCAATCATTTATTCTATGAATCTCTATATATTAGAACACTTAATCAATAACAAGGTTGTTTAAGTGTAGGTGTGCTGACTAACCTTCTCTTCAATTCCTTAGAAGTTTCCTTAAATTCACATATCCTAATGAACTTGATTCCCTTATGAGTTAACTTGGTGACTGGGTTATAAAACTATAATAAATTTTTTACAAAGAATTAATAATAACCATCCAAACCAAAAAAACATAATAATTGAGTTTATTTTGGTCTAATGTTCAATAAATTTCATATTTTATTGATCCACATATATACCCTTTTTTGAGATTATGTGATCCAAAAATAAAACTTTTTGTAGCCAAAATTCACACTTGGTAAATATTTCTAACAACTTTTCCATCCATAATATATTCATTAAAATCATCAAGTTAACTTTAGGATGTTACTTTCACTTAAACTATATAATAATATCATCTATAAGTACTACAATAAACTAATCATGGTAATAGCTAATGACTCTATTCGGTAAATCCATGGAGATAGTGGGAAAATTATTAAGGCCAAATGATTTCACTATAAATTCATAGTTTCCATACCTTTTATGGAATACAGTCAAGGAAAAATTCACTTTATTGAAACCCAATGGTTGATAACCATAAAAAAAGGTCAATACTTGAAAAGTATTGAGTTTCACATAATTGATCAAATAAGTCATCAATCCAGGGTTGAGGATACTCATTCTTGATAGTGAACATGTTAAGTTCTCAATATTCAATGTATAGATACATTAATAATTATTTCTTCTGAATAAAAATAGTTGGTTCACACCAAAGTGATGCACTTGGATGAATTAATACCTTTTCAATATTCTTAAAGAGTTTATTATTTAATTTTAACAACTCAATTGTTCCATTCAATATAGATACTTTTAAATGATTATAGCACTAAATATGATATCTATTCAAAACTCAACTTCTAAATTTATTAGAAGACTAATAAATTCTTCAGGAAAGTCATCGGAAAACTCCTATACAATATGAATATCCTTGATATTCAGTTTTTCCCAACCATTTGAGATAAACGCCACTTTTGAATATGAATCTAGACCCATATAATGGATTTTATTTACATTAGATGCTTATATTAACAATAACATTTATATATGATCATAGGTTCATTCAGGATGTCAAATGTGACTTCCCTTTTTATAAGTTGATGTTGGATTTATGTTGAGAAATAAAATCCATGCCTATGATAACATAAAATTTTACTAGAGGGAGAATAACAAGATTTTCATGAATAGAATTCCCACAAACTTTTATTGGAGATGATTTATAGACTTGATATGTGACCATTATACCATTAGGATTTCTATCATACAACACAAAATATAATCATTGAGTTGGTGATGTGATACCCTTCAAAAATCCTTCATTTATAAAAGAGTGGTTAGAATGAAAATAAAATAAAAAATTTTGATTTTGAAGTGGATGATAATTATTCCTTTCACCATGTCACCAGGAACCTCCACATTGTATATTGAGATTTCATAAGATTTTCCTTCTCACCATGGATTGTTTTTTATTAAATTCTCTTGACCTTTGGGGAATTTTTTGGAATAGTACCCCAACTCTTTGGAGTTAAGAAACTACACTTTTATGGATCTATCATTACCATTTAATTCTTGGGAATGATGGAATTTTTCTTCACAATTAATAAAAAATAATTTCCCTTTTAAGCGTGTAACAAGGTGTTTTGTTACAGAGGTATCAGATGTTAGAAAAGTCCTCTTTCTCTTTTTCCCCTTATAAATTTTTCACTCTTTTTTACTCTTCTTATCATTCTTTCATTCGAAGCAATAATACATGGATAATTATTTATCTATCTTGATGGCACATGATATTATATACTTATATGATGATAATTTTTGGGAGACTAATTCCCATAAAATTATTTGTAAATTTCCATAAAAGAAACTATAAATCATGCTCTTTGGATTATGTAGATAGCCCATAGCATGTCTTTATAACCATGTAAATATAGCTTCATACATTGAAATATTTTCCACATACTTTTATCTCAAACATAAGAATTGGCTCTCTATATCCTATTGTTGTTTGAGAGGAAAGTATTTTTCCATCAAATGTTTCTTAAAATCCTTCCATTCCAATCTAAAAATTTCTTCCAAACTCTTAATGTTTTTAATAAATGACCACCATTGATCCACATCCCCTGAGAGATGATAAACTAACATGATGTATTTCCCCCTATAATTATATCCTAATGAGAGAAATATATTCTCTAAGGAGATTATACATTGTTTAGCTACAAAAGGTTTTGTTTTCTCATTGAATGATAGAGGTTGATAATGCATAAAGCAGTCAAACATAATTACATTGTGTTGTGGATCAATAGGATACTCTATAAGAAAGTGGTTATTACTGATAACCTAAGTTAGGTTCCCCAATAAAGTTATAATTTATTTAGATCCAGCTACAGATGTAGCTCTAGCTTCACTGTATTTCCCAGAAGGGTAATCCCTATAAGGACTAAGTTCATTATGATGATTTCCATTTGATATTATAGACACCATTTATAAACAATGTAACACTCTTGATTAGATGATAACATTATGAATCATAATGTATAATTTAAAAACTATTGAAATGCTTAAAATAGATTAAAATTTTATATATAACAAGTCTAAACATCATAATCATGGTTTCTTTGGGAATATTCTCAATGTTCTTCTAAGGGTTACATTCCCTAATCTAGGTTTTAATAAATCTAACCACCAAGGTTTATACTAAACTTTCAATAATAAAATAAATAAATACCCAAACCCTAGTAGCCCAAATCAGATGGTTACTATATTATATTGGATATAGATATAAGAAAACATATCCCAAAGGATTGAATATTTTAGTAGTCTAGGTAAACTATATACATACTTAAATCCCACATTACATTTTAAAACATTAAATATAAAAACGTATTTTATTTGGGATCATCTTTATTCCCTATAGAATATCCCTAAAATTAAATCATAAAATATTTCTTAACATCGTGGGGAAAATAAACATAAGAAATGGGTGAGCTTAGATGCTTAGTAAGAGAATGGATACAAATAATTCTAAATAAGGCATGAATAATTTGGAAGGAAGTAAATGATCATCAAATAATCCCATAATCACATGATCTAAAATATTATACATGGATATAGAAACTAATCAAATAATCACATGTACATCCATTATTGATTTCATAATGATGGAATGTATAATTTCATATATTTGAAACTTACTGTTGATGCCTCTTAAAAATACATTATAAACTTACCGTCTTGGCCTCGTGCTAAGTCATCTTATATAAATGGGTATGGTACTAGCCAATACAAAATCTATTTTTTCACATGAGACCTACTGATTCATCAAAGAGATTTGTAATTCTAGTATCCACCCATCACTTAATATGTCCTATGTATTCCTCAAATGAATAAACATCATAACTTAATCAACATGCCTTAAAATCAATAATTATATGTATTAGAAGGACTAGCATATAGAATATCAATACATTACCCATGTAAAATGATCAAAAACCATTAATAAAAATATTATCGATGATACTATAACATAATAGACTTGTTAAAGAATATTATTCAACAAATGATGTAGATGTATATTTAAATAATTTAAAAATTTCATTGGAAAATTCTTAAGGAAATTGCCCTTTATAATTTGAAATCACATATTTAAACACTAAAATATTTCCCAAATATTATGGAAAACATTTTATTTTAAAATAATCCTTTTAAATTAAAAATTTAATATTCAAATAACTGACCGTTAATGATGGTATAAAATTCCATTATTTCTGTATATATTAAAAAAACCCCTTTCTTTTACACTTTTATATAAAGGTGAGAAAGAACCTCATTAGAAAAATGATAGGAAGATTATTTTTAAAACATTTAAAAAAAACATGGGTAAATATTAATTTAAAAAATAATTGGATAATATTCAAATAATTCTTGAAAGTATTTTTAGAAAACATTGATATGGATGAAAAATTACTTTGTACTGAATAGAGTAATAAAGTTGGATATTCTTAACAACAATTTTCTAATAATTTTAAGTTCCAAAGAGAGGAAAATGTAAATATTACTTGAAGTGATAATTAATAAATATAATATAATAAAATATATTGGGTTTAATATATAAATATTAAATAATTCCCTCAATGGAAACTTAATGATAAAACATCCCAAATAATGTTGAGATTGTGAAATAAACCCTTAACTCATGTTAAATTTTTTTCATTTGTGTATAAAACACCTATATAATAAATATAGAGTTATTATAAATATATTAAAGAAAAAAATAATATATATATCACACCATATATGACAAATTATAATATTTTATCAGCTGTTTATTATTAATTATTTGTTAAGGAATTATTTCAAGTATTAACTGCTTCATTTTTCTGATATATTTTGGTTCAATAGTTTCAGTCTTTTTACTTTGTTCAAGATTAAAAAATACCCAGAAATTTAATAATGATATAGATTTAATATATATTAATTATATTTTTACTTATATTAATACATTAAAGTTGGAGATAGAAAAATGAATTAAACTGTTCATGGAGGTGGTAGCTTGTGCATACGGATAAATGTTGTATTCATATTTTGACATATTGAATGAAAGAATGTGAAATAATAATTCACCCTTCAATAATAATTATTATATTATATAAATCATATATATTCATAAAATCAATCCTTATTAAAATCCAAGTAAATATAAATTAAAAACAAGCCACATTGCTTCATGGAGTTAGTAGTCCACATGTACGCAGTAGTGGCGTTATCATATCCCAACAGATTGGAAGGTAAGAAAGTAGATATGATATTATGACTCAAAAAGAATAATTATTCCCTATCTATAATAAATAAACATTAAACAAATAATAATTATGATCCATAAAATATGGTAAAGAAAAATGAATTGTATCACTATATAGAGATGGTAAGTTGTACGTACGTACGAGCAACAATTTTATTTCTCAATTGATGAGAAATAGTGTGAATAACTATTATTTTATAATCATTATAACATTTAAGTATATTTTTTATACTTTTTTATCATTTTATAGAGAATATCATATATTTAATGGAGGTAAAATAAGAATTAAAAAAAATAATGTGATCAATTAAGGCTATTACCACTTCTTTAGAAGAACTCCTTTGGATCTCCACTTAAGGACCCTAGGGTTGGTATTTTGCAGATATTTGTACATAAAAATGTATCTATAGATATTTTGAATATTAATTGGTAGGTATTGGTTAATCGAGATGGCTTATAGTGGTGCAAAGATAATAAAGGAGGGGTGTCCTTTTATAAGTGGGGGAGAGGACACAGTTGGAATTTATCAAAAGATTAAAATATTACAAAGTCATTTCCATTAAAAATACTTACAAGTGGTAATAGATTCAATTTTAAATAATATTTGTTTTTAATATCATAAAACCATATATTTGGGATATGTTAATGTGGTGTTTTAGACATTCTCTTTTGGTTTCACCCCTTAGTCAACCCATTTTATCTGTAACGACAATAATGAATTTTTCACTCATAATGGGTTATATTTTTACTCGTAATGTAACTGTTGAATAATAAAATTAAAATAGATGATATTTTAGAAAAACTATTATCCTAATTTTACAATTAAAATATTTTTATAATTTTTGAATAATTTAATAAAATATTATTTCCATAAAATATCATTAATATTAATTTTGGAACTATTCGTTTAATCTCACTTAAAAAACACAAATAAAAATATTTATTTAGATTTAAATCATTTAACACATTACTAATATTTCATATTCATATATAAAATCCATGTTTCACCATAAATCCAGAAAATTATGTCACTTTTAATATTTTTAAAATTATTATTTTTTGAATAAATATTATGTCGTTGTTGTATAAGAACTGGAGATAATTTTATAAAATATAATTATTTAAGTAAAATTCAATCATGAAAATAATTAAATTACTCTAAAAATGTTCATTTATATTCATTCATAATATAATTTTTTCCAATGTGGGAACATAATAGATATTTTAAAGCTAGTGAGTGACATTTTCTATTTTTCATTTATTCAAATATTATATAGGCCATTATCGTGGACAAGTGTCCATTAAAGAATTAAAATTAGAGAATATTTTTATTAGAGTAGAATCATATTCATCCAATAAAAATTAAGATAAAAATGTATGGCTTTATAACCTAGTTTTATCCTAGATTAACCTAATTTACACTTTACTGAGATGATAAATTTTACCATAATTACTATTCATTTTGCCTAAAAATAAAACAGAAATATTTTCCAAATTTGGAATTCATACTTCCAAATATGGAATCCATTTTATCAAGTTCAATCTATATAATTTTCATAAATTGATTTTTAATTAAGTGTGAAAAACGCAAGAAAATTTGATTTTAGAAAAATGCATGTTTTTATCCTAAAACTTAATTTATTATAATCTCATGTATAGTATAAATATTGATTTATTATTAAAAAAAATTTATTGAAAATATAATATACATATTTTACTAACATAATTCAGAATTATTTATTAATTTAATATATTATGATAAAAACATGTTGTGTGGATAAAAACAGTTCTTCATAAAGGTATCTTTTTTATTTTCAATTGAGTTTTATTTTCATTTATAATTACTTTTAAAAAATTAATTTATTTTATAAATGTTTAAACCATATATTTTTATAATTTATTTATTCATATTCATACCCATAAATTCAATGGCTATGCAGAAACTATTAAATAATATTTTAGTAGATTATCATGGTTAGTTTAAACTTAGTGTTGTATGTAACACATGCTATCAAATAAATCATGTTTATTAAATATAAATATAATATAAAATCATGGCATGATATAGGTAAAACTTGTTTTTCATTTTTAAAACTTTTTAAAATACTTAAAAATCCTAAAAAAAATTGGATAAATCATACTACCTCTACCAAACCTCCACTACTAATGATGAGGTGAAGCCTTTGAGAGAACATGATCACAAAAATTGAACACAAAATAAATACTTCTCCAATCTAAATATGATTTATAATGTTATAAAGTAACATAAATCCTCCCTCAATCCACTTATACCTTTACCATTACACTCTACACCAAGCCTAGACCAATGATCACCACCTCTCCAATCTTCGTATAGCACAATGAAGATCTACATCAATTCCCACAAAGGATTAAAAGGTATTATGCTAATAAATAAATATTGGTTTTTATTTAAGTAAAGATCATCCAATGGAAAATGTTTCACCTAGGATCTACCAAAATTAATAATACAAGAATTTAACATGTTCTCTAGAAAAATAATCATTTTTTCTATCAACTCATTCATTTGAAGATAAAATTTTATATTAAGGAATTACTGAGATCCCAAATCATGTTTCATTCACTTCCACTCTCATGAGGTAAAATAATGTTCTTGTTTGGAAATTATCATCCTTGGAACTCTATTTATATTTACCACATATCTCTTTACTAATGCATCTACTACAATCAAATATTTAATTAATATAAAATGAGAAAACTTCATAAAGTGGTCCAAAAAACCCAAATTATAATTGTATCCTCGTTATTAACAAGGAAACCCTATCATAAAATGCATAAAAATATCCAAATATTTTAATTAAGTATCCTTTAGAAGCTAGAATAATCAAACAAGAACTCGATTCTTGGTCACAACTCTATATCTTACAAGACATTGAGTTATGAACTCTGTAACTGGCCTCATCATACAAACCAATCAAAACTATTCCAATAATTTGAAATAAATAACAGAAACACATGTATTTTACTATAATAGGTGAGCTATAGGAATCATCTAAAAAATATTCATACATATCCAATAAAAAATATATTTATTTTTAACAATGCTTGGTGTTCTCTATCCTCTAACCATTTATCAAAATCATCATAGTAAGTAATGAATTTCTCAAAACATATACCATAGGTTCTCCCAATTGAGGCTTACCCGCCTATTAAAATATGGGATAATTCACAATGATCTAGTTTAAATATCCTCCACCACCAAATTTATATAAATTAAAATATAAATTCATGAGTTAATCCATTATCATTCACTCATAACATATTATCTAAAAACCATCTCTATATTTTATTGTACTCAAATAATGAGGAACAATATTTCTATTCCCTAGAGTATATGAAATATCAATTCATAATCCTTTATAAAATCCACCTATTTTCATGAAAAAATTTAAATTCTCACTATCAGAATATTTCGTGCAAGATATTTAGATTAGTAAAGGACAAAAAAAATCCCCAAGTAAATAATGTCTCATTAACTTCAAAAATTACTCTACCATTATCAACTCTAGTCCACAGGTCATATCATTGTGTTCATGAGATCATAATTTCTTAAAATCATAGGAGATAAGTTTCTTATCATATGTAAATATACACCTTATTATATAATTTAAAGTATATTAGTAAACCTCAAACATTATTCCTTCCTTATGTTATGTAGTATAGTGGTAAAATCAATTCATTACATGATGGAATTGAGTACAACATGAACAATGGGGTGAATTATTTAATAAATTTTATCAATATAGTAAAATTTTATGATAATCGACAGATAATACTCTATTCAAAGGATTAAACCCTTAAATATTTATTAATGATTTTCCTTTAAAATATCATAACCTATTAGAGGAAAAATAATTAAATAATCTAATTTAAAATACCTCAAATGGGGTTTTATATTAGCATGTGATATATGTTATTTATAAAGTGATTAATTAGTCTTACCCACTTGTAAAAGACTTAAATTAGAGTCTAAGAGAGGATAAAGTTTCTTATTTATAGAGAAAAACAATAATTCAACCACATTGAATGTAGAAAAAAATCTCATAACCTTATCAAATTTACACTATATAATTATTATTGTTAAGAATTTATAGGATATATAAGGGAACACTATTACTTTATTTTAACTTTTTATAGTTTACCACGATGAAATATTTCATTTATATGTGAACAATGATGGGATATCTGACTTTGAAAATAGTTTCCCACTACTTCTTTCCAACCTCCTTTTTTTAATTTACATATAAATTTAAAATATTACAAATCACTTTTTATTGAATTTCATCAATGTGAGAGGACATATTCTTAGAGTCTATATTATAACCAATAAGCTTGGTTAATGATATTAGATAAATGGTATAATTTAATATCCATTTATTCACCATAGGGAAAAGAGTTTTTCCCTTTGGTTAGATTCACCATATTATTGGAGAAAAATGTCACCCAAGGGATGAAAGATTCCATCTCTTAGGATGGTCACCACACAAGAATAAAATAATATTGTTGATCATGTGATTGAAAAATTTATCCATATATATAAATATGGAAGGAGAATCTAATATTCAAATATATCTAAAAAAATTTATATAGGGTATGTTGGAAGTTCCTAAAAACATTAATATCATTGTAAGAAGTGATGGATTTTAAAATACCATGGAGTTGAACCACTTCTTAATTGAATAATATATAAACAAAAGAAAAATTATACATATTTTTATAATGGATTAAGTGGATCAACTTTATTTAATTCTCTAATATAAAAAAGACCGAGCAATGGGACCACTGAGTATGGGGTGGCCCCAAAACCAAATCCATGGATACAACTTCCTAAGGGCCAACAAAACATCAAATGGATAAATATATATTTCAATATTTTTGGAATTATCCTTGTTCTTCTAAAGTTACATGCACCATTTCACAACATTCGAATCATATTTTTCATATGTGACCAAAAGAATCAACTCTCCAATAAAGAAATGGGTTTTCCCTTCTCAGAATAGTCATTGTGATGTAGCACTAAATCAATGTTATCTCAAAGTAAAATATTTGGAATGAAATGTGGTCATTGAATAAAAAAATCCATACTTTAATATAAAATTACCAATAAACTCATCATATTTTAAATTTTCCCATTCGTTGGTGAAATCCATGCCTTCCTCATATTGGTCTTCTAAAAATTAAATTCTTAAAACCTCATTTTAAATAGTGATAAGTGTGTGATTTATCTTTGTTAATGTTCCAAACATATGATTTTTTTCAAACACCCTTTTGTTTAATTATAAAATTGAATGATGTACAAAGGTAACCCATCATTCATGTGTCCTACTGAGATTATTTTTGGAATGGATGCATATGAGATCCCATGGTTAGTATGGCAGATGAATTCTCACTAGAAAAGGTATTTCTCATTATACTTCATGGATTATACCACAAAAAAAATAGATCAATTTAACACACATCTAACTTATAATGTGATTCATTGAGATTCTTAATCATAAATGTAACAGATCATCTAGATTGGGAAATGATGACACCAATTCCAATAATGTATGTATTAATTTCCAACACAAAAACATTTTAGAAGTGAGAAAATTCTAAAAGTGGATATGTGAAAATATTATCCTTAGTGGTTACAAAGATCACATAATCTACTTCAACATAGTGTAAATTTACATTTTTTTAATCAATATATACACAGTACCATGATCAAGATGAAATCTCAAATAAATATTTAATAAAATATAGTAAACATATAAGATCCTGACCTTTTATGGAGTCATCTCGGGTGAATTTTCAGATAATTTTGAAAGATCTTATGTACCTTTAACTTGGAGTAGTGGCTTGGGGTTCATTTGGGTAAATTTTAAAAAAACTAAAGAACAGTGAGTTGTTCACGTTTTGTGCATGATTTGACAAACCGTGCAACCAAATCGTGCCATGCATGCAAAATTGGACAGAGGATTCTACACAGTTGGTGCACGGTTTGCCTAACCATGCTACAAAACCATTCCAACCATGCAGAATTGGGCAGTGGAATCTGCATGGTTGGCGCACGGTTGGCCTAACTGTGCACCTCTGTCCAGAAAACCGTGTGCGCGGTTTTTAATATCCAAAATTTCTTTTAAAACCACTCGACCCCCCCTGAGAGTCCCATATTTAGACCTTGTTTAAGGCTTGAGAGATTCCAGGTGTTCCCAAAGCCTTCCAAAGTGATTCCAAGGTGATCTGAACATCGTTCTTTGAGATTGGAAGCCGGGATTGAAGATCGTCTCTCCTCTCGGTATGTGGATTTCATACCGATGCTTCTCCAGTTTAATTCCTCCATCTTTCTTAATTCTTTTCATGGAGGATCTTCATCGTTTCCAGGGATCTAAACCTATGGATTTATTTTTAGATCTAGTATTTTGAATCTATATCTATATTTTCAAGATATTGATCCCTTTGATCTTAATTTTGGTTTTAGGGATTTAGATCTAGAGCTTGATCAATGACGTTGTGCCGCTCGGATTTTGGGGATTTCCATTGGGATAACTTCCATCAATAAACCAAGGTAGGTGGTCTAAATTTAACTCCCATAGTCATGATTTATGATATGGGTATGATTTTATGAAATTTATTGATTCCCATGATAAATGATTTCTTAAATGGGAGTAATTAGGAATGTGGAATTGATGTGTGTTTACCTTGCTAATTTATTGATAATTTAATCACGGAACAAATAAACGGGGGGGGGGGGGGTGTTGACCAAAGTGATTGATATTTTAGAGATTTAATTATGGGTTGTGATCTTGTATTTGGGATATATAATTTATTGTATTAAGATAATTATTCGGGAGAATTAATTATGAAATGATGTTTGTCTTTAAAGATAATTAATTATGAGAATTAATTATGACTTGATGGGTTTTCATATATATAATTAATTGTGAAGAATTAATTATGAAATGTTAATGGTATTGATTGATTAATTAATTAATTAATTAATAATGGGTTATGTGCTTAGTTAATTTTTAAATTAACTAATGGAATTTGAAATGTTTAACTAATCATTGGATTAGTAAATGATTAATGTGGAAAATTATTGTGAATTAATGAATTATTAAATGGATGATATTTTTTGGTACTAGGTATGACATCCCAAACCAATGTAGAAGTTGGGACTTGGATATGGTGTTTATCCCCAATAGTTATCTAAGCGCTTAGATGTAAGGGTGTTAGGTATGATGACCTACACAGAATGAGAATTGGAGTGCTAGGCATGAAGTCCAATACTCAAAGATATTTGTAATGCTATGCATGACATCCTACACCAAATGATTAATGATAATAACGAATGATTATTCAAATAAAATTTGGGGTTCTAGGAATAAAAAACCTACAAAAAAATGTTTAATGATAATGAATGATGATTCAAATGTGAAAAATGACTTGAACTTGGTCTAATGAAATGAATAAAGATTAAATGACAATGTGATAACTGTTTAAATTGTGCATTGTATTCATTTATTCATAAATCTGCATGCACTATCTTTTGACTGGACTCATTTTAGACATCGTTGCTGGTGGCCTACTGAGTTGTACTCACACCCTATTTGGGCCACCTGATCGGTACCAGTGCAGATTTTGCTGTTACAGGAAAGGATAAGGGCATAGCCCTGGGATAGGTTATTGTGTGGGATTGTAGCATGAGAGAGGGAACCAGACACAATTCGGTACCCATTTAGGAGTCATTGTGTCTTTTCTTTGAGTTTCACTGTAGACACTTGGAACTTTCATTGTCATAGTATGTTTTACCTTACAGTTGAGTATTGTATTTTTATGGTTTTGACTATCATATGCCCTGGTATTGTTCTGGTTATTTATATGCTTTCATACATGGTTATTTTTATCTTCTTCGGCTTGTGTTCTATTCTGATAACAGAGGTAATAGTCTCCCCAAGACTGAATTACCAGACCCTCGCTGCTAGTTGGCACCCTCTGGCATATGGGGAGGCGCGCTTGAGGGAATGTGGCCAACCATCTTAGGGAATTATTCAGTGGCTCCTGGGTCGAGATGTCACATAGTGTTATCAAAAAAAAATTTCATTTCTTTCTTCTTCTTTTGTCTTACTATTTAAGGAATGTTAGACTGGATACTAGGAAGAGTCAAGGCTTCTTAATGAGCTCGTGCATGGAAGTTGCAATCCCATGTACGAGGGAAAATATTAGTACTCAGGGTGGGATTGTTCTGATTGTTGTTTGTTGTTACAGTTTTATATTATTTCACCTTGGGTGACTGAAAGTTCTCTATCGTGGGCAACCTCAAATTATTAATGTGATTTTGGGGTACTTAGGTGCAGCAGAGTGGCTGACCAAGTTTGTCTCTCAAAGGAGGAAGTGAATTAAAATGACTTTTCAGAGGTATTCTAAAAATAAAAGAGAACATAATTGAAAAACTACTTAAAAGGATGGGGTTGTTTATATTTTATAAATCTAGAAGAAGTTTCCTAGAAGAATATTGTATTTTTTTTTAATTTTGAAATGAAGTTTGATTAAAAAGACACAACAAGAAGATGTTTTTTTAGAAAATATTTTAAAAGGCGTAATCGATCTAACTCTACCTCTTCATTTACATAATAATAATTATCATTTAAATCAATATCTACTTAATTATTATCCCCTAATTAGTTAACCCTTGAACCCTACAAGAGTTAACTTAACCACAAAGATGGAATTACTTAAACCCTAGGCTAGCTTCAGAACACGCAATCGCAGCACCCTAATTTGATTTTTGTTCTAATATTAGTTTATGGTCAGTGGATAATTATAGCACCTATCCATTCTGGAAATGAGGATAAATTGTTTTTAGGGGTTATATTTTAACTCTACAAATTTATCCCATGTGGTCTTGTATTACCGATTTAGATCGCGCTCTCACAATTTACACAAAATCTCGACCTCGCGTGTTTTTGTGTTAATTATTAAATTGATTACTTAGCTTATTACAATTTAAAAACACAATTCATGGATCATATTAAGTTAATTATATAGTTCAATTATTTAAAATAATTAAATGAAGAAGGATATAGATTGATTGATTACTAAACAGAACTACTCTTCAATGGGCGGTGTAGTCATCGTGGAGACGTTTTGCATGAGCAAAGGATTAAAAGGGTAGAACCCAATCTTGTCTCCACTCTGGATTCCAACCCAATTAAGAAGATTAATATAGGAATAAAATGGAAGAACAAAGAAAATTATTTGAAGAAAAATTCAAGAAATATACATAAAAGTAAAGAAATACAAAGAGGAGGTGGGAGAGGAGAGCCTTTTTGGAAGAGAGGTTTTCACAAATCCTTACTTCTTACAAGAGTTTTTAGGGGATCCCACGAGACACCCTTTCGGTCACACCTTTCCAAAGCCTCAACCAACCCTCCCAAAGAGTTAAAACCCCCTTTAAATAGAGTTTTTGAGGGCTAGGGTTTCATTACTTTTTAAGTGTGAAATGAAAAACTCGTCCAAATATTTTATTCCACGTTTCACCGCCTAGTTGACCTCCAAAACGCGTGAATTGGCCAGCATTATAGAAGGATGATTTGTGTCAAATCATATCCCCGAGCCTGCCTCAACATTTGGGCTCCATACAAGCCCGGATGAAGAAGATATGGCCCAAATATAAAACCCATATCCATTCTGCCGAGTCCATCCCACCATTGGCTTAATGGCCCATTTACTCCATCCAAATGCACTCTTTAGCTCTAGTGTTCTGAATGAAAGTTGTCTAAAATTAAGTTAGGAACACTATTACAAAATATTAATTTCAACTAATAAATATTAAAATATTTATCTTCAAAATACTATAGTACATTCTAAAAGGGTAAAACTTGAATTTTCATCAAATTTTCAAATGAATGATCTAATCCCAAATATTTCATAAATGAATATATTTAGCAAAATTTGAGGAAATTATATCATTTATTTTCAATAAAATATTCAACCAAATAGTGTTTTATCAACTCCCCCACACTTATCCTTTTTCACTCCTCGGCAAAACCTCATGTCAAGTAAACATCAATATCAAATGAAAACCAATTTTAAAACACATATCTTTTAGATCAAACAATTACACACCAAGAAAAAAAATATATAATGCCTCATAAAAACCATTATTTCTAGTTCTTCATTTATATCATTCAATATATTTCCACTTTATTTTTCCTCACATGGACAAAACACTTACCTCACTTGAATTTTCTCTTATCACACAAATATCAATTTTTTTTTTTGCAATGTCTTTCTCATCCAAACTCATACAAGGGTCACCATAGGTTTGATAAATTTCTACATCGCTAGAAGATGTGAGTCAAGGACGTATGTTTATCATTAGGACTTTTTAGGGTTATTCTTTGGCTTTCGGTTGGTAGGATTAATATGTGAAAAACTCTGAGGCTGAATGAGGAGGGATTGACTCTTTTTGAAGCAAAATTGCATTAATATAATGATCACTTAGATATGGTCTTCTCCTCAATCCCCATAGTATTAATTTAGCTCCATAATCATGAAAAATAAAGTAATTTTAAAACCATTCAACATTTCTGCAGTAAAAATGTGAATCTTCTCAAATATGATTTTCTTGAAAACTCCAGATAGGCACAACTTTATTATCATGAAAGCTCCAGAAAAGGCACAGCTTTCAATATAATGATTTTCTTCAGAGGAAAACACATCTCTTTGTAATTTAATTTTCCACCCAAAGAATCACAGAATGTGGTAGCACAACACAAGATAGGTTCCCCCACACTTAAGTTCAACTATATTATGCAATTTCACTTCAAGAGTTGGTTGGATAGGGAAAATTGGCTTGTAATGTGGCTAACCTAATAGGCTGTGCATGGATTCTAAGGGATACGCGGATTAAATGGTCAAAGTAGGCCATTATAAAAAAGGATTCTTTGAAATAGAGGCTTTAATACCAAAAAAATTCCTCAATCATTTAAACATAAGTACCTCAAACCCTCACGTTTTGACAGAAATAAATCAAATTCTGGTTAAATAAAGCATGGTTTGGTTCTCTCAAGAAGTGAGGTGAATGTAATGAATATGAAAATAATGTCTTAGAAGCCTCACGAGAAAGTGGTTTCAAATATAAAGACAGTGAGATGTGGAATGGGATTCCAAATCCAATGTACTTTTCATGAAATTACTAAATCTTTAAACTTGAAAAAAAGTCATTTTCAGCATTCATTTAAGCTCAGTTCTATGGGATAAATTGTTTCACTCATTTATATGCATTTCAAAATTATTATGAGAATCATTTCAGCTCAAAATTTTCAAAAACACAATGAAAATTGAAAAATAAACACACACAATTTTAAAAACACACAATTTTTTGTTTTTTTAGAAAAAAATTGAAATTACTAAACTAAAAGGTTCCCTCCCCCGTACTTAAAATATTGCATTATCCTCAATGTGAACCCATGAGATGATATATGCACATGAAATAAAGAATTTTTAAATAGGAAAAATAATATAAAAGTGAAAGGGTTAGGAACAGCCTGATGTGCTCAAGTGATGATGGGGTCAGGCAGTGTGATAAAATCCACTGCATCAGTAGGAAGTCCCTCAATGTATCTCTTCAAACTTTTCCCATTTACTGTAAATCTCCTTCTTGTGTCCTCTTGTGTGATCTCCACTGCACCATAAGGGAAAACATTATTCACAACATAAGGACCTAACCATCTGGAACGCAACTTACCAGGCATCAGCTTTAGTCGTGAACTGTAGAGAAGGACTTTCTATCCAACATGAAACTCCCTTTGTTGGATCATTCTATCATGAGCTACTTTTGATCTTTCCTTGTAGAGTCTTGAGTTCTCATATGAAGACAATCTAATCTCCTCAATCTCTTGAATTTGCAGCTTCCTTTGGATTCTAGCTTGGGCCAAATCCATGTTGCATTTCTTTATAGCCCAATAATCCCGATGCTCAACTTCCACTAGGAGATGAAACGCTTTCCCAAAAACAATCTGAAATGGGGACATACCAATGGGTGTCTTGTATGCTATCCTATAATCCCACAATGCATCATCCAAGTGCTTGCTCCAATCCTTCCTATTTGGCTGCATGGTTTTCTCCAAAATTTGTTTCAACTCACGATTTGAAACCTCAGCCTAGCCATTTGTTTGGGGGTGGTATGGTGTTGATGTTTTGTGTGTCACCCCGTACTTTCGAAGGAGGGAAGAAAAATTCCGATAGTATAAGTGTGTCCCTTGGTCACAGATGATGGCCTTCGATACTCCAAACCTGCAAAAAATTGGCGCTTAGAAAAAGTCCACAACAACATGAGAATCGTCAGTCCTGGTGTCCTTGGCCTCCACCCATTTACTCACATAATCTATAGCAACCAAAATATACAAAAATACAAATGAACTCAGAAAAGGACCCATAAAATCAATTCCCCATACATCAAAAATCTCATAGAATAGTATGGGTTGTTGGGGCATCTCATGTCTCCTAGAAATGTTCTCAGTGTGTTGGAAATGAGAGCATGACTTACAAAACACATAGGCATCATGGAATAAGCTAGGCCAACATAATCTTGAGTCCAAAACTTTCCTAGCTATCCGTTGGGGTCCAAAGTGTCCACCACAAGCAAGTGTATGATAGAAATGAAAAAAAGACTCAAACTCATGATCGGGAACACACCTCCTAATGACTTGGTCACTACACATGAGCCATAGGTAAGGATCATCCCACACATAAAACCTAGACTCACTTTTTAATTTTTGGACTTGATGCCTCTTCAAATTTACTTGGATTTCATAGGAAAAAATGTAATTAACTAAATCAGAATACCAAGGATGCGTACCTGAGATGGTATAGAGATGACCATCAGGGAAAGTGTCCTGAAGTGGTACCTGGTCCATGGTGTCACCCACTAGTGTGTGAGTAAGCCTACTCGTGTGGTCCTCCCCCAAGTTTTCTGACCCCTTTTTTTACTTTATCTCAATATCAAATTCTTGAAGAAGGAGCATCCATCAGATCAGCCTGGTCCTTGCATCTGGCTTCTTCAAGAGGTACCTCAGAGCTGCATGGTCAGAAAAAACAACTACATTAGAGCCCAATAAATACGAACAGAATTTATCTAAAGCAAATATGACAGCAAGAAACTCTTTTCCCATGGTAGTGTAGATTGATTGGGCTAAATCCAGTGCCCTCAAGGCATAGGTGATCACATGTGAACGTCCCTCCTCCCTCTGAGATAAGACAGCTCCAACCGCGAAGTTGGAGGCGTCACACATAAGCTCAAAAGGAATCTCCCACTGTGGGGGCTGTATGATAGGTGGAGTGGTTAGACACTTCGTTAGCTCATCAAAGGAAGTCCCGCAAGAATCATCAAAATTGAAGTCAATATCTTTTTGAAGCAATAGAGATAAGGGTAGAGTGATCTTACTAAAATCTGTGATGAAGCATTGATAAAATCCAGCATGTCCAAGGAATGATCAAACATCACGCACACATGTAGGATATGGAAGGGATGAAATTATGTCTACCTTAGATTTATCAACTTCAATTCCATGTTATGAGACTATATGACCTAACACAATTCCCTTTTCGACCATGAAATGACATTTTTCCAAATTTAAGACCAGATTATTCTCAATACAATGATGCAACACATCACTCAAACTAGAGAGACATTCATCAAATGAGGATCCATAAACTGTAAAATCAACCATAAATACCTCCATGCAGGTCTCAATAAAATCTGAGAAAATACTCACCATGCATCTCTAGATGGTACATGGGGAATTGCAAAGTCCAAATGGCATCCTTCGGTAAGAAAAGTTACCGAATGGGTAGGTGAACGTCGTCTTCTCCTGGTCCTCTACTACAATGGGAACCTGAAAATAGCCAGAGAAACCAACCAAGAAGCAATAATGTGTCCTACCTACAAGTCTCTCAAGCATCTGGTCAATGAATGGAAGTGGGAAATGGTCCTTATGAGTGGATTGATTTAGTTTCCTATAATCAATACACACTCTCCAACTATTTTGTACTCTCACGGAAACTAACTCATCATTTTCCATTTTTATAACAGTGAAACCAGTTTTCTTTGGTACAACCTGGACAAGGCTAACCCATTGTGAGTCATAAATAGGGTAAATGGTACCCGCCTCAAGTAATTTTTCAACTTCTTTCTTAATAACTTCCAAAAGTGTTGGATTAAGTCTCCTTTGTGGCTACCTAATCGGTTCAGCCCCATCCTCCAAGAGAATCCTATGAATATAAATGGATGGGCTAATACCTGATATGTCTACCAATGTCCAACCAACTGCCCTAATGTTTTCTCTCAAAAGATTCAAATGTTTTTCTTCATGTTCAAAAGAGATATTGTTAGCAATGATAACGGGTAATCTATCACCACTCAGCAGGTATGCATATTTAAGATTTGGGGGAAATGGCTTGATTTCCAATGTAGGGGGGTGATGTATGGAAGGAGAAATTGATGCAACAGACATATCTTCACAATGAACATCATTATTTGAATAAAAATCATCAAAATTGGAAAATAATTCATCAAATCCATCAGCATACTCAACAGCCATGTCATAATTAGAGTTCACATGATCAAAATCAGAATATGATTCCATTTCAAAATAAAATCTTAGAGAGTCCTTTCCTTATAAATGGGCGTGGAAGTACTCTTAGACATCAAACTAGAACCAATACTCATAATCTCCCTAAGCATAGGATAATCCAATTCCATGGTGTTTTTACATGGTGGTTCAAAATGGGAGATAAAAAATGCAGAATGATCCTCTGAGGGGTACTTCATGGAATCCATAACATTAAATATCACAACTTCATCCCCAAATTCCATGGAAAGTGTACCCTCATTGACATTTATGACAGTTTTTGCAGTTTTGAGGAAGGGCCTACCTAAAATAATGGGGGCATGAGAACTTACCTGATCATCGTCCATGTTAAGCACGTAGAAATCCACTAGAAAGATCATGTCTCTTACCCGTACAGGTACATCCTCAAGAACTCCCACTGGATATTCCGTATCTCTATTTTCCAAATGCACCACTACTCTCGTCGGCTTCAACTCGCCAACCTATAAATAAGAGAATACCGAATGAGGCATCACATTTATTGAAGCTCCTAAATCACAAAGAGCATCATAGAATTACAACTCCCCTATGGTACATGGGATGCTGAATGTCACGGGATCCTTCCACTTTGTTGGAATTTCTAGAGTTGGTGTAATGAGTACTGAGACATTACTTCCAAGGTTGATCCTCTCATTTCCCTTGAGCCCTCTTCGATTGGTGCAGATTTCTTTTAAGAATTTGGCATACCTTGGGATTTGTTTATTGGCTTCAAGTACAGTAATGTTGATCTCCACGCACTTGAATGTGTCCAAAACCTCGTTTTTCAATGCTTCTCCAGCCATCTTCTTAGTTTTAAAAACCCTGTTTGGAAAATGAAGGGGTTTATGAGAAACATCATTAATCTTTTTCTTACCTTTATCTTTCTCCTTGGATTGATCATCAGTTGGTATGGAATGCAGCTTCTCTGGAGTTGAGGTGAATCCCGGTGGAATGGTAGGTATAGATGTATCGTTCATTTGCTTCCCACTTCTCAATGTGATGGCACTGTCATTCCCCTTTGGATTTGGAGTGGGTTGGGAAGGTAGATTTCCAGAATTCTTACGCACAAGTTCATAGAGGGTGGTGGAAATCTGGCTCATTTGAGTCTTCAACTCCCTCAACTTTGAACCTTGACTCTTCATCTCATTCTATTTATTAAGAATAATTTGTTTCAAAAGATCATTAGTGTTAGAGTCTATCTTGTGTCGGAGATTCCCTTGTTGCTAACTTGTTGATGTTTGAGCTTCGAATCTCTTTCGGGGTTGTTTGAAACCCTATTGGTAAGGTGGAGGCTGATGGAAGTTTGGTTGAAAAGGGGGCCTTTGTTGTTGCCCAAAGCCATACCTCATGTCTGATTGATCCTTCCACCCTTGGTTGAATGTTGGTGCAAAGGAGTCATACATCTTTTGGGGATGTGGTTTTTGTTGTTGATATGGTCTCCCATGGAATACTGCTGCACAATATTCTATTTCTTGTAGTTGGGGGCAACAGTCAGTTGGGTGGCTTGTCTTAGTGAAAATACCACAGGGCCTTGAAGGATGGGGTTGGGATGTCTTTTGAGCCAAAGAAATCTGTCTCACCATAGTTTTCAATTCTTCCAAATTGGTATCAATCAAATGACTTTCAAGAGAAGAAGGACTTACCTGATGTACTCCCCTGACATGTGGTGTACCTCTATCGCCAAATTGTTGGGAGTTTTGGGGTATCTTGTCGATCAATGCATGTACAGCTACTAGTGTCTTGTCCACCAATGCTCCTCCATCCATAGCATCCACCATGCTTCTCTCCATAGGTGTGATTCCTTCATAGAAGTACTGGATGAGTAATTGCTCACTAATTTGGTGATGTGGGAAGCTTGCACACAAATTCTTAAATCGCTCCCAATACTCATACATTGACTCCCCTTGTGCTTTCTTGATCCCAGATATCTCCTTACGAATGGAAGTAGTCCTTGATGATGGAAAAAATATCTGTAAGAAAAGACATTTCAAATCGTTCCAACATGTTACATCTCCAGGTTGTAAATAGTACATCCAATCCTTTGCAGCTCCATCAAGTGAAAATGGGAATGATATTAGTTTGATTTGATCTTCAGAGACATTTCTAGGTTTTAGGGTTGAGAAAACCACATTAAATTCTTTCAAATGTTTATGGGATCATCACCAGAGAGGCCATGAAGCTTTGGAAGTAAGTGAATTAACCCATATTTTAGTTCAAAGCCGATTAGAGATTTGGGTATGCAATACAATTTGGTTGATAGTTAATATCAGGTGCAACCAATTATCGAATGGTTATATTAAGTTCATTTCCATTATTTTCAGCCATTGGTTCTTGTTTTATGGTTGAATTTTAATTTCTTCCAATTTTAATGTTCTGATATTGGAGTAATTCTTCAACTGGTTGAATGTTGAAACTTCCCGTAGACTGAGAATGTCTGATTCGTCCCCTAAGGCTGCGTTCAATCTTAGGGTCATGATCTAAGAGATCCTCGGGATTAGTTCATGTTATAAATCAATTAAATATGAAAACAAGGAAAGTGGACCATAGTAAAATTAAAATTAGAAGTTTGAGTTGATGGTCCAAAAATAAGTAGAAGAAAATAAAAGAAGAAGAAGAAAAAAGAAATCAGCTTGGGTAAAGAAGGAAGAAAGAAGAGAGGAAGAGAATAAAATGTAAAATAAAATAAATACTTCTAATTTGTTGAAATAATTACTTTCCTCCCTAGAAATGGCACCAATTATATAGAGCACTGTCATGGGCGCCCTCAAATGATTAGTGTGATTTTGGGGTACTTAGGTGCAGCAGAGTGACTGACCAAGGTCGTCTCTCAAAGGAGGAAGTAAATTAAAACAACTTTTCATAGGTGTTCTAAAAATAAAAGAGAATAAAATTGAAAAACTACTTAAAAGGATGGGGTTGTTTATAGTTTATAAATCTAGAAGAAGTTTTCTGGAAGAAGATTGTATTTTTTTGTTTTTAATTTTGAAATATAGTTTGATTAAAAAGACTCAATAAGAAGATGTTTTTTAGAAAATATTTTAAAAGGCACAATAAGTCTAACTATACCTCTTCGTTTACTTATTAATCATTATCATTTAAATCAATATCCACTTAATTATGATCCCATAATTTGTTAACCCTTGAACCCTACAAGAGTTAACTTAACCACAAAGATGGAATTACTTAAACCCTAGGCTAGCTTCAGAACATGCAATCGCAGCACCCTGCTTTGATTGTTGTTCTAAGGTTAGATTATCGTTAGTGGATAATTAGATCATATATCCATTCTGTAAATGATGATTAATTGTGTTTAGATATTATATTTGAACTCTACAAATTTATCTCGTGTGGTCTTGTATTACCGATTAAGATCGTCCTCTCACAATTTACACAAAATCTCGACCTCGCGTGTTTTTGTGTTATTTATTCAATTTCATACTTAGTTTCCTTAAATTTAAAAACACAATTCATGGATCATATTAATTGAATTACAGTATCTCAATGATTCAAAATAATTAAATGAAGACGGATAGAGGTCAATCGATTACTAAAAAGAACTACTCTTCCATGGGCGGTGTAGTCATCGTGGAGACGTTTTGCATGAGCAAAGGATTGAAAGGGTAGAACCCAATCTAGTCTCCACTCTTTATTCCAACCCAATTAAGAAGATTAATATAAGAAGAAAATTTAAGAACACAGAATATTATTTGATGAAAAATTCAAGAAACAAACATGAATGAAAAGAAATACAAAGAGAAGGTGGGAGAGGAGAGCCTTTTGGAAGAGAGGTTTTCACAAAACCTTACTTCTTCCAAGAGTTTTGAGGGGCTCCCAAGAGATACCCATTCGGCCAAGCCTTCCCAAACCCTCTACCAACCCTCCCAAAGAGTTAAAACCCCCTTTAAATGGAGTTTGTGAGGACATATTTTTCATAACTTTTTAAGTGTGAAATGAAAAACTCGGCCAAATATTTTATTGCAGGTTTCACCGCCTAGTTGACCTCCCAAACACATGAATTGGCTGGCATTCCAGCAGGATTATTTGTGCCAAATCATGTCTTTGAGATTACCTAATGATTGGGGATCCATCCAAGCACGAATGAAGAAGATATTGCTCAAATACAGAACCCATGTCCATTTTACCGAGTCCAGCCCACCATTGGATTAATAGCCCATTTACTCCATCCAAATGCACTCTTTCGCTCTAGTTTCCTGAATGAAAGTTGTAGAAAATTACATTAGGAAACCTATTACAAAATATTAAGTTCAAATAATAAATATTAAAATATTTGTCTTCAAAATAATACAGTATATTTCAAAAGGGTAAAACTGGAATTTTAATCAAATTTTCAAATGAATGACCTAATCCCAAATATTTCATAAATGAATATATTTAGCACAATGTGAGGAAATTATATCATTTATTATCAATAAAATATTCATAAAAATAGTGTTTTATCAGTGACACACTTGTGGTATGATGTTATATTTTTTTTAAAATTGTTTTATTTTGATTCGTGGCTTAAAGATATACGATATTTGAATAAGCATGCATAATTATAGGCACTCAGGGTTTTTTAAACATGCATCGTTATAGGAACTCATGGGAAAATATGTTATGGGTAAGTTTTTGAACTTGAACTATTTTCCTTATTGTGATATTAAAATAACGATGCAAAATGGGAATAAATGGGTTTCTAATGAGAACATTGATTAATAATGTGGTAATGAGAAATTAATTAATTGTTGAAATAATTAATTTTAGATAATGTGATTAATTTATGGATGAATTAATTAAAGGGAATGAATATGCCCTTGTTAACCAAAACCTAGGAGTATGATGGTTAAGGGTAGTGATAAGGCCTCAGTGTTGACCATGTGGTGAGAAAAGAGAGAAACAACATATTAAAACATCTTGTGTTATTTTCTTCCCTTACATAAATGTTATAAGGTTGCGTTATGAGACCAAAGACGTCTGTTTGTATTTGTAGGAGTATGCCTCCATGATACTTGTTGAGGGAGAGACCGAGGGGTATGGCCCAGAACAAACTTCCAGATAGGGAGTTTGAGGCACCAGTGGTGCAAGCTGAGGAAGAAGGGGAACAGTTCTGAGTGAACATTTCTCGTTTCATGCAATTCATGGAGAGTGACCCAGGGAGAGTTCAGAAAAGCATGTCTGAGTTTTTAAGGGAGTTTCATCTCCATCACCCTCCTACATTTAATATAGAGGGTGGAAATGATGACGCTGAATTTTGGATTGATTCCATAGAGACGATACTTGTCCATTTGGAGACTCCAGCAGAGATAAAGGTCATGTTGGATGCTTATATGTTGCGGGGTTCTATGAAGCACTGGTGGGACTTTCTGGTACAATAGGGACTGACTGATAGTATGTTATGGAAGTACTTTTTTGGAGAAGTTATCGAAACACTTCTATCCATACATGCTGAAAAAAGAGAAGGCTTTAGAGTTTATGTTTCTGAGACAATGAAGAATGTCTATAATGGAGTTCATTTAATGTTTCACATATTTATAGTGTTTTGATCCAACTTTGGTGGCAGATGAGGAATATTTGGAAAAATGATTTCAGGATGGTCTTAAATTTGAAATTAAGTCCCAAGGGAATATCATTAGGTGGAAGAAATTTTCAGAAGTGGTTAATCAGGCTCTCATTTCAGAGGGGAACATGAAAGAGGATTCCAGTACTAGATAGGTAGTTGTACAATCAGGGGGTATGCCTTCTGAGATTTGGAAGTTAAATCATGATTATCTTAGTCAGAACAGTGGAAAGCAAGGTGGACAGTTATGAGGAACAGTTACATCAAATCTTTCTCATGTACTTTTCCACCAGTGTAGTAGGTAGGGACATTATCATACACATTTTTCTCTAAAACTAGTGGAGTTCTAGTTTTGTGGAAAGATGGGACATCTACAGAGGTTCTGCAAGAAGCAACGGCAGGCTGGTGCTGAGGGAGTGGCTGCTCAGATTCAGAGTGTGGGAAGGGGGTCTTCTACACCATGTAGGTATGGCAGCTAGATTTCTACTGGTAGAGGCAGTAGAGGAAGTAGGCATGGTGCTTCAGGGAAAGAGCGCCCATATCTATAGAGTGGTGCTACTCAGGGGAGATAGACAACACAACAGGGAAGAGGGATAGGACAGATACATGCAGTGTAGCCTACACTAGTCGAGAGCGAGGTTGGTCTATCAACAGTGAGAGGAACTATTCTAGTTTCTTATACATTATCTACAGCCTTGTTGGATACTGGTGCCTCTCATTCCTTTATAAATGCAAATATTATTAATGGATTGAGCTTGGAGGTGGAGTCCATAGGTGGGATGATGAATATCGATACACTGTTGGGAACACGGAATATGGATGTCTATTTTTTGAAAGGGATGTTTGCTAGAGATCAGAGAGTATCGTTTCCTTTGGGATATATATGTCCTTTATATAACGAACTTTGACTTGATTATGGGTATGGACTGGCTAGTTGCATACAGATCCCACATAGATTTTTATAACAAGAGAGTGACCTTTGTATCTCAAGGGGGTGATCAATATGTCCTTTGTGGGGAATGGGATATCCATGTAGGTAGAGTTGTGACAATTACTAAGACACTAGGAGAGATCACACCCAATTTTCTAGTATTTTTCTAGATAAAGGGAGTGGTAAGCCATATGTCCTCACACCAGTAGTATAACTGTTCCTGGATTTCTTTCCTAAAGACATTTTAGGGTTTCCACCTGAGAGAGATGTGGAATTCACAATTGATCTCAAGTTGGGAGCTGAGCCGAAATCTATTCCACCTTACAGAATGGCACTGATTGATCTTCAAGAGCTCAAAACGCAGTTGGAGGTGTTGGAGGATAAGAGTTTTATAATTCCAATTACGTCACCTTTGGGATCACCTATTTTGTTTTCAAATAAGGTCGATGGGAGTTTACACTAGTTAGTCGATTACCAGAAGTTGAATAAAATGCTTGTGAAGAACCAATTTCATATTCTTCATATTGATGATCTGTTTGACCAGCTAAAGGGGGATAGTGTGTTCTGAAAGATCGATCTGAGATCAGGGTATCATCAAGTGAGAATTTGGACTTCTGATATTCCAAGAACTACTTTCAAAAGTAGGTATGACCTTTATGATTTTGTCATAATGTCTTTTGGATTGAAAAATTCTCCAATAGTGTTTATGGCCTTGATGAACAGGATCTTTCATCCGTACTTAGATCAGTTTGTGGTGGTGTTTGTGGAAAACATCTTAGTGTACTCTAAGACTCATGATGATCATTCCCACAATATTGATATCATCCTGGGTACATTGAGAGAGAATCGAATATATTCTAAGCTACCTAAATGTCAGTTTTGGATAGACAGGGTACACTTTTTGGGGAACATCATCTTAGAAGAAGGTGTGGATATTGACCTTAAGAATGTCCAGGCAGTGATTTCTAGGGACCATTCCAATGATGTTTTTGATATTCAAAGCTTTTTGGGATTGGCAGGTAATTACAGGAGGTTTATCCAAGACTTTTTCTGAATGGAAATACTGCTTACTAGTTTGACCAAGAAAGGGATAATGTTTTTTTTGGACCAGAGCATGAGATAATTCTTTCCATGAGGTGAATAATACCTTGACATCGCCACTAATTTTGGTATTACCTGAGTCAGGTGAGGAGTACAGGGTATTTTGTGACGCTTCTAGGGATGGACTCCGAGTTTTGTTGATGTAAGGGGATATATTCCTTACTTATGGGTCTCAGCAGATGAGGTCACATGAACAAAATTACCCTACACATGAACTCAAATTGGAAGGAGTGGTTTATGCTCTTAAGTGTTGAAAACGCTATCTTTTGGGTGAAAAGTTTATAGTTTTTACGGATCACAAAATATTGAAGTATATCTTTTCACAGTGCGACTTGAATCTTTGGCAGAAAAGATGGGTAGAGTATATGCAGTCCTTTGATTTTAAACTGTCATATACACCGGAGAAGGGGAATAGTGTGGCTGATGCCTTGAGCAAAAAAACTCAGACACAATTGGTACAAGAGTCGAGTTCAGAGTGGAAGGTGATGACCTTGCTAGAAGAAATGCATGTGGTATATCAGGAGATTCAAGAGAGGATGACTCTGGTTTATTTATTAGTGGATTCTACACTATTAATATGGATTAGGGATAGGAAATATGAAGATCCGTAATGTTTATCCTTTATCGAAAGCTTTGATGGTTGGGAGACACTTTTAGAATAGTAAATAGATGAGGATAAGATCTTCTATGTAAAAAATTGGGTTTTTGTGCCTACACGTATTTGAGAGGAACTCGTGTGATAATTTCATGCTTTAAGGTGGGTAGTACGTTATAGGGTGAAAAATAGTACTGTGACCTTCAATGATAGTTTTGGTGGCCAGGAATGAAAAGGGAGATAGTAGGGTTCTTAACAAGGTGTTTTACCTACCAGTAGGAGAAAGCAGAGCATCAAAAACCTGGAGGCCTATTGCAACTATTACTTATTATGGAATGGAAGTGGGATGACATGACTATGGATTTTTTGGTAGTACTTAAAAATACATTTAGGAAGAATGATGCTATTTGGATTATGTAGATAGTCCATAGCATGTCTTTATAACCATGTAAAGACATCTTCATACATTGAAATATTTTCCTCTTACTTTTATCTCAATCATAAGAATTGGCTCTCTATATCCTCTTATTGTTCGAGAGGAAAATATTTTTTAATCAAATTTTTCTTAAAATCCTTCCATTCCAATCTAAATATTTCTTCCACACCCTTAATGTTTTGAATAAATGACCACCATTGATCCAAATACCCTGAGAGATGATAAACTAATATGATGTATTTCCCCCTCTAATTACATCCTAATGAGAGAAATATATTCTCTAAGGAGATTATACATTTTTTAGCTACAGAAGGATTTGTTTTCCCATTGAATGATAGCAGTTGATGATGCATAAAGTGGTCAAACATAATTACATTGTGTTATGGATCAACGGGATACACCATAAGCACGTGGTTATTACCGATAACCAGAGTTAGGTTCCCTAATAAATTTATAATTTGTTCAGATCCAGCTACAGATGTAGCTCTAGCCTTATTGTATTTCCCAGAAGGGTAATCCCTATAAGGACTAAGTTCATTATGATTATTTCCATTTGATATTCTAGACGCCATTTATAAACAATGGAACACTCTTGAGTAGATTATAACATTATGAATAATAATTTATAATTTTAAAACTATTGAATCACCTAAAATAGATTAAAAATTTATATATAACAAGTCTAAAAATCTTAATCATGGTGTCTTTGGGAATATTCTCAAGGTTTCTCCTAGGGTTACATTCCCTAATATAGGTTTTAATAAATCTAACCAACAAGGTTTATACTAAACTTTCAATAATAAAATAAATAAATACCAAAACCCTAGTTGCCCAAATATGATGGTTACTATATTATATTGGATATAGATATAAGAAAAAAATCCCAAAGGATCGAATATTTTAGTATTCTGGGTAAACTAGATACATACTAAAATCCCACATGACATTTTAAAATATAAAATATAAAAAAGTATTTTATTTGGGATCATCTTTATTCCCTGTAGAATATCTCTACAAGTAATTCATAAAATATTTCTTAACATCATAGGGAAATTAAACATAAGAAATGTGTGATCATAGATGCTTAGTAAGGGTATGGATACAACGAATACTAAATAAGGAATGAATAATTTGGAAGGACGTAAATGATCATCGAATAATCCCATAATCACATAAGATAAAATATTATACATGGATATATAAACTAATAAAATAATCACATGTACATCCATTATTGATTTCATAATGATGTAATGTATAATTTCGTACATCTGAAAATTACCATTGACGCATCTTGCCAATACATTATAAATATACCATCATGGCCTCGTGCTAAGACATTTTATATAAATGGGTATGGTACCAGTCAATACCAAATCTATATTTTCACATGATACCTACAGATTCATCAAGGATATTTTCAATTATAGTACACACCCCTCACTTAATATGTCCTGTGTAATTTTCAAATGAATAAACAACATAAATTAATCAACATGCCTTAAAAATCAATAATTATATGTATTAGAAGGACTGATATATAGAATATCAATACATTGCACATGTAAAATGATCACAACCCATTAATAAAAATAGTATGGATGATACTATATGATAATAGTCTCATTAAAGAATATTATTCAACAAAGGATGTAGACATATATTTAAATAATTTAAAAAGTTCATTAGAAAATTCTTAAGTAAATCACCCTTTCCAATTTGAAATCACTTATTTAAACTCTAAAATATTTCTCAAATATTGAGGAAAACATTTTATTTAAAAATAAACCTTTTAAATTTAAAATTTAATTTTCAAATAACTGATCGATAATGATGGTATAAAACTCCATTATTTCTGTATATGTTTAAAAAAACCCTTTCTTTCACACTTTTATCAAAAGGTGAGAAAGAACATCATTAGAAAAATGATAAGAAGATTATTTTTAAAACATTTTAAAAAAATAAAACATGTGTAAATATTAAGTTAAAAAATCATTGGATAATAGTAAAATAATTCTTGAAAATATTTTTAGAAATCATGGATATGGAAGAAAAAGTACTTTGTACTGAATAGAGTAATAAAGTTGGAAATTCTTAAGAACAACTTTCCAATACTTTTAATTTCCAAAGAGATTAAAATGTAAATATTACTTGAAGTGATAATTAATAAAGATAATAGAATAGAATATATTGGGTTTAATATATAAATATTAAATAATTCCCTCAATGGAGACCTAAACATAAAACATCCCAAATAATGTTAAGATTGTTAAATAAACCCTTAAATCATGTTAAATTTTTTTCATTTGTTTTTAAAACCCCTATATAATAAATATAGAGTTATTATAAATATATTAAAGATACAACATAATATATATATCACACCATATATGAAAAATTATAATATTTTATTAGCTGTTTATTATTAATTATTTGTTAAGGCATTATTTCATGTATTAACTACTTCATTTTTCTTATATATTTTGGTCCAATAGTTTCAGTCTTTTTACTTTGATCAAGATTAAAAAATAGCCATAAATTTAATAATGATATAAATTTCATATATATTCATAATATTTTTATTTATATCAATACATTAATGTTGGAGATAGAAAAATGAATTAAACCGTTCACTCGTCGTTCATGAGGTTCAACCTGAGGAGGCTTCTAACCTTCTTTGGATTTCAGTTATGGTGCTTATGATTCATGGTATCTTCTTCAGTTTGATGACTTCAAAATGACAAGAATGGTTCTAGTTTAGGTGATGAAAATGTCATGTTTAGTTTGTGTTGAAGTTGGAAGCATTGGAGTGTCAAGATTCTTGGATAAAGGTGTGATGTTGTCAGTTTTTCAGTTATTCTTTCGTTTGATTTTGAATTGTGAATTTGAAAATGTGGATGGTGGCGGCTCGAGGCGAGGTATGGTTTCCAAAGGTGATTTTGAATTTTGAATGAATATTGCGGGTTGTTTTTGAACTATGGATGGATGGGTTGTGGTGTATTTGTGGGTCCGTGAATTGTATTATCTTTTTGGATTTGTAAGTGGTTCTCATTTATCAAAAAATACAAAAAGAAATGATTTATAGGTAGCTTGTGCATACGCATAAATGCTGTATTCATATTTTGATGGAATGAATGAAAGAAAGTTAAATAATAATTCACCCTTCCATAATCATTATTATATTATATGAATCATACGTATTCATAAAATCCATCCTTATTAAAATCCAAGTAAATATAAATTAAAAACAAAAAGCATTGCTTCATGGAGGTGGTACTCCACATTTATGCACCAATGACGTTATCATATCTCAAATGATTGGAAGGTAAGAAAGTAGATATGATATTATGAATCCAAAAGAATAATTATTCCCTATATATAATAAATAAACAGTAAATAATCATAATTATTATCCATAAAATATGGTAAAGAAAAATGAATTGCATCACTATAGGGAGATGGTAAGTTGTACGTACGTAAGAGCAATAATTTTACATCTCAATTGATGAGAAATAGTGTGAATAACCATTATTTTATAATCATTATAACATTTAAGTATATTTTTTAATAATTTTTTATCCTTTTATAGAGAATATCAAAAATTTATAGGAGGTAAAATGAAAAGTAAAAAAATAATGTGATCAATTAAGTTGATTACTACTTCTTTAGAAGAACTCCTTTAGATCTCCACTTAAGTGTCCAATGATTGGTATTTTCTGGATATTTTTCCCTAAAACATGTGTCTTTAGATATTGGTAATATTAATTGTTAGGTTTTGGTTGGTCTAGATGGCTCATTTTTTGTGCAAAGATAATAAAGGAGGGGTGTCCTTTTATAAGTGGGGGAGAAGACACAATTGGAATTTCTCAAAAGATTAAAATATTACAAATTCATTGCCATTAAAAATACTTACATATAGTAATAGATTCAAATTTTTAATATTTTTTGTTTTTAATATCATAAAACAAGATATTTGGGATAGGTTAATGTAGTGTTTTAGACCTTCTCTTTTGGTTTCACCCCTTAGTCATCTCATTTTATCTCTAACCACAATAATGAATTTTTCACTCATAATGGGTTATATTTTTACTTGTAATATAACTATTGACTAATGAAAGTAAAATGGTTGATATTTTATAAAAAATATTACCCTAATTTTCCTCTTGAAATATTTTTATAATTTTTTAATAATTTAATAAAATATTATTTCCATAAAATATCATTAATATTAATTTTGGAACTATTCATTTAATCTGATTTTAATAACACAAAAAAATATTTATTTAGATTTAAATCATTTAAAACATTACTAATATTTTATATTCATATATAAAATTCATGCTTCGCCATAACTTCCTCAAATTATATCACTTTTAATATTTTTAAAATTATTATTTTTCGAATAAATATTATGTCGTTTTTGTATAAGAACTAAAGATAATTATATAAATTATAAATATTGAAGTAAAATTCAATCATGAAAATAATTCAATTATTCTAAAAATTTACATTTATATTTATTCATAATAGTATTTTTTTCCAATGTGGGAACATAATAGATATTTTAATGTTAGAGAGTGACATTTTGTATTTTTCATTGATTCAAATATTATATAGGTCTTTTTCATAGACAAGTGTCCATTAAAGATTTCAAATTTGAGCCTAATTTTATTATAGAAGAATTATATTCATCCAATAAATATTAATATAAAAAAATTTGGCCTTATAACATAGTTTTATCCTAGATTAACCGAATTTACACTTCACTGAGATGATATATTTTATCACAATTACTATTCCTTTTTCCTAAAAATAAAACAGAACTATTTTCCAAATATGGAAGACATACTTCCAAATATGGAATCAATTTTATCAAATTAAATCTATATAAATTTCATAAATTGATTTTAATGTAAGTGTGAAAAACACAAGAAAATCCGTTTTTAGAAAAATACATGTTTGTATCCTAATACTAAATTTTTTATTATCTCATGCATAGTATAAATATTGATTTATTATTAAAACATTTTATTTAATATATAATATACATATTTTACTAAAATAAATCACAATTATTTATTAATTTAATATATTATGGTAAAAACATGTTGTGTGGATAAATATCGGTCTTCATAAAAGTATCTTTTTTTATTTTCAATTCAATTTTATTTCCATTTATAATTAATTTATAAAAAATGAATTTATTTTATAAATTTTTAAACCATAAATTTTCATAATTTATTTATTCATATTCATACCCATAAATCCAATGTCTATTCAATAACTATTAATTAATATTTTAATAGATTAAAGTGGTTCGTTTAAACATGGTGTTGTATATAACACATTCTATCAAAGAAATCAATTTTATTAAAGATAAATATATTATAAAATCATGGGGTGATATAGAAAAAACTTATGGTTCACTTCTAAAACTTTTTTAAATACTTAAAAATCCAAAAAATGTGGATAAATCATACTACACCTACCAAACCTCCACTACTAATGATGAGGTGAAACCTTTGAGAGAACATGATCAAAAAAAATTAAACACCAAATAAATACTTCTCCAATACTCATATGATTTATAAAGTTATAAAGAAATATAAATCCTCCCTCAAACCACTTATACATTTACCGTTGCACTCTACACCAATCCTAGACCAATGATCACCACCTCTCCAATCTTATTCTAGTACAATGAAGATCTATATCAATTCCCACAAAGGATTCAATGGTATTATTATAATATATAAATGTTTTTTTTATTTTAGGCAAGATCATCCAATGGAAAATGTTTCACCTTGGATCTACCAAAATTAACAAAAAAAGAAGGTTACATGTCCTCTTGAAAAATAATCATTTTCTCTATCTACTCATTCATCTAAAGATAAAATGTTATATTAAGGAATAAATGAGATCCAAAATCATGTTTCGTTAACTTCCACTCTCATGAGGTAAAATAACGTTCTTGGTTATAAATTATCATCCTTGTAACTCCATAAATATTTACCACATATCTCCTTACTAATGAATCTACTAAACTCAAATATTTAATTACTATAAAATGAGAAAATTTCATAAAGTGGTCCAAAAAACCCAAATTATAATTGTATACTCATTATTAACAAGGAAACACTATAATAAAATGAATAAAAATATCCAAATATTTTAATTAGTTATCCTCTAGAGGCTACAATAATCAAGCATGAACTCGATTCTTGGTCACAACTCTCTATCTAAGAAAACATTGAGATATGAACTCTGTAACTAGCCTCATCATACAAACCAACCAAAACTATTCCTATAATTTGAAATAAATAACATAAAAATATGTATTTTAATATAATAGGTGATTTATAGTAATCATCTAAAATAGATTCATACATATCCAATAAAAAATATATTTATTTTTAACAATTCCTAGTGTTATCCATCATCTAACCATTTATCAAAAACATCATAGTAAGTAATATAATACTCAAAACCTATACCTTAGGGTCTCCCAATTGAGGCTTCCCCGCCTATTAAAATATGGGATAATTCAAAATCATCTGGTGTAAATAGCCTCCACCACCAAATTTATATAAATTAATATATAAATTCATGAGTTAATCCATTATCATTCACTCATCACATATTATCTAAAAACCATATCTATATTTCCTCATACTCAAAGAATGAGGGACAATATTTCTATTCCCTAGATTATATGAAATATCTAGTCATAATCCTTTATAAAATCCACCCATTTTCATGAAAACAAATTTAAAATCGCACTAGGAGAATATTTCGTGCAAGATATTGTGATTAGTAAAGGCTAAATTTTTTCCCCAAGTAAATAATGTCTCCTTAACTTCAAAAATCACTCTACCATTATCAACTCTAGTCCATAATTAATATCATTGTGTTAATGAGATCATAATTTCCTAAAATCATAGGATATAACTTTCTTATAAAATATAAATATACACCTTATTCCATAATTTAAAGTATCCCAGTAAACCTCAAACATTATTCCTTCCTTATGTTATTTAGTATAGTGGTAAAATTAATCCATTACATGATGCAATTGAGTAACACATGAACAAAAGGGTGAATTATTTAATAAATTTTATTAATATAGAAAAATTCCATGATAATTGACTGATAATACTCTATTCAAAGGCTTAAATCCTAAAATATTTATGAATTATTTTCCTTTAAAATATCATATTCTAGTAGAGGAAAAATAAATAAATAATCTAATTTAAAAGACCACACATGGGGTTTTATATTATCATGTGATAGATGTTATTTATAAAGAGATGAATTAGTCTCACCAACTTGGAGAGGACTTCAATTAGAGTATAAGAGAGGATAAACTTTCTTATTTATAGAGAAAAACAATAATTCTACCACATTCAATGTAGAAAACAAATCTCCTAACCTTATAGAATTTCTTCTATATAATCATTATTGTAAGGAATTTATAGGATATATAAGGGGATTATGTTCCTTTATTTTAAATTATTATAGTTTACCATGATGAAATATTTCATTCATATATGAAACATGATGGGATATCTGACTTTGAAAATAGTTTCCCACTACTTCATTCCAACCTACTATTTGTAATTTACATTTAAATTTTAAATATTACAAATAAAATTTTATTGAATTTCATCAATGTGAGATTCCATATTCTTAGAGTCCATATTGAAACCAATAAGCTTGGGTAATGATATTAGATAAATGGTATGATTATATATCCGTTGATTAACCACATGGAAAAGAGTTTTTCCCTTTGGTTAGATTCACCATATTGTTGGAGAAAAATGTCTCCAAAGGGATGAAACATTCCACTTATTAGGATGGTAACCACACAAGAATAAAATAATATTTTTGATCATGAGATTGAAAAATTTATACGTATATATAAATATGGAAGGTGTATCTAAAATTCAAATATATCTAAATTTTTTTATATAGGGTATGTTGGAAGTTCCTGAAAACATTAATATCATTATCATAAGTAATGGATTTTAATATACTAGGGAGTTGAACCACTTTCTAATTTAATAATATATCCATAGAAGAAAAATTATCCATATTTTTATAGTGGATTAAGTGGATCAACTTTATTAAATTTTCTAATATAAAAAAGGCCGAGTAATGGGACCACTGAGTATGGGGTGGCCCCAAAACAAAATCCATGGATACAACTTCTTAGGGGCCAACAAAACATTAAATTGATAAATATATATGTCAATATTTTTGAAATTATCCTTGTTCTTCTATAATTACATGCACCTTTTCCCTACTTTAGAATCATATTTTCCATCTGTGGCCAAAAGAATCACCTCTCCAACAAAGAAATGGTTTTTCAATTCTAAGGATAGTCATTATAATGTAGAACTAAATAAATGTTATCTCAAAGTACTATATTTGGAATGAAATGTGGACATTGAATAAATTAAATCCATACTTTAATATAAAATTACCAATAAACTCATCATATTTCAAATGTTCCCATTCGTTGGTGAAATCCATGCCTTCCTCTTATTGGTCTTCTAAAAATTAAATTCTTAAAACCTAATTATATATAGTGATAAGTGTTTGAATTCTCTTTTTTAATGTTCCAAACACATGATTTTTTTCAAATACACTTTTGATTAATTATAAAATTGAATGATCTATAAAGGTAACCCATCATGCATGTGTCCTACTGAGATTATTTTTTGAATGCATGTATATGAGATCTCATGGTTAGTATGGAGGATGAATTCTCACGAGAAAAGATATATCTCATTATACTTCATGGACTATACAACAACAAAAAGATCAATTTAATACAAATATAACTTATAATTTGATTCATTGAGATTCACAATCATAAATGTAATAGATCATCTAGATTGGGAAATGATGACACCAATTCCAATAATGTATGTATTAATTTCCAACTCAAATACATTTCAGAAGATAGAAATTTCTAAAAGTTTCTATGTGAAAATATTATCCTTAATTGTTCCAAATATCACATATTTTACTTCAACATAGTGTAAATTTACATTTTTTTAATCAATCTATACATAATACCATGATCGAGATGAAATCTCAAATAAATCTTTAATAAAAGATAGTAAACCTGTAAGATCTTGTCTTTTTATGGAGTCATATTGGGTGAGTTTTCAGATACTTTTGGAAGCTCTTGAGTGCCATTAATATGGAGGTGTGGCTTGGGGTGAATTTGGGTGAATTTAAAAAAAACTAAAGGACAGTGGGTTGTTCACGGTTTGCATACGATTTGACAAACCGTGCGACCAAACCATGCCAAGCGTGTGAAATTGAACAGAGGATTCTACATAGTTGGTGCAAGGTTTGCCTAACCATGCTAAAAAACCCTAAAAACCATGCAGAAGTGGGCAGTGGAATCTGCATTGTTGGCGCACGGTTAGCCTAACTGTGCACCTCTGTCCAGGAAACCGTGCGCACAATTTTTAATATCCGAAAATTTATTTTAAAACAACTCGACCCCCCCCTCGGGACTCCCATATTTAGACCTTGGATCAGGTTTGAGAGATTCTAGGTGTTCCCAAAGCCTTACAAAGTAATTCCAAGTCGATCCGAACACCATTCTTCGAGATTGGAAGCCTGGATTGAAGATCCGCTCTCCTCCCGGAATGTGGATTTCATACTGATGCTTCTCCAGTTTCATTTCTCCATCTTTATTAATTATTTTCATAGAGGATCTTCATAATTTCCATGGATATAAACCTATGGATTGATTTTCAGATCTATGATTGTGAATCTAGATATAGATTTTCTAGATCTTTATGCTTTTGATCTTATTTTTGGTTTTAGGGATTTAGATCTAGAGCTTGATCAACGACGTTGTGCCGTTCGGATTTTGGGGGTTTCGATTGGGATAACTTCCATCATTAAACCAAGGTAGGTGGTCTAAATTTAACTCCCATAGTCATGATTTATGATATGTGTATGAGTTTATGAAATTTCTTGATTCCCATGATAAATGATTTCTTAAATGGGAGTAATTAGGAATGTGGAATTGATGTGTGTTTACCTTGCTGATTTATTGATAATTGAATCACGAAACAAATTAACGGGGGGGGGGTGACCAAAGTGAATGATATTTTTGATATTTAATTATGGGTTGTGATCTTGTATTTGGGTTATTGAATTTATTTTATTAAGATAATTGATTAGGATAATTAATTATGAAATGATGTTTGTCTTTAAAGATAATTAATTATGAAAATATATTATGACTTGATGGGTTTTGAAATGTATAATTAATTTTGAAGAATTAATTATGGAACATTAATGGTGATTATTGATCAATTAATTAATTAATTAATGGGTTATGTGCTTTGTTAATTTTTAAATTAACTAATGGAATTTGAAATGTTTAATTAATCATTGGATTAGTACATGATTAATGTGGAAAATTCTGGGGAATTAATGAATTATTAAATGGATGATATTTTTTAGTACTAGTTATGACATCCTAAACTAATGTAGAAGTTGGTACTTGGACATGGTGTTCATCCTCAATATTTATCTAAGAGCTTAGATGTAAGGGTGTTAGGCATGATGAGCTACACCGAATGAGAATTGGAGTGTTGGGAATGATGTCCTACACTCAAAGATATTTCTGGTGCTAGGCATGACTTCCAACACCAAATGATTAATCATAATAACGAATGATGATTCAAATGAAATTTGGGGTGCTAGGAATAAAAACCTACACAAAATGTTTAATGAAAATGAATGATGATTCAAATGGGAAACATGAATTGAACTTGGCCTAATGAAATGAATAAATATTAAATGACAATGTGATAACTATTTAAATTTTGCATTGTATTTATTTCTTCATAAATATTCATGCACTATCTTTTTATTGGACCCATTTTATACATATTTGGTGGTGTACTAATGAGTTGTACTTACATCCTATTTGGGCGGCCTGATCGACACCTGAAAAGATTTTGTTGTTGCAGGACAGGATAAGGGAAAGGCCCTGGGATAGGTTGTTGTTTGGGATTAGAGCATGGGATAGGGAACCAGACACATTTTGGGACCCATTTTTGAGTAATTTTGTCTTTTCATTGAGTTTCATTGTTGACACTTGGCACATTCATTGTCATAGCATGTTTTACCATTTAGTTGAGTATTGTATTTTTATGGTTTTGACTATCATATGACATGGTATTGTTCTGGTTATTTATACGCTTCCATACATGGTTATTTTTATCTTCTTCATCTTATGTTCTATTCTGATAAGAGAGGGAATAGTCTCCCTAAGACTGAATTACCAGACCCTCACTGCTGGTTGTCACTCTTTGGCATATGGGGAGGCGCGCTTGAGGGAATGTGGCCAACCAGCCCGGGTCACTATTCAGTGCCTCCCGGGTCGAGACGTCACAATGTGTTATCAAAGGTTGTTTTCTTTTCATTCTTTTTCATTTGTATTACTGTTTAAGGAATGTATTATTGGATACTAGAAAGATTCAAGGATTCTTAATGAGCTCATGCATTGAATTTTCAAACCCATGTATGGGGGAAAATCTGAGTACTCAGGGTGGGATTTTTATGATTGTTTTTTGTTGTTACAGTTGTATATTATTTCACATTGGGTGACACACTTGTGGTGTGATGTTATATTTATTTGAAAATTGTTGTATTTTGATTCTTGGCTTAAAGATATATGATATTTTAATAAGCATGCATAATTCTAGGCACTCAGGTTTGTTGTAACATGAATCATTATAAGCACTCATGGGAAAATGAGTTATGGGTAAGTTTGAACTATTTTCCTTATTGTGATATTAAAATAACGATAAAAAATGAGAATAAATGGGTGTCTAATGAGAACATTGATTAATAATGTGGTAATGAGAAATTAATTAATTTTTGAAATAATTAATTTGAGATAATGTGATTAATTGATGGATTAATTAATTAATGAGAATGAATACACCCTTGTTAACAAAAAACTAGAAGTATGATGGTCAAGGTTAGTGATATGGCCTTAGTGTTGATCGTGTGGTTAGAAAAGAGAGAAATGGAATGTTAAAACATCTTGTGTTATTTTATTCCCTTACATAAATGATATAAGGATGCATTATGAGACATAAGACGCGTATTTGTATTTTTAAGAGTATGCCTCCACGATGCTTATTGAGAGAGAAAACGAGGGGTATGGCCCTGAAAAAACTTCCAGATAGGGAGATTGAGGCACCATTGGTGCAAGATGAGGAAGAATGGGAATAGTTCTGAGTGAAATTTTCTCATTTCATGAAATTCATGGAGAGAGACCCAGGGCGGGTTCAGAAAAACACATATGATTTGATAAGGGAGTTTCAGCTATAACACCCTCCTACTTTTACTATAGAGGGTGGAAATGATAGAGCAGAATTCTGGATTGATTCCATAGAGACGATACTTGTCAATTTGGAGACTCCAGCTCATAGAAGGGTCAATTTGGATGCTTATATGGTGTAAGGTTCTGTGAAGCACTGGTGGGACTTTCTGGTACGATCAGGACAAACTAATAGTATGTTATGGAAGGAATTATTGGATATGTTCCTGGAAAACTTCTATCCAGACACGTTGAAAAAAGATAAGGCTTCATAGTTTATGCATATGACATATGGAATAATGTCTATAATGGATTACGTTTAACATTTCACATATTTACAGTGTTTTTATCCAACTTTGGTGGTAGATGAGGTATCTTTGGCAAAACAAATTCAGGACAGACTTAAGTGTGAAATTAAGTCCTAGGTGAATATCATTAGGTGGAAGAAATTTTCAAAAGTGGTTAATCAGGATCTCATTTCAAAGGGGAACCGGAATGAGGCTTCCAGTACTAGATAGGTAGTTGTACAATCAGGGGGTATTCATTCCAAGAGTTGGAAGTGACGTCACAAGTATCTTAGTCAGAACAGTGGAAAGCAAGGTGGACAGTTAGGAGGAACAATTACATCGGATCTTTCTCATGTACTTTTTCACCAGTGAGGTGGGCAGGGACATTATCATACACATTATTCTCAACAACCAGTGGAGTTATATTTTTGTGGAAATATGGGACATCTATAGAGGTTCTGCAGCAAGCAACGACAGGCTGGTGCTGAGGGAGTAGCTGCTCAGAGTTAGAGTGTGGTAACGGGGTCTTTTACACCATATAGGTCTGGCAACTGAATTTATATAGGCAAATGCAATAGAGGAAGTGGGCATGGTGCTTTAGGGAATGAGCACCCATATCAGTAGAGTTGTTCTACTCAGGGGAGTTAGACAACACCACAGGTAAGAGGGAAAGGACAGATACATGCAGTGCAACATAAACTTGTTGAGAGTGAGGTTGGGCTATGAACAGTGAGAGGTACTATTCTAGTTTCATCTACTTTATCTACAACCTTGTTTGATACTGGTGCCTCTCATTCCTTTATATATGAAAATATTGTTAATGGATTGTGCCTGGAGGTGAATTCCATAGGCGGGATGATGAATATCGATACACTGTTGGGAACACATACTGGGGATATTTGTTTTTGAAGGGGATGTTAACTAGATATTAGAGAGTATTGTTTCCTTTGGGATATATATGTCCTTTATATAATGAACTTTGACCTGATTATGGGTATGGACTGGATAGTCGCATACATATCCCACATCAATTGTTATCATAGAATATTTACCTTTGTATCTCATGGGGGTGATCAATATGTCCTTTATGGGGAATGGGATATCCATGCAGGTAGAGCTGGGACAATTACTTAGCCACTAGGAGAGCTCATGCCCAAGTTTCTAGTCTTTTTCTAGATAAATGGATTGGTAAGCCAGGTGCCCTTCCACTGGTAGTATAACTTTTTCTAGATGTCTTTCCTAAAGACATCTCAAGGTTTCCACCTGAGAGAGATATGCAATTCACGATTGAGCTCAAGCTGGGAGCTGAGCCGGTATCTATTCCACCTTAGAGAATGGAACCGACTGAGCTTCAAGAGCTCAAAACGTAGTTAGAGGTGTTGGAGGATAAGGTTTTTATACTTCCAAGTATGTCACCTTTGGGATCACCTATTTTGTTTTCAAAGAAGGTCGATGGGAGTTTATTCTTGTGTGTCAATAACAGAAAGTTGAATAAAATGACTATAAAGAACCGATATACTCTTCTGCATTTTTATGATATGTTTGACTAGCTGAAGGGAGCTAGTGTGTTCTCAAAGATCGATCTGAGATCAGGGTATCATCAAGTAAGAGTTTAGACTTCTGATATTCCAAGAACTACTTTCAAAAGCAGGTATGGACTTTATGAGTTTTTCCTAATGCTGTTTGGATTGAACAATTATCCAGTACTATTTATGGCCTTGATGAACATGACCATTCATCTGTACATAGATCAGTTTGTGGTGGTGTTTGTGGACAACATCTTAGTGTACTCTAAGACTCATGATGATCATACCCAACATCTGTACATCATCCTGGGTACACTGAGAGAGCATCGACTATATGCCAAGCTACCTAAATGTCAATTTCTGATTGACAGAGTAAATTTTTTTCGGAACATCATCTCATAAGAACGTGTGGCTATTGACCCTGAGAATGTCCAGGAAGTGATTTCTATGGAGCATTCCAATGATGTTTTTGATATTCAAAGCTTTTTGGGATTGTCAGGTTATTACAGGAGGTTTATCCAAGACTTTTCCTGAATGGAAGTACTGCTTTCTAGTTTGACCAAGAAAGGGATAATGTTTTTTTGGACCGGAGCATGAGAGAATTCTTTCCATGAGTTGAATAATTCCTTGACATCACCACTAATTTTGGTATTACCTGAGTCAGGTGAGGAGTACACGGTATTTTGTGATTCTTCTAGGGTTGGACTCAGAGTTGTGTTGATTCAAGGGGATAGAGTCCCTGCTTATGGGTCTCGGCATCTAAGACCATATGAACGGAATTACCCTATGCATGACCTCGAATTGGAAGGAGTGGTTTTTGCTCTTAAGTGTTGGCAACACTATCTTTCGGGTGAAAAATTTACAATTTTTACGGATCAAAAAAGCTTTAAGTATATCTTTTTACAGTGTGACTTGAATCTTTGTTAGTGAACATGGGTAGAGTATATACAGTCCTTTGATTTTTAAATGGAATATAAAACTAAGAAGGGGAATAGTTTGAATGATGCCTTGAGAAGAAAAACTCAGCCTCAATTGGTACATGAGTCAAGTGCAGAGTGGAAGGTGATGACTTTCCTTGTTGAACTACATGTGGTAGTTCAGGAGAGTCAAGAGCGGATGACTCTGGTTTCTGTAGTAGTGGAGTATACACTATTAATATGGTTTAGGAACATGAAATATGAACATCCGGAATTTTTATCCTTTACGGAAAGCATTGAAGGTTGGGAGACACCTTCAGAAAAGGAAATAGATGAGGATGATATCATCTATGTAAAAAATTGGGGTTTTGTGCCTACAATTCTGTGAGAGGAACTCATACAGGAATTTCATGCTTCAAGGTGGGAAGTACATTCTAGGGTGAAAAAAGTAATTTGACATTCAATAATAGTTTTGGTGGTCAGGCATGAAAAAAGGAGATAGCAGGGTTCGTAACAAGGTGTTTCAGCTATCAGTAGGTTAAAGTAGAGCATCAACAACCTGGAGGCCTATTGAAACTATTACCTATTATGTAATGGAAGTGGGATGACGTGACTATGGATTTTGTGGTAGTACTTCCAAAGAAATTTAAGAAGAATGATGGTATTTGGTTTGTTATGGATCTACTAACAAAGGTAGCACACTTCTTGCCTATCAAGGAAACCTTTACAGTATAGTCGTTGGGAGAATTGTACATGAGAGAGATTTTTCATTTTCTTGGGTGCCATGCACTATGGTTTCATATAGTGATTCTCACTTTACATCATGCTTCTGGTAGGGCTTATAGAAGGTACATGGTATATAGGTTCTATTAAGTATGGCCTTCCACCCATCAAGAGACGGGTAGTCAGACCGTACCATACAAGTGTTAGAGGATATTCTACAAGCATGTGTCCTTGAATTTGGTGGTTCTTAGGAAAATAACTTGGAATTAATGGAGTTTTCCTATAAAAATATTTATCAGGAAACTATATATATCGAACCATATGAGGAACTTTGTGGTAGAACTTGTAGATCACCATTATGTTGGTTAGAGGTGGGTGAGTCAGAGCTCTTAGGACCGAGACTCATTCAGGAGACATCGGAGCAGGTGCAGTTGATTTGGAAACATATGTCTATGGCTCAGAGTAGACGGAAGTCGTATGCTGATAGATGGATACAACCCCTAGAGTTTATAGAGGGTGATAGGTTATTCCTTCAATTATTTCCTAGATTGGGTCACCATAAGATATAGAGGCATGGAAAGTTAGTTCCTAGGTTTGTGGGACTGTTTAAGGTGCTAGAGAGAATCAAGCTGGTGTTGTACCGATCAATACTTCTGTAGAAATTCAGCATTATGGATGATTTGTTTCATGTGTCACAACTATGGTTGTATCACCCTGACCCTTCTCATTTGATTGATGTGGAGGAAGTTGATCTCGAGACATATGCATCCTTTGAGGAGAATTTGGTACATGTGCTGGGTTGCAGTGAGAAAGTGTAACGGGGAAAGACCATTTTTTTAGTTCATGTGTTATGTCAACATGAAAATGTTCAAGAGGAAACTTGGGAATGAGAAGCAGTCATGAGGGCTCAATGGCCTAATCTTTTTGTCTTGGAATCTTAGAGATGTTTGGGAGTGCAGCTCAAGGATGAGCTATTATAAGGTGGGGAGATTTTAAGATCTGGACCTTTTCTAGAGTCAAATTAGGTGCCTTCTGAGGAAATTTTTGAAGCTTTTAAGTACATTTAACTTGGCATAGTGGCTCGGGGTACGTTAAGGTAAATTTTCAAGAAAAACTAATGGGTATTGGGTTGTGCATGATTTGCGTACGGTTTGACAAACTGTGCGACCCAACCGTTCCAAGTTTGTGAAATTGGATAGAGGATTATACATGGTTAGCGCATGGTTTTCCTAAACATGTTACCAAACCATTCCAACCATGCACAAGTGGGAAGTAGATTCTCCTTGGTTGGCACACTATTTTCCTAACCATGCACCTCTGCCCAAAAAATCGTGTGCATGGTTTTTAATATACAAAAATATATTTTAAATCCACCCCCCAGGACACCCATATTTAAACCTTGGCTTGGTATTGAAATATTATAAGTGTCCCCAAAGGCTTCTAGGGAGATTCCAAGGCAATCCAAACACCATTCTTTGAAATTGGAAGCCAGGATTGAAGGTCATCTCTCCTCCCGGTATGTGGATTTCATCTCGATGCATCTCTTGTTTCTTTCCTTCATCTTTCATAATTATTTTCATGGATTATATTCATCGTTTAGATGGATCTAAACCTATGTATTGATATATAGATCTAGGATTGTGAATCTATATCTATATTTTCATGATCTTGATGGCTTTGATCTTAATTTTGGTTTAGGGATTTAGATCTGGAGATTGATAAATGACGTTGTGCCACTCGGATTTTGGGGATTTATGTATGTCTAACTTCTATCAATTAACCAAGGTAGGTGGTCTATATTGAACTCCCATAGTAATGATTTATGATATGTGTATGATTTTATGAAATTTCTTGATTCCCTTGATAAATTATTTCTGAAATGGGAGTAATTAGGAAAGTGGAACTAATGTGTGTTTACCTTGATGATTTATTGATAATTGAATCATGGAACAAATGAATGGGGGGGGTTCGCAAAGTGATTGATATTTTGGAGATTTAATTAGGTGTTGTGATATTTTATTTGGGTTATTGAATTGATTTTATTAAGATAATTAATTGGGAGAATTAATTATGAAATAATGTTTGGATTTAAAGATAATTAATTGTGAGAATTAATTATCACTTGATGGGTTTTGAAATGGATAATTAATTGTGAAGTATTAATTTTGGAATGGGAATGGTATTGATTGATTAATTAATTGATGAATTAATTAATGGGTTACGTTCTTAGTTAATTGTTGAATTAACTAATTTCCATTGAAATGTTTAACCAGACATTGGATTAGTAAATTATTAATGTGAAAAATTCTTGTGAATTAAATAATGATTAAATTGGTGAGATTTTGTGGTGCAAGGTATGACATCCTAGACCAATGTAGAAGTTAGGAATTAGACATAGAGTTCCTCCCAAATATTTATCTCAGCATTTATATGTAAGGTTTTTAGGTATGATGACCTACACTGAATGAGAATTGGAGTTCTAGGCATAAATTCTGACACTCAAAGATATTTTTGGTGCTAGGCACGACATCATACACCAAATGATTAATGTTAATAACGAATGATGATTCAAATGAAATTTGGGGTGATAGGCATGAAGACCTAAAACAAATATTTAATGATATTTAATGATGATTCAAATTGGAAACGTAACTTGAACTTGTCCTAATGAAATAATTAAAGATTAAATGAAAATGTGATAACTTTTTAAATTATGCATTGTATTTATTCCTTTATAAATTTTCATTCCCGATCTTTTGACTTGAGTCGTTTTAGACACCATTGGTGGTGACATACTGAGTTATAATCACATCCTATTCAGGCCGCCTTATTGGAACTCAATCATATTTTTTTTGTTGTAGGACAGGATAAGGGAAAGGCCCTCGGATAGGTTTCTGTTTGGGATTGTAGCATGGGAGAGGGAACCGGACACAGTTTAGGGCATGTTTTGGATTGGTTGTGTCCTTTCTTTGAGTTTCATTGTAGACACTTGGTACTTGAATTTTCATAGCATGTTTTACCTTTTATTTGAGTATTCTATGTTTTTAGTTTTTACTATCATATGTCACAGTATTGTTCTCATTATTTATACGCTTATGTACTTGGTTATTTTTATCTGCTTCCACTGGTGTTCTATTCAGATAAAAGAGGGTATAGTCTCCCCATGACTAACTTACCAGACCATTGCTGCTAGTTTTAACCCTCTCATGTATGAGGAGGTACGCTTGGGGGCAAGTGGCCAACTAGATCGGGGCCTTGTTCAGTGGCACCCAGGTCGGGACATCACAAAACCCTTGGAAGCTTTGCAATTCATCAATATTCTTGGTTCGAGACCACTATCTAATGGCTAAAACCATCTCCTTGTAAACTTGAATTCTATCAATTGATACAATATAACTAATTAAATTAAATTTGGAGATCTTAAAACTATACTTCATATGGTTGACATAAAGTGTGTTTTCCTATAAAACTCAAATTACCTCTATTAGATGATAAAAATGATGATAAATTGTCTTGTTATATATAATAATATCATCAAAATAAACAATTAGAAACTTATGAATGAATTTTTTTTATAACCTTGTTTATGAGAATCATAAAAGTTCTAGATTTGTTTGATAGCCTGAATGGAATCACTAACTACTCATACAACCCTTCTTTAATCTTCTATGTCATCTTCCATTCATCCCCTATTCAAATTCAATGTTGGTGATGACCACTATGAAGGTCCAAATTGAAAATCACCATATACCCTTAAAGAATAATGTTCATGTCATCCAATCATGGAATTTTGTAATTTAATCATGGATTTTATTTTATTTATAGCCTAATTGTCAACCCATGTCATCAGTGGTCTATTTTTTGGGGGAACCAAAAATAAAAGAATAGTGTTAGGGGGTGTGCTCTCTCACTTGATGCATTTATTGTGAAAATATTATACTTTACCCTTTATAATATTTTGAACGTTTAGAATTATGAATTATTTTGGGAAATTTAAATTATAATTCATTGAGACTAGCTCAGTTTGGTGTTGGATTTCTATGCTTATTGATAAGACTTTTAGTAACTCATTGAGTATAATATTGTGAAACTCGATTAACAATTCTTGGAGAAGTAGGGTAATACCCATAATAATGTCTGATAGTTCATGGGATTCCACAAATATGATTAATTTTTACTTTCCCACCTCCTTCTAAAAATCTATAGGTTCATAAAAAGGAATATTTTATTTTACATATACATGAGTTTCATAACACCTCATCCATGGTGATAAAATATAGTGATATTTATCCTTAGTGAATTATATAGTGTTAGATCAACTATTGTGTTGAGAATTATGACCAAATTATGAAGCACATACTAACATTATTTGAAAATAATCCTTCTTAAAAAACATCATAAACCTCATGATCTTCTTATAAAATTATCAATAATGATACACTCCATTTCTTGGTTACTCAAATATCTCATATCAAAATTATTCATCCAATGAAATAATGTGTTAGTTCTTCATTGTTTCCAATGGTAAATTATTTACTACATATAGAGATATTATATTCTCATAAATTCCCCCTTTAATAATAACCACAATCATGTTCCCATTCACCCAATATCAAGTAAAAAATAGATTGTGACTTTATGGGTCCTCCTGTGCTACTTCAATTATCATCACAAAGCATCGCACAACTTAGTACTCCTGCTCTTATTTGATAATGTCTTTCATATTGATAAAATATTATTCCACTCTTGTTTATTTTCTATTTCTCATAATTATTTAATAATCCATATTTCATTTAATTGGCGTTAATTTAATAGATTATCTGATAAGTTCCAATTTTATTGTCATCGATATCACTTTTCACTAAACATTCAGTCACATGGGTTGTCATTTTCTATAACTTAGGATGATTTCTATACTGATTTTAGTTTTTCTAAGTTCATGTGGCAGAATATCATGGTCAGTATTCACCGTCTTTAATTTCCTCTTTAGTGTGTTTGACCACCTTTTGTGGTGGTGGTTCAAACATAGAGTTGTTTTAACTTGTAGGGTCTCAATTTTGAGTCATGGAAAGGCTCGATCAATGGAATCTTTGATTTTGGGTCGTTACCAACATGGATTAAGTAATTGACTCATCCAAACTGAATATAGTGATCATCTGTACCTAGTTATGAATGGAGGTGTAGTCGCCTCCAATAAACCTCAATATTTCTTTACCCTCCACCTATTAAAGGTTACTTTAAGTTGATTATATATGGTAATATTCAGTTTAATTTTGAATTGTTTGAGCACCTTATAAAAAATCCTTGTATCATTGATATAACACCAAATAATAGTCATTTGGAAGGAAGCTAAGGTCTATGTAATCCCTTATTCATTTGGGTTTCTTGATTTTTCATTAGTGATTATTCTGTTTTTATTTCAAACATCAAAAAATCCATCGTATAGATTACATGACAAATACTTGACCCAAAAATTATTTCATATATAAATAAAATAGAATTATGTTCAACCTATATAATCCAATTTAAAAAATTACACTGAGGTATTTATAAAACTAAAGTTGATATGATTTAATTTAAAGAGTCTTGTGGGGCTAGTTGTTTAATATATCCATCCCTAGTGTCTAAAAATTTTACCAAATGAGATTTTATAACTCTTACTACCATTATAAATTTTTCATAACATGTAGTAGCTATAAATATTTCATCATGAGTTTGTATTTCTAAGTGTTGAGAATATATCACACAAGGGTCTGGAAGAGGTGTTATATTAAGGTCACAAACTTCTACCAAAATTACCTCATGCTAGTCTCGGGATTGATTTTTTTATTGGTAAATTTGTTCTAATTTTTTTAGTTTTGAAACAAGTTGTCCCTATACAACGTACATGGTTTGGTTTAGTGGAGAGGAAGTTTCATTAATTATGATATTTTTTTCATGGAAAATGAAAGGTTAAAGTATTTGAAATAGATTATGTGGTTGGGAATTAGGGAAATATAAATAGAATTAGGGATACGATGTATTGAGAAGGTAGTTTTGTGAGAATGATTGATCATTTCTAGGATCCAACATAAGGAGCATGTAGGGGGTATCTCATAGGACTATCATGTATAGGAGGGTGTGTTTCATATTAGGGTTCGATCAAGGTTTGGATCCTTTTGAGTGGTACCCATGGATGTTCATATTATTGGTGTTCCCAATGACTGGTGTATACAAAGAGGGAGTGTCATCCTCCTAGGAAGGAATGAATATGGAGAAGGGGCTATCACAATACAACCACTAGGCCTAACACACGGTAGATTGGTCATGCACATAAGTGATTCATGTATAGGTGGAAAGGAAAATTTTAATTTAATATATTATTATTAAATTTATTATTATTATTATTATTATTATGTTTTTATAATTAATTTTATGCAAGGCATGTTTAATAGTCCTATTTAAAGGTCTCACATGGTAAGGGGTTAAATTCACAAGGTTTGTGGTGCACATAGAGAGATTATATGGGTTTAATACATCATATATATCAGATATGTTACAAAAATCTTAAATATTAATTATGGTAGATCTAAAATATAGATTGGGCATAGTGTATCACATCATGTAGTGGTGCGGTAAAAATATAGATTGTGGGGATTTCATATCCTATGGAGGCTAAGATTGAAAGGTTTTTGGATTGGTGAATATGTGTAATCATGTGGATAAAAATGAGTAATGTCTTAGGTCTGTACCAACTAGTGTAGTATAATGGATAATCATGCCCTTATACAAGGAACTTTGGAAGAACATTCACAAATTAGAGAATGCACTTGGATAAATTTTATTATTCCAACAAAAGTAAATTATAATTGAATTTTAACAAATTATTTAAAGGGATAAAGCCTAAAATAGATAAATAATAATTTTCAATTCAAAATCCTGATTTATAGAGAAAACAATAATTAAAAATAATAATTACAATCTCCACATGGGGTGCTTGACCTGCACGTGATGGTTGATGCTACGAAGGTTCTACAACATCATGAAAATTATGGGTTTACTAGTAAACTTCTCATTAAGTAACTCCAATTCTAACTGAAACTATGGTTGCTAAATGAAATATTGACACTTCTTTTTCAAAGTGGATAAGGGTGTTGTAGTTGAAGAGAATTTGATACAATCCTCCAATAATATCCATAAAAATTGAGAAATATAAACACATGAGAGGCCTTCATTGACACCTCTCAAGAAACTCCTACATCAATGTTAGATGGTTATATGGATATTCCATGTTAGGGAATAATATTTTAAAGGAAATGAACACTATAAACCAAATATTTACACTTTAACATCTTCCTATATAATTAAAGTCGGTGAAGGGGTTTCAAAGATATCTGTAAATTCACTAAATGTTCATCCTTAGTCTATAGTGGTTTGAGTTTTTTTCTCTTTAACATTTAGAAAAGTTAAATAATATTTTTAAGGCTGGTCACTAAGAAATTTATTATATTTTGAGGTTATGAGGATTCAAAAATTATATATTAAAAATAATATATAATTTTTATTACATGTATTTATATTCCCCAAAATTATTTATATCCCTCTAAATGATGTATTGTATGGTGAAACCGGTGCTTTGATTTCATAAAAAATAGGAGTTTTAACTTAATGAAAATATAATATTCATTCACAATAAATTATATTAGGTTGATTAATTTTGGTTGGATTAATTAATTAACATAATTAATTCGTTAATTAATTGTCCATCAATGCTAGACCAATCCCCCCACCCTTTTAAATTCATCATAAGCCTCTCTATCTAGGGTAAGTCACCAATAATTGTAGCATGAGATATGCAGTTATAGGAAGAGAACTAGATGATCTTATAAACCCAAAGGATGAAATTTTTCATTCAAATTTTCTAACAAAACCCAAAATAGATATTCTCTTCGGCAATGATCAATCCATCTATAGTAACTTTGAACCCATACCCCCATATCGTATTCTCGAATAATAATATATACATTTTTTTCTTTCATACCAAAAAACGTGACCCAATTTTTTTGTTCGAAAACATTAAACATAAAATGGAATAATTTGATCACTTGCATACCCAAGGAACTTTTAACTTTAGGGTTTTAGAGAATTAAAAGAAACTCTTATATAAAATTACTCATGTCTTTAAGTGAGAAAGTTTCCATTATACCCAACTTTTATTTTATAATTACTCTTCATCATCACCCATAGGAAACCCATATAGACATATCTTATATAATATATTTCTTTATAATCTAGGGAAAAATAATCATAACAATGGTGATATCAAATGCATGGTAAGGCAAAACATGAGTAGTAACAATTGAATATCATTCATGACAACAAGATGTGAATAATAGAATGTGAACATATTCAAAGTGCATAAGCATAAAATAAGATAATTCATACCCATAAGAACCTAGAATATAAACAATGAGACATGGAATAATATTTATTAGAATATGAGGGATGTAAGATTCCATAATCGTGAGGAATGTGAAAATAACCTTGATGAAATTAAATGATAGAAATTATTTCAAGAATAAAGAAACTTTACTGGTAACATGGAACATCAATAATTCATCATGGAATCCCTTAAATAGGATAATTATAACATTATCGTAGGGGTAAATTATAACAGTTAACTTTTTTTCATCTCATTAGATATACTTATATTCAGTCAACTCTGTCATCTCTTAGGAGTAACTTACAAAAATTTACTCTATCACTTTACCTAATGCATTGGAGGGTTATAAGAAACCCATACATGATTTATTTAAAACATAAAAATATGTTAAAAAAATCCTTACATATATCCAGGTATTATAGAATAAGAAAAACATTTATAATCCTTCACTTTTCAACATAACACCCATGAAAACAATCATTGTTCATTTTTAGTTTGATTCGCCAATGGAAAGGAGATGAGTTACATGAAAATATATTTAAAATATAATCAGTCAAACAAATAAGTAATAAGGATGGTATCATTGAAACATATCCACATTAGAGAATTGATACAATAAAATAGGTTTCTATATATGAAAAATACATTTAAAATAACATTTATGATATTTCATCGAAAATGTTTAAAATATCATTTTATTTTAAAAATATTTTAGAAAACTTTATAGAATATTTAGAAAATGATTTTATTTAAAAATATAAATGTAAACTTGTAAAGGAATTTTTAAAAAATTAATGGTGGTTATAATTGAAAAATAATGAAACTATGTTTTATACTTTAAAAACATTCTTTTTCACTTTCATAAAAAAATTAAAATAACACATACGGTAAAAATTGAAAAAGTTCCTTTTTAAAACCTTTTAATTAAATTAATATATAGTATAAAAGAACCTTTTTACACATTATATGAATAAATATGAACATTATTGATAATATTTTCAAGGCTATACATGTGGAAAATAAAATATTCCTAACCAAAAAAGAGAAATAAGGTCGATTTTTTCTTAAAAACATTGTTTTGGTTTCTATAAGTACCAAAGAGAGGAATATGAAAGTAAATCAGGTAATCCTCAAAAATTAAAATCGGAGAAGAGTATATATGTATTTCAATATATTAATATCATCCAATTTCACCCAAAGGAACCTTGAACATAAATAATCCTGAAAAAAATGATATTATTACAAAAATTTTGTACCACTTTTGTATATTTTGAATCAAGTGTCATTGAAATAAAGAATATTATATGGATATATAAATATAATTAATTAAATGAATTAATATGTCAAAATTTATTTATGTCATATTATGTACACCATAAAAATAAATAATGGTGCATGACATGAAACATGTCTGAAGAAAAATGATGATGAGACAAATAATCCTTATAAAGACCATATCATTAAATTTAAAATTAATAAATTAAGTGATTATTTAAAATAATTAAAAAACAAAAAAAAAGTGGAAATAAATCATAATACAATAAAAATTAAATTTCACACATAATCTTTTCATTACATATTCATTAAAGTAGAAGTATAATCCAATGAATGGAAATTAAGTTAAGAAACCCCTTACCTCGAGTCCCAGCATGCTATGTATGTCATTTAACTCCTATATAATTAACTTATTTAAATTATTTACGTTTCTAATATCATTATATTGGTTTATTTATTTACCATTAAACCATTTATTTTAAAGAAATATTTAATTACATAATCAATTAATTCCATGTCAGTTGTTTTGAGTACATTCAGTTCATAATTATAAAATGACTTTGGTAGGTTCATCATGGTAAAAGGGGTAATTATTCCATAATATATAAAATAATAATAATTAAATAATTCTCATTTATAAAAATTCAATACAATTTTATAATCATCCATGAAAGGAGGATGTGAAAAATTAATCACATAACTTTGTAGAGTTGGTTTTCCACATATACGCCTAAGGGACATTGCCATTTTTTTAATGTGTGGAAGGGTAAGGAGGAAACTGATATATAATTTTTAAATAATAATAATTATTTCATTAATATCATCTATATTCATTAAATTCATTTTAATAACTATCCATGAAATATGGTTATGGAAAATGAATTATATCGCTTAGTGGAGGTTGTAGAGCACATGTGCGCATGAGCGATACTTTCATTTCCCACTTGAAGGAAAGGAGTTGGGAAATGGCTTCCCCCATAATAAAAATAACTTAATTTTATATAGATTATATAGTACTAGTTTTTTAATATGTATAAAACATATTTATAGGAATTGTAATAAGAAATTACTTTAAAAGTGTCAGGTAAGATAGTTCCCTCCTCTTTGAGATAACTCCTTCAGCTTACACCTTAACCCTTATTAGGATGCTCATTGGGGAAGAACTGAAGCTATAGGAAGTCAAGGAATGTTTAAAGGCCTCATCCATAGTATACCAGAGTCATTGGTAACTTTATTACATTGTTTCTAGATACCATTGATCACATCCCAAAGGATTTAATAGTTTAGTAGTCTATGGAAACTAGATACAAACTAGAATCTCACACACTTTTGAAATCATAAAATAAAAAAATGTATTTTATGTGATTACATTATTATTCCCTTTATCATATCTGTTAATATCAATAATAATAAACTTACTCACATCCTAAGTAAAGGAAATATAAAAAGGGGTGAGAACTAATTCTCAATAATGGTTTGCATATAGCGGAAGCTATCATGAATAAGTAAGACATAAAAAATATATCGATGAAAATAACTGAAACGTATACCATTTAATCTATAACATGAACATGAATAATAATATGGTATGAATAAATGACGCTCAAAAAATTTCATATAACTAATCACATGATCTTGATAATTATCTATGGATATTATAACTAATAAAATAATCACATGGAGAATCAATAACTAATATCATAAGGATGGAATTCATGATTCCAAACATCATAATTGTATAACCAAGTCCTCATTCGAATAAATATTACGAAAATTTGTAAGGCCTCAAACCAAATACCCATGCTAGTTTTTGTCATTAGACTTACTGATGCATCAATGGAATATAATGGGATCCACCTATCACTTACTAAGTCTAGTGAATTCATCACATGAAAGAGGTGAACATAATAAATATAAAAAAAAAATTCCTAAAAACTAGTATATAAAATGTGTATACTTTCCCCAATCAATTATCCTAATCACAAACCAACCAGAATAATATGGAGAATTGTATCAAAATAGTATATCCCTAATCAAAATGATCATAAACCATTCATAGAAATAATAAGTATTGTATCATTAAAACATATCTCTAGTGTAGAATAAGTATGATAATGTTTTAGATGTTTATGAATAGAAACTCCATGGTGAGAGCATTAAAACATTCATGAATAAAATAACCATTCCACTTTGAAAATCACTATTTTTAAACTAAAATTTTTTATAATATTATGAATTTTTTTTATTAAAGATAAAACTTTTAAAATTTCAAATAAATATAATCTAAAATGCATTTTCATAATGGAGGGTAATTTCATACATGTCATATAAGTTAAAAAAACATTTTTTCCATGCTCTTGTAAAAATAATCTCATTCAGAAAATGAAAAGAACATTTATTTAAAACTATTTTTAAAAAAATTAAAACAGGGGTAAAAAAATTATTATTAAATCATTTTGATAATTTAAAAAAATTAAAGCATTTTTATAAAATAATTATATGAAATAAATAGTATTTTTTACTGAAGATTGATATAAATTATTCTTTTAATAAATTAAAATATCATTCATTTTAAGTGAAAACGGGGGAAATGGTAATATTACTTAAAAATATAAGAATGACCATGTGATATGAAAATGTATTTTTTTCAAGATATTCATATCAAATAATACTTTCTATGGAGACTTAATCATAAACAATCCCAATTAATAAGGAAATAATGAAATAAACCCTTACCACTTTGAAAACTTTTGAATCGTAACCCCCATGAAATAAATAAATTCAAATAAAATGTTAAATAAAAATAATATTAATAAATTAATTATATAACATATAAAAGGGGAAGTATATACATCATATAAATTAATAATTGGTTAATATGGCATATGTCTCACTGAAGTGAAAGTGAGACAAGAAACCCTTACCTCAGGTCTAATTTCCATTGAACATGATTGCAACTCCTATATAATAAATAAATATTTATTATACATCTATTATATAACTATATTCATATATATCATAATAAATATTATTTAATTATATTCTTCTTTCGCCAGTTATTAACAATTCTTTGTTAAAACCACAGTTTTCGGGTGATAACCACTTTTTTCCATATATGTTTTGGTTTAGTAGTTTCAATCCTTTTACCTTGATCATGGCTCATTAATATCCATAATTTTAACGATTATATAAATATAATATGTATTAATTGTTAAATATATTTATAGTATCCTTAAAAATTGAGAGATAGAAAAATTAATTGCATAGTTCATAGAGACGGTAGGTTGTACGTATGCATGAACATTGTTTCCATTTTTCAACGAATGGAAAGAAATAAAAGTAAATAATATTTTAACTTTAATTTTTTTAATTATATTATATACAATATATATATTCATTAAATCTATCCATATTACTTTCCATCTTAAAATAAAAGGAAAAAGTTTTCACATCACTTCGTGGATGCAGTAGTCCACATGTACACATGAGCAACGTTATAATTTTCCAAAAGATTGGAATGTAAGAAGGTATATGTGATATTATAAAAACAAAAGTATAATAAATAAATAAATAAAATATAATTATATTAAATCCATCATTATATTCATTCATGGGAGGTGGGTATGGAAAATGAATTAAATTGTTTCACGAGATGGTCATATGTCGTACACACGATCGACAGTTTTGTTTCCCATTTGATAAAGTAGAAGATGGATATATGTTATCAAATTAAAATAATAAAATATTATTATATGGTAGATATTTTTTATTATATCATCATAGTTAAATAATACTAGAAGGAATAATAATAAGTAGTAAAATGAAAATTCATTTTTAAGAACTTTAACTCTTCTTTAGACAACGTCTTTAGGTTTATACCTAAATCCATCCAAAAATTATCTTTCTTAACAATAAATGTAATCCAAGATGTGTTGAGGAATTACTGATGTTTTTTACATACCAAAATGTTCAAAAGGGATCATTATCAAAAACTAGATTACATAAGGTCATAATATAACAATAAAATAGGAATTTGACACATGTTTAGGTTATTGAAACCATTATCTTTTTAGTTTTACCCCCAATAATCTCGTTATAACTGTAACCACGCTCATAATTTTGAGTTTGTTTACTATTTATAATGACCTAGAATTATAATAAACATGTAATATAATATTATTTATAATTATTTAAAATATATATTCTATTTTTTCAAATCAAATTCAAATAATTAATATATTATAATTTAATATTACCCCCATATATTCGAAGAAAAGGCGGTTTTCCAAAGGAATAGTTTTCAAAAGTATAAAAACTAAATGTATCAAAATTTAACATATAATTAATTAAAATGAACAAAATTGAATTAATAATAATATAATTTAACAAATTTTACTTTTAAAATATTTTAAAAACATTTTTTTAAATTCTTTAAATTAAAAGAATGTTTTCAATAAAAATTTAGTATTTTCCACTTTTCATTAAAAAATTAATCTTTTCAAGAAATTAACATAAATTCACACTAATTTAATATAGGAAATATGTTATAAAAAATAATGTGAATTATTTAAAATACATTCCCTAAAATTTGTACAAAATTTTTTTAAATAATTGTTCAAATCACAATGAAACTACCTTTTGGAAAAATATAGTTTTCAGAAACAATTTATTTTTCTTTAAAATTATTTTTTATTTTTATTTATAATAAATAAATTAACAATTGATTTATTTATAAATGTGTAAAGTATATACTTTTCATAATATAGTTATCCTAATTCATTCCTTCCAATTTAATGGCTAGGTTATAACAATATACTATTTTATGATTCTTTTAGACTCGGCATTTCATGTATCCCAAGTTATCAAAGAAAATGAATTTATTTAAGAGGAAATATATTTGTAAAGTATCATGTTGTTTCATTCTACTACCTAAAACAATTTAATCCTTTAAATTTTAGTAATTTTACCTTAGAAGGATATTTTTTTAGTTCTTCAACATACTTTTTTCAGGTTCCCATGTCGCCTCTTCTATCTTGTGAATTATCTAAAGTACTTTTACTAGAAAATTCATTTGATTCCTCAATACTAGTTCTCTAGTGTACATAATCTGGAGAGTCTATTAATAGTAATATATATTAGGTATAAATTCTATTTCTTAATATGTGAGAACATGTATTGGGTTTGGCATGTACTTCCTTAACAAAGAGATATGGAACACATCGTGTACTTTAGAGATACGTGGTAGAATTGCCAAAAAATATGTCAAAATCAAATTCTTTACAATATTTGAAAATGTATTTTGTACTTGGGTCTCTGTTTCCATTTCTTACCAACCCTTAAAACACCCTTCCATAGTGATAATTTCAAGAAAACATGATCTCCCACTTGAAATTCCAATTCTTTCCTCCTGTTATCTACATAACTCTTTTTACTACATTGATTTTCTTTGATATGGGTTTGAATAGTATTTACTCATTCTTTTGTCTCATCCATAAGTTTTATGTCTATAATCTTCCTTTCATGATCTCCATCCCAATAATTTATTTTATCAACTCTCATTCCATTTAATGTTTCATATAGATCCATTTTAATAATTGAATTGAAGCTATTGTAATTGGAAAACACTACCCGTGGTAAATACTAATCCCACCTACCTTGAAATTCAAGAGAGAATTACCTCAACATGTACTCTAGTGTTTCAATAGTCCTTTTAGATTATCCATCAGTTTGAGGGTGATAAATGGGACTTAAATGAATCTCTATATCAAAATCTTTCTAAATTATTTTATAAAATTTTTATAAAATCATGGATCATGATCAAAAACAATTGAAAGGGATGAACCATGAAATATTAATACTTTATTAATATAGATCTATACAAGTTACTAAAGTGCTAAATATTATCTTATAGAGATTAAATGTACATATTTGGTGAGATGATCAACAATAACCCATATTACATCATTATTCCTATGATTCTTAGGTAATACATTGTTAGAGTCCATAGTATTGTCATCCCTTTCCACATAAGAATTAGTAGGGGTTTCAAGAATCCTAATTATGTTGTCTCTTATCCTTTATTTATTGAAAACCCAAATATCTTGATACATAGTCAACAATTTCCTGCTATACATTATCCTAGAAAAATTATTCCTTAAAATCTCTATACATCTTAGTACAACCAGGGTGTATATATAAATTCAAGCTATGAGAATCATCCACCAATTCCCTTTTTAGCTCAAGTATTGGTAGAACAAATAGACTCTTTCCAATTTTTATAACACCATCTTTGTAGATGACGTCTACCAGTTTTCGATCATTCATATATTTAATTTTCATTTGAAAATTCTCATCATCATGTTGGGAACATTTTATCTTTTCCAAAAAAGATGGTTTAACAATCATTTGAAAAAGGGGTTATGTCTCCCCATCCTTAATCATTATCAAATCTATCTTTACTAAATCCATGAACATAGGACCCCTATCCATCCTCATTTTGGATATAAATCCATGAACTTTCCAACTCAAAGCATATGTTACCTTATTTACTTCCGAAGGTGGTAATGTATTAAGAAATCATATTCATTGAGTAGCTAGTGTCATCACCTTTGCATTATATTGATATCCTTTTCTGAAAATATGGATTATAAACTCTTATGATCTATATATACATCACACTTTTCATTATAGAGATAATATCCCCATATCTTAAAATTAAATACTACGACTAACAGCTCAAGATCATGGGATGATAGTTATTTTCATGAATAATTAACTTCCTTGATATATAGTAAATAACATTATAATTGTGCATTATGACACTACCATGAGTCTTTTTTGATGCATCGCTATATATTAAAATACCATTATTTCATTATTTTAGATTCAAAATCATAGCATTCACCAATATCATCTTCAATTATTCAAAAAATACTTTCAATTCCTTTTTCCATATGAATTTAACCCCTTTACAAGCAATATTTGTTAATGAGTTATCCAATCAAGAAAACTTTTGAACAAATCACTAATAATAACCTTCCGACCTAATGAAACTACTTACCTTGGTTATGTTTGTTAGTGTAGTCCATTCCTGGATAGCCTTTTCTCTTTATAGGATCAACCAAGATTCCATCCTTCAAGAAAATATTTCCAATAAAAGAAACATTCTAAATCTATAAATCACTCTTGATATGTTTCCCATATAACTCTTTTCTTATAAGAGTCTCAAGAATGATCCTAGGGTGTTTCTCATGGTCCTCATAGCTCTCAGATTACACCAATATATCATCAATAAATTCCAAAAAAAATCATCAACATATTCCTTAAATTCTTTGTTCATTTGATCCATAAAAATAGAGGGTTCATTAGTCAATCCAAATGTAATTTATGTGAACTTTTAATATCTATACCTCATATGAAATGTTGTCTTAAAAATGTCTTCCTTCTTTAATCATAAGTGATAATACCCAGAAAGAAGTTCAATCTTTAAAAAATATTGATATCTATGAATTTGATTGAATAAGTCATCAATTAAAGGTATTTGATACTTTTTCATTATTTTCATATATATTATTTCACTTTAATTCGTGCAAAACCTCATAAATATATCTTTCTTCTTAACAAAAATTATGGGGATCCCAAACATGAAACACTTGGTCATATAAATACCATATCACATAACTCATCTAGTTGTTTCTTAAACTCTATGAATTCCACATTTTCCATCCTATAGGGAGTTTTTACTATTGGTCTTGAATTGGGGATTAAATCAATAGAAAACTCAACTTCATGCTATGGGGTATGTTTAGGTAATTCCTTGGGAAATACATCAATTTATTCCTGAATAATAGGTATATCCTCAATTTTAAGAATATTTTTTACTTTCATAATTTTTTCTTCTCTTCTTCACTAAGATTCTCAATCAGAATAGCTACAGGGGGAGGATCTAGACATTAATCAAATTATAAAGTCTCCCTTATAAATATAATGAATTTAACTTCTTATTAACAAATCATAGCATCTTTCTCTTTGTAATACATTTTTCACTTTATTTTGATAGTCAGTTCATACCAAGTATTATACCAAAACTACACTATAGGTATAATAATGAATTCAGAAAATATGGAATTTTTATGTCTCATGATGGGATTTGACTGAAATGTCCTTATCTCAGTGAGAATTTCACTAGGATTCGTGACTAATAATTCAATTCATAAGTTTATAGGGAAATATCTAATTTTATTTGAAATATTATAAGATATCAAAGGGAGAGAAGATAGGGAATCAAATAAATAACTGGCTAAATTTGGGGATATTATTAAAGTAGCAACCAACACATTATTACGGACTTTGACCTCCACTATTGTGATGACATAATCATGGCCTTTATCTCTTTTCCTTTTCTATGTAATATTATCTTGATGACTTGGAAAATCATTCACATAGTATACTACCACCTTATAGTTGAATCATTACATATTTGAGCTTAATTCTTGTCATAATCATAGTGGACTTTATCTTTTCACTTGTATAAAACTCCCATTACAAACAAACATTTTCCATGTTCTTTCATTCTACATTTGTTACAAGATGGAAATTCTACCCTTCCCTTATTCCCTATTGTTGTATTTCCTTTTCCAATGTTCTCAAAAAAATATCTTCTTAACTTTCTTTCCATTAAAACCATAGGACTTTGATAATTATTCTTATGTCTTCATAGTACATGATACTATGTCCTCGCATGATGAGAATGTTTGGGATACTAGTGCCCTTATAAGGATTGGCATAGGACCATCAATAAAATGGTCAATATTACTCTTTGGATTACATAAACAGTTTATATCATGCATTTATAACCATGTAATGATTTATTTATACATAGAAACATTTTCATATTATTTTGGCATTAGACCTTGGAATTTTCTATATGTATCCTCTAATAGCTCACAAGAAAAATATTTTTCAATTAATAGTACCTCATAATCATTCCACTATATTCTCATTATTTACCCCTTAAACTTATTGTTTTGAATTAATTACCACCATTGATCTTCATCCCCAGAGAGATGATAAACTGCCATAACAACCTTCTGCATTTCATTACTTCCTAAAGTAAGAAATATATTCTCTAAGTAACTTGTCTTTTGATCAGATATAAATGGATTTTTAGTCCCATTGAATGATTGAGTTTTTTTATGCATGAAGTGGTTTAACATTTCTACTCTACATGGTCATTTAGTAGAATACTCAATACGGGAAAGGTTATTGCTCATACCCTAATTTTGTTAGCCCATTGTGGTTAAAATTTAATCATTTCTAGTTGCATCTCATGCTCCAGCTTCATTATGATACCCCAGAGTAAAATCTCTATATGGAGTATATTCATTGATAATAGGTTCTCATTCCTTCCACCAGGTGTCATTTCTCAAAAATGGAATACACTAGATTAGATCATAATATTTTGAAACCTAATGTATAATCCCTAAAAAAGTGAAAGACTTAATATAAATTGAAAATTTTATTCATGTATAATATTATAATCATAAACATGGTTTCTTTGGGAATTTTTTCAAATCATAAAAATATTTTTGAGTCCATCAAAATGGTTTGTAAAGAAAATGTGAATTAACAAAATAATATCATGAGAGTTTCAAACTAGGTGCATAGTAATGGAACACACACTATGTACTAGAAATATTACCAAGATATACTCAACCATCTCTTCTCGGGGTTATTAACCCTATATGCATCTATCTCATATTCATGTGTACTTGTAGTATCTAGATAGGGATGTATTTCTAATAAACCAACATAATATCTACCTCACTAAAACTTTATGATGTTATCCTATACATAAAATTCTCCAAAAATTTAGTCATAGGGTTATGTTCTCTAATCTATGTTTTCTTCAATTTAGTTCATAGGTTTCTACTAAACATTATATAATTCCAACTATAATAATCCCAACCCCATTATCCCAGAGTCCTTGGTTACTTTATTACAGTTGTTCTAGATAAATGAGATCGCATCCCAAAGGACGAAATGTTTTTTTTATTGGAAAACTATATACATACTTGAATCTCACATACATTTGAAAACATAAAATGAAAAATAATATTTTATTTGAGTACAACGTTATTCACTTTAGAATATCCCTATATATCAAACACAATACACTTTTGAGAATCCTGAGGAAAGGGAATATAATAAAGGGGTTATCTCTAATGCTCTGTAAGGGTACGTGTAGAGTAGAATCTATAATAAATAAGTAATATATAATAAATATGTAAAGGTAAATAACTGAAAAAAGTTTCATTTAATCAATAACTTGAACTATAATAATAACATGGAAGAAATAAATGATGATCAAATAATCCCATATAAATATTCACATGAGCCTGAAACTTATCCATGTATATTATAACTAATTGAATAATCACATGGAACATCAATAACTAATCTCACAATGAGTGAATACATAATGTTGGACATAATAACCATATATTCAAGGCCCTATGCCAAGACATATTACATAAATGGGTATGGCCTCAACCAAATACACAATATAGTTTGACTCATGAAACCTAATAATGCATGGAGGAGATATAGTGGTCCCCACCCAACACTTAAAAAATCCATTTCATTCCTTATATGAAATGGGTGAACATATTCAATTTAAACATTTTTATTTAAAATATATCATATGAAATTTTAATAATTTCCCTAATCAATAATCATAATCACAAACCATCGAGGGTAATATGGAGAATGGTATCAAAATAGTACATCCCTAGTAAAAATGATCATAATCCATCCAAAGAAATAATAATGATGATATCATTCTAACATATATCCATTTTATAATAAGTATAATAAGGGTTTTTTAAATTATTTAATAGAAACTCAATAAACAGAACATTAAAACATTCTTGAGAAAATTAACCCTTCCAATTTGAAAATTAACTTTTTAATACAAAATAATTTCAAAATATTAGGAAAAACACTTGATATAAAATAATACTTATAAAATTTAAGAATAATATTAAAAAGAATGAGTGTTTATTATGGAAGTTAGTTTCATACATGTCGTATAAGTTAAAAAAATTATTTTACACTATTATAAAAAGTACCTAGTTTAGAAAATGAAAAGAAGATTCATTTTAAAACCTTTTATAAAATGTAAAACTTGGATAAAAAATTATTAAATAAATCATTTTTATAATAGTAAAAACATTTTTTGGAACATTTTTAGAAAACACGTATATGAATGAAGAAGGGTATTTGAATGAAGATAGATATAAAGTCAACTTTTCATAAAAACATTTTCTCGATAATTTTAAGTACCAAAGATAGGTAAAATGAAAATATTACTTGAAAATATAATTAATAACCATAGTATAAGAAAATATATTTGTTTCAGTGTAGATATATCAAATAATTTTTTAACAAATATGTAAACATAAACAATCCCAAATAATAAAGAGATTGGGAAATAAACCCTTAAAACTTTGGTAACATTTGAGTCATAACCCCCATGAAAGAAATAACTTCAAATAAAACATTAAATATCATAAAAATAAATATAATAGTTATATAACATATAAAATTTCATTATATACACACACACAAAGTAATAAATGGTGAATATGGAGTATTTCTCATTGAAGTGAAAGGGAGACAAGAAACCCTTACCTCGGTTCTGATTTCCTTTGTATGTGTTCGAAAATCATGTATAATAAATATAGATTTATTGTAAACCTATTATAGAACCATATTCATATATATAATACGATATATTATTTTCTTATAGCCTTTTATCACATGTTATTAACAATTATATTATAAATTCAATATTTTAGGTGATAACTACTTCGTTTTTCATGTATGTTTTGGTTAGGTAGTTTCATTAATCTTAAATTGAAAATGGATCCATCATAAATATAATTTTAACCATTATATAAATATCATATATATTCATTAAATATTTTTTTATATTAACATATAAAATTTAGTGTTTTAAAAATGAATTATATCTTTCATGTATATGGTAGGTCATATGTACGCATGAATGTTGTTTTAATTTTTCAAAGGATAGAAAGAAAGAAGGGTAAATAATATTTTAACTTTAAAGAATATATATTATATCATATATGTAAAGACCCGGAAATTTCAAGAAAATTTTTCTTTCTTAAATTATTTGGAATTTTACAAGTCCGTAGTTTCTGACGGCGCCTGATTCCGAGGCCCGGAGTGCCCGAAATGATCTGCCGAAGTTTTGTTAAGCTTAAATTAACGGGCGTAAGCATTTTTCCTGAAAAAGTGGGCTAACTCTTAAACGGTTACTCGGATCAGAAATTTGAGGGCACCGTTGCGCTCAGGATAGTAGTTTTACACTAGGCGCAACTTAAATTTAGTCGGCGCGGGCCTCCAGTGAAAAATCAAAAAAATGGCATAACCGTATATAAAAAAATTAAATAAATTATTATATTTTTCAAATACTTATAACTCACAAACAGTAGCTCAGATTACAAATCTGAGAGAACCACTGAACTCGTGAGGGCATGGTTTGTTTAAGAAGATACTAACTTTGACCGGCGTGGGCCAACAGAAAAAGTTAGTTTTTGGCCGCAAATAAAATAATTAAGTGACAATTATTTTATTGTAAAATTCATAACGTCTAAACGGTGAGTCATATTAAAAATCTGAGAGTACCATTGGGTTCGTCAGGGCATGTTTCACCTATGAAGAGCCTAACCTCGACCGGCGCGAGTCGAGGGGGACTGATAATAATTTTCCGAACTTTTTTTCGGGTAAGTTCAATAAACGTACGTTTGGGATTTTATATCTTTTGAACCAGTTCTCGGAATTGAAATCTGAGGGCTACATTGAACTCACAACATCGGTAATTTCTTAGTGAGACCTTCACCGCAGGTGCGTTTTGATGAGTTTGGAAGTTGGTTTTTGCCTTTTTATTAATGAAAATAATAATAAAATAAAGTACAACACTTTATTTTATTTTTAAGTTGTCATGTGTTCTGTGTACGGTTAGTTGGCTAAAATCCCCACTTGGGAGTTGGGGGTGGGACCGCCACACCCTATCCTCCAATGTGATGATAATTGGTGTGGGGACCACCCAAGCAGTATAACCTCCCACGAGAGGTTATGACGTGGGGTCCACACGTGGCTTAACCCCCCATTTAATGGGGAGGGAGAAGAAACCACTCAACCCCCCATCAATTAAATTTTTGTGTCAACGTAAAATTAATTGTTGTCAAATAATTTTATGTGTCGACGTAAAATTTATTGCTGTCAATTAATTTTATGTGTCGGTGAGAAATTAATTGTGGTCAATTAATTTTATGTGTCGACGTAAAATTAATTTCTGTCAATTAATTTTATGTGTCGAAGAGAAATTAATTTTTGTCAATTAATTTTATGTGTCAATGTGAAATTAATTGCTCTCAATTAATTTTCTGTGTCAACATAAAAATTAATTTTTGTCAATTAATTTTGTGTGTCAACATAAAATTAATTTGTGTCTTTTGTTTTGACCCAGGCTAGGTTGGATAAACTTTTTGGCATCCTCCTTTTTTTTACTGTGGCACCTCTTAAATTGTGCCAACGCAATTTAATTCGCCTGACCCCCTTTTTTTAATTAATTAACCCCATCGTTGGAATTTAGGAAGACTGCTAATAATTGAACAGTCATAAATTCCACGATGGTTACATACCTCTCCCCCTATCCTATATATAGGGAGCTTGGGAGAAGGTTTTGGGATGGCGTCACCAAGCAATGAAGCACTGGTAAAGTATCGCGACGCCCAACACTTGGAGAAACTTATCTTCTCCAATGAAGAACGCGAAGACGCTGACGCTGGTGCTACTTACTCGACTTCTTCTTCGGAACCCCTTTCTGAAGCGGGACCTCTCCAATGACCCTTCTTCCTTCCTCTACGTTGTCAACGGACCGACGCACGAGCTCGGAAGTGGAAGCATACGGCGAACGGCGAAAACATCATCTTCCCCCGTGATGAACGAACTCCCGATAATTAATGAGGTAGGGGTGTGTTTTAAGTTGTTTAACACTTAATCCTTTCTCGTAAAATCAACTTCTTGAGCCGCTTGCTATCGTTCTAATGTGAAGGGATCAGGCTGCACGAACACGGCCTGACCCCTCCGCAACCTTTATGGTTTTGGAACCTCGGATCGACGGCGACGTAACAGCGGCATGTCAATGTGGAGATGATGACGAAGATGGTAAATATAGGTCGTGGTTCCCGTGATTTCTACGAACCCCGCCACCGGTCGGGCAGCACCCGACCAGCCTACCTGCGCGCTGCAGGCGCGCCCCGCACCTGCCCGGCGACCCCAATGCCCAGGCCGCCTGCCCGGCGCCCTCCCGACGCCTTCCTGGTGTGCCTCGTGCCCTTCCCGGTCCACCCCACAGCCTGACTGCACCCCGCGCGGACCACCTTTGGCCTCTTGGGCCGATCCGTCCGAGCCGCGCCCCTCGCGACACCGGCCGGACCTGCCACTATCCTTCAGGCTGAATTGCCCACGTGGCGACTTCGGCCCAAATTGTCCACGCAGTCCATTGGGCCGGGGCCAGCGGACTGGGCCAAACTCAGCTGGCTAAACCACCCAACGGGCCGGGTCAGACCCAACAAGTCTGACCGGGTCGACCCAGACTGAGTGGGACCGAGTCGGTCCGACCAGGTCGGACTGGACCTGGTCCCACTTTTGACCCTTTGCTTGAGTTGGCTATATCTTTGGCCCCGAACGTCCGTTTGACGAACCGTCAGTGGCACTGGTAATCTCTTTGAGAATCGGTCCCTTCAAAAATACCCAATAGGAATTCGGGGTACTTTTGTGATAAGGTCGGTTGGTTCATACATGAAACCAACCAGGCCCCTAGGACAAAAAGGCTAATAACTCACAAACCAGGCATCCGATTGACGTGTCGTCTGTTGAGTTGAGAACCCTATGATGAGGCGGTCCTTTTTTATACTTCTATGCGAGAAATCGTGACACATGGTGTATCTACCAGTAGCTCATGGATCGGATCCTCTTGGAGACGAGCAGACAGAGTGAGGAGACTTGGTAGCTGTAGACCTAATGACTGCTTGACCGATTCGACTCAGAGTGATTTGACTAGCTCAGTGGATGGAGCAACCAGTTTGGCGGTATACCCACAGAAGACGGAGTGCCTGGTTTGGCAGCAGACCCGCGGTACTCGATAGGAGGAGTACCTCTGACGGCTATTAGGGGGAGCTCCCAGTTTGGTGGCAGACCCACAGCGGAGGAGCACCCGGTTTGGCAGCAGACCCGCGATACTCGACAGGAGGAGTACCTCAGCTCTAAGGTTAGTGAGTAGTGCCTTGGAGTCGCGATAGGTCCACTGTACTTGATAGAGGAGGAGTACTCCAGTAGTTGTGGTTTCCTTAATGAAAATCCTAGTTTGAGCTGAGTCAATGACCTTTGTGTTTTCCTCATGATTGAGATGGGTTAAATGATAACTTAGGTATATGTATGGGAATATACCTATGTAAAGGTTATCTGTTGAGATATTTCATTTTGGTTTATCCTTGTTGGATTTATTGAGACCTTGAGGGTCTCGGGGTCCCTACTGAGTATCGTTATACTCACCCATGCACGGGTTATTCCCGCAACTCGTTGTGTTGGATGCAGACGACGGACAGTGCTGCCCGAGGCAGAGTGTACGAGCACTAGACGGTACCTAGAGGTGGAAACTCGGCGTGATGGTACACAGAGCGGACCCATAGACACGGAGTGTTTAGGAGGACATCTGTACCTACCCTTCAGGTAGGATCCGTGGTGGATGATCCAGGAGCTGGTAGTCACCTTCCAGCTGTTTGTCTTTCAGTTGTGCTTTCTTTCAGTTGTAGTTGTACCTTTCTGTTGGGCTTGGATTTTTTCCACCTTTTTAAATTCAGCACATTTTTTATACTTCTTTACTTATTGTTTGCTTCTTCTTGTACTCTGGTTGTGTGTGTTATGTTTTATAAAGGCAATGCCTTCCCAGTTTTTAGGGAATTATGCCTTTGGTGATAGACGCCAGCCCCTGTCCTATGGAAGGTGGTCTTGGGTTAGTCACGATACGGGCCCCGAGGGATGGGTCTTGAAAAATTGGTATCAGAGGACATCGGTTCTACCACATAACTTAGGACTCTGATATTTTCTTTCTGTGAAGCAATAGTGTTAAGGGTATTAAGTGTGGTCTTTAGTTCCGGGAGTCCAGTGTTGGTGCGGGCGGCCGACGTATCCATACACCAGGACCTTCACTTCTAATTTTCGACTCAGTGCACGGAAACACTGATTGTGTGCGTGTTTTCAAAAGTTTCTTTTTAAATCAGCAGTGGAGATACGTGCGTGACCCGTCCCACATCATCGACCACGGGGAGCTGGACATTGATGACGGGGTGACTTTCATGGAGGTTCCGGTGGAGATTGAGGATCGACATGAGTGGGTCCTGCATGGATGATCGATTCCCTTTGTGCGCATTCGCTGGCAGCACGGGAACCTCCAGGAGAGCACATGGGAGCGGGAGGCTCATATGCGTGCTCAATACCTCCTTTTTGTTTCCCTAGTGTGTGTTGTAGCTTTATGGGGAAGTAAATCCCTGAGTTGGGGGTAATGTAAAGACCCGGAAATTTCAAGAAATTTTTTTTCTTAAATTCTTTGAAATTTTACGAGTCCACAGTTTCTGACGGCGCCTGATTCTTAGGCCCGGAGTTCCTGGAATGATCCGCCGAAGTTTTGTTAAGCTTAAATTAATTCACATAAGCCGTTTTACTAAAAAGTAGAATAACTCTTAAATGGTTACTCATATCAGAAATATGAGGGCACCGTTGTTCTTAGGATGGCGGGTTTACCCTAGGCGCGACTTAATTTTAGTCGGCGCAGCCTCCAATGAAAAATCACAAAAATGGCATAACTATAAATAAAATAATTAAATAAATTATTTTATTTTTCAAATGCTTTTAACTCACAAACGGTAGCTCGGATTAAAAATCTGAGACTACCACTGAAATCGTGAGGGCATGCTTTTTTTAAGCAGATACAAAATTTGGTCAGCGCGGGCCAACAGAAAATGTTAGTTTTTGGCCGCAAATAAAATAATTAAGTGACAATTATTTTATTGTAAAATTCAGAACTTCTAAACGGTGAGTCAGATTAAAAATCTGAGAGTACCGTTGGGTTCTTTGGGGTAGTTTTTCACCTAGGCAGAGCCTATCCTTGACCATCGCGAGTCGAGGGTGACTGATAAAAATTTTCTGAACTTTTTTTGGGTAAGTTCAGTAAACGTACGTTTGGGATTTTATATCTTTTGAACCAGTTCTCAGAATTGAAATCCGAGGGCACCGTTGAACTCACAGCGTCAGTAATTTCTTAGTGAGACCTTCACTGCAGTTGCGTTCTGACGAGTTTTGAAGTTGGTTTTTGGATTTTTATTAAAGAAAATAATAATAAAATAAATTACAACACTTTATTTTATTTTTAAGCTATCATGTGTTGTGTGTGTGTTTAGTTGGTTAAAAGCTCCACTTGGGAGTTGGTGGTGGGACCGCCACACCCTAACCTACCATGGAGGGATAATTGGGGTGGGGACCACCCTAGCAGCATAACCTTCCACGAGAGGTTATGATGTGGGGTCCACACGTGGCTTAACCCTTCATTTAATGGGGAGGGAGAAGAAACCTCTCAACCCCCCATCAATAAATTTTTTGTGTCGACATAAAATTAATTATTGCCAACTAATTTTATGTGTCTATGTAAAATTAATTGTTGTCAATTAATTTTATGTGACGACGTAAAATTAATTACTGTCAATTAATTTTATGTGTAGGCGAGAAATTAATTGTTGTTAATTAATTTTATGTGACGACGTAAAATTAATTGTTTTCAATTAATTTTATGTGTCGAAGAGAAATTAATTGGTGTCAATTAATTTTATGTGTCGACGTAAAATTAATTGCTCTCAATTAATTTTCTGTGTCAACATAAAAATTAATTATTGTCAATTAATTTTGTGTGTCAACATAAAATTAATTCGTGTCTTTTGTTTTGACCTAGGCTATGTTGGGGAAACTTCTTGGCATCCTCCTTTTTTTTACCGTGCCAACGCATCTCTTAAATTATGCCAACACAATTTAATTCGCCCGACCCCTTTTTTAAGTAAGTAACTGCATCGTTGGAATTTATGAAGGCTCTTAATAATTGAACTGTCATAAATTCCATGATGGTTACATACCTCTCCCCCTCTCCTATATATAGGGAGCTTGGGAGAAGGTTTTGGGACGGCTTCACCAAGCAACGAAGCGCTGGTAAAATATCGTGATGCCCAACACTTGGAGAAACTTATCTTCTCCAACGAAGAATGCGACGACGCCGACGTCGATGCTACTTCCTTGGTTTCTTCCTCAGAACCCCCTTCTGACATAGGACCTCTCTGATGACCCTTATTCCTTCCTCTTTGTCGTCAACGGACCGAAGCACAAACTCAGAAGTGGAAGCATATGGCGAATGGCGACAACATCGTCTTCCCTCGTGACGAATGAACGCCCGGCAATTAATGAGGTAGGGGTTTGTTTTAAGTTGTTTAACGCTTAATCATATCATGTTAAATCAACTTCTTGAGCTGCTTTCTATCATTCTAACGTGGAGGGTTTGGGCCGCATGAACATGGCCCGACCCCTCTGCAACCATTATGGTTTTGGAACCTTGGATCGACAGCGGCATGGCAATGTGGCGACGGTGACGAAGATGGAAAATAGAGGTTGTGCTTCCCACGAACTCCGCAAACCCTGACGCTGGTTGGGCGGCGCCTGACCAGCCTACCCGTGCGCTGCCGGCGCACTCTACACCTGCCAGGTGCCCTCCTAGCGCCTGCCTGGTGCCCGAGCCGCCGGCTCGGCACCCCTTAGTGCCCAAACTGCCTGCTCGGCGCCCTCTCGGCGCCTTCCCGATGCCCCCGGCCAACCGCCCGGCGTGCCCCGCGCCCTTCCATGTCTACTTGTGGCCTGCCCGTGCCCCCGCGCAGCCCGCCGTTGGCCTCTCAAGCTGAGGCATTCGAGTGGCGCCACTCGCAGTGTCGGCCGAACCTCCCACTGGCCTTCGGGCCGAATCGCCCACGTGGAGACTTCAGCCTGAATTTTCCACACAGTCCGCTGGGCCGGGCCCAGTGGACTAGGCCAAACTCAGCGGGCAGAACCACCCAACGGGCTGGGTCAGACCCAGAAAGTCTGACCGATTCGACCATGACTGGGTCGACCCAGACTGAGTCGGACCGAGTCGGTCCGATCGGGTCGGACTGGACTTGGGCCAACTTTTGACCCTTTGCTTGAGTTGGCTATATCTTTGGCACCAGATGTCCGTTTGACAAACCGTCAGTGGTGCTGGTAATCACTTTGAGAATCGGTCCCTTCAAAAATACCCCACGGGAATTCGTAGTACAATTTTGATACAGTCGGTTGGATCGTACGCGAAACCAATCGGGCCCCCAGGACAAAAAGGCTAATAACTCGCAGACCGGGCATCTGATTGATGTGTCATCTGTTGAGTTGAGACCTCTATGATGAGGCGGTCCTTTGTGATACTTCTACGTAAGACTTCGTGACACTTGGAGTATCGACCAGTAGCTTGTGGAGTAGATCCTACTGGAGACGAGAAGACAGAGTGCGGAGACCTAGTAGCTGTAGACCTGACGACTGCATGACCGATTCGACTCGGAGTGATTCGACTAGCCCAGTGGACGGAGCGCCCATTTTGATGGTAGACCCATGGCAGACAGAGTGCCTAGTTTGGCAGCAGACCCATGGTACTCGACAGGAGGAGTACCTCTGACGGCTATTAGGGGAGCACCCGGTTTGGCGGCAGACCCACAGCGGAGGAGCGCCCGGTTTGGCAGCAGACCCACGGTACTCGACATGAGTAGTACCTCAGTAGTCTAAGGTTAGTGAGCATCGCCTCGAAGTTGGGACATGGGCATTGTACTCGACATAGGAGGAGTTCTCCATCATTTGTGGTTTCTTTAATGAAAATCCCAGTTTGAGGTGAGAGGTAATGACCTTTCTGTTTTCCTCATGATTGAGATGGGTTAGATGATAACTTAGGTATATGTATGGGCATATACCTAAGTAAAGGTTATCTGCTGAGATCTTTTTTTTTCGGTTTATCCTTGTTAGATTTAGTTAGACCTTGAGGGTCTCGAGGTCCCTACTGAGTATCGTTTTACTCACCCCTACACGTGATATGCCTGCACCTCGTTGTGTTGGATGCAGACAACAGACAGTGCTGACCGAGGTAGAGTGTACGAGCACTGGACGGTACTCGGAGGTGGAAACTCAGCGTGATGGTACACGGAGAGTACTGATAGACACGGAGTTCTGAGGAGGACATATGTACCTACCCTTCAGGTAGGATCCGTGGTGGACGATCCAGGAGCTCCTAGTCACCTTCCAGCTGTTTTTCTTTCAATTGTACTTTCATTTAGTTATAGTTGTACCTGTCTGTTGGGCTTGTATTTCTGGCCCCTTTTTACTTTCAGAACACTTTTTATACTGCTTTACTTAGTGTTTTCTTCTTCTTGTACTCTGGTTGTGTGTGTTACATTTTATAAAGGCAATGCCTTCCCAGTTTTTAGGGAATCACGCCTTTGGTACTAGACACCAGCCCCTGGCCTATGGAAGGCGGGCTTAGGGTAGTCACAATACGGGCCCCGAGGGATGGGTCGTGAAAACATATACCATATATATTCATTAAATATATCCTTATTTCCATCCTTCTCAGAATAAATTGAAAAATGTTTCACATCGCTTCATGGAGGTGGTAGTCCCCATATACGCACGAATATCATTATTATTTTCCCAAGGATTGGAAGGTAAGAAGGTATATATGATATTATAATTCCATAAATATAATAATTCCATTTATATCTTATAAATATGTTAAATCCATTATTATATCTGGATGTGGGAGGTGGTGATGGAAAATGGGCCTTTTTGGTAGCATAAAACCATATATATAATCTGATTCCGCGCCTCTCTCACGGTCTCCTCTCCCTCAAGAGCCTCCCCTACTTGGGATTATTCCTCCTTGTATTAGAGCTTCCATCACAGTCTGATGTTTCAGCTACTCTTCTTTATATTGTTATATCATTCTTTTTGGGTCTATTTGCTTCGATCATGCTGTTGCGGGCCTCTTCTGCTGCTCTTGATCTTCCCCATCTCACTTGAACACATTTTGTCAGGCATAATGGTTAAAAAGACTAACTGGGAGGTGTTGGGGGACTCTTTAAAAGTTTATCCTTCGATCTTCTCATATCTGGATTCTATGGTTCTTTAATCTAGAGTTTTATCCCCAGTCTTTCTCTATATCAATGTTTCAATCACCCTTCGGGTTTCAATCCCTTTGTTCCTCCTTCATGTCCCTTAACATATTTTCTTCACCCTTGTGCCTTATTTGTAACTCCTACATGCCATGGCCTCCCGTTCCTTTACTTCTTTCCAGGTTTGTTGGGTGCCATGGATTCCATGGAGGTTTTGGGATGTGTTTTGGTAGCGGTATGAGTTTATGAGTGGTGTGAATGTGGTGTATTTCTCTAGTTTCTATGTACTTACAATTTTCACCTACAATGATGGTTTCAGTTCTCTCTCTCTCTTTGTGGATGGCTTTTTTCAGTGGTGGAAATGACTATAAAAATGGGAATTGTTTCTTATTATTAGGATTTAGTTATGTTTTTTTCTCAATGTTATCATCGAATTATTATTTGGATTTTTTTTAGTTTTATTCATTCCTGGTTATGCCGGCTAACGATCATGTTTTTTAACATGGTAGTGTGATTTCCCATTGGCTAATGGTGGCGATGATATTTAACTTTATAGACTATGTGGTTGTGGTGATGGACCTTGTTGAAGTGGACATAATTGAATAATTCTAGTTATGTCCCCCAGTGGAAAGGAGGGTGATGATGGTGGCTTTGAACGATGGATAAAGGTAGTTAAGTGACCGACCTCTTGTATTGAAGTCACCTTGTGATGGATGATGGTGTTTAGATTGAGGCGTGTAAGCTCGTGGCATGAGGTGGTAATGGTGGTTTTTCTGATTTTTTTTGAAATTTGATTTTTCAAATTTTGAATTTGGAATGTGTTGTGTGGGGATTATGTGGATGTGGGTATGTGAGAGTAGCTGGCTATGTTTTTATGGTTCCCACTTCTCCAAAAAGTGGATATTGGAAAAATATAAAAAAAATAGTTGTGGATGGAAAATGTATTATATCGGTTCATGAGGCGGTAGTCCACCATACAAACGATTTATGGTTTTATATCCCATTTGATGGAAGTGGATAAGAAATTAGGACATAGTCTTAACATAATAAAATTTAAATATATAGTAGATACATGTTTCCTTATATCATCATTGTTTAATAATATTTTAATCAGTTCAAAGAATGATTAAAATGAAAATGCTTCGTTAAGAACTTTACCTCTTCTTCAGAAAAACTCTTCTGGTTTATATCTGAAACCTTCATATATATTTTTATCAAAAATAGGAATATTGTATTATTTAATTGATTGGGTTTTTATTTTCCAAAACAAGTGTTAAGAGGAGGGGAGATGGGTGGCCTCTTATAAGTGGGGGAGAGGACACACTTGGAATTTTATAAAATAAAAACTTATAGCTACATTTTTCACAAGCCAAAAGGCTCTAAAATGGATAATTTTCAAAAACTAAATGTTATAAGTTCCAAATAATTCTATAAAATAGAAATTTTAAAATATTTTAATACATTTTAACCCTTATATTTTTAATTTAACCCCTAGTAAACCAGTAATAACCTTAACTGTGATACATAATTTTTACTATTTTTATTATTCATTATTAACAAAAATTAAGTTGAACATATTATATAATATTAATTATTATGATTCCAAATATTTTATCCATTTTTTTAAATTCTATTCACATATGTGGCATAATTTAATTTAAATCTAACCCTGCAGATGCGATGAAAAAGTTGTTATGCAAAGGAAATGTTCTTATAAGTATAAAAACATTTTGTATCAAAATTGAACATAAAATTTATTACAATGACATAATTTTTGTTAATTATATAATAATTTTATTTTTTCAATTTAAAAAAAAATAAAACAAATTAGAACTTGTAAATTCTTTAAATGAAAATGCAGTTTTCAATAAAAATCTGTATTTTTCATTATTCATCTTAAAATTAATCTTTTCAAAAAGTTATCAAAAAAATAAATATAAGTTAATTTTTACAATAATATTTCAAAAATTATGTTTATTTTATCAAAACCAATTCTTAAAGTGGTAAAATATAATTTTAAAATAATTTTTCAAAGTGCGACGAAACCACCTTTTAGAAAAATACAGTTTTTCAGAAAACATTTCTTTTTCTTTTAAATAATTTTTTATTAATAATTATAATAAATATATGACCAATGAATTTATTTATATTTTTTTAAAACATATAAATTTTATAATTTAGTTTTTTCTATTTATACCTACCAATGTAAAGGTAATGTTATAACGATATACTATTTTATGATTCTTTTATACATGGGGTTGCATGTATCGCAAGCTATCCAAGAGATTGAATTTTTTTAAGAGGAAATATATCATAAATTATTTGGATGTTACATAAGATATGAAGGTATTAGGGTAGGACTTGGAAGAGATACATCACTTTTGAAGTGAGTAGAAGAGAGGAGGGTGGTGGATTTATATAATAGAGGATAGGACCACCCTTGTAATTACCTAAAGTATTAAATTAATATAAAATAATTTTCATTTTAAAGTGGAAAAATTATATATTTATAAGATAGGGTGAATATAGGTTTAAATAATCTCATCCAATAAAATTAAACATTTTTAGGATATTTTTTCCCTTATATCGTATCTATAACCTCTTGTTTACCCTATTAACATTTATCATGATAATAATATTTTTTAAGCTTTAGGGGTCATGAAAGATAAAAAATAAAAAATGAAATATTAGTTGTCAATGATTTATATTATATACCATATCTAAATAACTTAAACAACAATAATATTTTTATGAATTTTAAATCATTTAATAAAATATTATTTAACAGTTAATTCTATTAAAGTCATTTTCAGAACTATTGATATAATTTACCTTAAAATATTAAGAATGTAATTTAGTTAAAATATAAAATTTTAACAAATAAATACTTTATAATATTTATCTTAAATAATATTTTTTACACCATTACTCACCCAAAAAAATTATTATTCTAGTTTTCAAAATCATTTACTTGATTTTTCTACTACTTGCACAAGCATTGTGCCGGCATTGCATAATCATTTAAGGTAATTATTTAATAATTAAAAACTAAAAATAATTCACCACTATAAAAAATAATCATATAAAAAATAACCTTCTATAACCATTCATGTCCTTATCAAAAAATATTGTGGATATTAAAATAAAAGAGTGATATTTTGGAATATTTCATTACTTAAAATAATATAAAGGTATTTATCAAATATAAAAGGGAAAAAGCGAAAAAATTTAAAATATATGAGGGATTTAATTGAATTAACTTGATAAATTAAATATAAGAGATTATATGGATGATTTGGGAGCCTTATCTCAAATTTTTAACCTTATTCTGCCTGTTTTACAATTACCGTGGTGTTACTATTTATACAAAGGTTACAATTCATTGTGAAAAAAAAGTAAAGTTGAATAGTTTAAGAAATTTTCATATTATTATCCAAAATATGGAATCCATTTTATCAAACTAAATCTCTATAATATTTATAAATTACTTTTAAAATAAAATCAAAAAAAGTGATGAAAAATGGTTTTCCAGATAAATCCATTTTTAAGAAAAAAAATATTTTTATACCAAAATTAGGCATAATTTAAATTAAAATGATATTAATATGACAATTTTAAAAAAAATGACTATTTAAAATTTAAAATTTGTTTAAAAATAAATCGTACTTTGTAAATACATAAATGGAAAGGCGGTTTTTTATAAAATCGGTATTTTTCACTTTTTAGGGAAACATTAATCATTTCAGAAAAATCCAAAAATGTCACCTTAGGATAATTTTTATATTATGATTTCAAAAATAATATAATTTTTACAAAATAAATTTTTTAAAATTTTATGAAATTAATTTTAACATCATCTCATAAAAAGGAATAGAAATCATTTATACAGAAAATATATTTTTGTGACATAAAATGACTGTATTCTCATTATTTCTCAAATAACCCAAACTAAATGAATGTTATATAATTAAATTGGATATATAATTAACTTATTTCATTAAAATAATTTATAAATATTGATAAACTTACTCTATTAATATAAAAATACATTTTACACATAAAAATAGTTTTATGAAACATATATCTTTTTCCTTCAGAGATTTTATCTTCATTTAAAAAAGTATTAATTCAAGAATTGATGGATATTGATTATATTGTGGAAAAACATTATATATATATATATATATATTTAATTATACGGTTATTTTTATTCATACCGTCCAAATAAATGGCTAGGTTATATCAGTCATTTTTAAATAATAATATAAATATAGTATACTATAGTTTGTTTAAGATCATTTTTTCATATACTACATGCTATCAAAAAATTTACGTAAATAAAATAAATTATAAAATATTAGGTTTTTACTCACTACCCTCCTTACAGAAATAAAATCCTCAAAATTTATCATGAATCTGATAAAAAGGGTTTAAAACATTTTTTTAAATCAATTCCAGGGAGTTGAAGATAAAATATACAATCATGAAAGGAAAAAACATTTTGAATATTTAAAAATACATTAATTAAAATCCCATATCATAAAAATGGTTACTAAAACTTATTTTCAAATAAAGAAAGATAAATATAAAGTTTATCTATGATAACATAGAATTAGGTTTCCAAATAGGATAACATTATTGAGAAGTGAAAATATGGTCATGGAGGATAAAGGTAACGCCCAAATAATAAGGGTGAGTGACAGAGAACGTTAATCACAAGAAATTGAAATATCATAAGAAATTCAATGACCATAAAACCAAAAACCAATGAGGTGTTAAAGTGACTATCGATCATCAAATTTTTTTTTGAAATGGAACAAAATTTCATTTTCAATATCACTAATCAAAAGGTGATAGATCTTTTTTCCATTATAATAGAGAACATGAAAAAATATACTTACTTGATTTAGTCAAAGTGATAAATTAAATTACATCCCTTATTTTCAATTTTTAATCAGTACCCACCTCTAGCTCGCCCTATATTCTAAATAATGAATATCCATGATGATTTTTCATCACGACTAAAGAATTAAAATAAACCTTCAATAGATCATGAGTTCTATAAAAGATTAACAAGATACTCCTTTTGAATTTACTAAAACCAAAATTGTTTGCATAGGATAATACAATACCAAAAATTAATAAACCTTAATATAAATAATTAATACATTAATCTTCATAACTCATCAATAATACCCAATGTTAAAATTAAATAATTCTATAAATAATAAACCCCATATCCCAAATAACCATTATAATAATGTATTAACCTCAAAGTATATCTTGTAACATAAAAATTACATCCCCAAAAAAATTTTTATAATACTTATAAAATAATCCTTGATGCCAAAACTAATGGTTATATACACCTCAACCTAATAAAACATCTCCCAAAATATCATTAGTCAACTTAAAACCCTATCACTTAAAACCTCAAAAGGTGTATCTATGCATTTAAACATATGATAAACCTTAATCTTATAAATATATGATGATATCCATAAATATTAAGTTAACCACACAAGAAAACATCCTAATCACCAATGTTATTGAAACTCTTCTCTGATACCAACTATAACAGCCCCAAACCCGCACACTTTGATCTAATTCTAAAAACATAATCTTTATTATTCTATATTTGATATCAATAAACATGACCAAATTTTATCCTTTCATAACATACATCATAAAATGAAAATATTGGATAACTTAAAAACCCATAGAATATTTAGGTTTAGTGTTTTATAGAATTATGAAAAACTATTACAAGATAATATCCATGTATATAAGTGATCTTTTTCCACTGTACCAAACATTTCTTATTCAAAAATGTGTATTCATAATCATCCATAATAAAACCTTCTATAAATATATTACATAATATAATTATTTATAAAATGGTAAAAAGAAACAAAATAACGTTGATCTCAAAATATTGGTAAAGTAAAACATAGAAATTAAAAATTGAATATATTTAATGACCACAATATGAATATAAGGTCATGGGTACATATTCAAAATGCATGATCAAAACAAAATTTAATTCATACCTATCAAAAAAATGAATATAAATAATGAGACATGGCATAAATATTTATTAAAATACGAGACATATAAGTCAATAATCATGAGACATTTTAAAATAATCTTGGATCAATGGAAAAATTTTAACTTATTAAAAGGATAAATAAACTATGCTGGAAACTTGGAACATCAAACATTCATCATTAAATCACCTAAAATATATATTTATGAAATTATATTAAGATTAACTTACAATAATTATCATTTTCATATATTATGAGATAATAATATTCTGAAAACTACATTTCCTCTTTTGAGTAACTTATTAAGTTAACTCCATCATCTCTTAGGAGTAATATACAATAGTTAACTCTATTACTTTACCCAATTCATTTTAGATCTATAATAGACCCAACCATCCTTTTCTATAATTTTTCCGCACTCAAATCATCCATATATATTTCTAATTTCCAGAAAATTAACAAAACATTTAGAATCATTCCCTCTTCTACATAACACCCTTGAAACCAATCATCATTTGTACTTAGCTTTATTAACCCATGAAAAGAAGATGGGTTTCCTAAAAATATATTTAAATAATTATAACCAATAAAAATAAAGAATAAGTATGTTATCATTATAAAAAATCCCCATATGGTTATAAAAAATAATAAAGGATATTTACATAGAAGAAAGGTATATTTAAAATAATATTTAATACATTTCATTGAAAACAGGGGAAAATGTCAATTTCCTTTGATAATATTTTATAAAAATTTCTATAATATTGGAAATATGTTTTATTTTAAAATAAAATGGAATAATTATAAAGAAATATTGAAAACTAATAATTGTTATAACATTAGGAAAAGGAATCTAAGTTATATGTGTTAAAAACATTCTTTTTCATTTTTGTAAAACAAATGTAGAAAATAACCCATATGGAAAACATTTAAAAGATTAATTTTTAAACCTTTGTAAAGAAATTAAAATATAGTTTAAAATGAACTTTATTAACCTTATAATCATTAATAATAACATTCTTGAAAATATTTTAGTGATAATGGGTACGTAAAAGAACAGATCCATGACTAAAAAGAGAAATATGTTTGGGTTTTCCTTAAAACATACATTTGGTATCCTTAAGTTCCAAAGATAGTAAAATGAAAATAAATCATGTAAAAATAAAAAATAAAAAGAGGATAAGAATAGTGATTTTTTAAATGATATTAAGATCATACAATTTCCCCCAAAGGAACCTTAAATATAAATAATCCCAATAATAAATGATATCATAACATTAATCCTTTACTTCTTTGGTAACTTTCTATGAAAAATTAATTGAAACAAAGAATCTAATATGGATCTATAAATCACATTAATTACTTGAATTAATATATAAAAATTAATTCATTTGGTAGTATATATAACATACTAAGATATAATGGTTCATGACATGAAACATGTCCCAAGAAAATAAGAAAGTGGTGAATAATCCTTATAGAGATTGTATCATTGAAGTTAAAATTAATTAACGAAGTGATTACGTGTAATAATTATAAAACCACACAAAATAAGTGGACATGAAACATAATACATTCATAGGTCACTTAAATCATAAAATTTTCATAATATAGTCAACTAGGTAGAAGTATAACCCAATGAATGGAAATTGAGTTAATAAACCCCCTACTTCATATCCCAACTTGTTATGTTTTTCCATTAGATCCTATATAATAAAATTTTATTAATTATTTAATTATTTAATAAGATTAAATATGTTGGTTAACTTATAATTAAACCATTTATTTCATTTATTTTATTTATTTCAATGACATATTTAATTTCTTAATCGATTATATATGTGCCGGGTGTTGTGAGGATGTTTGATTCATAATTAAAAAATGAATTTAAGAGTTTGATCATGGTCAAAGGGGTATTTGTTCAATTATATCTAGAATAATAATAATTAAATAATTATAATTTTTATACATTAAATAAAAATTTTAATCATTCATGACATATGGATGTAAAAAATAAATCACATCTCTTCAAGAAGGAAGTGGTCCACACGTATGCATGAGTGACATTATAATTTTTAAATGGGTATAAGGGTAAGAAGGTAAGTAATATATTACCTTTCCAAAAAAAATAATTATGTTATAAATATCATATATATATATATATATTCATTAAATCATATATAATAACTAACCATGAATGATGATGATCGAAGACTAATCATATCACTACATAGAGGTGGTAGTTCACATGTATTCATGATCAATACTTTCATTTCACATTTGATGGAAATGATGTGGAAATAGTTTATCCATAATCATAATAATATATTAGTATATATTTTATATTGAATTTATTTTTATAATGGATACAATATATTTAAATTAAGTAGAATAATAAATAAACATTGAAAGAATCAGGTAAGATGATTACCTCTACTTTGGGAGACCTCATTTGGATTACACCTTAATACTTATTAAGATGGTATTGGGAGAAGACCATATGTTCTAGGGAGTATAGAATGAATATATGAAGGTATTGGGGTTGCGATTTTCTAAGATGCATTCTTTAGGATGTGTGATTAAAAGAGGAGGTGTGGTGTCCTTTCATAAGAGAGGAGAGAAGCGCCCATGGAATTGTTAATATAGTTAAGTTAAAATAAATTAATTTTCATGTTAAAGTGGAACTAAATAAATATATTTCAAATAAATGGTAAATATAATTAAATTTACTCTCATTAAAAAAGTTTTGAAAGTTTAGGTGATGTTTTAACTCATATCTATTAGTTTTAACCCCTTCTCAACCCTTTTTACATTTATCATGATAATAATGTTTTTTACTTTTTACAAGACAAGAAAGTTACAATAAAAGGTAAATTGAGCCATAATTGGAAAAGGGTTGATATTCTACACCATATATCGTTCATTTGAACAAAGGTAATATTTCTATGGATTTTAACTCATTTAATAATATGTTATTTAACAAAAAATACAATTAAATTTATTTTTTGGAAAATTCACATAATTGAATTTAAAAACATATCAAGAATGTAATTTAGTTCAAAAATAAAATTTTAATACATCCCCAATACATTATATTTGTATAAAAAATTCATTTAAAATAATTAATCACCCAAAAAAATATTACTTTTAATATTTTAAATTCAATTACATGATTTTTCTACTCCTTGCACAAGAACTATATTGACATTGCGTAAGTCTTCAATATAATTTTTTCATCATTAAAAATTAATAACATATAGCCTTCAAATCAAATTTATTAATATTCAAAATAAATATTTATAACCACTCATAACTTGTTTTTATCACTTTCATGAATAATTATAGATATTATAAATCAAGAAATAGAGATTTTTGAATATTCCTTTAATTAAAATAATATAAAGGTATTTGTAATGGCTTCAACTTATATAGTTTGATCCATTTATTTTTTCAATATATATATTGGGACTTTACCTCGGAGTTGGCACTGTGGTTTGGGTGTTGCGGGACCCTAGAATTAATATGTTGAAAATATTAATATATATTAAAGGATGAGTGAGCACATTTTTAGAATAAATTATTTTACCATTTATCGATTCCATGGATGGTAAATTTAAGATATTAGTTATTTATATAATACAAGGTTTACCCTAGGTGTGAAATAAATTTTGTTGGTATTGAGTGTTCGGCTAAAGGAGACCATTGGTGGGTGCATTATGTAAATTAATTAATTTATTAATTTAAGTTACAAAATGGAAAAAAATATAATTCCTTATATATTTAAATTTTGTTATTAAAAATTACTTGGGTTATTCACAAAAACATGGGAGATTAGAGAGGAGGATTAGAACTTTCTTGGCATTGATGCCCCAGGAATGTAGATCAACGACAACGATCAGGAAGAATCATGAGATGAATGACGAATGCAGCATGATCTTCACCTTCTTCACTAGTGGATGTGTTCATCACCAATTATTAATACTTTATTGGGGATAAGTTTTTTATTTTATGGTTTTCTTATATTAGTTTAATTATTGTTTATGGATTGTATATTTGTTTGTATTTTATCTATAATTTTGGTTTTTCACTTGAGCCCAATTTTAAACATCGTTCTCAAACCTATTTTTTAATATATCTTATGCACCCCTTGAATCAACCCTTGATTCCTATTATGTGATCATTGGATGGGATCGCACCATCCAATAATGTTTTCAATTTTTTATTTTTATTTTCTCCCCAATGTTCTTTGTGTTCTTCATCATTGGCCCATGGGGATACGATGTTACATTGTTGGCCCAAATTCGAGAATGATCAAACCCCCATATTCATGGAGGAAATGTGAAATACATAGGGGTAGGTGTTTTGTTTATGGATCTAAATTTATTTGTGGATTCGAATGATGGAATATAGGATTGAGGTCTCGAACGACGATTATATGTGCAACAACTACCGCACGGGTTACCGAATTTCTGATTGATTAAAGGTCATAAATCATCAATTGGTATTGACTTCTCCCATATTTAGTGGATTCATATTACTCAAATTGTATTAAAATAGGTACAAATAACAGAACATTCATCCACAAGAAGTCAAACATCGTTATCTGTGAAAAAGGTTAGTACATGCCATATAATCAGGGGGAACACACGACGTGTACCTCAGAATCTTATGGCAGCAAGGGTTTGGGATGAGTTAAATATCACATTTTATATAGCTGAGGAAACATTCCATTTCACCCTTCTTAGGAAACCAAGTCATGTGTTTTTACCACATGCCCAAGACCCCAAGTGGGCGGACACGTCGTGTCCCCCTTGGGACACACCTTGTAGTTTAGCATGGCTAGGTGGGCAGTGTATCTTTAGAATACACCCTGGACCTCAGGTGTAAATACATACCTTTTGATCCTATGAACACATCATTTATATCCATATGGCAAGAAAATACCTATATAGGGCAGGACATGGACATGTTTCCAGACAATCCCACAGGTCATGTGACTCTAAGTAAACATTATGTACTTTTCCACAAAACCATATAACATGTATATATCCTTCATAGAGACTCATATTTGAGCCCATGATTGAACTATACTATGCATTTTTTCAATTATAATGTTATGGAATCATTTGTTTTGGAATCATAGATACGACATAAGGTGTTTTGAGTGAGATCCTTCTTATAATGACTCTTGTAAGACGAGAGTGATCTAGTTTGATCATTAGAGATAGGTCGGGGTCAGTACACCCCTGATTCACTGTGATGTGGGTCCCATATACTCTTCTAGTAGGTGGATTCATTACTCCAACATATTATATAGATAATGGTTAATCTATATATGAATTTGTTCTCCCCTATCATTGAGGTTTGATAAGGAGTGGTTCCTCCACTATAGATAGTGCTCCTTTAGCTATAGAGCATAGTAGCAAGGATCAGGCCATATACTATGACTCTTTTATGGTGGAGCATAATGAAGGGAATTGGATATTGGACCTTTAGAGATTCAAGAAGACCCATCATCATCCTTATCTAGTTTTGTAGATTCATACTTCTCTCATATTTCGACTAGGGATTCAGTATGATCATATTTGATGTTGGGTTTCTTTAACCTTTTGTTTTATGGGTTAATATGATCATTTTTTTCTTTCAAATCCCTTTTATTTTTGGGATGTACTATTCTGTAAATATATACTCACCCCTGTATGGATTATACCCACATGTTTTCTATATTATGTAGACAATATATAGATCAACAATGACCTTGGAGGATCATATTTCGAAGGATCATAGTGTTAATTGAAGGTGTTAGCTATGTTTGATGATTAGTCTTAGAGATTGTGATCTAGCCTCTCTTCAGTCCTTCCCTTTCCAAATAGTTTTCTAGTTGGGACCTCAATTTCTATTTAGGAATTTATTTTTCTCCTTTATATCTTTTATATTAACTTTCTGTAATTTGATGTTTTATTAGAGGTTATTTCAGGCATTAATTACTCTACTGTTATTTTTGTATTTTATTATATCTTTGAAATATTTTCAAAGAGTTGGTTGTGTTCAATCATATAGGTACTATAATATAATAAATACCATTTTAGTTAATTCTTAATAGGTCCTTGTCACCGTCCCAGGTCCTATTGGATGTGATCTTAGGGTGTCACCCACAACCTAGTTCTGTACGAGGTGGGGTCCTAGTGGGTTGGGCCATGAAACAGTGGTGTCATAGGTGGTATTTAATTAGGTCATTTTTTGGAGTGGAATATTTCATGTGAAATGTTTTGGGAACCTAGAAAAATTATGTCTAAGTGTATTTAGTTTGGCACTTAGGCCAGGTAACCTAGTGAAGGTGCGGCATCCAATGTATCCACACACCAAGACTCTGAAAACCTTTTCTTTAACTCGGTATGATGATACATCCGTTATATACGACCAATGGTACATGAATCATATAGTAATGGGTCTTTTTAATTTCATTTCTTTCTAGAGTCATCTCCCCAGATATGCTCATCAAATTGTGGTGAATCTAGTTAACTTTCAAGATACCACTGTGATGAAAACCAGTTAGGATACATATACAAGTTTGTGATGGTAACTAGTTATGAAATGAGTCCTCAATTTAGGGACCCATTCATGAGGTGTTTCCTTAATGAAGTCATAGATCAGTGGTTACACTTGATGTACATTGTGTGATTCCACCTCTAATGGTTTATAAGGATGATCGACTATGTGTTGAGTATTTGATAGCTCTAGAAGGACGGGATGATGATTTTTGCTATCATAGTGTGGTACATAACTTCTTGTAACTGTAAAAACTTGGGTTTCATGAAGAGATATACTCTTAGGTAGTGGAGGATTGGATCTAAGCAGTGGTCTAAGTGTTTCAGCTTGTTTTGACCCCGGATGATCATATGTTTGTGCTTATAACCAGCCTTCTTATTAGAGAAATAGGGCGCTTGTGGGGTATGATTACTCAAACCCATGCTAAGAAAATGCTCTCATGGTAGTACTTTCAGAAGTTATTTCATAAAAATTGTTACCCTACAATATTCCACTCTGTGTGGATACATGAGTTTCTTGAACTGTAACATAGTGATATGTCAATTTCTGAGAATACCTTGAGGTCAATCGACATCATGTGATACTATCTTAAAATAGTGATGGATGGATACTTCCAGGAATGAATGTTTGGGAAGGCTATTAATAGATACATAAAATCTATATTGGTCTCCTTATGCATTCAAACTTATGTTTGAGTGATGGAGTGGGCCTTGGTTATCAATAACCTTTGAAGAGATGGACATTGGGTGGATGAAGGTTTTAGTGGACATCATGGGGTTGAGATGTCTATAGTGGCTAGAATGTTTCAGTCATCAAGGTCTTATCATAATAGACATACTCATGCCTGATATCATACATGTGGATCCACTATATAGGTTTCACGCATAGGGCCCAGTCAACCTAGATAGGGGTAATGTTATGCTTATGATGGGTGAGGTTTTCTAGGTCATGATTGTATGACCCGATGTAAAGCTAGTGGTGGACAGTCAATGGATGTAACTCCATAGTAGAAGTAGCTTCATGATCAATGATCTCGTAGGCATGTTCCAGGTGTCCTCAAAGGAGGTTGTGCTAATAGAGTAGGTGAATCTCTAGATGGAGGATCTTAGGGTGAGGATGATGATACAATATACTCACACCACCACCAACACTATGAATCCCATGCTAGGATTAGAGGGTTTTAGGTTGATGGTGTGGGTAGTTTTAAGCTATGGGTGTACATGATGAAGCTCCTCATGAGATAATTTTAGGCATAATATTTGTTTTCTATACTCTATATGTGGTACTTGTATACATAGGATTAATTCATTAATTTATCTATATATCCTTTGTAGGAGAGATAGTGGTTCATGTATAGTCTCCATCTTATTAGCTATGGATAAAGGTTCCAATAGGGAGAAATTATTCTATATCAGAAATCTATCGGTAGTGAAATTTAGTTCTAAGTGGGGAGAGTTTCTCATGGGTCCTCTTGGTCTTTCCGATGAAAATTTATGATGTAATACTAGGTATATACTCTTTATTTGTAGTGCATGTTCAGATAGATCATCATCAGATAAGAGAAAAATACCTGTGTAAATATGGGACAAGATTCTACTTTTAGGGTAATTGGTATCTTACAGTAGTGAAAATCGGACTCACGGACAATAATTTTCAACCTATCACCTATCAGTTATTGAGTTTAGAACCTAATGCAGTAAGCACTTCAAGAACCTTTCTTCCAGCTGTAGTAGAGGATTATATAGACATATTTCCTGAAAATGTTTTAGGACTACCTCTGAGGTGATAAATCTACCTCTTCATCAATTTTTACACCAACACCACCCTAAAATCTTTTGAGGCATATCTTATGGACCCCACTGAGCTCTGGAGCAGCCCACCGGCACGCCTCGCCGGCACGGCGACGCCGGCGGCAGAAGGCGGCGGCGCCCGGCGTGCCGCCGGAAGAAACCATCGCGGCTGAAGCTGCGGCGGCATCACGTGGTCCCACGACCGCGCGGGACCAGAGGGGAACGGGACGCGGCAGTCCAGCCACGTCCGCTGGCAAGGGCGGCCCCACGCGGGGCCACGGTTCCCTCACGTGGGGGCAGCACGCCCCCCGCTCCGCTCGGCTGTAACCGGCCGAGCCGACCCGCCTGGCGACTGGGCCGCGCCCGTGCCGGCTGGGCCGGGTCACGCCATCTGGGTCGGACCTGGACCCGGGTCGGGTCGACCCGGTTCGGGCCGCCCATGGGGGGTTTGGCCGGATCGGTCCGGGCCTAGACCCCCCGTTTTCGGATTACTTTCGGTCTTTTGCCCATATCATGGGCTACAGACCTCCGATCGACGCATCGTCAGTTTCTTAGTGATCCTTGGATCGAGACGGTCGTTTAGGTATGTTATACTCAAGGTTTCGGAGAACTTTGGGTTCGTCCAGGTTGGTTCGGATACGAAACCAATCGGGCCCTCAGAGCGGAAACACTCATATCTTAAGCTTCGGGTGTCTGATTGACGCACCGTCTGTCTCGTTGAATTCCTCTTGAGAAGATGGAACTTTTGGCATAATTATCTTGAGGTTTGGATGTAGTTGGAGTATGGACAAGTTGGATTGTACCCAAAATCCAACCGGCCCCCTGGAACGGAAAAGATGATATCTTTCAGACCGGACGTTCGTTTGACGAACCATCAATGGTGTTGGTGATCACATTGAGGAAAGATCCCTATGAGTATACCCTACGAGAGTTCGGGGTAAAGTTGAGATACGGTCGGGTTGGTTCTCACATGAAACCAATCGGGCCCCGGGGACGAAAAGGATAGTAACTCACAGATCGGGCGTCCGATTGACGCGCCATCTGTTGCGTTGAGACCCCTGTGACGAGGAGGTCCTTTGAGATACTTCTTCATGGAACTTTGAGATACTTGTAGTGTCGACCATTAGCTCGTGGAGCGGACCCTCCCAGAGACGAGCGTGTAGAGTACGGAGACCGTGTAGCCATCTGAGACCTGACGACTGCTTGACCGATCGACTCGGTGTATTTCGGATAGCCCAGTGGGGAGCGCTTGGTTGTAGCGGCAGACCCACAGCGGAGGAGGGCTTGGTTGTAGCGGCAGACCCACGGTACTCAACAGAAGGAGTACCTCTGGAGGCTAGGAGGGGGAGCACTTAGTTGCAGCGGCAGACCCACGGCGGAGGAGTGCTTGGTTGTAGTGGCAGATTCGCGGTACTCAACAGAAGGAGTAGCTCTTGAGGCTATGAGGGGGAGCGATTGGTTGTAGGGGCAGACCCATGGTGGGAAGCGCTTGGTTGTAGCAGCAGGCCCATAGTACTCGACAGGAGGAGTACCTTAGCAGTCTTAGGTTAGTGAGCAGTACCTCGGAGTCGTGACAGGACCATTGTGCACTCCAGAGACGAGGCTCTTCAGCAGTTACGGTTTCGATAACGAAAGTCCTGGTTTGAGCTGAATCTTGACATTTGTGTTTACCTCATGATTGAGATGGGTTAAGTGATAACTTAGGTATATGTATGGGCATATACCTAAGTAGAGGTTATCTATTGAGATATTCTTTTTGGTTATCTATGTTGGTTTTAGTGAGACCTTGAGGGTCTCGGGGTCCCTACGGAGTATCGTTATACTCACCCCTGCACGTGTTATGCCTACACCTCGTTGTGTTGGTTTCAGATGACAGGCAGTGCTGACGGAGGCCGAGTGTTCAAGGACTGGACGGTACCTGGAGGTGGACCACACGACGAGTCAGTACCCGGAGGTGGACCACACGATGAGTCAGTATCCGGAGGTGGACTTCACGATGAGACGACACACGGTGGAGGTTGACGGGCGAGCGCATTGAGGAGCTGCGCTATCTGTACCTACCCTACAAGTAGGATCCGAGGAGGACGACCTAGGAGCCTCTTATGTTCTTCCAGCTGTTGTCTTTTTCTGTTGTACTTTTTTTCGGTTGTATCTGTACTTTCAGTTGGGTTTGTATTCTGGCCCATTTACTTCTCAACACTTTCTTTTGTACTTAGTGTTTTACTTCCTCTTGTACTCTGGGGTGTTTTGTTTACTTTTATAAAGGAAATGCCTTCCCAGTTATCGGGATTTATGCCTTTGGTGCTAGTCGCCATCCCCTGGCCTATGGAAGGAGGTCTTGGGGTAGTCACGGCACGGGCCCTGAGGACGGGTCGTGACAAATTGGTATCAGTGGATTCGGTTCTACCGAAAAACTTATAACTCTGATTTTTTTTCTTTCTATGAAGCAATAGTGTTAAGGGTACCGAGTGTGGTCTTCAGTTCAGGGAGTCCAGTGTTGGTGCGGGCGGCTGACGTATCAATACACCAGGACCCTGACAACTGATTTCCGACTTTGTGCATGAAAACACTGATTGCGTGTGTGTTTCCATAAGTTTTTAAATGTCAGTTCAAACCAGGTCAGCTCACCAGGTATAATTGTTTGACTATGTCACGTTGTTTCTTTCAAGATGCCTTTTCACAGACAACCAGCTAGATCCCAGAGGGATGTGCATACTAACAGCCTGTCGAGCGACGAGGCTTCGGTACAGGGCTCTCTTGCAGTTGAGGCACCAGCGGAGGCACCAACGGTACTACCATATGTTGGGCCACCGATGCCACCAGCCCCAACAGTAGGCGATGCATGACACTTAAGCGCGCTGCACGAGTTCCATCGCCAGAGGCCACCCAGGTTCCGGGGAGAGACGGACCCGCAGGGGGCTGAGGTTTGGCTGGAGGTTGTGGTGAGAGTCTTCAGGCTAGTGGGGATGCCAGCAGACTTCATGGTGATCTTTGCTACCATCCTCTTTCCGGTAGCAACAGGCAGGTGGTGGAGCCACTTGTTCCAGTTTTTCGACCGGATGACCTTCACATGAGAAGAATTCGAGACCTTCTTCAGGGTGGAGTTTGTGCTAGTAGCTCTACACCCCGAGCATGTTCAGGAGATGCTGCCTTTGCCGCAGGATTTTCGATCAGTAGCCGAGTCATCTGTGGGAAGTAGACAGATGATGCAGAGGTCCAAGAGGACTAGAGCCAGCCGTACGAGGAGCAGGAAGTGTTATGAATGTGGCGGGAAGGGTCACCTGGCACGTGATTGTCTGACTCCTCATACAGTTGATCCGCAGGCTTTGGAGGAGCCACTGAGGTAGAAGCAGCGGCGGGTGCTTAAGCAACAGCTGAGCAGTGGACAAGGCAGTAGAGCTCCGGGAGTAGGTGGACAGGAGCGGAACTAGTGGATATGTCCCTTGTACTTCTAGTTCCATGTTGCTGTTGTATTTGTGTCTTTGTACTATGAGCTGCAATAATAAAAAGACACTTATCTTTGTGAGGTTTTCTTTCATGTCCTTTTGTTGGGTTGATACTGAGTGGTCCCGGTTAAAACTGTTGACTTGACCCTCACTTTCGAGATTTCTACTAGAGGAGGCCCAATGAACTCACACTGATGCCGACAGTGTGACTCGACCCTTGGAGGCGAGAGTGGCAGTTGGATCTCTTGGTAGTTTTGTCGAGGCCTTACGACGTCATCCATGGCATGAATGCATTATTCATGTCAGGATTGACTGTATTAGGCAATGGGCGTGGTTCATCCAGAGGATGAGACCAAGTTTCTCTTTTCAGTAAGGGAGAAATCTTAGCAGCTCTTTCAAATCATAAGCAAGGAAGGTACATATCATCCAGGAGCGGATGAAGACTGCACAGTGCAGTAAGAAACAGGAAACTAGTGCCAGTCTTAGAGACTCGGGCGTGTTAAATGTTTCAAGAAGAGGAAGCTTTAAGGAGAGATGAGTCTGTGAAGATGCAGACGTGGAGGCAGAGCTAGGAGAGCAGCATGGGGTGGTGTCCTTTTAAACATGCTACAACCACCCGCCTTATTTTTCCCCACCAGTCTCTGGGAGCTGGAGGGCGGTGGAAGAGTGCGGCTGCATGCGGTCAAGGAGTGTGACCCAATGGCTCTAAAAATTATTCAAGGGATAGTCTGTGTCCACTACTAGTTGTCGTAGTAACAGACCTCGATATGAATCATTCCTTCCTTACACGAATCTTGTCCTAGACCTAGAGTTTCCGGTAAGCCGTAGACATGACCCTCGCGTTTGGAGATACCTTGGGAAAGTACTCGTTAATCACACTTACGCCGACGGTGTGGTCAGACCCTCGAGGCGAGAGTTTCGGTTGGAATCTCTTGGTGACAGCGTCGAGGCCTTACGACGTTGGTTTGAGTATGGATTGGGAAATCATAGTTTATACACAAATTGACGGTATTAGGCAAAGAGGTTGTGGTTTAACTACGACGTCGGGATGGGTTTTCCTTGGTCGGCGAAAAGGAAACCCTAGGCAGCACAGGATAAACTCATGCACAGGAGGGTGCGACCGATCACTCTTGATTCGGTCAACCTTACCCTCGTGGCAGAATTCGTTTTGAGTTTCAGTTCTAACAGGAATTGGAGGCCTCTTGAGTTCGAGGATGACGATCTCATCCTTATACAGGTCTCACCTCGACAAGGTTTACGGAGATGTGGCCAAGGCGGCAATTTGTCTCTGAGGTTTAGTGGACCTTTTCTAGGTCCTCCGATGGGTAGGAGAGGTGGTTTACCGCTTGAACCATCCACATCAGTTGCACCAGGTGCACGACGACTTCCACATATCTCAACTGAGGAGATACGTGCGTGATCCTTCACATATCATCGACCATGGGGAGCTGGACGATGGCGATGGGGTGTCTTCCAAGGTGGTTCCAGTGGGGATCAAGGATCGATAGGAGCGGATCCTATGAGGACGGTCGATTCCTCGGGTGCACTTTCTTTGGCAGTACGGGAACCTCCAGGTAAGCACATGGGAGCGGAAGGCTCAGATGCGTGCTCAGTACCGCTTTTGTTCCCCTATTTTGTGTTAAAGCTTTACGAGGACGTAAAGCCCTGAGGTGGGAGTAATGTAAAGACCTGTAAAATTCAAGGGAATTTTTTTTCTAAATTTTCATTGGGATTTTACAAGAACGCAGTTTCTGACGGCGCCTAATTCCGAGGCCCGGTGTGCCCGGAATTAATTTCCGAAGTTTAGGCTCTGGTACGTTCAGTGAACGAACGAGCGGGTTTTTCTAACTTTTGAACCGGTGCTCAGAATCGAATTCTGAGGGCACCGATTGAACCGCAGCGCCGGTAATTGCTTAGAAACACTTTTTCCGGAGTTGCGTTTTCTCGAGTGTGGTTTTTAATTTTTGGGATTAAGTTAAGGAATAAAAATAAAAGTGATGCGACTTTTTATTTTTATTTTACTTAAGTGGCTTAAGCTAAGTTAAACGGATAAGGTGGAACCCACAATATCATACCCACTTGGTAGGATATTTGTGAGGTGGGGCCCACACGAGCCCCACCGTTTCTTCCCTCCTAAGTAACGCACCCGCAAACCCCCTTTTAAATGTAAGTCAAACATTATGTTTTTCTGGTTAAGAAACGCCCCATTAAATTGGGCAGTTAAATCATTACAATTAATTCTTTGAATTAATTGTTTGTTTCTTATCTTTTATTTTTCAAATCCTTATGTTGATAATAAAATAAGAGGAGGACTTATTTTATTTTGTTTGGGTTTGTGTTGTGAAAACCTTTGGGAGAAAAAAATAGAGAATATTCTTCGTTCTTCGACGAAGAACGCGAAGAACACACCACCGCCGACGAAGAACGCCAATCTCTGATGGCGGACGACGGCGAGTGACGCCTTCTTCGGAGATCACCTAACGCCAACGACGATTCTCTTCTTCCACGATGATCTTCTTCTCCCGCGGCGATCCTCTTCTCCGTGATGGTTAATTCTGTGATGAAAGCTCGTTCGACGATAGCGTTGAGGTAGGGAATTGTTTGTGAAATGTTAATGAACCCCATATTACTTCCTTCTAAATCAAAGAACGCGGATCAACTAAACATCAAGTTGATCCGCGAAGAATATGTTGCGGGTTGGGAATTCCTTTTTTGCGGGAAAACTGTAGGGGTTGATTCTTTTAAATATTTGTGATTTATACCCGTAGCGTATGATTTAAATTTGTTGTGAGACTTTTAAAACCGCTAACGCAGTGGGTGCGGACTAACGAACAAGTATGAACCCACCACCCCTTTCGTTCTTGGTGTGAGAAACGGCAGACGTCAACAAAACAAGTCGCACGGGCGATGAGAGGTCCTCGCAGTGAAGGACAGACCCCGGGAGGGCCTTTGGCGAAGACGGCGTGAAATTCTGACCACTGGAACTCGTCCGGTGGTCCGCAGAGTAGCCCACCGGCGTGCCTCGCTGGCACGGCGGCGCCGGTGGCAGAAGGCGGCGGCACCCGGCGCGCCGCCGGAAGGAACTGCCGCGGCTGAAGCCGCGACGGCAGCACGCGGTCCCGTGACCGCGCGGGACTGGAGGGGAATGGGATGCGGCAGCCCGGCAGCGTCCGCTGGCAAGTGCGGCCCCACGCAGGGTCGCGGTTCCCTCACGCGGGGGCAACACGCCCCCTGCTCCGCTCGGCCGTCACCCGCCGAGCCGACCCGCCTGCCGACCAGGCCGCGCCCGCGCCGGCCGGGCCAGGTCGCGCCCAGGCCGGGCCGGGTCACGCCATCCGGGTTGGACCCGGACCCGGGTCGGGCCGGGCCCAGACCCCCCGTTTTCGGATCACTTTTGGTCTTTTGCCCATATCTTGGGCTACGGACCTCCGATCGATGTACTATCAGTTGCGTAGCGATCCATGGATCGAGACGGTCATTTCAATATGTTATACTCAAGGTTTCGGAGAACATTGGGTTCGTCCGGGTTGGTTCGGATACAAAACCAACCGGGCCCTCGGAGCGGAAATGCTCATATCTTGAGCTTCGAGCGTCCGATTGACGCACCGTCTATCTTGTTGAATTCCTCTTGAGGAGACAGAACTTTTTTCATACTTCTCCCGAGGATTGGATGCAGTTGGAGTATGACCGAGTTGGATTGTACCCGAAATCCAATCGGGCCCCTAGAACGGAAAAGATGATATCTTTCAGACCGGACGTCCGTTTGACGAACCGTCAGCGGCGTTGGTGATCACATTGAGAAATGGTCCCTATGAGTATACCCTATGAGAGTTCAGGGTACAGTTGCGATACGTCCGGGTTGGTTCGCACACGAAACCAACCGGGCCCTGGGGATGAAAAGGTTAGTAACTCACAGATCGGGCGTCCGATTGACGCACCGTCTGTTGCGTTGAGACCCTTGTGACGAGGCAGTCCTTTGAGATACTTCTTCGTGGAACTTTGAGATACTAGTAGTATTGACCAGTAGCTCATGGAGCAGACCCTCCTAGAGATGAGTGTGCAAAGTACAGAGACCGTGTAGCCGGCTGAGACCTGACGACTACTTGACCGATCGACTCAGTGTATTTCGGATGGCCCAGTGGGGAGTGCTTGGTTGTAGCGGTAGACCCACGACGGAGGAGCGCTTGGTTAAAGCGGCAGACCCGCGGTACTCAACATAAGGATTACCTCTGGAGGCTATGAGGGGGAGCGCTTGGTTGTAGCAGCAGACCCACAGCGGTGGAGCGCTTGGTTGTAGCGGCAGACCCGCGGTACTCAATAGAAGGAGTAGCTCTTGAGGCTATGAGGGGGAGCCCTTGGTTGTAGCGGCAGAACCATGGTGGGAAGCGCTTGGTTGTAAAAGAAGGTCCACAGTACTCGACAGGAGGAGTACCTCAGCAGTCTTAGGTTAGTTAGCAGTACCTCGGAGTCGTGACATGACCATTGTACACTCCAGAGACGATGCTCTTCAGCAGTTACGGTTTCGATAACAAAAATCTTGGTTTTAGCTGAATCTTGACCTTTGTGTTTACCTCATGATTGTGATGGGTTACGTGATAACTTAGGTATATGTATGGGCATATACCTAAGTAGAGGTTATCTGTTGAGATCTTCTTTGTGGTTATCCATGTTGTTTTTAGTGAGACTTTGAGGGTCTCGGGGTCCCTACTGAGTATCATTATACTCACCCCTGCACGGGCTATGCCCGCACCTCGTTGTGTTGGTTGCAGACGACAGGCAGTGCTGACGGAGGCCGAGTGTTCAAGGACTGGACGGTACCCGGAGGTGGACCACACGACGAGTCAGTACCCGGAGGTGGACCACACGACGATTCAGAATCCGGAGGTAGACTTCACGACGAGACGACACACGGTGGAGGTTGACGGGCGAGTGCATTGAGGAGCTGCGCTATCTGTACCTGCCCTTCCGGTAGGATCCATGGTGGACGATCCAGGAGCTGCTCTATCTGTACCTACCCTTCAGGTAGGATCCGAGGAGGACGACCTAGGAGCCTCTTCCGTTCTTCCAGCTGTTGTCTTTTTCTATTGTACTTTTGTTCAGTTGTAGCTGTACTTTCATTTGGGTTTGTATTCTGGACCATTTACTTCTCAGCGCTTTCTTTTGTACTTAGTGTTTTACTTTCGCTTGTACTCTGTGGTGTTTTGTTTACTTTTATAAAGGAAATGCCTTCCTAGTTATCGAGATTTACGCCTTTGGTGCTAGTCGCCATCCCCTGGCCTATGGAAGGCGGGCTTGGGGTAGTCACGGCACAGGCCCTGAGGACAGGTCATGACAATAAAAAGCTGGGAAGACCTTCAACAGCAGTTCCTGTTCCACTTCAGCTCAACGTTTCCTAAGACAAAATTCAACGACCTCATGAATTGCAAGCAGAGGGAGAACGAGAGGGTCTCAGATTTCATTGATAGATGTAATGGTCTGACCTACTCTCTGAATAGGATAAGGCCTCAAGATGAGTTGCTCTCCAGATGCATCGATAATCTTCGAGATGAGCTGCGGACACTGCTCATACTAGTGGAGTGCACCACTGGATTCCGCTATCTCTCGGACATTGCCCAGAGAATTGAGGACTCCATGCAGCTGACCAATTTGAAGTCCCGAATAGCCTTGTAGGCTCCCACAAAGAGAGCAGCCAGAGCTGAAGCTTCCTCTATCACGCTCAAGCCTGCCCCTGTGCCTGCTCCACCGCTCAGACCTGCACCAAATCGTCAAGGGCCCCCTGTACATCAGTAGCCTCCTACGCCTAGGCGGGACGATCATAGAGGATCGAAGTGGAACCAGTTTGAGGAATGAAGACATAAATCATACTTGTTCCAAGAGGACCAATTCGATGGCTACTTCATTGCCACCATGAATTGCAACTTGCTCGGCCTCCCGGAGCCGAGGAAACCCGAAGAAGCCGGCCACAATGACAGTCCAGACTACTTTCCCTACCATCGAATGTTGGGACACAATATTCGAGAATGCATCATCTTCAAAGACCTCCTGCAAAGGACGGTAGACTCTGGGCAGGTTGAGTTGGGACCACCCCCAGCACATGTGACATATATTTCTACCACTGACTCCGACAAAGGGGAGGGGTGGCCGGAAGTCACCAGCAAGAAGGGGAAGAAATTTGATAACTGGATGACTCGGAAGACTATCAACTGATCCCAGGGCATAATCCAAGCTCAGCTACAGCAGCCAGTGTTGCCACCAACAGCCCCTGATGTCGCGCAACCGACAATATCGGCCTCAAAATCATCCACGAGCCGGCCATCCAGGCGCAATCGAAAAGGGAGGAGAGAAGTGCAAGACGAGAAATACGGAACAAGGCCGAAGTTAGCCCCGACACTGTCAGATTTCATTCCACTAAACTTGGCACCACGGGCACCGACCCACCAAACGGCACCATCAGGGACAACCCACTAGGTTGACCTATCAGAGGATGAAGATCCAATATTTGGTTCCATCAACGTCATCCATATTATGGAATCGTTCCCTGATGAAGGGTATAGTTATAAACCCTAGTTCCCAACACGAGGAGCTAGGACTAGTAATCACAGAGGTAGGGGATGCCAGGGGAGGCGCAGTCGTGGCCGAAACCAACCCCATGGTTGGACCTCGGCCCAAATAGTCAATATCATGGAAACCCGTGGGAGATCCCTTCAACGGAATCAATAGGAGAAAGAATATCCCCCCACCTCCACAAGCTGCCCCTCTGGCCCCGTTATTCTACGATACCCATCGGAGGAGGAACAAGAATCTATCCGCCTAGTGCGCATGAACAGACTGGCCGTGCCGAGTCCCCATAACATGGTAACATCGTCGGCATCTGACCCTGCAGTGGGTCCCTCCTTGTCACATACTCCAGCTCCCAAGCTGCCTTCTAGAACTCTCCCACCAGCAGAGAAGCGTCGGACGCTGTAGAAAAAATACAACATCCTTAAGCAGCTCGCGTCGGTACCATCCAAGCTGTCAATCATGGATCCCCTGGGTTTGTCATCCGGCCTTAGGGAGGCACTTATAGAAGCCTTCCTCAGCCCCCAGGAGTTTCAAGCTGAGGTAGCTACCGCCGAGATTTACCGGATGGAGACTGGCTTGGATGAATGCAATGCAGTAATTTCCTGCACCGATCTAGATGAAGATGCCATCATGTAGGGACACATCAAACCAATGTATATGTCCGATACACTGAATGATGTTGGGATCCGTAAAGTCTTTATTGACAATGGCTCTGGAGTTAACCTCCTTCCCCTATGGACACTCCGTAAGTTGGGCTATAGTGAGGGTGATTTAATACCCTCGTCCACAACTCTGCTAGGTTACAACAAGAGTGAGCAGAAGCCAATGGGACAAATCAAGCTAAAGACCTATTTTGGAAAACTTGTGGCCTACTCGGAATTCTTGGTCGTTCGGAAGAATACAACATTCAATGCCCTGATGGGAAGGTCGTGGCTCAATAAGCACATGGTTGTTCCTTCATCCTACCACCAGTGTATTAAGTACTGGATCAATGGGAAAAGTGGGACACTCCACACTGACAAGGCCCCTTTCAAGCTCTCCGAGTCGCACTACATTGACATCGGGTTCTATGAGAAAAAAAGGAATAAGCCTTTGGTCGATGGTGTTGTCTAGATCCCCGCTCCAAATGGTCTGGAATTGGTTCCTGACGACCCCCTCAGGAAGCTTGGTAGAGGCTACATACATCCCATCAACCATATTGAGAGCAGGGGTTCAAGTTCGGACACAAACTCAGTTGTCTTCATGACTTCAGCCACAACGGTTGAGCGTGATAAAGCGAAGAACGTCCGCCAACCCTCGATTTGGGAATAAATACTCGAGCAGGGATGCCGACGATGCCTCTCCCTCAAACCCCTATGAAACTGTGCCGGAAACTCTGCCCCCGTCAGATCAAGAAGATGAGGATTTGGGAGAAGAAGAGGAGGAAGACCCCAGGGATGCACCTCCCGCATTTGAGGAGGGTATCTCCACTATGGTGGATGAGCTCAGGGAAATAAACCTAGGTACCGAGGAAGATCTGAGGCCTACTCTCATTATTGCAGCCATGTCCCCTGAGGAGCATGAGGTATATACCTCTTTCCTGATGCAACATCGATATTTTTTTCCTGGAATTACACAAAAATGTCGGGACTCGATCCCGAAGTGGCGAAACATCACCTGGGTCTTCTATAAGACCACCAAGGCTATAAACATGCCACTAGAAGGACACATCCCTCAAATGCTGCCAAAATAGAAGCTAAAGTAGATAAACTCATTAATGTAGGCTTCATTAGGGAGGTTCAGTACCCCATCTGGTTGGACAAAATCGTCCCTGTCAAGAAATAGAACGGGAAAATCCGCGTCGGCATTGACTTCAAATATCTCAATTGGAAATGCCTGAAAGAAGATTTCCCGGTCCTGATCACCAAGTTATTAATCGATGCAACGGACGGGTATGAGGCTCTATCCTTCATGGATGGCTATTCTGGGTATAATCAAATCAGGATGGCCTGAGAAAATTAAGAAGCCACAGCCTTCAGAGCCCCTCAAGGAATATTCTATTACAGGGTCATGCCCTTTGGTCTCAAGAATGCTGGCACCACATATCAATGTGTCATGCATCGTATCTTTAATCCATTCCTAGGGAAATACATCAAATGTTATTTAGATGACTTGGTGGTCAAATCAAGACAGCGCTCAGATCACCTGTCAGACCTTGAGTCCATCTTCAACAGACTTTGACAGCATAGCCTGAAGATGAACCCCTTGAAGTTTGCCTTCAGGGTTACCTCAGGGAAATTCCTTGGCTTCGTTGTACGCCATCACGACATCAAAGTCAACCCTGAAAAGACAAAGGCTATCCTTGGCTTGACACCTCCCCACAACCTCACTGATTTCAGAGAATTTTAAGGGAACTTGGCCAATATCAAGTGACTCATAGCCAACCTGGTAGGAAAATGTTTTCCCTTTACCAGGTTAATGAAGAAGGGAGTCACGTACCAATGGACAGATGACTTCCAAGAGGTGTTTGACAGCCTTAAGAGGTACATCTTAATCCCATCGGTACTCATTCCCTAGGTCTAAGGAATACCTCTCATCCTATACATGGAGGCACTAGAGCGGTCACTGGGAACCTTCCTCGCACAAAATAACGACCCCGGTAGTGAAAATAGTCTCTATTACCTCAGCCGAACTATGATCAATGTTGAGAATCGATACTCAAACATCGAGAAGAGTTGTTTGGCCTTGGTCTTCACAGTTCAAAAGCTGTGACATTATCTGCAGCATCATGAAGTCTACTTGGTCTCTCATAATAACTCGCTCAAGTACATCCTCAGCCACCCAATACTGACCGGGCGCCTATCCTGATGGGTGGTCATCCTACAATAGTTTGACATCCGGTTTGTGCCTCAGAAGGCCATCAAGGGCCAGGCATTAGCAGACTTTCTGGCAGAGCACCCTTCAATAGGGACTAACGCACCAGACGTCAAACTACCTGATGAAGACATCTTCTCGGTTCAAGAGGAGCTCCCAACATGGGAAATATACTTTGACGGAACATCCCAGAGCCCGTCCGGGAAGAGGATGGAAGACCCCAAATTTAACAAGGTGGGTTTAGGGATAATACTCATGTCCCTGGAAAAGGAAGTCTTTCCATATTACCTCCTCCTGTCAGAAGGATGTACGAACAATGAAGAGGAGTATCAAGCCATCATTGCAGGCCTGGAACTTGCACTCCAGGCACAAGTATCGCACCTTAAGGTAAAAGGTGACTCGGAACTGGTCATTAAGAAAGTCAATGGTGACTATGATATCAAAAAGGAGGAGCTAATTCCCCTGTTTGACCATGTCTGAGGGTTAATGGCGGAATTCTATACAGAACCCACATTTACCAATATTCCCCAGTCCCAGAATGCCCAAGCCGATGTATTGGCCAATGCGGCAACAACCCTGGCTGACCCATACCAGGATGAAACAGTCATCAGTATTGCTCATCGTTGAATGGTCTTGTCGTTCGTCCAGACCAAGATAGAGGAGATCCAAGAAATCAGTCCTGTCCCTGAGCCATATGCTCCCTCCACTGTTTGGATGACCCCCATTGCAAACTACCATCAACGGGGAGAACTTTCATCATACAGGGCTGAACGAGAACAAATACGGAGAAGGGAAATTAACTTTGTCCTATGTGGCGGCGTGGGTCAACAAGAGGTCCTCTACAAACGAGGCCTCAACGGAGTCCTCCTCAGATGCATTGACAGAGAATAAACTGTTATCATCATGACTAAAGTGCATGCCGGGGTATGTGGGGCACATCAACCGGGGTCCAATATTTCCCATCAGGTTTGGAGGCTTGGGTACTATTGGCCCACAGTGGCACGAGATTGCAAGTGTTGCACCGTAAAATGCCACTCGTGCCAAATTCATGCCAACTTCATACACCAAACACCAGATTTACTTCATCAGGCCACATACTCCTGGCCATTTTCTGTCTGGGGAATGGAAGTCGTGGTCCCATATCCACCCACCATAGCCAAACAACTGAAGTATATACTCACGGAAACCAACTTCTTTTCCAAATGGGAAGAAGTTATACCCCTTAAGGAAGTCGGGGAAAGAAATGTTGTCAACTTTGTGAAAACCAATATCATCACCAGATTTGGTGTCCCTCATACCATACTGATGGATAACAGCACCAACTTCTTCTCTGCTGAATTAGAGAAACTATACCTAGAATATGATATCAAGGCTAAACACTCATCCTGATACCATGTGGCATCCAACAGATAGATAGAGGCTTTCAACAAGACCCTGTCCAACATTCTCTAGAAAATGGTGGACAAAGACAAGAATTCATGGCCAGATAAACTCCTCCATGCATTGTGGGCTTATCGAACCACAATCTGCACCGCTACTGGGGCTACCCTGTACTCACTGGTATACGGCACAGAGGCGGTCCTACCCATTGAACTCAAACTTCCCCCACTCCGTGTTGCCATATGTGATCAATTATCTGACGATGAGAAATTAGAAAAGTGGCTAGGGGAATTGGAACAGCTAGACAAGAAGTGGTTGCACACTTTGCACCATCTTGAAGTCTACCAGAACCAGATTGCACGAGCCTTCAATAAAATGGTATGTCTTCGGTCTTTCTTGAAAGGAGAATTGGTGTTGGTCCTCCGGACCCCAACGATACCTAGAAGGAAACCTCCAAAGTTGGAGCCCAAGTGGGAGGGACCATAAGTTATTCACAAGGTATACTCCAATGGAGCATATTCCTTGATCTCCATGGATGGGAAATTCACCATGGCTCCTACCAATGCGAGATTCCTGAAGAAGTATTTCACATAGAAACCAAAAGTATTATTCATCCTTACTTCATGAAGTTAAATTGCACAGATTTCAGAGAAATACGTATAGATTGATTCCTACCCTTGCAGGATACGTAGCGACGCCAGGGTTCCCCATCTTGGCCCAGCCACCCCCGAATTAAAGTTAAAAATATCCTCTCTCCCTCGTGTACGCACCAGACCTGCACAGGGTGTACCCCTCATCCTTACTGCATGACGTTAAACTGCACAGATTTCAGATAAAAACGTACGGATTTATTCCTTTCCCTCATAGGATATGTAGCGACGCATGGGTTCCCCATCTTTGACCATCCACCCCCGAATTAAAGTTAAAAATGTCCCCTTTCCCCCGTGTATGGACCAGACTTTCACGGGGTGTATTTTTACATCCTTACCGCATGAAGATAAACTGCACGGATGAAAAAAAGGGAATTGTCTGAGCTGCATGACGTTAAACTTCCAAGCACCCAATGGTCCAAACTCTATGACCCTAAACTTAGAGTATATCATCCTCACCACACGATGTTAAACTGCATAGACAAGAAGCTTTAGAAAATTCCCTCTCCCCTGTGTATGGAGCGGACCTGCATGGGGTGTGTTTTTTTTAAGAGAACTACGTGAGGCTTGATTCCTGCCCTCGCATGATACGTAGTGACGCCATTACCCCCATCCTGGCCCAGCCACCTCTAAAAAAAGAAGATTATACAAAGATAAAAATGCTCCCTCCCCCCGTGAATGGACCAGAGCTGCACGTGGTGTATTTCTTGTCCTTACCGCATGATGTTAAACTACACGGATTTCAGAGAACTACGTACAGCTTGATTCCTGCCTTCACATGATACGTAGCGATGCCAGGGTTCCCCATCCTGGACCAACCACTGTCAAATGAGAGTTGAAAATGACTCTTCCCCCATGTATGGACCAAACCTTCATGCGGTGTATTTAGGAGAGAAATACGTAAGGATTGATTCCTGCCCTCGTAGGATACGTAGTGACGCCAGAATTACACACCCTAGAACAACCACCTAAAATAAAAGTTAAAAATGCTCTCCCCCCCCCCCCGTGTATATACTAGCCATGCATGGGGAGTATTCCTCGTCCTTACCGCACGATGTTAAATTGCACAGATAAGGATATAAAAAAATGCCATTTTCCCCCGTGTATGGACCAGACCTGCACGGGGTGTATTTTTGCGTTCTCACCACATGACGTTAAACTGCACGGATAAAAAAAGAAAAAGGAATTGTCCAAACTGCATGATGTTAAACTACCAAGCACCCAACGATCCAAACGCTATTACCCTAAACTAAGAGTACTTCATCCTTACTGCATGACGTTAAACTACACAGATCTCAGAGAACTAAATACGGCTTGATTCCTGCCATTTTTAGGATATGTAGTGAGGCCAGGGTCCCCAACCCTGGCCCAACCATCCCCAAGAAGGTTTAAAAATGCCCTTTTCCCCTGTGTATAGACTAGACCTACACGAGGTGTATCCCTCATCCTCCCTAAAGGATGTTAAACTGCATGGATAATGAAAAAATGACCTTTTCCCCCCGTGTATGGACTAGACCAGCATAGGGTGTATCACTCGTCCTCACCGCATGATGTTAAACTGCATGGATAATGAAAAAATTCCCTTTCCCCCGTATACGGATCAGACCGGCACAGGGTGTACTCCTCGTCCTTACCACACGACATTAAACTTCATGGATAATAAAATTTAAAAATGCTCCCTTTCCCCCGTGTACGGACTAGACCTGCACGGGGTTTATTTTTGTGTCCTTATCGCACGATGTTAAACTGCATGGACCGCATCCTCACCGCATGACGTTAAACTGCATGGACCGTGTCATCACCGCACGACGTTAAACTGCACGGATTTCATCACAAAACACCTAAGATATATGGAGAAACAAGGTGTAAATACTCCTTGCGCATTTGGATGCATTCCCCCCATACATCAGACTCCATGGCCCAGATAATTATGGATCTTCATAACCATTCACAGCCATCGAAAGCGGAAAGTCATCAACCCATGGACACCTTTTCATGACTATGCATACCATGCCCTCAGCGGCTCTGCATATTGATATCCCCTGGCCCGTCTACCAAAGGTAATATTTCCACAGGTGACACTCTTCCTAGCTCCGTACGCTTACCGGTCTCAGAGCCCCAATACCATACCCCCTGATCCAGAAATTTATGGCACAGTGGTTTACAAGTTCATCCCCTTTTCACATCCAAACGTTGCCAAGGTATCCCTACCCGGTTAGCATGTGTATCCGCCCACGGTTCACATGAAGACCTGCATCTATGAACATCAAGCCAGGACTAGGCTACTTTGACTCCACGGACAATTGTAGTGAAGATGTTTCTCGTATGCTCGGACACAATTATCCTCACATACCAAACTCTATACTGTAAGAAATATCGGATTTTCATAATCATTCATGGCAATCGGAAGTGGAAAGTTATCGACCCGGGGAAACTTTTTCATGACTATACATACCATTCCCTCAGCGGCTCTGCATATTGATAGCCCCTGGCCCATCTACCAAAGGAAATATTTCCTTGGGCGACACTCTTCCTAGCTTCGTACGCTTACCAGCCTCAGAGCCCCCATACCCCATCTCCTGATCTGGGAAACCTCAGAGTTTCAGTTTACAACCTTCACCCCCCACCCTGTTCAGAGTATATCAGAGCATGTTAACTTAGTTATCCTTTGAGTGACTGCAGCAATAGTCACCCATTGGTCTGATCTCTATGACCGCTAAACTAAGAGCACTTCAACCTTACCACATGACATTAAACTTCATAGGGTAAAGGTACACCATCGCGCACAAAATAAATCTGTGCACTGAGCTCTCTAAGATTTAACAGCAACTAGGGACGAGTATGCCCGACATGTCCAGACATTTTCTTACCAAATGACAAAATTCGTGGCCAGGACAATTGTGGATCCTCATAACCATTCACGGCCATCGGAAGTGGAAATTTATCGACCCATGGACACCTTTTCATGAATATGAATGCCATTCCCTCAGTGGCTCTGCATATTGATCACCCATGTCCCATCTACCAAATGTAAGATTTTCACAGGAGAAACTCTTCCTAGCCCCATACGCTTACCGACCTCAGGGCCCCCATATCATTTCTCCTGATTCAAGAAGCCTCGGAACCATGATTTACACCAATCGACCCCTATCCACGTCTTGGGCATGCCAAGATGCTCAAGCCTAGTTACATTATAATCAAGAGCAGCCTTTAAAACTACTTCCTTACCGCATGACGTTAAACTGCACGGAGCATCTTGGCCGCTTGGCGTAAAGCTGGAAATACTGAGCATTAAACATCCAGGGAAATGCCTCTAACCAAAAGAATTTTCACTAGTTTAAAAATTACCCTTGTCCTCGCTGCATAACGTTAAACTACGCAGCATCATTTGAAAATAACCCACATCCTTACCGCTTGACGTTAAACTACATGGAATCTAATAACGCTCCTCGTCCTTACCGCATGACGTTAAACTACACGGAAGTCGTCCTTATCATATGATGTTAAACTGCACGGTCAAACCTGTCATGGGTTCAGTAAGGAACAAAGGCTTTTCTCTATCCCTTAGTGCATGGTTCAAACTTGCACGAACCACTATCTCACACCAGCGTGGGAAGGAATGAATTCACCCATCCTCGGGATATTTATCCTAGATGCTCCTCCCGAATCCAGGCACCCTCTCCTCATAAACCACACTCCGTACTTATAAAAAAAAAGTTGAACTCTCATAATCCACCCCTGGTGGTCCTAATCTCAACTTCCCTGAAGTTTCTCGGCCATCGGGAGAATAGAACCATTGACCCAAGGACACCTTTGCATGACTATGAATACCATTCCCTCAGCGGATCTGCATATTGATAGCCCTCGGCCCGTCTACCAAAGGCAATATTTACTTAGGCGATGCTTCTCTCCATACGCCTCTTGGCCCCTGAGCCCCTATGTTCATCTCGGGATTCAGAATCCCTCAGAGATACAATTTACCATCCTCTTTCACAACCCTACCTGAATATGGTGGAACATCTCTGACGAGATTCCCGAGGACCAAGAGAAGCCGTTCTATTCTAGATAATGTCCCAGCTGCATGATGTTAAAATTCGCCAAGCTCCAACCATCCTTTATTCTAGATAAATGCGTAGTACAGGTACCTTTCTTCCACACTCCTGATTGATACAGATGTTCTCCAAACCTTTCAGACATCACATACCCTTTCCAAGCCACCCTCGGTGGTTTTCGTAATTCTCTAAGCCACCCATGGTGGTTTCCCTAAGCCGGACATTCATGAAGTCCTATGGCCATCAGAAATGGAGAGTTATTGACTTAAGGACACCTTTGCATGACTATACATACCATTCCTTCAGTGAATCTGCATATTGATCGCCCCTAGCCCATCTTCCAAAGCAAAGATTTCCTTTGGCGATGCTCTTCCCACCTCTGCACGCCGATACGGCTTCCATGCCTTGAGACATTATAATGACCCATACTTTACATACATTGTTAGTACTTCAAAATTGAATTACACTTATTAGAACATATAACAAAACCATGAAAGGACCGTATAGGTATAGTGTCTTTAGAAACTGGGAAACATAAACAACTGGTTCATAAAGCGTCTACACTGTATCCCATTTATTTCATCATATCTATAATCCCTTTTGGCATATCTTACTTAATAACCTTCTTCCTGACCTGGGGAAATAAAAAATAGAAAAGGGTGATCTCAAATGCTCAGTAAGGGTATACAAAAGAAATATCAATCACATCATATTCATAAGAACATATCATTTTGGAAATCTTACCCTGCAAAAGAAATCATAATTTTATAACATGGGATAAATCATTGTAGTGAAATATAATCACAATAATCATAACATAAAACATGAAGCTTTGTGTCATACATACATAATCATAGAGAATCATTTCTTATTAGTCAAGACTCATTTCCAAGACTATCTTAGTGGACAAAGTCCATTTCTGAACCGAGTTCATTCCTCGTTTCAATCATGTTTCACTGAACCGGTTTAATCTGTCGTTCCAGCCATGTCTATATCATGAGATATAAAATCTTTACCCAATGAATTGGAGAGAGATATAGGTCCCACCCATCGCATAATGATATCATTATTATGTGTGACACAAAATCATAAATCATACATCATTGCATAACCCATGTAATAAAAATGGGAATCTTAAACATCATGTCATCATAACATAATCTATATAAGATAAAAGGACATCATAAAAATAATTCCATCATAACATAATCAAATCAATGTAAAAATAGGGATAGAAACAGAACCCTATATTATCTTAGATGGAAAATAATTTTGATAAAACACTTGAACTTCATTCTTGAGGAAAATATCATTTCTACTTCAAAAACATTTTTCCTTTCTTAACATGTCATACAATTTTAAACTAAAATAAATTGATTAAAATCAAACTTGAAAACATGTAAAGGAAGATTCTTGGAAATAATTTTTTTGAAAATCCATTCATTCCGTATAAGTTAAAAAAACATTCTTCTCGTACTTTTGTCAGAAAAGTCAAAAAGTACCTCGTACGAAAAACGACAAAAGATTCCTTTCATATCTTTTACTAAAAACTCACCAAAGGGTAAAATTGGATATAAACTATTTTAGAAGGATATAAATATTACATATTGTGGAAACATGGATGTGGATGATAAATATTCCCCAGTAAATTCTGAAGTATAAACAATCTCGGATAAAAATTGAGATTGCGAGATTTTCCCTTACCTTAGGTCTGATTTGCTTCGTAAGTGTCCGGAACTCCTGTATAATGATTTAAATAATGTCATTGACTTATTCCAGAATCATACTCATTGTTATGATATCATATATGGTCATATTATTAGCTTTTTATTAGTAATATTTCATGGCTACTTGTTATTCGGGTGTTTATTACTTTTTGTTCTTATGTGTGTTTTGTCGAATTAATTCTTATTCTTATTTTTAGTTTATAGATACCTCATTTCCATAATGGTATTAGTTTAATATATATCATATTTATTCACTCAATTCATTTATGTAATCATTATGCAATGAATATCATGTAGAACGAGTCGCATCACATCGTGGAGACTGTATTCCGTATGTACGCACAAGCGATGATATCGTTCCCATGATCGTGGAATTGTATTGGAGTGTATGTATACTATTTAAGAATAAATATCAGTTTGAAATAATCATATATATTCATTCTTAACACCATTATACCCATCCAAGTAAGGTGGTGGTGGAAAATAGATTACACCACGGCGTGGAGACGGTATTCTGTACGTACGCACGCGCGGTGATTTCGTTTTCCGTAGGATGGATAGATGGTGAAATAGGGTTGTTTCATACTTATAATAACATATCAGTATATTATTCATACTGTTGTTATTAATTCATAATGAAACAACTAAATAAGAAGAAGTTGAAGAAGAAATAAAGTTGAACGAATCGGTAACGGACATTACCTCTTCTTTGAAGCGCTTCGTTGAGACCTCCTTTTAGGGAACTAAAATTGGTCTTTGAAGAATACCAAGACCTGTAAGATGTTTCTAGGTAAGTGGAGAGGAGAAATTAGCAGGGGTTTTCTGAGCTTGAAGGCTCATCGTGGTGTGAGGAAGAGAGGGAGGAGGTGCCCTTTTATAAGGGAGGAGAGGGGCTCCTTTGGAAAAACTAAAAATATTATTTTATTATAAAGCCATATTCGATTTTAAATAGCTCCAAATTGATTTATTTAAAAGCTAAGGTGGGGTTGGGTCGAAATCCTCTCATCCAAAAGAATTTGGACAAGATTATTTTACTATTTTAACCTTATCATTTAGATTTAACTTTAAGTTAGATAATTTTACTTTTACCGTGTCTTTTTGTGTTCTTACAGTATAAGGTTAATAAACTTATTATAACAAGCCAAAAGAACCCCAAGTTGTTTACTATTAATATATATAACCATATATAAGTCATTTGGCCGAAACTTAGATTTTTAGGAATAAAATAAAAATTAATAATATAATATTTGTTTTAAAAACTATTTTATGTCAATTTTGATACTATTTAGTAATTGATTTTTGTGAAAAACATAACAGAATGATTAGTTCGAAAAAAGTTAATTAAATAAATACTAACATGTCATACTAACCTATAAAATTAGTGTAATTCATAAAAAGTCTCAAATTACATTTATTTGGGTATTTATAACATCAATTATGTCAATATTTCATTAATAAGATAATTACTGCATCATCTTTGTGTCATAAATAAATTAAATTATTTAATGTATAAAAATTAAAAATAAAATACCATTATGTAGGAAATATTTTTAGCTTTTTAATGAATATTTATAGTCAAATTTATCTTATGTATAACCCTATATTAAAAATGATTTTTTGTTTTTAACTATTTTAACCATTCTTTAAATAAATTAATAATAAATGTCCTAATCTAATCCAAGTGGGCCTAAATGGTCATATTTTATTCCTAACGTTGTTTTTGGTCGAATGAAATTTATCCAATAGAATTAGGACATGTGTTGGGGTAATAATAATATCATTTTTACCCTTAATTACCCTATTTACTTTTAACCTTGGTAAATAAAAGTAAAAAGTTACTATTCACAAAAAATTATTTTCATCTCATTGAACCACATTTTACTTACTGACATCAATCATGTCTCTCGGATTTTTTAAATTCCACTCACAGAAGTGGTAAAATTATGTTTTATGTAAATTTGCAAATTCTCCTAGGAGGTGGGTAAAAGACGGTCAACAGTTCAATAAAATTTTTATATATCTAAAATTATTATAAAATGACTCCAATGAATTTCATTGAACTTATATAGGTATTATGTATCAATTTTGACCTAAAATAAATTTAATTAAAATAAATAATTGTTTAAATAAACTGTCTGTTTTTAAATAGTAACCCAGTGTTTTCACTATTCATCAAAAATTGAAAGTTTTCAGAAAAATACCAAAATTTCACCCTAGGCTAATTTCGATATTCCGAATACAAAAACGAAGTCAATTTTGAAAAATAAATTTATAAAATTTGAAAAAGTGGTTATTACTATTCATAAAGGCTAGTTTTTATAATATTTTAATAGCATATCGTTGTTTAGTGAAACTCGGTATTGCGTACGACGCAAGCTATCGAGGAAGGCCATGTTTGTGTGTAAAGAAAGCCAAGATAGTGTTGTGTGTAGTGAAATATTCCTTTGATGATTTATATAACATAAAAACAAAATATTTCTTGTAAAAGTCTCGGGTGTTACATTCTACCCCCCTTAAAATGAATTTCGCCCTCGAAATTTGTCACTTTGTAACAAACAGATGAGGATACCTCTCCCTCATCATATCCTCGAGCTCCCATGTAGCTTTTTCTAATTGTTGGTTCCTCCATAAAACTTTCACCAAGCGAGTGGTCTTGTTTCGTAGGACTTTTTTGCTACGATCCAGAATCTCTATCGGTTGTTCTTCATAAGAAAGATCTTGTTCCAGCGGTACAACTTCTCAGCTGAGTACATGTGAAGGATTAGGCACGTACTTTCTCAAGAGAGATATATGGAACACATCATGAACTTGAAAGAGATTCGGTGGAAGCGCCAATCGGTAAGCTACCTTCCCAACACGATCTAGTATTTCGAAAGGACCGATATATCTAGGGCTCAACTTTTCCTTCTTTCCAAATCTCATGACCCTCTTCCAGGGAGATATTCGTAGGAACACTTTATCACCCACTTCAAACTCTAAGTCTTTTCTTCGGTTGTCGACATAATTTTTTTTTACTCTGAGCTGCTCTTATGTGTTGTTGAATAAATCGGACCTTTTCTGCCATCTCATCAACAAGATCCGGTCCTAATAGCTTTCTTTCCCCAACTTCATCCCAGCAAGTTGGAGTCCTGCATTTCTTTCTATAGAGAGCTTCATAAGGAGCCATCTGAATACTGAAGTGAAAGCTATTATTATAATAAAATTCCATCAAAGGTAGGTGTTGATCCCAACCACCTTTGAAATCCATAGAGCAAGCTCTCAACATATCTTCTTGAGTTTGAATCGTCCTATCAGACTGACCGTCTTTTAGAGGATGATAAGCAGTGCTGATGCTCAACTCTGTATCCAAAGTATGCTGAAGACTTCGCCAAAACATTGAGGTAAACCTCGGATCCCGATCAGATATAATAGAAAGTGGTACTCCATGCAATCTTACCACTTCCTTTACATATATCCTGGAAAGCTGATCTAGAGAGAAATCCTCTCTAATAGTAATGAAGTGTGTAGACTTTGTAAGATGATGAACTATGACCCAGATAGCATTATTGCCTTTGGATGTTTTAGGAAGTCCTGTGACAAAGTCCATAGTGATGTTTTCCCATTTCCATTCTGGTATGGGTAATGGTTGTAACATCCCCTTATACTTCTGTCTCTCAGCTTTAACTTGCTGACAAACCAAGCATCAACAGACATATTCCGCAACATCTCTTTTCATGTCATCCCACCATAAGTACTCTTTTAAGTCCCTATACATCTTCATGCTTCCAGGATGAATAGAGAATGAAGAACTATGAGCCTCATCCAGCAGCTCCTTCTTTAATTCGGGGATGGGAGGAACACAAACTCGATTCCTAAACTTTATTATCCCATCACAATAAAGGTTGAATTCAGGAACATTTCTCACCTTCTTTTGTAACTCTACATCTTCTTTCTGTGCCTCTTTAATCTTAACATGTATAGATGGTTGAACATTCATTTGAGAAAGATACAATTTTTCCCCTCTCATTATAATTCCAAGATCCATCTTTTGTAAATCCATAAATATTGGATATTTTTTTATCCCCATCATAGATAAACTGGAATGGTCTTGTCGACTTAATGCATCTGCCACCTTGTTTTCTTTCCTAGGGTGGTAATGGATTGAGCAGTCGTAATCCTTAATCAGCTCCAACCATCTTCTTTGGCGCATATTCAGATCCTTTCGTGTAAAAATATACTTTAAAATTTTATGATTAGTATAAATGTCACACATTTCTCCATAAAGATAATGCCTCCAAATCTTTAATGCAAAGATTACCGCAGCTAACTCCAAATCATGAGTTGGGTAATTTTTCTCATGGATTTTCCATTGTCGTGAGGCATAAGCTATCACCATATCATTTTGCATAAGAACATACCCCAATCCCTTATTGGATGCATCACTGTATATCACAAACCTTTCTCCACTACAAGGCAGTGTGAGCACAGGTGCACCGGATAACCTTCTTTTCAACTCCTTGAAATTCTCTTCACATTCCTCTGTCCAAACAAACTTAACTCCTTTCCGAGTCAACCTGGTGAGTGGATTAGATAATCGTGAAAAATCTTTCACAAAACGTCGATAATATCCAGCCAAACCAAGAAAACTTCGGATCTCAGTTACTGTTGTTGGTCTCGACCATCTTTCGATAACCTCTGTTTTTACTGGATCCACAGATATCCTCTCTTTTGAGATTATGTGACCCAAAAATCAAACTTTTTTAAGCCAAAATTCACACTTGGTAAATTTGGCATAAAGCTTATCCTTTCTCAGGGTCTTCAATATAATTCTCAAGTGATCTCTATGTTCTTCCTTGGTCTTTGAATATACAAGAATATCGTCTATAAAGACTACCAAAAACTGATCAAGATAGTCTCTAAAGACTCTATTCATCATATCCATGAAGATAGTAGGGGAATTAGTAAGACCAAATGGCATCACTATAAATTCATAGTGTCCATACCTTGTACGGAAAGTCGTCTTTGGTATATCCTCCCTTTTGACCCTTAATTGATGATACCCTGAATGAAGATCAATCTTGGAAAAGTATTGAGCTCTGCGTAGTTGGTCAAATAAGTCATCAATGCGTGGGAGAGGATATTTGTTGTTGATAGTGATCTTATTAAGTTCTCGATAATCAATGCAGAGTCTCATTGATCCATCTTTTTTCTTAACAAACAGAACAGGTTCTCCCCAAGGTGATGCACTAGGGTATATGAACCCCTTATCAAGATTCTCTTGGAGTTGCTTCTTCAATTCCTGCAACTCAATTGGGGCCATTCTATAAGGTGTCTTTGAAATAGCTAAATCACCCGGTACGAGTTCTATTGAAAACTCAACTTCATGATTTGGTGGAAGACCCGGTAATTCTTCCGGGAAGACATCATCAAACTCCCGTACAATGGGCATATTCTTAATCGTGAGTTTCTCGCCAACCATTTGAGATAAATAACCTTCATTTAGTGTAATCAAAACCCATAAGATGGAATAAATTTCAACTGGAAGGTTATGTTCATCCTTGCATCGATAGACGATCAAAGATTTATCTGGAATATGAAATGTGAATTCCCTTATTTGGAAATTGATATGAGCTCTATATAGAGAAAGCCAATCCATGCCAAGAATCACATAAAATTACACTATAGGGAGGATCACAAGATTTTCAGGAAGCACTTTACCACATACTTCAATCGGAGAATAATTATAAACTTTTGATGCGACTGTTGTGCCATTAGGGGTTGTCATAGCTAACTCAACATCTAATTGTTGAGGTAATACGGTGATACCCTTAGAAAATTCTTCAGAAATAAAAGAGTGGGTGGATCCAGAATCAAATAAAATATTTTCTACTTTAGAGTGGATGGTAAGTGTACATTTTACCACATCGTTGTCGTACTCCACATCGCTGATAGAAATTGCATGTGACTTTACTTTGTCTTTAGCCTTAAGAGTTTGACGTCGACCATCATCATCAACCCTTGGATTTGGTCATTGATTGGCATAATGCCCCATTTCCTTGCACTTGTAACATTGAAGTGTAGTAGGTTCATTCTGCGTATCCATTCCTTTGTTTGCATCATTAGACATCTTCTTCCCATCATTGCGGCATTCAAATGCCCGATGACCTTCCTTTCCACATTTGAAATATTTACTTGTCCCTTTAAGACAACTCCCTCCATGTTTCTTTCCACACTTTCAGCATAATGGAAAAATAATCTTCTTTTCAGTGTACTCTTTAGATTTTCCATTGAATTCCATTTTCCTCTTCTTATAAAACCCATATGACTGATGGGTTACTCCAATATCCATCTCAACTTTGAGAGCACATCGAACGATTTCCCCGTATCTATTGAAGTCCCTTATGGTAACGCCCTTCGAAGACTTGGTTTTAATCCACCAAAGAATCGATCGATCTTACTCTCAGGTTGGATAATAATACCAGAAGCATACCTTGCAAGTCTTGTAAAATTTACATCGTAGGTACCAACAGATTCATCAACCTTTTGCTTTAGTTCTAGAAACTCCTTCTCTATATTTGTTCGAAGAATATGAGGGAAGTACTTTTTGAAAAATAAGTTCTTGAACTCGTCCCATTCCATGGACTCAATTTCATCTCTTTGCCTCGTATTCTTAATAAGATTCCACCATTGATCAGTATCTCCTTCCAAACGATACACTGCTAACATGACTTTGTCATGTTTAAAACATTAAAGAACTGAAAATATCTTTTCAGTGGTATGGATCCATTGTTCAGCCACTAATGTATCAGAAGACCCGTTGAATGAAGGTGGACGCTGCCTCATGAAGGATTCGACAAAATGTTGCTCCTTCCTTTTCTCATTTGGAAGTCCAGCATGGTTCATAGCTTGAGAAAGTTGTGTGAGCATGGCTACAAGATTTTTCATTCCAGCTCCCATAACTTTTGGTTGCTCAGGGGGACAATCATTGCATTGCCGGTCGCATTCATCATTAACACGATTTCTTCAGGTTCCAGCCATTGACTAAAACCAAGAAGAATAGTGTGAGCAACACTAATTATAATAGGAAAACCACATAATCAAGTATAAAATTTCACACTTAAGGTCTTATCATAGGCTTTTCATGGTCATTTCTAAAACACTAAGATTGTGTTCTATGCTTATACTTATCCTTATGATTCTTACTAAGTCTTTCACATCCTAGTTTCTAAAGGTTGACTATACCTTTCCTCTGATACCAACTATAACGGTCTGGAATTACTTCCAGTGGACTATAATTGATACCTATCAGGGAACTCCATGGGTGGATACATCCCCTGGGCGGGACACACCACAATCCCCAGTGGCATCCATTTCCTCATGAAGCCCTTGGGAGGAGATCCATGCTTCGTCCAACGCTCACATGTGAGAGTTCCCAAGGATCGAATTCATTCCTACCTCCTTTTCCTCTGATACCAACTATAATGACCCATACTTTACATACATTGTTAGTAATTCAAAATTTAAGTACACTTATTACAACATATAACAAAACCATGAAAGGACCATATAGGTATAGTGTCTTTAGAAACTGGGAAACATAAACAACTGGTTCATAAAGCGTCTACACTGTCTCCCATTTATTTCATCATATCTATAATCCCTTTTGGCATATATTACTTAATAACCTTCTTCCTGACCTGGGGAAATAAAACATACAAAAGGGTGAGATCAAATGCTCGGTAAGGGTAAACAAAAGAAATATCAATCACATCATATTCATAAGAACATAACATTTTGGAAATCTTACCCTGCAAAAGAGATCATAATTTCATAACATGGGATAAATCATTGTAGTGAAATATAATCACAATAATCATAACATAAAACATGAAGCTTTGTGGAATACACACATAATCATAGAGAATCATTTCTTATTAGTCAAGACTCATTGCCAAGACTATCTTAGTGGACAAAGTCCATTTCTGAACTGAGTTCATTCCTCGTTTCAGTCCTGTTTCACTGAACCGGTTTAACCTGTCGTTCCAGCCATGTCTGTCTCATTAGATATAAAATCTTTACCCAATTAATTGGAGGGAGATATAGGTCCCACCCATCTCATAATTATACCATTCTTATGTGTTCCACAAAATCATAAATCTTACATCATTGCATAACCCATGTAATAAAAATGGGAATCTTAAACATCATGCCATCATAACATAATCCATATAAGATAAAAGGACATCATAAAAATAATTCCATCATAACATAATCAAATCAATGTAAAAATAGGTATAGAAATAGAACCCTATATTATCTTAGATGGAAAATAATTTTGATAAAACACTTGAACTCCATTCTTGAGGAAAATATCCTTTCTACCTCAAAAACATTTTTCCTTTCTTAACATGTCATACAATTTTAAACTAAAATAAGTTGATTAAAAATAAAATTGAAAACATGTAAAGGAATCTTCTTGGAAATAATGTTTTTAAAAATCCATTCATGCCGTATAAGTTAAAAAAACATTCTTCTTGTACTTTTTTTGGAAAAGTCAAAAAGTACCTCGTACGAAAAATGACAAAAAATTCATTTCATATCTTTTACTAAAAACTCACCGAAGGGTAAAATTGGATATAAAATATTGTAGAAGGATATAAATATTACATATTGAGAAAACATGGATGTGGATGATAAATATTCCCCAGTAAATTCTAAAGTATAAACAATCTCGGATAAAAATTGAGATTGCGAGATTTTCCATTACCTTAGGTCCGATTTTCTTCGTAAGTGTCCGGACCTCCTGTATAATGATTTAAATAATGTCATTGACTTATTACAGAATCATACTCATTGTTATGATATCATATATGGTCATATTCATAGATTTTTATTAGTAATATTTCATTGCTACTTGTTATTCAGGTATTTATTACTTTTTGTTCTTATGTGTGTTTTGTCGAATAAATTCCTATTCTTATTTTTAGGTTATAGATACCACATTTACATAATGGTATTAGTGTAATATATATCATATCTATTCACTAAATTCATTTATGTAATCATTATGCATTGAAAATCATGTATAACGAGTCGCATCACATCGTGGAGACGGTATTCCGTACGTACGCACGAGCGATGATATTGTTCCCATGATCGTGGAATTGTATTAGAGTGCAGTTATACTATTTCAGAATCAATATCACTTTACAATAATCATATATACTCATTTTTTACACCATTATACCCATACAAGTAAGGTGGTGGTGGAAAATAGATTACACCACGGCGTGGAGACGGTATTCTGTACGTACGCACGCGCGGTGATTTCGTTTTCCATAGGATGGATAGATGGTGAAATAGGATTGTTTAATACTTATAATAAAATATCAGTATATGATTGATACTTATGTTATTAATTCATAATGAAACAACTAAAGAATAATAAGTGGAAGAAGAAATAAAGTTGAAAGAATCGGTAACGGACATTACCTCTTCTTTGAAGCACTTCTTTGAGACCTCCTTTTAGGGCACTAAAATTGGTCTTTGAAGATAACCATGACCTATAGGATGTTTATAGGGAAGTGGATATGAGAAATTGGCAGGGGTTGGCCGATTTTGAAGGTTCAAAGTGGTGTGAGGAAGAGAGGGAGGAGGTGCCCTTTTATAAGGGAGGAGAGGGGCTCTTTCGGAAAAACAAAAATATTTTTTTATTATAAAGTCATATTCGGTTTTAAATAGCTCAAAATTGATTTATTTCTAATATAAGGTGGGGATGGGTCAAAATAATCTCATCCAATAGAATTTGGACAAGTTTAGTTTACTATTTTAACCTTATCATTTAGATTTAACTTTAAGTTAGATAATTTTACTTTTACCGTGTCTTTTTGTGTTCTTACACTATAAGGTTAATAAACTTATTATAACAAGCCAAACGAACCCCAAGTTGTTTATTATTAATATATATATCCTTATCTAAGGTATTTGGCCGAACCTTAGATTTTTAGGAATAAAATAACAATTAATAATATAATATTTGTTTTAAAAACTATTTTATGTCAATTTTGACACTATTTAGTAATTGATTTTTGTGAAACTCATAACAGAATGATTAGTTCTAAAAAAGTTAATTAAATAAATACTAACATGTAATATTAACCTAGAAAATTATTTTAATTCATAAAAAGTCTCAAATTACATTTATTTGGGTATTTATAACATCACTTATGTCAATATTTCATTAATAAGATAATTACTGCATCATCTTTGTGTCATAAATAAATTAAATTACTTAATGTCTAAAAATTAAAAATAAAATACCATTAATTAGGAAATCTTTTTATATTTCTAATGAATATTTATAGTTGAATTTATCTTATGTATAAACCTATATTAAAAATGATTTAGTTTTTTTAACTATTTTAACCCTTCTTCAAATAAATTAATAATAAATGTCCTAATCTAATCCAAGTGGGCCTAAATGGTCATATGTTATTACTAAGATTGTTTTTGGTCGAATCACACTTATCCAATAGAATTAGGACATGTGTTAGTGTAATAATAATATCATTTTTACCCTTAATTACCCTGTTTACTTTTAACTGTGGTAAATAAAAGTAAAAAGTTATTATTCAACAAAAATTATTTTCATCTCATTGAACCACATTTTACTTACTGACATCAACCGTGTCTCTTGGATTTATGAAATTCCACTCACAGAATTGGTAAAATTAAGTTTTATGTAAATTTGAAAATTCTCCTAGGAGGTGGGTAAAAGACGGTCAAAAGTTCAATAAAATTTTTATATATCTAAAATTATTATAAAATGACTCCAATGAATTGCATTGAACTTATATAGGTATTATGTATCAATTTTGACCTAAAATAAATTAAATTAAAATAAATAATTATTTAAATAAAAAGTCGTTTTTAAATAGTAACCCAGTGTTTTCAATATTCATCAAAAATTGAAAGTTTTTAGAAAAATACCAAAATTTCACCCTAGGCTAATTTCGATATTCTGAATTGAAAAATGAAGTCAATTTTGAAAAATAAAATTTATAAAATTTCAAAAAGTGGTTATTACTATTCATAATGGTTAGTTTTAATAATATTTTAATAGCATATCGTTGTTTACTGAAACACGGTATTACGTACGACGCAAGCTACCGAGGAAGGCCGCGTTTGTGTGTAAAGAAAGCCAAGCTAGTGTTGTGTGTAGTGAAAGATTCCTTTGATGATTTATATAACATAAAAACAAAATATTTCTTATAAAAGTCCCGGGTGTTACCGACATTCCCTGCATGTCGTTCAAATCAAAACACACTCCCTCCACATGCGTATGAAGTACATTGAGACATATTTTAATCAAACAAACCTCATTGGGGCCCTCGCCTCACCATATTTAGTCAAATCTGTTCGACCTAAAACATCAGTAATGATAGTCTTGACGGCGGGACTTTAAACCTCTCACAAAAAGAGGCACAAAGCCTATTAGGCCGAAAACCTGAAAAGGGAGACCTAAGAAAAAGTCGGTACATACCCGCTGGGCCCACACTAAACGGGCCCAGGAAAAATTAGGGCATTAAGAGAAAAGACAAAAAGTTTGTGGGGATTTTCTACAAAACCCTAGCAATAGTCAAACTACGCTCGCTGGATCTCATGATCCAGGAAAAAGTTAGAGCTCATTCGATTTTTCTTATTGTCCCGAACTCTAGTTATTTCAAGTTCGGTGAGTTAAAATATTCAGTAATCATGCCAATTAATTCCTCCCATAGGAGAGGATAGCCAGAGAGTTAAGGAAAAAATTTCTCTGTTCCATAACATGGTTGGTAAGAAGGGCATCCATAATCCGGAGCCTCCTCTGGCATGAAAGGTCATTACATGATATTTTCAGCGGATTCAAAAAGTTGTATTAGGAACTAATGAGAATCCTCAATTGCTTGATGGAGATTCTACAATAAGGCTTTCTCAGCTTCTGCACCAACCCGCAACGCTTCTGCCTCCTGGGCAGCCTTTGAGCACACCATCATCTCCTCCTCCATTTGCCGCTCCCCTTCTTCAATTATGGCGGTGATGTTAGCCTCTTCTTGTTTCATCCACTATATCTCATTCCTCAGCACCTCCACGTGAGAACGCTGTCAGTTACTTCTCACGGGAGCCTCACAACTACCCCAACATGATCATGAGCCTCTGTTAGGCAAATCTGCCGGGTTGCGGAAAGGTAGGATTCAGATTGAGCAGTAGAAAGGCGAGATTTGAAACCACCTAGTCTTTCCTGATCAGCGAACACCTATTTTACTATGTCATAAATACCATGGTAGTCGAAGCCATCAAATCCCAATCTCATAATTAGATTGCACAACTTGGGTAATTTGATCGGCATCTCATCCAAGGGTGTCTGAGAAATTAGCTTCCAAATTCTCTCCCAAGCCCTTTGGCGAGCAGGTCGAAGACTGGAAAGGACTTGTTGATCAGGCTCAGAGTCTCTTTCGGATTAAGATAATTATTCAGGGATGAATGTCACCAAGGAGGGACCCGATGCGTCTTCACCCGCAAACTCTAGTGCCGCAACAACTTCACCCTCGACCGTTGTGGTCACAGGAACAATCAGATCTGACGGCACAATCGTCAACGCCAAAGGTTGTGGTCCGAGAGCCCAAGATCCGATAATATAGATGAGTATCCCTAATCAGAAAATGGAAAAGAAAGGAGTCAGTGCCAAGAGGTTGAAAAACATACCCCTAATAATCACGGTGTCGGTATCCTCAAGCTCTGCACCACCGCGACCACCCAAGGAAGACGCTACATATTCGAGAGGAAAGGGAGTCCTGGGAACCCCCATAGGTGTCCAGCACCTAAGGCCATGCCCAAGTCCAGCTGCTCCCAAAGTTGTCCCCAAACGGTCAGCTATGGAGATCATGCCCGAGGAAATCACTCCCCCGGTAAATAAAATAATGGACTGCTCTGGGTTTCTGATGACTGTTCTCGTGGCGAGATCTTCCTCTATCGCCACAGGATCCATTGGGTATGAGGCGACTGGCCCTGTCGGATCTGGAGACCCCTCAGCAATTACGGGTGCCCCATTCTCCCCCACAATTGAAGGGGCTATCTGATCAGCAGGAGACTTGAATTATAGCTGTTCCTCCTCTGACATATCTCTAATTTATGAAGGCAGGAGTAAAGCATCTATATCACTAGCCCCTCTAGCAGGGCCCACAATCTCATCAAGACCAGATGTGGCTGCGGGTGATCCCTCCAAAGATAAGAGGGAAAATCATATGACCGCTATTGTAGCCATGATTGGGCCTCTGAGTGGCCCTACACCATATGCCAAGATAGTTAATAACTAGAAGAGTCAGAACATACGAGTTGGAAATCGAGGAAACTGGAAGTTATAACTACCCGACGTCCCCTATCTGAGCCGTTCCGATAAACGGGATGCCTGTTTCCATCTCTGGATATGCCCAGGGGATAGTTCTTCGCTCAAGACGCTAGGAGGAGCTAGAGGAGGAAAGACCCTAGCTGGGTCCGCAATGGTCGCTTCCATGAGCTCAGCTGAGCCAGGAGATCCCTCCTCAATGATCCCCATAGCCGAAAGTGTGTTTCCCCTGCTGCAGTACCATGGGGAGTATACTCTGAAGAAGGAACTTCCCCCTGGGACTCCTCGACACCCTGAATAAAGGGAGGAAACATTAGAACCTTCATAGTAAAGGAGGAGGGTAAACCAGAATGGAAGAACAGGACGAACTCTTCTTCGGGATCGGACGATTCAGGATGTCTTATCATCATGGACACCCGGGTAGACCCATAAAGCCAGTTCCAGAGTGAATGAACATTGGTGTCCATCTCCTTTAGTGAGGTGACCATTTCATCTAGATCCTCTTCCAGTAGCAAGTGGGTTGGATCGAAGATCGTCCCAAAACCTGGAATCTCGAGAGGGCCCGTTTGGAGCAACACCCAAACCTCTTCATCCGAGCCACTAACCCTCATGTCATCCCAAATCCTCCAAGCCTCCAGAAATTTGGTCGTGATGGTAACGGCCAGCCGAGGAGGATTAACCTAAGAGGTCTAGGAAGCAGCAGGGGATGGTGGGGGCACCAATGACTGTTTGTTTTCTGGATCTCGCCACCACCCTAGAGCTCTCTAGAGCTACCTGTGGGTGGGACCTCACATGAAGAGGTGGAATTTCCCTTACCTCAGCCGCAGTAGGGGAACCATCAAGATCATCTCCCCCTAAGGAGTGATTGCTCTCTTCCTCCTCCTTTTCATTTGCCGACTACAGCATGTCCTGGATTCAATGAGTCAACACTGCATAGCCCTGACGTGCGTGGATGTTGGACTCGAGGTCCCAGAGATACTAATCGAACCTATCTAGGTCCACATCATAAAGAATATCAATGGGAGCAGATACATTACCTAGCCCGTCAAAAGCCACCTCTGATTCCTGAAGATACTGCCATAGAGAACGGGGATACTGGCTGCGAAAGGATGATCGGCTTTTTAATTCGTCCCATTGGCCCTAAGCCGTCAGGAAGGCAGCATCAACAGGGATAACCAACCCTCTCCGGGCGACTTTGAGGGCATGAGAGGATACACCTCTATCTGTTAAAACCTTCCCTAGAAGCACGGGACCTGTAGGGTGGCGAAGAACCTTACCCGGCCTGGTTGAAGCACCGTCCCCCTTTCGCTTCCTCTTGACCTTCGATGGATTAGGGATTGAGATGGTAGGCCCCCATAGCCCTAGCTGGCCATTCGGGTACGATTGCACCCAGGAGTCGGCGCAACTCTTGGATAAGAAGGGCATGGAGTCTGCAAGTGCAGGAGTCCTAACCTCGCAACAAGTATCTTCTTGTGTAAACATTAACCACAGTGGCCTGGCCACTATCCAATGACAGTTCTCGTGGGCGACATTGAGTGAGGGAGGACACAGTGCCTGGACACAACCAAATTGGAATCCTAATCGGAAAGGCGCGTACCCCTCACAGATCAGTTCCCCACCGATACGGGCCAACATAATGCCCTCTTGGAGAGAAAATAGGTAGCCCCTCTTACTAAACTCCTCTAATATAGTATTCCTAATTGCAATGGCTGGGAAGGGATATGGATGGAATATGAAATGATCATAACTCGAGATCTGGATTGACAACAGACACATATTCTGAAACGTCTATTGACCATCCTTCTCTTGGGTCGCCCACTCTTCAGGCATAACCCCTCTAGTTAGTTTCAAGTATGGACGGAATGTGGTACCCAGAATCTTAAAGGGGTTGATGAAAGTGTAGCAGTTCTTGATGTGCGCTCCCAACCATCCCTAGAGTATTTGAAAAGGACCTGCTACCCGGTTTGGCCGACTCCCATCGGTAATATTTCTAAGAAAACGATAAATCCTGGCCAATATTGGAACGACCAAGTTGACGACATTGCTGATAGCCAGCTGTTCTGCCATGATGAAAGTAGAGACATGCACACCACCAGCCTCGTGTATGGGGAAAAGCCAGTCACTCAGGAACATGGCCATGAATTCCGCCAGACGGAGCAGCCGATTGACGTCTGAAACAAGATCTCAGCCCAAGTTGTTGTATTGGCCTTCTTCCAGGATCAACCAATAACAGCCCCTCTGTTTTCAGGACTCCATCGTAGGGAAGGTCGTGGGCCTGCGTGGGAGAGTCACAGACTTTCTCTCTCTAGAAAAAGCCTTCACCCATTCACGATATGGGACAAGATGTTTCAGAGATGCATCCTTTGAATACTTCTGGGACTAGTCAATAAGTTACTTCACTAGGGGGAGTCCTCTCTTCGTTGTCCCACATAGAAGAAGGAGACAAGAATTCATCATGCATACCCCCAACAATGGGGACCCCAGAAATCTGAAAGACGTACCAAAGTCTAATACCCACCCCACCATGGACCAGGTGAAATGTGTTACTGTCCGGACTCCAACGGATTATAAGTTTCCTGGAGATGGCTTGAGGTCGATGGGTATATGTTTGGGACACCCAGGCAGCTTCATATAAGCCTACGACTCGCAAATCTGCCTCAATCTCTGCACAATATTAGCGAACCCAGAAGGGCCACCCCCAATCCAATGACTTAAATGCCCCTCCAGGTCGGAGGTCTCGGTTTGCTAACCAGCCATGCTTGTCGTTTACCATGGCATTGCGGGAAATGATCCTATAACAGTGAACCGCCACTTCCTACTGACATTGTTCTCCTGTCGGGGACATAGGAAGGTGATTCAACAAAAATCTGGCAGATGTGTCCCTTGAGGCAGGCCACCCTCTGGAGGATATCACAAATCGAGGGATATTGGCAGTAAATAGCCATGCTCCTGGATTGTTGTCATGGGATGGCACCGAAATCGACGTATCAGACAGTAAACCAAACCCATAGGTCGGAAGGCTGTTGGAAAAGGAGTAATCCCACTATGACTCGGAGAGTAGATCGACAAGGAAGGAGCACAGCGGGGAGTGGCGAATTTCATCCTTAACATAGCCGACCACATCCTTCAGGCGTTGATCGCCAATTGGGAGAGGCTCTACGGCAGGCCTGGGTGCAGGGCGAGGGGGAACCATGTTTTCTCCCAGCATCATTAATATCAGCAAATGGTTAGTCCAGAATAATCAAATATGGACAAAAAATACCAAGAATATGGAAAAGTCCCCCAGTAATCCTCAAAAGGTGGTTCGCGATGACTGTATCCCATAAACCGACCCTACGCGGAAGAGGTTCGTGGTACCCTGGCCCGCAGAGCGCTGGCCAGAAAACTGCAAACCAAGTTGCTCCATGGGATCCTAATCCCAGATTTAAGTAATTAAGTTCGGAGGACATAGGAAATTTTGAAAGTCACCAAGACCTTAGTTCACGAAGCATCGAAACTGCGAAGAAAATTCATCTGTGGCCCAAGGTGACATACTTTTTAATTAATTAAAAGTATTTGTTCACGTTTGGGAAATTGGTTCGCGGGTGAAGGCGACCACGAAGGAGGAATGATTTGCGGGAAGTGGCAGCTGGTTCGCGGATGAGGTACTTCGCGAAGGAATGAGCACGCGGAGACAAAAAGCGATAGGGCTCTGGTTTCGAGAAGAATACGAAAAAGGACAAAGGAAGGGCCATCCGTATTTATAGGCATGGTCCCCTACTGGTTGCACCCCTCCACCACAAACCATCCAAGTTTCAGGACCACTCTGCATCGAAATGGCGTCCTCTTCATTCCGATCAGACCCCATTCCGATGGGGGGCATTTGTAGGGTCCTAAAAAATCCACGAAGGAGATTCTACACAATTCCCCCCAAAGAATTGGGGGGAAGAATGGAGAAAACTCAAAGGATGCACAAAACCGAACCGGTCCACTGACCGGTCCAAATGATGACGCCACGTGGTCGGTTCCACGAAGCACCCCCTCCACGGACAATTGTCATTCGCGGAATGGGGGTGGAGATCCTCCACGAGTGTGAAGCAGGACGAGAGTTGGACCGGCCCACCGTCACGAACCGCCCCCAGTCACGGACCGCCTCAAATGGCCTGGTCCGAATCCACTGTTGTTCACGGAATGGAGGAAGAACCCTGCACAGCCACGAAGCACTCCCCGAACTCGTTTGGTTCGCAGGGGAGATGCGCTCGATGCCCCCCACGAGTTGCGGATTGACCGGGTCATCCATGAACCGGGTCTCCGATGATGGGCCTCCACAAAAGGTGCCGCATGACCATAGATACATCTCTTTCCCCACTCTATAAAAGGAGGTGAAAGGAGAAGAGAAAGAGAACGGAAGGAGAAAGATCATATTCGGGAGGATGGATTTCGAAGGAAGGAGCTTAGGATTTCGCAAACTGCAAAGTTCCAGTCCGCAAACCAAAACAGGTATGAAGCTGGAAGTGAACTAATAAGGAACCAAAAATGCATAATAACTTGGTGAACCACAAACTTAAAATAACAAAGAAAATAATACTGTGAACCATGGCCCCTCTGCGGATGCACTCCCCGCGGACCAAGGAGTTTATGCCTCTTTCCCAATCTGTCGCACCGCGTATCACCCTCCTACGCGGTCTAAGACCCGACCGATGAACCCCCCAACCAGCGCCACCCTTGGCCACTGCTAATCCCATGGATCCCTCCGCATACCACCCTGGTACGCGGAAAGAACCCGAAGCCGCGAACCACCCTGGTTCGCGGGATGCCTGTAAGTCCGTGAACCACCTTGGTTCGCGGGATTCTCACCAGTCCGCAGACCATCCTAGTTCGCGGATAGCCTCTCCTGCTGGGTAACACCTTCCTACGTGAAGGGCGCCACCACTCATACACATGTGTGGCCCACCAGATCCTTAATAGTTCCCATTCCCTTAGCCAGATAAAATCCCCCTAATCCGGCCTGATCCTCCGCAACTCCCTCATTGGCCTACTCATTGGCCCTGAGCTGAGGCCTCTACCAGAGCCACCAGACCCGTGTGATGTAACCCTCAGGTGCATCAGTGCGCCGTTTTGAGTTCACATACCCACGGTAATCAGGGGTGAAGGGGTTACCCTGACCCTTGAGCAGATTTTTGAAGCATTCATGGGTTCACATTCCCATAGTAATGTGGAGTCTGAGCTTGGGAGTCCCCTTTCTGCCCCTCCACTTGTTAGGGCTGGGGAACTTCTCCCCTAATTGGGGGGTAGTAAAATACCCATCAGAAGGAAGCCCCCATGCACATCTGTACTTCCCCCAGAAACAATATAGGTGATGGGAACAAGAGCACCTATTTCCCTCTCCCGCTGCACTTTGTCGCCATGGGCTTCCATCCAGGAGTAAGTACCAGCACCATGGGATTCCATCCTGGAGTAAGTCCCAGCACCATGGCCTTCCATCCTGGAGTAATACCTGACCTTATGGTCCGCCCTCATGCGTAATCCCCACTCCACTTCTCACGGACGCACCTTTCGCGACATGATCGTCTGGTCCTTGCTGTCTCTTGTTTCTCACACTGAGCATGACTCACATGGTCTTAGAGTAAGCATCGACCATTACATCCTCTCTTGGGATGCCTCAGGTCATAAACCCCTCTAATGAGAACTACGAGGACTTTGATTCCCCACCGCAGGGATACGTAGGAAGCCTCCATGAGGTTCAAGCCCGATCACCATCGGACCCCCGGGTCCACCTTCACGTTAGTTCTCCAACACCCCAATTCTAAATACATGGACTTTGATCCCTGTCTCCTAGGCAGGGTACGTAGGAATCCTCCATGAGGTTAAATCCCAACAACCGGTCGATCCGACTATCCTCACGTCAGTTCGTCGCACCAACCCTAGTGTCGTCTCAATGATCCCAGATTCCTCGAGGTCATTAATCCAACGAGGGATGGTAAACCTCGGGAATAAATGATTCTGAACCCCTACGTCTAGCTGAATGTTGCCAACCAGGAGTAATCAGTGGATACTATTCCTGGGTATAAACAAAATATTCGCGAACATATAAACATGTCTTAAATCTATAAGAGAGTCCGGGAATAAGCAATAATTCCCCCCAAAAAGGGTGCGATGAGCTCGACTTCCCATCCTCACGACCAATGTGAGTTCCTAAGCATTTATGGTCAAACCACCCAGCAAATGCCTGCCTTTGGAAAGAAAGTCCATGTATTACTGGATATGGAACCGTTGGGCGTTTCGAGGTGCAAAACATTGCACCCGATATGAGTGATTAAGTAGAACCCAACCTTCTCTAATCAACTGTCGGGTAGTTCATGCTTATTCCCCACAACCCCTTCATGTGACTCCAAGACAATGTTTTTATGATAACATGTTTTTCATTTTTAAAGCTCAAACTCATCCTGTAGGAATTTTTAAAATAGCCTCTACTACTTTGTTTGCATTTGTCCAAAGCACGTTCTTCAAACACCTATTTACATGTGAAGTGAAGCATGCATGAATGAAGGTTATTAGCCTCATTACATCAATAAAAATGGATCTATAATAAACATAAAGACCTCTAAATTGTTTGATGGTGGTATAGACATATATTTCAGCAGAAAAAAACATTTTGGAGTCACTATTGGTAGAAGAGAACTCCCATGGTGATCAAATGGATCAAATATTATTCATCAAATAGAACTAATTATACATATAAGATTTTAAATGGATGAAAATTAGTGTTAATTCCAATGACCTGTGTTGATCTATGATATATCGAGCATTGCCTTTTATATCTCAACATTTCATTATTGGATCAAGATAAAACACTAGGGTCGGCACCCAGAACACACTACACACACCATATGGGGTGGGCCAACCTACTCTCCCACCATATGTGCCTCCACACACACCATAAAGGTGTTATTTGTCCACCAATAACCCATGTGATATATATAATGTCACTATTCAAGCCTAATCTCCTTTCTCACTATATGAACTAGTCTGATTGGATCTCATTCTTAGTTGAGTCTGGCACTCAGAATTGCATGGTTGGGCTAGCCTATCTAGTTTCTTATGGATGGCATTTTTTCCTCAACACTTTCAAAAAATATTTGTGAATTATTCCATAAATTAGTAAATAATCTCATAAAAAACATCATGAAACATATAATATATCATGAATTTATAATCCATGGCCTCCTTAAAAATGCATGCATGGCCACCTTCTTCTTCCCTGATGTAAAATAAAATTGTACAAGGACTTCAATAAAACTCATCATGCAATAATATTTCATCGCCTTCACTTCTTCATTGTCTTAAACAATGTGTCACCATTGACATAAGTATTAGAAATTAATATTAGTTCAAAAATATTCAATGTTTTTGAAAGGTTAAAGAATTTATGTGATTTATATACTTAACAAAGTTAAGAAAATAAAATTGATCAATAAAAGACAACTCCTCAAGAAAACTTTCATACAACCAACATCTTCAATAATCATAGTCCCAATAATCTCCCCATTTATATTTTATTGTCAATTAAGGAACATAAATCACTATAATTCTATAGATAAAGAAATTGATTATTTATCCAACAATTATAAGACTATATGAGTGAAATTGGTTTATGAAACAATAATAATTTGGCAATAATACACTGTTGTCCATAAGAAGTAATTTAAAAAATCATTATTACACCTTCTTAAGAAACATTTTCCTTGCACTTCAAACTTTTACAACTTATTCCTAGAAGAACAAAAAAAATTCTATATCCAATTAAATAAACTATTAAAATAGTTCCCATACTGAAATCACATCTTATCCATTTTAAGAACCACCCCCCCTAAATATATTATTTCCCTCAAAAGCTAAAACACATAACAATGGATAGATTAATGTACAAAAATATTTCTCCACCTTGATTAAACTATCCAAAGACAAGATGAAAGGGGATAGAATCAAATACCTTATCATTGAATTGAGGGAGGTTGAAAACTTGTTATTAACCTTAGCTTATGAAATGTTTCCTTCAAAATTGTTTTGTGTATATAGAAACAACTTTCTATGCTATAGGAAAAAACTCCATATTCAGTTCATTATTCTCTACATAATCTTTAATAGAATGATATTTATTATCAATGTTCTTAGAAAAATAAAGTTTCACTATATTTTTAGTGATGTTTATATCACTTTGACTATTACATCCTTAGATAAGGGATAAATTAACATCAAAAATAATTTATCTAATAGTTTCTTAATCCTCATAAGTTGTGTTACAGCTTGAGTAAAAGAAACATACTCAAAAATATATTATATAGAGATTCCCTAACCATTGTTTCTTTTTTTGAATACTAACACATATTTCTAACAATAAAAATACTCTACTATATGTGGATTAAATATTACCTATGCTACCTAACAAATATGCATCTATATAACCAAATAGATCAATCTTTCTTATGCTACCATATTTCAACCAAAAATCAGTTATGCCTTTAATATTTCTGATAATTTTTTTTCATACATGATATGATATTCCTGTAGTGAACTTTGATACTTAACATAGAGGGTAATAGAAATCATTGTATCTAGACATTAGTCTATTAGATATAATAAACTTAAAAAAATTATACTCTTTAATATTAATCTATTTTCTATCTCCATTTTTTTACCACTTAGTTCCTACTAAAATAGATATGAAAACATTCTTTGTGTTTTTCATACCAAATGTCTTTATAATTTCATTAGCATACATATCTTGAGATTGGAAAATATACATTTTACTTTGTGATATTTGTATTCCAAGAAAGTATTTCATTTTTTCAAACATGCATATCTCAAAAAAAATCTTCATCACCTCAATAAAATTACTATAATTTTCTTTATAATTTATTATTAATATAATTTCATCAGTATAAATAATCTCAATGAGAGAAACCTCTTGATTTTATTTTATATAGATATTACTATCAACTCTTACTTTTTTAAAGTCCATATTCCTTAATAAAGTATCCAATTTAGAATAAAAATCTCTTAGATCTTGCTTAAACCAATACAAATCCTTATTTATCTTTCACGGATATCTTTCATCTTTAACAAGAATGAATCTACATGGTTCTTTAAAATAAACTTCTGCATCTACTTATTCATTAAGAAAATAAGAATTTATATCCATCTAGAAAGTTTCATAACTCTGTTATGCAGTAATAGAAATATCTTGATAGTTTATAATCATGCCATTGGAGAAAAGGTCCAATAAAAATCAATGAATTAATTTGTGAGTGACCTTTATGAACAAGTTGTGCCTTCTTTCTTACCACTTAATATTTTTTATTTAACTTGATTAGAAACACCCATTTCATAAAATTATTATTGTATGGTTTTGATACAAGTTCCCATGTATTATTAAATATTATTCATATATTCATTCATGGAATCACTCCACTCATGAATATTTGATGCTTAATAAAGATTCTTTGGTTCAACTAGATAGTATTAAGAAGTATGTGACACTAACATTAATGTTATTCTAATTTTAACCACTTTTTATTGCTCTCTAATGATTTTTTAGACCTCCACTCTCTTCCTCATCCTAGTATGTGATGAACATAACAATTATTAATCACTTTATTTTTATAAGTTGGAAACTTAGTCTTGAGTATCTTTAACCTTATTACCATTATTAATAAATTTTTCACATTATTCAACTACAACCATCTCACCTTCCTTTTATTCTATGCAAGAACTCGGATCTTCTTTTCAGGTATTTTTTTCTTTTTTTCTAGAGTTTTTGAGAAAAGAGGAGTTTCTAGAAATTTTTGAAGTACATGCCTTGTACTTTATGAGTACATTTTTTTTACTCGGTTACCGAGGGTAGCCATGTGTTGGCCATGTAGCGGCCTTGCACATGGCCATGTGGGGTGACTTGGAGACCACCTAAAGCGGAGTACAGAAAAGGTAAGTACACGCCATGCACTTTTAAAGTACACACCTTGTATTTTATTTTTTTTCATTAAACGCACTGGGGTCACTTTTGATAGACAGAACCTCTACATCTTGACCTAGTTCATCCAAGAGATCTCGTACGGCCGTGATCCTTCTCCGAGATCTCGATCGAGCTCTCGTTCTCTGATTCGACTGCTGCTAATTGCGTTCGGATCGCCTCGGTAAGCCCTTCCTTCTACTTGAGCTTCATTTCCTAATTTCTCCTCTTTCTCAAGTTATCCTCCATTGAACGTTTTTAGAATTTTTCGTATATATACAATTTTCTTGGGCGATTCAAGGCTTGAGGTTCACGAATAGCGATCTCCCAATACCGATGTAGGTGGTTTGTGCCTTTCTTTTGAAATCTTTTGAGTTATATGTGCAAAATCGCCAATACCCATGAACGGGGTATTGCGTGTTTACTGTTTAAGCCCTGTTTTTTCCTATTAAGCTTGTATTCTTGAGTAGAGGTTGATTTCATATGAATAGGTTTAATTGTTATGCTTTGGAGGTGTTTACCCAAGCAATTTTTATTATGGTTGTTTGGCACTACTTAGTCTGTTATGTTTCCTTGTTTACAAATGCCGAGTACTATAGGATGGTGTGACTGTAGTTCTAATGTGATATTGTTGTAGACTATTATCCAAGTAGTTATTGAGGTTTACTTTGGCTGATATGCATTGCTATACTAATTTGACTTACACAGGTTCGTGAGAACCTGGTTTAGTAGACCATAGAGAGAATGGATGTAAGGGCTTCTTCATAGTATCTGTTTTACTATAACGATGTGAGACCATATGGGGAATTGATGTAAGTGCTTCCTTAGAGTGTTTGTAGTTCCTAAACGTGGGCTACAGGGGGAATGTGACGTATGTGCTTCCCCAGAGAACCTTTAGTACAAATACGAGACTATAGGGTGAATTGATGGTGAGTGATTCCTTAGAGAGTCTATACTTTAGCTGAACCAGAGGGGTGAGAATGTGTGAGTTTCCCAGAGGGTTGCTTATACTTGTTTGGTTGAACCAGAGGGGTTTGGATATGAGTACTTCTCAAAGGGTTACCTGCTATGATTAGCTGCTAACTTGATGTATGAAATTGAATGCTTTGAAACTGTAGGAATGGTTTCTTTTGAGTACCTCCTTGTTTATTATTTCATCTTTCTTATTGCTTGCCATGTATATAGTCACTGACTGTTTGGCACAGATCTTTTGGTGGTTGCCTACTGGGATTCGTCTCACACCCTGTTTGGGTCATGCTTTTGGGCCCAAACAGATTATATTACTGTAGGTATAGATAAGGACAAGTTTCCTTCTACTTCAGGTACTTGATTGCAGTGGAGCTAGAGAGCATGGGACCAAGATATGGCTTGAGATGCTGAGGATTTATTTACTTGTTTTTCGTTTTTACTTTGGATTGGTATTATATTCATCATTGTAACTTGTTTGACTACTTTCCTAGACATATGTATCATGCATCATATATATATGTGCTCTAGTTGTTTCTTTATCAGTCTTCCGCTATTTACTGTTGTATGTTATTATTACTGCTTTTGCTATTGTATATCTATTTTACTTCCGATTTGTACTCTGCCAATGAGGGCATAGTTTCCCCACTGTCACACCCAAGGTCCTCACTACTAGTTGGCAGCCTCTGGAGTTCTGGGAAATGTGCTTGAGGCCATGTGACCAACTGGGTATGGGGCACCTTTGGCTGGATTGCAGAATCACGACCTTACAAAGTGGTATCAAAGGATTATTTTCTTCTTGACTTACTGTTTGGAGCCTATATCTACGGGATAGGATAGAATAGGTACTTGGTAATAAGTTGTGCCTGGGAGTAGCTAACCTGTGTACATGGAAAATCAAATCTACCTCATTAATACAATTTTCTTGTTTTGCAATTTTATAGTTGATTTGATTTCACCATTGTGTGATTCACATGATTTGTGTAGTTATGGTTGATGTGATTGAGGTTCTATTTCTATCGCAACACGATGATATGAGGGTATTCCATCTCATTCATCATATAGGCACTTGCTAAAAATCACATGTCATGTATTCTTACCAGGCCATTTAGGATGCATTAGTTATTTTATGATGTTGTGATAGATGTTGTGATAGATATTCATGTTGTTGTGATAGATTCCTTGATTGAATAACTATTTTTGTTAGGGTATTGCTTTGTATGAGGTTTTGTTGGATGAATGCCAAACTTGGGTTCTTGAGGTGTTATAGGCCCTCATGGACCGAAATTTGGCGGATCATTTCCTTGTTTTACTTTTTATAACATGTATAAAATTCCAATCTTTTATTCACAGGGGGTATGGGCCCTCATGAATCGAAATTTGGAACTTTCAATGTTTGTTTTAGTGTTTTTCTGGGTTCTGAAGTAGGTTATGACGCTTACTGTCTAGAAAAAACCCAGAAAACACGGCGTGTAATGCTGAATACATTCCATGTATTCTTATGTTCGGGAAGAAACTATTTTTCTTATGTACACATCATGCACCTTATGTACACACGGTGTAGTCTCTAACCGTGTCACAGACTATGTGGGTAGGGACACGGGGTTTAGAATCTTTGGTAGGAAATGCCATGTAGAGGATGTACATGTCGTGTTGTAGATCGTGTAAACTGTTCATGTCACTAACAACACAGGTCGGTTGAGCCTCTTCATAGTACACGCCATGTATGTCTGGAACACGCCGTGTAGGGTGAGCCATGTACCCGACCGTGTCACTAAAAACATGGGTCGGTGAAGCTCATCTAGTACACTTCGTGTCTATCTTGAACACACCGTATATTCTTGTCTTAGGAGATCCGTGTGTCTTAGCCATGTAGAAGAACTTGGGAAGGGGAAGAGGATTCAAGTACATGTCATGTGTTAAGACTACACGTCATGTGTTTGGGGTGTTACATGACCTGGGTTGGTAGACGTACACCCCCTTGTGAATGGCTTAAGGAAACATGCCGTGTAGAGATTATACACGCCGTGTAGTCATGTTTTTGGAAAATTTGAATACTTTCTTTATCATGTTCCCTTCTCAAACTTCTAGTTTCCAGACCTTGATATCTTAATCTAAGGTGTGTGTTTGAAATTTTAGAGTCATGCCACTGCGACGTCCTCTAATTGTTCGCCAATTGCAAGGCAGTGATCAGGCACCGGACATGGCTGATCAGGGACTTCCAGCGGATCGTCCTGTTATGCCAGTCTTGGCACCAGTAGTTATACCAGATACAGGTGCTAATGCACAGTTCAGGGAAGGCTTCATGAGGACGATGAAGACCTTCTAGGGAGAATCTCTTCCTACCTCGTCTATGGAAGATTTGACACGGGTTTTCCAGCATCAATATCCTTTCACCATATTAGGGGAAGGAGGACCTCAGGCTACAAATTCATGGCTAGAAGCCATGCTGACCATCTTTGAGCATCTGGAGATGCCTCTGGAGAGGCGGTTCAATCTTGCTACTTACATGCTGCAAGATTCCACCAACAGATAGTGGTATGTAATCTCACAGGCGGGGCATCGGCAGGTTATGGCTTGGGAGGAGTTCTAGTGTATCTTCTATGACTACTTCTACCCAGAGACCTTGAGGGTCGATCGAGCCTGATATTTTTTGAGTCTAGAGCATGGAACGCTTTCTATTATGGAGTATTCATCTTGTTTCACCAAGATTCAGAGCTTTACACCCTTTCTACAGAGAGATGGGTTGTTCCTGTCAAGGAAGTTTGAGGATGGTCTCATACAGGAAATCCGCTCATAGGTGAACATATTTAGGTTGACTTCCATCACTTCTATAGTCAACCAGGTGCTGATCACGGAGCGCAATCTAAGGGATTCTGGAGTTGTGAGCTAGGGAAGCTTGACATCCGTAATTAGTACCCCTCCTACTGATAGCAGGAAGTGCCACAGGGAGTCTACTTGCAGTGATCTGAGGAGTCAAGAGATATCCTTTGGTTGCCATGTGGTGTGCTACTAGTGCGGGAAGAGTAGGTATACGAGGACACATTTCCCGAGAGACCCATTAGAGTGTCGATATTACAGCAAAATGGGTCATATTCAGCGCTTCTGTTAGATCTTCTCACCAGTAGCTGGTGACAGAGGTTCTTCTATAACCCCTCGTTCAGGAGCAGCACCACCATTTTCTCCTCATCCAGGGAACTGGAGTTATTCTAGCCATTCAGGCCGAGGTGGAGGTCGCGGCCATGGTAGTCAATCACTAGGATTTCAACGATAGTATGGTGGATCAACTCAGATTGGTCAGGCAGGGTCACAGGGTCGCGGTACAGGCCAGACTTTTGCAGTAGAGAAGACCCTATAGTAGCAGGATCTCAGACCCTCTATAGTTCGAGGTACGATTCTAGTTGCCTCAGATTTAGCTTCTTCTCTTTTCAATATAGGAACTTCCCATAGTTTTTATCTATTGCTGTTATGGAGATCCTTGGGCTCTGTATGTTTTCTTCTACCGATATATTAACACTAGACACACCGTTGGGGACTAGAACAGCTAGTGTACATTAGTGCAAGGAGTTCTCTCTTGAGGTTGGTGGGTGTCACTTCTTATGGGACTTTTATGTCCAAGAGATGATAGGCTATGATTTCATTCTCAACATGTATTGGTTAGTTCCCTTCCAGGCATTTGTCGATTTCTATCGTCGTAGGGTGAGTTTCACATCACCAGAGGGTAGATCGTTTCTTCATAAGGGCTAATGGGACGTCCAGGAAAGCAGAGCGGGACTCGAGCATCATGGGTTAGAAGGAGTTACAACCCAGATCGCTAGTCTATATCTAGATAACCGGGGGACTTCACAGATGGGATTTCCACTAGTGGTGTATTTTTTCAGAGATGTCTTTTAAGAGGAATTTTCAGGTTTTCCTCCAGAGCGTGAATTAGTCTTTTCTATTGAGGTTTTTTATAGGGCGGTACCGGAGTCCATTCCTCCGTATAGGATGGCTACACAAGAGTTGCAGGAGCTCAAGAAGTAGATGGAGGAGTTTCAGGCCAAGGGTTTCATCTGACCCAGTACTTCTCCTTGGGGTTCACATGTCTAGTTTGCATAAAAGGCGGATGGTACCCTCATGATTTGTGTGGATTATCAGAAGCTAAACCAGTTGAAGGTCAAGAACCAATATCCCATGCTGAGGATTGATGATCTCTTTGATCAGCTTCAAGGGGCCCGAGTGTTCTCAAATATTGGCTTGAGATCCAGTTACCATCAGTTGTGTGTTATTCCATCAGATGTACCTCTTACATCATTTCGAAGTAGGTATGGTCTATACGAGTATGTGGTTATGCTGTTCGGTCTCATGAATGCACCTGCAGGATTGATGGAACTGATGAACAGAGTGTTCCATCCGTACTTGGATTCTATCATGGTAGTCTTTATAGATGATATTTTGGTGTACTCTCACTCTCGACATGACCATGCTACCCATCTTGAGATCATTCTGAGTACACTGATAGAGCATCAGTTATAATCTAAGCTCTCAAAATGCCACTTTTGGATGGATCAGATTCACTTCTTGGGTCATGTCATCTCAGAGACAGGAGTATCAGTGGACCTAGAGAAAGTGAGAGCAGTAGTTTCCTGGGAGAAACCAAAGAACATCTTGGAGGTAAGAAGTTTTATAGGGCATGATAGTTACTACAGATGGTTCATACAAGACTTTTCATGCTTAGCAGCACCATTGACAGGTCTGACTAAGAAGGGTTCAAGGTTCTTGTGGTCAGATTCTTGTGATTCAGCCTTTCTAGAGCTAAAAGGGAGGTTGACTTCAGCGTCGATACTAGTATTTTTAGAGCCGGGCAAGAGCTATACCATTTACTGTGATTCTTTAGGTATCAGTATAGGATCTGTACTTCTGTAGGGAGAAGGAGTCATTGTGTGTGGGTCTCGGCAGTTGAGGCCACATGAGAGGAATTACCCGACGCACGATCTTGAGTTGGCTATTATTGTTCATGCTTTACGATGTTGGATATATTATCTTCTGGGAGATCATTTTGTAGTTTTCACCAACCAAAAAAGTCTCAAGTACATCTTTAATTAGCTCGATATGAATTTGAGAAAACAAATGTTGGTTGAGTACCTTTAGTCTTTTGAATTTTAGCTTGCCTACACGCCAGGGAAAGGTAACATAGTGGCTGATGTGCTGAGTAGGAGGACTCAGATATAGACCATTCAGGAGGCCAACAGTGAGTGGGAGCTTATGGATCTATTCTCTGAGATGCATTTGGAGGTTCTCGAAAAAAAGGGGAATACTTTTCTTTCTTCTGTAGCTGTCACCTCTACTCTTCTTGATCGAGTGCGAATGTAGAAGCTATCAGATTCTGAAGCCCTAGTCCTAAGGGAGAGTGTGTTAGGAGAGGACCCTATTCCTGGATGGACCATAGGCGAGGATGAGATATTTCATTTCCAGGGGCTCGTATGGGTGCCAGTAGATATACATGAGGAGCTGATGTGGGACTTTCATTCCTCAGTTTCGGCAGTTCATCCTCATGTCACCAAGATGTATTGTGATCTAAACTATCAGTATTGGTGGCCAGGTATGAAGAGAGATGTTGTTGGGTTCATCATGAAGTGTTCCACCAGCCAAAAGGTGATGGCGGAGTATCAGCAACCAACAAGGCTTTTGTAGTAGTTACCCATTCCCGAGTGAAAGTGGAATGATGTCATGATGGATTTTGTGACAGGGTTGTCGAGGTCGCCTCGAAGGAATGATTTAGTATGGGTTGTCATTGACAGACTCACAGAGGATGCTCACTTCTTAACAATCAAAAAGAAATTCAGTGTTGATGGGCTGGGAAGGTTGTACATCATAGATGTTGTACATCTACATGGAGTTCCACACTCCATCGTTTTATACAGGGATGCACGATTTACTTCTTGGGTCTGGAAGGGGCTACAGAAGGCTTTGGGTATATAGGTACTTTTGAGTACAACATACCACCCTCATACAGATGTCTAATCCGATCGTACGATTCAGGATCTTGAGGACATGCTTCGAGAATGCATCCTGAATTTTGGAGGTTCTTGGGAGAAGCACATATCTCTTGTGGAGTTTTCATACAACAATAGTTTTCAAGAAACTATTTATATGGAACCTTATGAGTCTTTGTATGGTAGGACATGCCGATCCCCCTTATGTTGGATGTAGGTAGGAGAGGTAGCTATGTTGGGACCTCGTCTTGTCTAGGAGACCATGGAGCAGATAGAGTTGATTCGGAAGAGGATGGATACTGCACAGTCTTGACAAAAATCATATGTTGATCGTCGGAGACGACCTCTAGAGTTCGAGGTCATAGATTAGGTTTTCCTGCGTGTCACACCGAGGTTGGGACACAAAAGGATTAGGAGGTAGGGTAATCTTTTTCTGAGGTATGTCGGGCCATTTGAGGTGTTGGAGAGAGTTGGTCTGGTTGTCTACAGGATGGAATTACCTCAGAGGTATTGGGATATACACAACTTTTTCCACGTTTCTCATCTTCGACATTACTTCCCAGACCCGTCTCATGCTTTCCAACCCGAGGAAGTCGAGTTGGAGGTGGATGCATCATTCGAGGAGCATCCTATCCAGATTATTTATCGAAGTATGAAGGTTCTTTGTGGATGGTCTGTTCCTCTGGTATGAGTGCTATGTCAGCATGGGAGAGTATAAGATGATACCTGGGAGAGGGAGGCCGATGTACGACTGTAGTGTCCAGAGCTATTCGGGGTTTCTTCTTCTACGCCTCCTTACTAGGAAAAATCAGGGATGAATTTCTTTAAGGGGGAAAGTTTGTAAGAACCCGGATTTTCTTTTCAGGTGTGCTTTTCTTTTTTTTCTAGAGGTTTTGAGAAAAGAGGAGTTTCTAGAAATTTTTGAAGTACACGTTGTGTACTTTATGAGTACACGTCGTGTACTAAATTACCGCGGGTAGCTGTGTACTGGCCGTGTAGCGGCCTTGCACACGACCGTGTGGGGTGACTTGGAGACCGCCTAAAGCGGAGTATAGAAAAGTCAAGTACAAGTTGTGTACTTCTAATGTACACGCTGTGTATTTTATTTTTTTCATTAAATTCACTGGGGTTTCATATGACAGACAGAACCATCTACTTCTTGACCTAGTTTATCTAAGAGAGCCCATACACCGCGATCCTTCTCTGAGCTCCCGATCAAGCACCCGTTCTCTGATTCGACCGCCACCAATTGCATTGGGATCACCTCGATAATCTCTTCATTCTTCTTGAGATTCATTTCCTGATTCCTCCTATTTCTCAAGTTATCCTCTGTTGAAAATTTTAGAAATTTTTGTAGATATATGGTGTTCTTGGGAAATTAAAGGCTTGAGGTTCACGAAGAGTGATCTCCCAACACCGAGGTAGGTGGTTTGTGCCTTTCTGTTGAAATTCTTTGAGTTATATGTGCAAAATCACCAATACCCATGAAGGGGGTATTGCGTGTTAAATGTTTTAACCCTATTGTTTTCCTACTATGCATGTATGCTTGTGTAGAGGTTGATATCATATAAATAGTGTTAATTGTTATGCTTTGGATGTGTTTTCCCTTACATGTTTTGTTATGGCTGTTTAGTACTGCTTATCCTGTTAGGATGCCTTGTTTACCCATGCCTAGTACTGTAGGATGGTGTGACTATTGTTCTGACATGCTGTTGTTTTGTACTACTAGCCAAGAATTTCTTGAGGTTTACTTTGGCCGATACACGTTGCTATACTTGTTTGACTTACACAGGGCCGTGACAACCTGTTGTAGTAGATCATAGGGAGAATGAATGTAAGGGCTTCTTGAGAGTGTCTGTTTTACTATTATGATGTGAGACCATAGGGGGAATTGAGGTAAGTGCTTCCTCAGAGTCTTTGTAGTTCCTTGAAATGGGCTACAGGGGGAATGTGACATAAGTGCTTTCCTAGAGCGCCTTTAGTACCAATACAAGACTATATGTGTAATTAACGGTAAGTGCTTCCTCAGAGAGTATATACTTTAGCTGAACCAGAGGGGTGTGACTGTGTGTGCTTCCTAGAGGGTTGCTTGTACTTTTCTGGTTGAACCATAGGGGTTATGCTTTGAGTACTTCCCAGAGGATTACCTTCTTTGATTAGAATCTTACTTGATGTATGAAATTGAATTCTTTGAAACTATAGGAATGGTTTCTTTTGAGTATCTCTTTGTTTACTATTTCATCTTGCTTATTTCCTTCCATGTATATAGTCATTGACTATTAGGCACAGATCCTTTAGTGGTTGCCTATTGGGATTCATCTCACACCCTGTTTGGGTCATTATTTTGGGCCCAAATAGTTTAAATTGATATAGGTATAGATACGTGCAAGAGCCCTTCTACTTCAGGTACTTATTGTGGTGGAGCTGGAGAGCATGGGACCAAGCTATGGCTTGAGATGCTAAGGAGTTATTTACATGTTTTATCTTTGTAATTTGGATTGGTATTGTATTAATCATTTTGAATTGTTTTTCTGATTTCCTAGACATATGTATCATGCATCATACATATATGTGCTCTAGTTGTTTCTTTATTAGTCTTCTGTTGTTTACTATTGTATGTTATTATTACTGCTTCCACTGTTGTATATCTGTTTTACTTCTGCTATGTACTTTTCCAATGAGGGCATAGTTTTCCCACTATCACACCCAAGGCCCTTGCTACTAGTTGGCATCCTCTGGTGTTCGGAGAAATGCGCTTGGGTCCATGTGACCAACCGGGTACGGGGAGCCTCTGGGTGGCCTTCAGAACCTGGACATTACATTATATATCTACAAACATCTGTGAAAATTTATTATCTGGATGTTAAATAAATTACACATATGAAAATTTCAAAATATTTATTGTTTCTTTATTATAACACTTATATATTATACGATTATGAGGGTACCCAAGAAATATTCCATCAATACCTCTCTGATCAAAATTCCTAGATTCTCACCCATGACTTTTATAAAGAAAAGATTTTTTTAGAAAAATTAGGTGTTTCAAACTTGGATTATATTTTTAATACATCTCTAAAGGATTCATATCATAGTTTAGCCTATAAAAACATCAATTATGAACATAAAATTCTACTCTAATAGCTTGCCTCCAAAAATATCAAGAAGTATCATGTTCAATAAACATTGTTCGTGTCATTTCCACTAAACTTATATTTATTATTTTAGAAACACCATTATGATATAGTGTATATGGTACAATGGACTAATTATTAATGTAATTATTTTCAATATAATATCTAAATTTTTCACTTGTATATTCTCCACCATTATCAGTTGGAATCTTCTTTATAGAGTACCTACATTCCTTTTCTACACTTCTTTGAAAACTCTAAAACATTTTTAGAGCCTATGATTTATGTTTTAAAAACATAATAAATGTAATGAAATAAAATAAATAAATGAATAAAATAAATTAATTATCTCTAATTTTTTATGGATTACTCATGGTCTCACAAATTTTAGAGTGAGTCAACTCCAAGGGGTGAGTTGAATTTATCCCAACTTTCTTATGAATTGAGTTCATAATCTACACTTTATTATAAATTTAAAAACACTAATATCTTCATTTTATCATGTTAGTAAATTTATGAATACTTTATCAATTTGTTAGTTTTCTCATGTTCCTATGACACATATTCCCCATCATTTTATTTCATAGCATATTTTCTTACATTATACTAAGATAGCATAAACTATGTGCATCAACAACTTGAAATAAGTTTTCTTTTATATGTTTTCCTCTCATAAAAAATTATACATCTTATATCTTCTTTACAAAAAACCATCGTTTTTTAGAATAACTTTATTTCCTTTACTATAATTTTGTGAAACACTCAAAAAATTGTGTTTTAACCTATCAATAAACAAGGATATTTTGAATTGTAATTAGTCTTCCAAAATGATATTAGATCTAACAATTTTTATTCTAATTGTATTTTGATTTCCAAAAGTCATTTTACCTTCTTTATACTCTTTAAAATTCTTATTAAACATAAATTAACTTTTCATGTGTGAAGAACACCCACTATCCAATATCCATTTCTGTTCTTATTTTGTATCTTTGAGAGTAGTTTCAATGACTAATGATTTTTCTGTTTGTTTTTATTTCTTCTCATTCATATTTTGAAATTTTTTGTACTAACTTTTTTGTGATGGAATTATTACAATAATCCTTTTGTAATATTTACAAGCTAATCACATCTTCACAAATAGTTTCCAATAGTTCAAATCTATTTGCAATCTTCAGACTGATTTTTTTAGGTTCTACCCTCTGAGTAGGTTGACTTTCCATCAAACTTTGAATTTATTTTCTCTTATGTTCACTATAACATTGATAATTAAAACAACATATATATGTTTTGTACACAAATACTCCACAATTCTAATAGTAACCATAGATATCATATCTACCTATATAACTTAAAAACTCTTCAGATTAGTGTTCCTAAATTTCATCAAATTTATTACCTTGTACTTTTTATCATTTTTTAAATACCAATGTTTTGGTAACCTCTAGATATTTTCTTTTTCATATTATATTTATTCTCAGCCTTAATATCTACTTCGGTAGTCATATTTTTTGGTTAAAACATTATAACCTACAAAACATTAGGTTTTTATCTTACACTTTATTTAGTTGTATACATGTTCTTATTAACTTATTTTTCCTTCTAGGTATACTTAATCATTATATCAAAATTTGAGGATAAATTGTTTTAACCTTCTTAATTTTAAACTTTTCCTAAATTTCACCAACTTTTGAAGCTATGTTTTAGAAATTTTTAATTCCTTTCTCAATATCAACAAGTGTTTGTTGAACAAGTTATCACTCTTCCTAATTTACATTTTTATTTTATTCAATATTGATGTTGAGATTTGTCTTTTCATTAATGAACTTATTCATATTATCAATTTTGTTTAGAAATATGTATTTATTGTCAAGTGAATATTCTTCATTTTTTACAAAATTATTTCATTTCATCTACTTCTTACTCCCCCTATCAAGTCTTTAAATATTTAAAAGAAATTATTTTTACTCTCCCATTATCATAAAATTCGTCTATGTTTTTCTTTATATAAACTAATACTTTAATCACTAGTTAATTTTTCATCATTCGCTTTTTCAATAAGAATATTTCCAAGAGTTTCATCACAAAAGTTATCATTCTCTTCATTAATGTCATCATCTCCATCACATTTAGATAAATAGTTTCTATAGTTTTATTTAGTGAACTTCTTATCCTTCCTCCTAGGTTAGGACTTGGATTTTTCTCCCTTATTATTTAATTATTTATGTGATTTTCTATCATCTTAATCACTTTATTTTTCTTCTTTTTTTTCATGGACAATTTTCAACAAAATATCCAATATCCCCACAACCAAAAAATTTAAATGGTATCCTTTGTTTGTGCTTTATTGATCCTATTTTCTGCATTTTAGAAAAAAATAGATAAATTAATCAAAAAAAATTCTGACCTCATCTTTAGTGTTAGAGTCATCATCTTCTTCTTCTTCTTCAAGAACATTCTTATAATTTTTGTCCCTGGTAGCATTGAAATAAATTTCCTGATTAGATTTCTCTTTTTTCTTCATAAACTTTTCTCTTATTATTTTTTAAGTGATGAGAGTGATATATAGATCATCCAAAGATAGATTTTTATGATCACTATCATCCAAAGTTAAAATATTTTCATCCAATTTATTAAGAAAAATTCAAAATATATTTTAAAAAACTATTCAAACTTCCAACTTCTCACAATGACATTTTATATTTTTAACAATTTAATTTTCCCTTCTAAAGATATCAAGAAAATAATCACAATCACACATATTAAGATCTTCATATAATTGCTCTCTAAATTTCCAAATTTTCCTTCTTTACATTCATATTTCTTTAATATATATTCTTCACCTTATATTAGATTTCTTTATCCATTAAAACACCTTCGACTCAATAAAAATCAATTTTATAGAGTGATAAAAATATAAAATTTCTATCTCATCCATCATTTCTAGTATTTTTATTATCAATAACTATGGGTCAAATATTCATAGTATGAGGGAGAAAACATCTTTAGTTACTTTGTGAACTTCATAAACAAGGGATATAAGATAAGGTATCATTCTATATTTCAATATATGATAGTTCTTTCCATCAAAAATTGGAATCCTTTTATTGTTTATAAAACAAAAAACATCCATTGCAATTGTTCATTTCTTCAAAAAACACCAAAGGGTCAATAATGGGAACCTTCAACTCTCATATAACTCGAAAGTAATAATCAATATCTACGTGATCACTGAGAGGGTAAGGGGTGAATCAGGTCTATTTTTTTTTATATTTTATTCTTTATGAAACAACATTTTCCACCTGTTAAAAATATATGACATCATTGAATAAAAAACATACAAGAAAACCACAGGAACACCTTTTTTACAAGGGTCACTATAAAATAAAATTAGATAATACTTGACATGGTTTTTAAAGAATCCAACACCATGTGAACCTCTATAAAAAATACATTGTTTTTGGTTATAGCAAGCAGGGAGTATCCTTACACTTTCATTTCACTTTAATCAATTAATATTGTATGTGCTCCTCTAGTAGTGTGCATCTGGTTCTCTTCATACAAGTACGTCAAACACATGATCTCAAGTGCATGGGTTATCTTATTTGTTAATAAATATCTTTCATTCCCAAATGGATTTGTGTAAGGGTTCGTACCTTCACATAAGAGCTTCACTTAAACCTGAAGGATTCTTGGAACTATTTCCCCATAAATTACTTCGAGTGTGATAAATACAATTTTAAGGACCATATATATTCTTTTTAACAACCAGATAGGCTCTTAGAACCTATTATTCATGAAATATAGGGTTTTACAATGATCTTGTTTTCTTTGGAAAATGAGAGATCTTTTCAAGGGATTGGTAGCTACCCTCTTGGACCTACCTCTATTTATATAGGCATGTTTACACTACTTTTTTCTAACATTAATTATGTGTCGATCCTCTCGTAAATATATCATTTAAAGGACGATATTAATATTATTTAAGGTTTTAGTAATCCAAATCTTTTCAACTCTCGTGAAGCAAAGAGTAATAGAGTCTTTTCCTTCTTAATAAAATCCTCATTCACATTTTATTATGATCACATGATTCACATTTTTAAATCTCAAACTCATTATATATGAATTAATAAAAAGGACTCTAAAACTTCATTTTTATTTGGATAATTCATGTTCTTTGAACACCACTTTTCATGAAAATTATAGCATGTATGCATGAAGATTCTTATCCAGATCGCCTCAAAAAAATATGCTTTCAGAATAATTATGGGGACCTAGAAATCGATCAAAGGTGGTCTGACCATATACATTGGTGGAAAAAACCATTAGGCATTATTGGAGGTGTAAGATGACTCCCATGAAGATCATATGGCTTAAGTCATCTTTCTCTAATGGAACTAATTATATTTGTAACATTTTAAATAGATGAATATTTTTGTCACATCTTTTGTCCCACATGAATTCATGATTTATGGAGCACTAAATTTTTTATTTCAATGTTTTGTCAACATGTCAATCCATTTAATTAGGTTATTCACTTAAAACACACTACACACACCACATGGGGTGGTCCCACATTCTCTCCCACAATGAACACCACCACATGCATCATTTGGGTGTTATGTGTCCACCAAGAACCCATGTGCACTCCCTGTTGGTAATATGAAAGTCTAATTTCCTATTTCACCCTTCAAACTAGTGTTTCTAGATCCCTTATATAGTTGATCCTTATACCCACAAGTTAATGGTTGAGTTGGGCTAGCTGTTTGGTTGTGGTTGGCCTTCTTTTCAGCACTTAGAATTAATCTATTTGAAATATTATATAAATTACAAACCAATATCGCAAAATAATCTTGAAATATGTGATATATCATACATATATAATGCATACATGACCAAATTATTATTATATCATGAAAAATAAAATAAAAATATGGCCTTAAATAAAACTCCTCATATAATAATATTTCATTGCCTTCAATTCTTCATTATTGTAAGCAATGTGTCACCATTGACACAAGTATTTGACTAGAAGATCATATCAACAATTTTTCTACTTTTAGAAAGGTTAAAAAATTAATTAATTTATGTACATAAAAAAATTAAATAAATAACATTGATCAATAAAATTAAACTCCTCAAGAAAAATTTATTACAACTAGAATATCCAACAATCGTCGTCCTAGCAATGTCCTAATTTTGATTTTGTTTCAACCAAAGAACCTAAATCACTGGAAATATGAAACTCGTGAAATGGATTATTTAACCAAAAACTCTAAACCTACATTAGTAAATACAGTATAGGAGATAATAATAATTGGGAAACAATATATTTTTGTCCATAATTACTGAATTAAGGAACCATTATTACATAATCTTATGAAATATTTAACTTACACTTAAAACTTTTACAAATTATTCCATCATGAAAAACAATTTCCTCTATCCACATAAATAAACTATTAATGCATTTCACATGCTAAAATAACAAATTTCACCCTTTAATAACTCCCCCTAAATACGTTCTTTCCCTCAAAAGGTAAAACAGATACCAATGGATAGATTTATGTGCAAATTTTTTTCTCCCCCATGACAATAGTATCCAAATAAAATATGGGGAGGGGATATAATCACATACCTTAGCCTTGAAGAGATATAGGTTGAACACCCATTATAAACCATATCTTATGAAATATTTCCATTGGAAATGGTTTTGAGAGAATATCATCAAATTTCCCCACTATAGAAAAAAACTATAGCTTCAGTTCATTATTCTCCATATTCTCTTTGATGAAGTGATATTTGATATGAATTTTCTTAGAAAAATAAATTTGCATGATATTTTTAGTGATATTTTTGTCACTTTTATTATCACATCTAAATACAAGGGGAAACTTCACATCAACAAAAGTTTCTTTCAACTGTGTCTTCATCTGTAAAAAAAATTGTAGTTTTAATGGTATCAATATACTCAACATATGTTATATTGAGTGTATCTAAACTTAGTTTCTTTATATTATATCTAACACATCGTTCTCCTAACAGAAACACTCCACCAGATGTGGATTTTCTATCATCGACACTGTCTACCCAATCTACATATGTATAACCAAATAGATAAATATTTCTTATCCTATAATATTTCAACCGAAAATTAGTTGTTACTTAAATATATCTGAGAATTAATTTTCCAATAATGATATAAAATTCCTTTGGATAACATTTATACCTATAGTAATAATTATATTTATACTTGAATCCATTAAATATAATAAAAATGAAATGAACTTTCTAAACATTGTAGGATCAAACTCTTTTTTATCTCTATATTTTGAAAACTTAGTACCTACTGAATATATAGGGAAATTGTATTTGAGTTTTCTATTCCCAACTTATTCAAAATTTCATTAGCATATTTCTCTTAATATTGGAAAATATACTTTGTATTTAGACAGATTTTTAAGACAAGAAAGTATTTCATTTCTCCAAGCATAGACATCTCAAAATATTTCTTCATCTGCTCAAAAAAATTCTTACTAGTTTTTCATCACTTCCTAAAAATATAGTGCCATCAACATAGAAAATCATATTGAGAGAATCCACTTGACATTATTTTATATAAAGGTTACTTTCAACTATTAATTTCAATAATCCTAGACTCCCTACGAAATTATCCAATTTATAATACCAAGTTATTGGAGTATGATTTATTCCATACAAATCCTTCTTTAACTTACACATATAGATTTAATATTTTTAAGAATGAATATTTATGTTTGAAAAATATAAACCACTTCATATAGCTCTATGTTATGAAAGTATAACTTAGAAACCATCTAAAAAATTTCATATCTCTCTTATGAAGTAATATAAAAGATGATTATCATAGTTTCTAATCTTTCCACTGGAGAAAATTTCTCTTCCAAATCAATGCATTAAATTTTGAGTAACCTTTAAAAATAATTCATGTCTTGTTTCTTATCACTTCACCTTTTTTTGTTTAACTTATTTCCTAACACCCATGTCATACCAATCACACTGTTATTGTTTTTTTGTAAAATTTCTCAAGTATCTGTATTTTTAATATAATCTAGATCTTCATTCATGGAATCAATCAACTAATTTTTCTGGAAATCTTTATCAACATCTTTTGGTGAACCAGTGAGTATAAATAAACTTGTGATACTAACCTTGATGTTCTTCTAGTTTGAACCCGTTTTCATTAATCTTTAATTATGTTTTGGAATTCTATTTTCTTTCTCATCCTAGGATTATTTGAATGTAATTGTTCCTCATAATTTCATATTTATCAGTTTGAATCTCCATCTAAATTAGCTTCTACATTATTACCATAATTAAGAAGTTCATTAAATTTTTCAATTGTAACCTCGTCATCTTCCCTTTCTCCTATATCGACAACTTTATATGAAACTTTATTATCAGAACATTCAAGGAAATTCACATCTGTTGAGTCAAAAATATTTCATGTTTATTTATTATAATACTTATATCCTCTTCCATTATGAGGGTGTACTTTAATGATTCCATCAACACATATCTAATCAAACATTACAACATTGTCACCCTTGACTTTATAATGTAATAACTTACAAACACCCTTAAGTGTTTCAAATTTGGGATTTATTTTTAATACATCTCATAAGGAGTAATTTTAGAGTTTGTCCTATAAAAAATCACTTTTGAATATAAAATATTTCTATAATAGCTTTCCTCCAAAAATATCAAGAAGTATAATGTTAAATCAATATTGTTCATTCTATTTCCACCAAAATTCCATTTCTTTATTCAGTTACAGTATTCTGTTGTAATGTATTTGATAAACTGAACTCACGAAAAAAAATATTCTTTTTAGGATAATCTATGAATTATACACTTGTATATTTTCAACCATTATCAGATCATATATTCTTCATAGAGTACCCATATTCCTTTTAAAAACTTCTCCTAAAACTCTTAAACATTTTGAGAGCCACTACTTTATGTTTTAAAAACCTAATAAATTTAATGAAATAAGTGATTTAATTATCTCTATTTTTTAACTCCTTACTCCTGAACCAAAAAATTTCAGATTAAATTAGTTCCAAGGGATGAGTTGAGTGTATCTCAACTTTCTTGTAAACTAAGCTCATAATATTCCTGTTACGAAAAATAGAGAAACACTAATATATTCTTCTTTTTATGTAATTAATGTCATGAATACTTCATCTATTTATTATTCTTATTATTTCTCTCCAAAACATATTACCTAACATTTATTCTATAGCTAATTTTCTTTCATCATGCTCAGATAGCATGAACTATGTGCATCACCAACATGAAACAAGTTTCTATTTTAATGTTGGACTCTCGTAAAAATTATCTCGTATCCTATATTATTAATAAAAAACCATAATTTTCTAAAAAACATTATTAACATTATCACAACATTTTGAAAAACACAAAAAATTGTGAATTATTCCATAAAAACATGGATTTTCATATTTTAATTGGTCTTCCCTGATGATAGAAGATCTAACACATTTGATTCGGACTCACTCAACATTTCCAAAATTCATTTTACCTTCTTTATACACTTTCACATTCTTTAATTACTTCAAGTATCCTATAATTTTTTAATAACACCCACTATCTAATATCAAAGGGAATTCTCCTTTTGTAGCTTTAAGAGAAGTTTCAATAACCAAGGATTTTTATTTTTATTTATCTTTATTCTTATGTGGATTTTGAGGTTTTTTACAAACATTTTTTTGTTGAAATCATAATGAGACATCATTTTTTAAGATGTACAATCTAATAAGATCATTCAAAAATAGTTTCCAAGGGTTGGAAACTATTTTTAATCTCCAAACTAACTTTCTCAAGTTGTCTCCTTTGAGTGGGTTAAATCACCATTAATATTTTCCAATGGATTCTTCTAGGTTTATTGTGTTGTTGATGATTAAAAAAACACATATATGTTGTATTACCAAATCCTACGAAATTCCAACAATGACCACAAAAATCATATATCCCTATATAACATGAAAAGTATTTGGTTTTGTGTACTTTAATTTCATCAACTTTCTTACCTTACACTTCTATTTTATTTATACCAAAGTGTTGGTTTCCTCATGATATATTCATTTTCTTCTTATATTTCTTCCAAACCTCAATAAACACTTCTATTACATCAATTTTTTGTTAAAACATTGTAACTTATGTAACTTTAGGTTTTTCACCTCCAAATGATTTGTCTACATACATTTTATTAACGTCCTTTTCTTTCTAAGAATCTTTAATCATTTTTTCAACCTTTGAGGATAACTTTTTTATCCTTATTTGGATTACAATTTTTAAAACATTCACCAACTTCTATAATTGAGTTTTATAAATTTTAAATTTCATTCTTAGATTCAACAAGATTTTGTTGAACAAGTTATAACTCTTCCTCCATTACATGTGTGTATTATTCAATCTTGATGTTGAGATTTTTCTTTTCATCAAGAAAATTCTTCAGATTATTAATTTCATTTAACAACTTTGAATTATCTTCAAGATAAAATTATTTATTTTTTATGAAAGATTTATTTTATTCAACTTTTTGTTCTCTCACTCATGTCTTATAATATTTATTATATATTCTCTCAACTATCCCTTTATCATAAACACCATTTGAGTTTATTCTTCTTCTAAAATACTTCATTCATCACTGGTGAATTTTTCACCATTTTACTTTTCAAAAATATGTTTTTCAATAGAATAATTAATTAATTTATCATCTGATTCTTCATTTTCATCATATTCATCACATTTAGAAAAATATTTTTTACTTTGTACTTAGATAACTTCTTTTCATTTTCCCTATGATAAAACTTTTTTTATGACTATTTATTAACAGATTTTATTGAATTTATATCATCTTTGTCACTTTATTATTCTTCCTTTCATAATGTAAAATTTGAAGAAAAAAATATAATATCCCCATAGAAAAATTATTTCATTGGTAACTTCCATTTATAAGTTTTTGTGCCTCTTTTCATCTTTTTAGAAAACAAATACTTAAACTCATTAAATAATTTACTAACCTTCTCATCAGTGTCTGAGTCACTATATTCTTTTTATTCAATAACATTCTTATACTTTCCTTTCCTGGGAGATTTGAAATAAATTTCCTAATAAACCTTCTCATTGTTCATCAAAACCTTCTCTCTTATCATTTTGTAAGTGATGAGAGTTATATGCATATCCTCTAAAGATATAGTTCCATGATCTCTATCTTATATCAATGAAACATTTTCATCAATTTTATTGGGAATAATTTTTTAATATATTGTCAATAATGGTTTAATTGTCCAACCTCTCACCAAGGCATCTTATGGTATTGAAAATTTCATTTACCCTCATAAATAAATAACCAACAGATTCATAATCTCCTATCTTATGATCTTCATACTTTGGTTTCTAAATTTTCAACTTTCCCTTTTTCACTTTTTTATTTCCTTCATATATGTTATTTAACTTTTCCTAGATTCCATTAGCCATTGAAACTCCTTTGAATCTAAGAAACTCACTTTCATAGAGTGGGTAAAGTAGTATTTCTAGCTCACCCTTAATTTTTCAAATATTTCTTATCAGCTTTTATGAGGGGAAATTTCTCGGCGTAAAGAGGAAAAACAATATCTTTATTGAGAACTTCATAATAAAGGTATATAAGAAAAGGTAGAATTATATATTTCCCAATATGATATCTTTTTCCATAAAAAACTGGAATCCCCTTACTATTCACAAAATTTTTGACATCCATTGAAACTTCTCATTTCATCAAACATTAACAAAGAGTCAACGAAGGGAACCTTTGACTTTGATACCACTTGAAAAGACCAATCCAGATCTATGTAATCACTGAGTGGGGGAGGAGGTGAATAATTGATCCATTTTTTTATATTTTATTCTTTATGAAACAACCTTCATCTCTTATTAATGATATATAACTTTGCTGAATAAAAATCACACAATAACAACCATAGAAAAACTAGAATTTAAAAGGTTCACTAATCAATATAAGTATCTAGTTCTTGAAAACCACTATAAAACAAAAATTTTCATGTGTTTATAGAAACAAGGATTAAATTTACACTTTTGCTTCACTTTCATCAAATAACAGTGCATATATTCTTTGAACAAGTAAATTATGTGATAATGATTTTTGAAAGATCTATAAAAACTTTCACCAATATAATTTAGTAAGTTTTCACTATATATCTAGTATTTATTCACACTTTATCTAAAATTAATTCCTTCTTTCTCTTTACTTTCTTTCCCATTAGTAGAAAATATCTTCTTTCAATATGATATCTTCATAATCCCTAGCACATAAAAAATTATTGATCTATTATTTTATGTGATATTATTATCTATACTGCCTTGTAAATCTCATAATTTTCTCAAACTCATGTATAAAATTCAATACACTAGCTCTTTTGTATTCATCAAAGTGTTTCACACTTATTCATGTGTATGAGATCATGCATGTATTCTTTTCAGGTTTATATAACTATAAATAAATAATATTGTTCATCTGGTTCTCTTTAAATAAGTATGTGAAACACATGATATCAAGTAAATGGATAATATTCTTGAAGAATGAATATCACGCACACTCAAATGGATTCGCATAAGGGTTTGATATGACAACCCTGCTTTTATTACAACTTAAACATGAATTATTACATAAAACTTCACTTGATACAAAAAATAAGATCAAGAGGTTTAGTGTCTTTGGGGCTTAGGATAATTACATAAAAACTTAAAACATAAAATACAACATCTTTATTGAAAACTTCCTTTACATGACCACTACAATCCCTCATACATAGCATTTCATGGGATAACCTGAGGACATGCATAAGAAAAGGGTGAGCTATAAATCCCAGTAAGGGAGTACATATGGAATAACATGAGGAGTAAAATACATGTTAGACAATAGGCATATCAATAGAGCGTAAAAGAAACATTAACATAAAGGAATGATAAATCATGATAATCATAACATGGAAATGTGGCAACAACACTTAACATGGAATTAGCATGAGCCAAGGCTCATTGCACATAAAGCATGAGTAAACCCTCATTCCACATGAATCAAGAGTAAACCATCATTGCACTTGAATTAGCATGAGTAAACACTCATTTCACATGACGCATCATGATACTCTACTTTACCCAATGCATTGGAGCGCTATAAGGGCGCACCCTTCTTAAAAATTTCATTTCATGCATAAGTGTGCCACATGAATCATAAAACATGGATTCATAAAACATAATAATTTATTCCACGATAAAGGAATGTGGAATTAATACATGAAACTTTAAAATTAATAATTAAATGTGCATAAAGGTGAATACCCTTGATGGAGAAATGGGCATGGTATTCACTACACAATGACATTGGCTTAGAAAATCGGTGCGATTTCGGCAGCGTAACAGCGAGACATAAGAATTCATAAAAATGGTTGATGAGAGTGAAAGGGGTTAATCATCATATTTACATGTAATGGACAGTAAGTAGTTAATATAGATATATTTCCCAACAATTGTAATGGAATTTATATTCTTGATACAAAAGTATTTCTTGAATGTAAAAGAGGAGAGAGAAGTTCCTTTCGGAATTTTGGCATAGTAACGGGTGTACATGGGATGAATTTAATGAAAGAGAAAGGGGTCTACCATCATTAAAACAATAAGAGGGAAGTATGGGGGAGGTGAGAAACCATACCCCAACATTCATAATTGAAATTAAAAGGGCAATACAACTTAAAGAAAATTGACAAAAAAGAGAAAGGAAGAAAAAACCCTTACTTGGAAGTGTGCTTCCAAAAGCTAGAGAGAGGCTTGTGAGAGGCTTCTTGGGAGCTTGGGGCACCTTGAGAGGATTCTAGAGAGAGTAGGGCAGAGTTTGGACGAACTCCAAGGGATTTTAGTGAGGAGGAAGTGGGATCTTGGGTGGGTTTATATAGGATAGGTGAGGGAATTCTTTATTATTTAGGTTTGGGTCCCCTTACATTAAATTAATCCAAACCACAAACCATCCCATGGTTTTTGCCCATGGTTTTTTGAAAAGGGAAGAGGAAAAAAATATTTTATAAGGCCCAAGTCCAAACTTCTTAAAATAATAAGGTTGTTTATGTGGAGGTGAGTCACACTCCCATGGAAATTAATTTAAAAAGGCAAAGTGTTGAATATGTCTTGAGGGGTCCATTAATGCTTTGAAAAGTAAGTCAAGCAAACCCAAAATCACATTATTTTAATGATAAAACATATATTGGATGAACATAAGGATTATGGTATTTTATTACATCACCATTGGGTCATTATGATGTCATAAAACACATTATATATTTAAATGGTATTTAATTTTTACCCAAAAATTTGACTGTCTCAGAAAATTATGAAAAATTCACCATTGGATAATTTCGACATCCTGATTCCAAAAATGACATTTATTTTATAATTTTTTTTTAAATATGTTAATTTTTACTTTTAAAATAGAAACCAACATTTATCAAAAATTCACGGGTTTTGACAGAAATGGCTTTCAAACCTTAATAAGAATTTTAATTGCATTCATAAAATTATAAGATCATTTATATTTAATAAAAATTAATTTAATATTAATAATAATATTTTATTAAAATATTATTTAATTCAAAAATCCCTTAATTTAATAAAATTGAATTCTTAATTAAATAATAACTAAAAACACCATGTGTACTTTAAAAACTATTTACAATGTATCAAAAATGACTAGAAATTATATTCATTATTATATACAAAAAAAATAATGTACATGAACATAGTACTACTTATTTTTTACATAACCACTTAAAATAGCCACATAAGACCTAACGGTAAGGTGTGCGATGGTGACAGACCCTTGGGGCGGCTTGGATAATATCGCTCGAGTGGTAATCTCTATCAACTTCCACTTTTCCCGTAGACGGTCACGTTCAAGCTTGACATAAGGAAGCTTAGCTTGGGCTTGGTCAAGGGCGAAGCCCAAGGATGCCACCTCTTTTCCGAGCTCCGACCGATGGGCTTCGAATGGGGCAATTCTACTGGATGAGATCATCGCTTCCTTTGTGTGAGTAAAATTGGGTTCGTTAAAGCCTTATATTTATACTAATCATGTGATCACTGTTCAACGACTATAAAAGTAACGGTCACAACTCTTATCATAAAACCAAAGAAGTTGAAATCTTTTAAAAACATTTTTTATAAAGAGACATTTAACTGGATCAAGATGGATTTTCCATTAATGAAACTTTGGGTCATTACAATATTCCCCCCTTAAGAAATTTTACCCTCGAAATTTTTCCTTTTCCCACACTAAAACAAATGTGGGTAACTCAGCTTCATCATATCCTCCAACTCCCTTGTTTCTTCTTCAAACTTTTGGTTTCTCGACAACACCTTGACAAGGGGCATTATCTTATTTCGTAGAACTTTTTCTCTACGATCTAAGATCTTGATTGGTTGCTCCTCATAAGAAAGATCATCTTCCAATTGTACCACCTCGGAAGAGAGTACATGTGAAGGGTCCAGTATGTACTTCCTTAATAGGGATACATGAAAGACATCATGCACCATGGCCATAGTAGGTGGAAGTGCTAGTCGATAGGCCACAGCCCCAACGTGATCAAGAATCTCGAAGGGGCCGATGTACCTTGGACTTAACTTCCCTTTCTTTCCAAACCTCATGACCTTCTTCCACGGAGATATGTGTAAAAACACCATGTATCCAACTTTAAACTCAAGGTCTCATCGATGATTATCTGCATAACTCTTATGTCGACTCTAGGCTACCTCGATATGATGCTGAATGGTTTTCACCTTGTCCACCATTTCTTCAACCATTTCTGGTCCAAGAATCTTACGTTCCCTGACCTCATCCCAACATGTCGGTGTTCTGCACCTTTTCCCATAAAGGGATTCATATGGTGCCATTTGGATGCTCGAGTGGAAACTGTTATTATAAGAGAACTCAACCAGAGGAAGATGTTGATCCCATCCTTCTTTAAAGTCCATTGAGCATGTTATCAACATATCCTCAAGTGTTTGGATAGTCCACTTGGATTGGCCATCAGTTTGAGGATGATAGGCCGTACTGAAGTTCAGTTCAGTATTCAGAGCATGTTGAAGACTCTTCCAAAACATAGAGGTGAATCTTGGATCTCGGTCAGACACAATAGATAGTGGTACTCCATGAAACCTTACCACTCCCCTGATATATATCTGTGCCAGTTGATCCAATGAGAAATTCTCCCGAATAGCAATGAAGTGTGCAGTCTTTGTAAGATGATCCACAATAACCCGGATCGCATTGTTGCCTTTGGATGTCCTTAGAATTCCGGTGACAAAGTCCATGGTGATGTTCTCCCATTTCCATTCTGGTATGGGAAATGGTTGCGTCATCCCCTTATACTTCTGCCTCTCTGCCTTCACTTGCTGACACACCAGGCACCTTGATGTATATTCAGAGATCTATTTCTTCATATTATCCCACCAAAAGTTTTCTCGGAGATCTCGATACATCTTTGTGCTCCCTGGGTGAATAGATAAATTTGAACTATGTGCATCATTTAAGAGTTCCTTCTTCAGCTCCGGACTTGATGGAACACATAGTCTTTTCCCAAACCGCACAGTTCCTTCGTCATTAACATTAAACTCCGAGGATTTTTCCTTTTTGATAGCTTCCACTTTTTCTTGAATTCCCACATCATCCTTTTGAGCATCCTTTATCCTTTCCAAAAGAGATGGTTGAGAAAAAATTTGTTAATGGATTGATGATGTTCCCTTCTTTATGATTCCCACATCCATCTTCATCAAGTCAAAGAAGATTGGATCCTTCTCAATTCTCATCGTTGATAGAATCGCTGGATCCTTTCTACTTAGGGAATCTGCCACCTTTTTCGCTTTCCCAGGGTGGTAATGTATTGAACAGTCATAATCCTTGATGATCTCTATCCATCTTCTCTGTCACATATTAATCTCTTTCTGTGTGAATATATATTTAAGACTCTTGTGGTTAGTATATGTCTCACATTTCTCTCCATAGAGATAATGCCGCCAGATTTTCAAGGCAAAGATCACAGTCTCCAACTCCAGATCATGCGTTGGATAGTTTCTCTCATGGATTTTCAACTGCCTTGAGGCATAGGATATCACTTTATCATCCTGCATCATCACGCATCCTAAGCCCTTCTTCGAAGCATCACTGAATACCACAAAAATCTCCTCACTTGTTTGTAAAGTGAGCATGGGTGCAGTGATAAGCCTCCTTTTCATCTCCTTGAAACTTTCTTCACATTCATCACTCCAAGAAAACTTTACTCCCTTTTGAGTTAGCTTGGTAAGATGGTTGGACAATCATGAGAAATTTCTCACAAATCGTTGATAATATCCAGCTAAACCCAAGAAGCTACGGATATCGGTTACCGATGTTGGCCTCGACCATCCCTCAATTGCATCTATTTTGGAGGGGTCTACAGATATCCCATTGCTTGTTATGATATGGCCCATGAATGAGACCTCCTTCAACTAGAACTCACACTTGTTGTACTTTTCATAGAGCTTCTCCTTGCGCAAAGTCTCCAGTACAGTTCTTAAATGCTCCTCATGATCCTCCTTGGTTTTGGAGTATATTAGAATATCATCTATAAAGACTACCACAAATTTGTAAAGGTAATCTCTAAAGACTCTATTCATCAATTCCATAAAGATTGTTGGAGCATTGGTGAGTCCGAAATGAATTACTATGAATTCATAGTTCCCGTATCTTGTACGAAAAGCAGTCTTGGGGACATCTTCCTTCTTCACCATTACTTGATAATATCCCGACCGCAAATCCACCTTGGAGAAGTATTGTGATCCACACAGCTGATCAAACAAGTCATCGATTATTGGGAGAGGATACTTGTTCTTTATCGTGATTTTGTTAAGTTCACGATAATCGATGCAGATCCGCATTGACCCATCCTTCTTCTTGACGAAGAGGACCGGTGCACCCCATGGTGAAGTACTTGGGCATATAAACCCTTTATCCAGATTCTCCTGTAGTTGTTTCTTTAGCTCTTAAAGCTCAACAACAGCCATTATATATGGAGTCTTGGATATTGGTAATGCCTCGGGTATTAGTTCAATTGAGAACTCAACATCTCTTCTAGGAGGAAGACCAGGAAGTTCCTCGGGAAACACTTCCGTGAATTCCCTCACAATAGGCATTTCTTTAAGGATGGTTTCTTCTTTGGACTCAATCATCTGAGCCAGATACGCGTGCTCATAGGGAAGTAATATCCATGGTTGAGATGATGGAGCTAAAGGATATTCATCTTCCTCCTGACACTTGTAAAGAATCGGGGGTTGATTCTCCATATGGAGTGTGATTTCCCTCTCCCAACAATTTATGTTTGCTCTATAGAAGGAAAGCCAATCCATGCCAAGAATTGCATCAAATTCCACCATAGGGAGTATGAAGAGGTTTTCCGGGAAATTCAATCCACATATTATAACAGGGGAGGACTTATATTCATGGGATGCAATGATTGCCCCATTTGTCGTACTCACCGACATCTTTACTTCCATGATTTGTGGTGGTGTTGAGATTATTCTACTAAACTTTCGAGATATAAAAGAATGCGTAGAACCTGAATAAAAAAGTATGTTCGCTATTATTGAATGAATAACTAGCATACATGCCACCACTTCGTTTTTAGGGTTCACTTTGGTAGAAGTGATGGAAAAATCTCTTCCTTGCTGTCTTGGAGGTTGTTGGTTGCCTCCGATAACCCTTGGATTAGGGAACTAATTTGCAAAATGACCCAGTTCTTTGCATTTATAGCATTGAACAATGCACTGAGGTTCGAACGGAGTTTTCCTCTCCTCTGTCGCAGCCGCGGGTCCTTCTTGCCGATAGTTAACAGCTAGGTTCCCTTCTCTTCCACACCTGAAGCATTTTCTCGTCCCCTTAAGGCAATTTCCAGGGTGCTTCTTTCCGCACTTTTGGCAAGTGGGGTGCTGGAACTTCATAGCGCCGTTGGATTTATCCATCAGCCCACCAGCATTGAAGTCCACCTTACGCTTCTTATCCCCATGATACCCCTGTGATTCTCCGATCTCCATTTCGACCTTGAGGGCACATCGGACAATTTCCTCATAGCTGTCGAAGTCACGGATCGCTAATGCTTTCCATAAGCTAGGCTTCAGCCCACCAAAGAAGCGGTCAACCTTGCATTAGGGGGTAACGACAAAGCCAGAAGCGTATCGTTCAAGCCTTGTGAAGTTTTCCTCGTACGCTCCAATGGATTCCTCATATTTTTTCTTGAGGGAAAGGAAGTCCCTTTCCATCTTAAGCCGGAGGGTGCACGGAAAATATTTATCGAAAAACATCTTCCGGAATTTCTTCCATTCCAAAGCCTCGATCTCCTCCTCAGGCTTCGTATTTTTAATCAATGTCCACCATTGATCAGCTTCACCCTCCATATGATAAGCATCCAGGAGAACCTTCTCTTGTTAAGAACATTTGAGGATGGAGAAAATCTTTTCAATGGAGTAGATCCATTGTTCAGCGATCGTGGGATCAGATGATCCACTAAAAGTAGGAGGCCTTTGTCTCATGAAGCTCTCGATAGCGACTTGTTCTTTCTTAGGGTGGGTTGAACGTTCCTCTTGACCCGTGTTTCTATTCAAAACTTGAGTTAGCTAAGATAGAAGCATGACAAAGTTCGCAATTCCCGCTCCCGTTGGATTTGGCATCTCATTAGTACAGTCATCACACTGATCTTCACAACGGTTGTTAGCCCGAGTCCTCCTATTACCAGCCATTAGCTGGAATAAAAGGAAAGTTAGGGGTAACACATAAAGGGTAATCCAAAGACAAAATTTGATAACTCAAAAATAAACTTTTATTTCCTTAACTCATGAGTCTATAGGCTTCAATCTAGGCTTTTCATGATCTACTTTCTAACATATATTCTTAGGGGAATTTTTCACTTAATAAGGGTTCATACTAAGATTGTGAATTTATCAAAACATATCCCCTGGGAGTGTCGTAACCAAGAGTGTAGCAAGGCCCATTGTCGTGCACCAGTTCCTGTTCGAGTCTAGCTCAAATCGGTGTTTTTGGGTTTTACCCCTAGGATACATCTATGCCAGAGCCGCCTCTACCTGCTCGTATCCAGACAGGGATGTATTTGTTTGATAAACCACTTACTTAGTATTTACCAAAGCTTAGGGATGTTTTTACTATACTTAGTCTTGTATATAAGGCTTTACTAGGGTTTTCCTAATCCCAAATGTAACTAAACCTATCCTCTAATACCAACTATGACAACCCTGCTTTTATTACAACTTAAACATGAATTATTACAAAAAACTTTACTTGATACAAAAAAGAAGATCGAGAGGTTTAGTGTCTTTGTGTCTTAGGATCATTACATAAAAACTTAAAACATTAAATACAACATCTTTATTGAAAACTTCCTTTACATGACCACTACAATCCCTCGTACTTAGCATTGCATGGGATAACCCAAGGACAAGCATAAGAAAAGGGTGAGCTATAAAGCCCAGTAAGGGAGTACACATGGAATAACATGAGGAGTAAAATACATGTTAGACAATAGGCATATAAATAGAGCATAAAATAAACATGAACATAAAGTCATGATAAATCATGATAATCATAACATGGAAATGTGGCAACAACACTAAACATGGAATTAGCATGAGCCAGAGCTCATTGCACATAAAGCATGAGTAAACCCTCATTTCACATGAAGCACGAGTAAAACCTCATTTCACTTGAATTAGCATGAGTAAACACTCATTGCACATGATGTATCATGATACTATACTTTACCCAATGCATTGGAGCACTATAAGGGCGCACCCTTCTTAAACATTTCATTTCATGCATAAGTGTGCCACATGGATCATAAAACATGGATTCATAAAACATAATCATTTATTCCACGATAAAGGAATGTGGAATTCATACATGAAACTTTAAAATCAATAAGTAAATGTGCATAAAGTTGAATACCCTTGATGGAGAAATGGGCATGGTATTCACTACACAATGACATTGGCTTAGAAAATCGGTGCGATTTCGGCAACGTAACAGCGAGACATAAGAATTCATAAAAATGGCTGATGAGAGTGAAATGGGTTACTCATCATATTTACATGTAATGGACAGTAAGGAGTTCATATAGATACATGTCCCAACAATTGTAATGGAATTTATATTCTTGATACAAAAGTATTGCTTGAATGTATAAGAGGAGAGAGAAGTTTCTTTCAGAATTTCGGCATAGTAACAGGTGTACATGGGAGGCATTTAATGAAAGAGAAAGGGATCTCCCATCATTAAAACAATAAGAGGTCAGTATGGGGGAGGTGTGAAACCATACCCCAACATTCATAATTGAAATTAAAAAGGAAATACAACTTAAAGAAAATTGACAAAAAAGAGAAAGGAAGAAAAAACCTTTACTTGGAAGTGTGCTTCCAAAGGCTAGAGAGAGTCTTGTGAGAGGCTTCTTGGGAGCTTGGGGCACCTTGGGTGGATTATAGAGAGAGTAGGTCAGAGGTTGGATGAACTCCACATGATTTTAGTGAGGAGGAAGTGGGATCTTGTGTGGGTTTATATAGGAGAGGTGAGGGAATTCTTTATTATTTAGGTTTGGGTCCCCTTACATTAAATTACTCCAAACCACAAACCATCCCATGGTTTTTGCCCATGGTTTTTGGAAAAGGGAAGAGGAAAACAATATTTTATAAGGCCCAAGTCCGAACTTCTTAAAATAATAAGGTTGCTTATGTGGAGGTGAGTCACACTCCCATGGAAATTAATTTAAAAAGGCAAAGTGTTGAATATGTCTTGAGGGGTCCATTAATTCTTTGAAAAGTAACTCAAAAAAACCAAAAATCGAATTATTTTAATGATAAAACATATATTGGCCGAACATAAGGATTATGGTATTTTATTACATCACCATTGGGTCATTATGATATCATAAAACACATTATATATTTAAACGGTATTTAATTTTTACCCAAAAATTTCACTATCTCAGAAAATTATGAAAAATTCACCGTTGGATAATTTCGACGTCCTGATTCCAAAAATGACATTTATTTTATAAAAAAAATTTCTAAATATGTTAATTTTCACTTTTAAAATAAAAACCAACATTTATCAAAAATTCACGGGTTTTGAGAGAAATGGCTTTCAAACCTTAATAAAAATTTTAATTGCATTCATAAAATTATAAGATCATTTATATTTAATAAAAATTAATTTAATATTAATAATAATATTTTATTAAAATATTATTTAATTCAAAAATCCCTTAATTTAATAAAATTGAATTCTTAATTAAATAATAACTAAAACACCATTTGTACTTTAAAAACTATTTACAATGTATCAAAAATGACTAGAAATTATATTCATTATTATATACAAAAAAACAATGTACATGAACATAGTACTACTTATTTGTTACATAACCCCTTAAAATAGCCGCATAAGACCTAAGGGTAAGGTGTGAGATGGTGATAGACCCTTGGGGCGGCTCGGATAACATCGCTCGAGTGGTAATCTCTATCAACTTCCACTTTTCCCATAGACGATCACGTTTGAGCATGAAATAATGAAGCTCAGCTTCGGCTTGGTCAAGGGCGAAGCCCAAGGATGCCACCTTTTTTCCAAGCTCTGACAAATGGGCTTTGTATGGGGAAATTCTACTCGATGAGGCCATCGTTTCCTTTGTCTGAGTAAAATTAGGTTCGTTAAAGCCTTATATTTATGCTAATGATGTGATCACTGTTAAACGGCTATAAAAGTAACAGTCACAACTCTTATCATAAAACCAAAGAAGTTGATATCTTATAAAAACATTTTTTATAAAGAGACATTTAACTGGATAAAGATGGATTTTCCATTAATGAAACTTTGGGTCGTTACATTTGCACCATGACGCAATAGCTTCAAAAAAACCTGAAGGATTTACAGAACCAGTTCCTATCAAAGAACATAATATATAATAAACATAATTATAAGGCATGTGGATCTTCTTCTTCACTAACAATGAGGCTCATAGAATCTCTTATTAATGAAATAGAGAGTCATGTAGTGCACTATTTTTCATTTGGAAATGAGATCTCTTCTCAAAATATTAGTAGTCACTCTCTCAGACCTACCTCTAATTGTATAGGTAAGTTCACACTACCTTTAATCCAACTTTATATTCATGTTGATCTTATGATAAATATTACATATAAAGGATAATATTAATATTGCTAAATATTTCTATAATATAAATCATTCAAACTCTCATGACATCGATAATAATGGTGTCTTTTCCTTCATAATGAACTCCCCATTCGCAAGTTATTATTATCACATGCTTTACATTTCTAAACCCCTAACTCATATTATATGAACTCGTAAAATGGCCTTTATAGCTTCATTTTTGTTTGACTGAATCATGTTCCTCAAACACCTCTTTTCATGAAAAATCCTATAATTCATCCATGATGGTTCTTAGATGCATTATCTAAAAAAACATGGCTTCATAATAACCTTAGAGACCTCTAAATTGATTAATGGTGGGTTGTCTATATAAGCTGGTTAATAGAAACCCTTAGGTTTTGTTGGAGGTAGAAGATGACTCCCATGGTGATCGGATGGCTCAAATAATATTCATAGAATAACAGTGATTATATCTATAACATTTTAAATGGTTGAACCATAGAAGAAATTTCCATGTTTCACCTTGATCCATCCTATATCGAATTATACATTTTATATCTTAGCATTTCATTAGTGGCTTGAGCCATGGCCCCAGGGTTATCACTCGGAACACATTACACACACTACATGGGGTGGTTTGACCAGCTCACCCACCATGCACACCACCATGAAAACCTTGTAGGAACTATGCATTCTCAAAGAACCCATGTGTGATCCATTCAGGTTATATGAAATTTTACTCTCCTCTACTATTATATAGACTAGCCTAGATAACTCCCATGCACTATTGATCCTTTATCCCACAAGTGCATAGTTGTACTAGCCTGGTTGGTAGTCTATGGTTGGCCTTTTTTCTGAACACTTTGAATAAACCTATCTGAAAAATGCTATAAATATCAAACCCAGATCACAAAAAAACATCATGAAACATATGATATCTCATGCGTTAATAATTCTTATCCTCTTTAAAAATGCATACATGGAAACCTTTTTCTTCCCTCATGAAAAATAAAATTTTACATTGCCTTCAATAAAAACACTAGTGGAAATATTGGCTTCAACACGAGGGTTCTAATGTTAGTTTCTTAGAAATGGATGTTAAAAGTGACGCAAAGATATTTTAAAAATGGGTTTTTATAGAATTTACATTAAAATTAATAAAAAAACCTTTTAATTTTATGTAACACCCTGAGATTTTATGAGAATTATTATTTTTAATTTACTTGATGTCTTTCGTTTTATGCTACACCAAGATTATCTTGTGCTATACGCAACATCGTATTAGCTTTCAGTATACGCAACACTATTCTTGGATCGTGTAACACAAAATTTCAAGTTCATTTGATAGAAGTTATTCTATGCAACTTTGAGTGTATATATATATATATATATTCAATGTATAAAGGAAATATGGTTGGATTATATTATACACAAAAACAAATGAATCTTGCAGTACACGCAACCCTAACTTGGCTTGCTTTACACGCAATCACGACCTTCTACGATAGCGTGTGTTGTACGCAATACCGAGTTTCAGTAAACAACGATATGTTATTAAAATATTATATAAAATAGCCGTTAGGAATATTAATACCCACTTTTTTAAATTTTATAGATTTTATCTTTCAAAATTGAATTCATTTTTGGATTTAGAAGATCGAAATTAGCCTAGGGTGAATTTTTTGTATTTTTCTGAAAACTTTAAATTTGTGATGAATAGTGAAAACACTAGGTTACTATTTAAAAACCGACTTTTTATTGAAATAATAATTTATTTTATTTAAATTTATTTTAGTTCAAAATAGATACATAATACCTATATAAGTTCAATGTAATCCATTGGATTAATTTTATAACAATATAGATACATAAAAATTCTATTGAACTTTCTACCGTCTTTTACCCACCTCCTAGGAGCATTTTCAATAGTACATAAAACATAATTTTACCGCTTATGTGAGTTGAATTTTGAAAATTCGAGAGACAAGGTTAATATCATGGAGTAAAATGTGGTTCAATAAGATAAAAATATTTTTTGGTGAATAGTAACTTTTTACTTTTATTTACCACGGTTAAAAGTAAATAGGGTAATTAAGGGTAAACATGATATTATTATTACCCTAAAACATGTCCAAATTCTATTGGATAAGTGTAATTAGACCAAAAACAACCTTAGGAATAAAATATCACCCTTTAGGTCCACTTGGATTAGATTAGGACACTTATTATTATTTTATTTAAAGAAGAGTTAAAAAAGTTAAAATCAAAGATTAATAACTAAAACATTTTTAATATAGGGTTATACATAAGATAAATTCGACTATAAATATTCATTATAAATCTAAAAAGATTTCCTACAAAATGGTATTTTATTTATAATTTTTAGTCATTAAATAAGTTAATTTATTTATGTCACAATGATGATGTAGTAATTACCTTATTAATGAAATATTAACATAATTGATATTATAAATACCCAAATAAATTTATTTTGAGACTTTTTATGAATTAAAATAATTTTATAGGTTAATATGACATTTTAGTATTGAGTTAATTAATTTTCTTCGAACTAATCATGCTGTTTTGATTTTCACATAAAGCAATTACCAAATAATGTCAAAATTGACATAAAATAGTTTTTTTAAATATTATATTATTAATTGTTATTATATTCTTAAAAATATAAGGTTCGGAAAAATTACATAGATAAGGTTATATATATTAATAATTAACTACTTGGGGTTATTTTGGCTTGTTATAGTAAGTTTATTAACCATATAGTTTAAAAAACAAGAATACGCGGTAAGAGTTAAATTATTTAACTTAGAGTTAAATCTAAATGATAAGGTTAAAATAGTAACTTAAACTTGTATAAAACCTATTGTTTGAGAGTATTTCGACCCATCCCCACTTTATCTTATAAATAAATCAATTTGGAGCTATTATGAACCGAATATGACTTTATTATAGAATAATATTTTAAGTTTTTTTCTAAGGTGCCCCTCTCCTCCCTTATAAAAGGGCACCTCCCCCCTCTTTACTTTACACAAATTTGAGCCTTCATGATAGGCCAAAACCTGAACATTTCCCTTATCAACTTCTCTAGAAACATTATAGAGGTTCTGGTCTCCCCAAAATACCAACTCTAGTGCATTAAGAGGAAGCATAAAAGAGGTGCATCGATGAAGAGGTAATCTCTTCTACCGATTCTTTCATGTTTTCTTTCTTCTTCAACTTCTTCTTCTTTAGTTGTTTCATTATAAAGTAATAACATAAGTATCAATAATGTACTGATATGTTATTATAAATATGAAACAACCCCATTTCACTTTCTATCCATCCTACGGAAAACGAAATCACCACGTGTGCGTACGTACGGAATACCGTCTCTACGTCGTTGTGTAATCAGTTTTTCCACCACCACATTACTTGGATGGGTATAATGGTGTAAAGAATAACTATATATGGTTATTATAACATCATATTGATTCTGAGATATTATATCATCCACTCCAATTCCATTCAATAATTATGAAAATGATATCATCGCTCGTGCGTACGTACGGATTACCGTCTCCACGACGCGATGAGATTCATTCTCCATGTTAACCATTCAAGAATGATTATAAAGTATATATAATGAATAATAATGAAATATATGAAATAATGAAGCTACTGGATATATATATATATATATTTCATCTACTTACTTCCATTCAAGTCAATAAGGAAAGGAACATAACGTTCATGCGTACGTACGACCTACCGTTTCCATGAACGGTGTATTTCATTTCATTCATCTTTCTATTATATTTATATATATATACTGAATATATATGATATATAAATCATGATTTACATTCTGGAAGTTAGTAAATCATGATATAAGTAATAATAATATCATGAACAACAAGTCCAAACAAGTACGATAAATAAAATGATTTTACCCAAAACGCTGCTTTAACATGGAATTTACAAAAGAAAGGGTAATATAAAGTCATAAGTGAATCATATATGATATCTTAACAATGAATATGATTCTTTAATAAGTAAATTACATTATTTAAATCATTATATAGGAGTTTCAGATACGTACAATGCATATCGGACCTAAGGTAAGGGATAACTATTCTAATCTCGTTCTTATCTGAGATTGTTTATTCATAAGTATTTACTAGGGTTATTGTTATCATCCATGCCCATGATTTCTAAAAGTGTTTTTATGTATGTTTAAAGTAATTTTTACCTATTTTTTACTTTTAATACATGGTATGTAAGGAATCTTTCTTTTGTTTGCCATATGAGGTACTTTTTGACTTTTCCGGCAAAAGTACGAGAAGAATGTTTTTTTTAACTTATACGGCATGAACGGATTTTTACGGTTTTATAACGACTTATTTTCATGATGATTACTCTACAATATTTCATGAATATTTTCAAAAAAAAATCATTTTATTTTAAAATTTCATGGCATTTTTTGAAAAGAAAATGATTTTTAAGAAGAAAGGATATTTTCCTCAAGAATTCTTTTCAAGTGTTTTATCAAAACCATTTTCCATCTAAGATGACATTATTTCATATGTGTATGTTTCAAGTATAAATTATCTATTATTTACATGGTTTCACTTTTCTTATGATGAAATGATATCCATTTGTTTTATATAGATTATGTTATGATGGGATGATTTTTATGAAACCCATTTTTATTCTTTGGGTTATGATTAATGATTTATGTTTATGTTGTGGCACAAGTAAGAATGATTTCATTATGAGATGGGTGGGACCTATATATCCCTCCAATGCATTGGTTAAAGATATATATCTCATGAGATAGACATGGCTGGAACGGTAAGTTAATCCGGTTCAGTGATACAGGACTAGAACGAGGAGTGAACTCAATTCAGAAAGGGACTTTGTCCACTAAGAAGGTCATGGCAGCAATGCCTTGGCTACTATGGAAATCATATCATGTGAATAATTTTTTAACACAATTAAATGTTTTATTCCCAGGCTATTTTATCATGATTGATGTTCCTTTATGACCTATGCCATACGTACTTCCAAGATTTACTTCACAACTCAAGATTTTGATGTGTAAACTTTATGTTCATGTTTTGAAGTTCAAATGTATATGGTTTGTTTTATTTTCTCCATGCTTAAACTTATTGAGAATTTGAGCTCACCCTTTATATGTTTTCTTTTCCCCCGGATATAAAGAAAGGTTTTAGGTAAGAAAAAAAAAGGAAGATCATTATGGGAGATGTTGAAGATCTTTCACTAAGATTAGAATATTATATTCAGAGTTTCCAAAGACACTAAACTATTATGGTTATTTAGTGTCTATTTTTAATATGTATTAGGTATTCTGAAAAAGTAATTTAATGTCTATGTACGCCAAACTTTGGGTCTTTATAGTTGGTATCAGAGGAATGGTTTAGTCAACCTTTGGAAACTAGGATGCGAACACTTTAGTGAAATCCCTAGATATATTTCTAAGGTATGTCTAGGGATGCCTCTAAGGTTAATTATATGTATAGGTCATAGTCCTAGAATTATGGTAACGATATTAGAATTAAACCTAAGATGTTAGATATTGAAGGTACGCCCCCCTTGATTATGATTTTTTCCACTCACACTACTTTTTTTGGGTTTTAGAAAATGGATAGAAACAAAAAGATTCACGATAATGGAGGATATGATGGACAATGGAATGATATTATTCATGAGAAACCAAATGAAATTGGATTTGGAGGTCCACATATCGTTATTATGCCTAATAATTAATCTCATAATATGATCAATAATTCCAACTTTGTTAAGTTTCTTGACTCATCTAATAAGAGAAAGATGGAGTTTCATGATGATTATAGAGGAAAGAAAGTTCAATTTCCCTCATGTAAATCATGTGGGAAGATGCATCAGGGAGAATGTTTCAAAGGAACTGAAAAATGCTTTAGGTGTGGAAAAGAAGGACACAAAGTCAGTAATTGTAAAGGAAAAGGTTCAGTTAACACCATGGACAAGGATAATGGTATTTCTAAGACATCAAAAATGGTTAAATGTTTTAAATGTGGAATGTACGGGCATTATGAAAACTAATGCCCTAAGGGAAATTCTCATGAAGAGAATAAGAATGGTCATATGGGTATTATTTATGTTGATGATGATGAAGAGACTACAAATGATATGTGAGATGAAAGAATTGTTCATGATCGGCCAATGGTTTAAGAAGGTTGTGGAATGATTACATGTTTTTCAAGAGTAATGTGGTATAAGTAATCTCATGGTACTATGGAATAAAGAGAAATCTAAGGATTGTTACGCTATTGTTTTTCCTTATGTTTTTGAAAGTATATGTTGAATGGTACTGGTAACCATGAAAGGTTATTCATATATTTTTGGAAAGAACCTAATATGCACCTAAAGAAGGGATAAGGAGATAATGAAATGTTTGATAGTATTAATGAGTTCATGACTAATATATATGAAAAAGTGATATAATGGTTTGAGTATATAGAATTTTTGGGGTTTTAGTATATGGAAAGAGTTACCTTGTGACAACATTCATGTTTTCTCTATGGTTCAAGAGAATAAATGATTAAGGTATTCACATGTTTGGAATGTGATCTAGAATGTATATCGTATGATATATGGGGGATAAATGATGGTATTCACATGCTCGGTAGATGAAATTTTTAGTAATTGTTTTCTTTATACTATGATCTTGGACAGAAGTATTTTGGATAAGCCTAAATATTGGAATGAATTAAGTTATACATAAGATAATATTGTTTAAGGCTAGAACTTTTTTCGATATTATTGCATGAATTTTATTGTAATGTAGTTTTTGAAAAAGGGACAACCTGCAGGATGGGCGACAACCCGTCACGTCGGACAAGGCTTTGGGAATCGATCCCACAATTGAAGTGCGACAGGCCTTTATCGGATACCACTGGCCTACAGGAAGTCTCTAGTTAGTATAAACAAGTTTTATTTTATTAAGCTCTATGATAGATGAAGTATAAGTCCATTTTAGCAACCATATATGATTAATCTCAGCATAGATGAACTTATGTATATTTAATAAATTGCGCTAAACTTTTTGTGATAGAAACAGATGGAATGACCTTACATTTTATCGCATGATCTGCTAACACTTCACGAATGACAAATTCAACTTCATTTCTTTAATAGATAAAGTGGAAATTGTTCAAGGCACCAACAACGGTGAGATTGTACCAAAATCAAGTAAGTATTTCTTTTAATTCAACAATTCTTCAACATTATGGAAATGATCTTGAGAACTAAAAACGTTCTCCTAGTACCATCATACCCGATGAATTAGATGATACCTTAAATAATCACAAATTTATGGCTTTGTGATTGATGGATTTTTCATAGCCATGATCTCTACCACTCTCCATCTGAACTTGATGGTTAGATTTCTCTTCCATATCCATATTTTCACCTATCTTGTCCTATGTGAAAACCCAGTTCTGAGTTACTTTGGGTGACCATTATGATTCTAACATCCATTTTTAATATGAATTTTTAGTATTCCTTTTTACGATGTGGGTTTCTATGAAAGAAACTTTCATGTAGTAAACCATTTATAACCCTAACGAATTTCGAGGGCGAAATTCATTTTAAGGGGGGTAGAACGTAACACCCCGAGATTTTATGAGAAGTCTTATTTTTAATTTATTTGATGTCTTGTGTTGTATGATACACTAAGATTATCTTGCGCTATACGTAACATCATATTAGCTTGCAGTATACGCAACACTATTCTTGGATCGTGTTACACAAAATTTCAAGTTCGTTTGATAGAAGTTATTCTACACAACATTGAGTTTATATATATATATATATTCAATGTATAAATGAAATATGGTTGGATTATATTATACACAACAACAAATGAATCTTTCAGTACACACAACCTTGAATTGGCTTGCTTTACACGCAATCGCAACCTTCCACGATAGCGTGTGTTGTACACAATACCGAGTTTCACCAAACAACGATATGTTAATAAAATATTATATAAAATAACTTTTATGAATAGTAATACCCACTTTTTGAAATTTTATAAATTTTATCTTTCAAAATGGACTTCATTTATGGATTCGGAATATCTGAATTAGCCTAGGGTGAATTTTTGGTATTTTTCGGAAAACTTTCAATTTTTGATGAATAGTGAAAACACTAGGTTACTATTTAAAAAACGCATTTTTATTTAAATAATAATTTATTTTATTTAAATTTATTTAAGTTCAAAATAGATACATAATACCTATATAAGTTAAATTTAATCAAATGGAGTAATTTTATAACAATATAGACACATAAAAATTTTATTGAACTTTTTACCGTCTTTTACCCACCTCCTAGGAGCATTTTCAATTGTACATAAAACTTAATTTTACCGCATCTGTGAGTTGAATTTTGAAAATCTGAGAGACATGGTTAATATCAAGGAGTAAAATGTGGTTCAATAAGATAAAAATAATTATCAGTGAATAGTAACTTTTTACTTTTATTTACCACGGTTAAAAGTAAATAGGGTAATTAAGGGTAAACATGATATTATTATTACCCAAAAACATGTCAAAATTCTATTGGATAAGCTTAATTCGACCAAAAAACCTTAGGAATACAATATTACCCTTTAGGTCCACTTGGATTAGATTAGGACACTTATTATTATTTTATTTAAAGAAGACTTAAAAGAGTTAAAATCAAAGTTTAATAACTAAACCATTTTTAATATAGGGTTATATATAAGATAAATTCTACTATAAACATTAATTAGAAATATAAATGGATTTAATATTTAATGGTATTTTATTTATAATTTTTAGACATTAAATAAGTTAATTTATTTATGTCACAATGATGATGCATTAATTACCTTATTAATGAAATATTAACATAATTGATGTTATAAATACCCAAATAAATGTAATTTGAGACTTTTTATGAATTCCAATAATTTTTTAGGTTAACATGACATGTTATTATTGAGTTAATTAATTTTATTAGAACTAATCATGCTATTATGATTTTCAAAAAAAATCAATTACCAAATAGTGTCAAAATTGACATAAAATAGTTTTTAAAACAAATATTATATTATTAATTGATATTCTATTCCTAAAAATATAATTTTCATAAAAATGACTTATATAAGGTTATATATATTAATAATGAACCACTTGGGGTTATTTTTGCTTGTTATAGTTAGATTATTAACCATATAGTGTAAAAAAACAAGAAGACACGGTAAAAGTTAAATCTAAATTATAAGGTTATAATAGTAACCTAAACTTGTATAAAACCTATTGGCTGAGAGTATTATGACCCATACCCACTTTATATTATAAATAAATCAATTTGGAGCCATTATAAACCGAATATGACTTTATTATAAAAAACAATTTAAGTTTTTCCTAAGGTTCCCCTCTCCTCCCTTATAAAAGGGCACCTCCTCCCTCTTCTCTTTACACAATTTTGAGCTTTCATGATCGGCCACCCCCTGCCCATTTCCCTTCTCAACTTCCCTAGAAACATTATAGAGGTTCTGGTCTCCTCAAAAGACCAACTATAGTGCATTAATAGGAAGCTTAAAAGAGGTGTGTCGAAGAAGAGGCAATCTCTTCTACCGATTCTTTCAATTTTTCTTTCTTCTTCAACTTCTTATTCTTTAGTTGTTTCATTATAAAGTAATAAAATAAGTATCAATAATATACTGATATGTTATTATAAATATTAAACAACCCCATTTCACCTTCTATCCATCCTACGGAAAATGAAATCACTGCGCGTGCGTACGTACAGAATACCGTCTCCACGTCGTGGTGTAATCTGTTTTTCCACCACCACCTTACATGGATGTGTATAATGGTGTAAAGAATAACTATATATGGTTATTATAACATCATAATAATTCTGAGATATTATAGAATCCACTCCAATTCCATTCAATAATTATGGAAATGATATCATCGCTCGTGTGTACGTACGGATTACCGTCTCCACGACGCGATGAGATTCATTCTCCATGTTAACCATTCATGAATGATTATAAAGTATATATAATGAATAATAATGAAATATATGAAATAATTAAGCTACTTGATTTATGTGTGTATATATATATATATTCCATCTACTTACTTCCATTGAAGTCAATAAAGAAAGGAAAACAACATTCATGCGTATGTACGTCCTACCGTTTCCATGAACGATGTATTTCATTTTATTCATATATCTGTTATATATATATATATATACTAAATATATATGATATATAAATCATTATTTACATTCTGGAAGTAATTAAATCATGATATAAGTAGTAATAATATCAAGAACAACAAGTCTAAACATGTACGATAAATAAAACGATTTTACCCAAAACGCTGCTTTAACATGGAATTTACAAAAGAACGGGTAATATAAAGTCATAAGTGAATAATATATGATATCATAACAATAAATATGATTCTATAATAATTAAATGACATTATTTAAATCATTATACTGGAGGTTAGGATACGTACTAAGTATATCGGACCTAAGGTAAGGGATAATTATTCCAATCTCGTTCTTATCCGAGATTGTTTATTCGTAAGCATTTACTGGGGTTATTGTTATAATACTTTACCATGTTCTCTAGAAGAATTTTTATGTATGTTTAAAGTCATTTTTACCCATTTTTGACTTTTACTACATGGTATGTAAGGAATATTTCATTGGTTTACCAAACGAGGAACTTTTTGACTTTTCCAGCAAAAGTACGAGAAGAATGTTTTTATAACTTATACGGCATGAACAGATTTTTACGGTTTTATAACTCCTTATTTTCATGAAGCTTACTCTACAAGATTTAATGACTATTTTCAAAAAAATCCTTTCCTTTCAAAATTTCATGGCATTTTGTGAAAATAAAATGATTTTTAAGAAGAAAGGATATTTTCCTCATGAATTCTTTTCAAGTGTTTTATCAAAACCATTTTCCATCTAAGATGAAATTCTTTCATATGTGTATGTTTCAAGTATAATATCTCTATGATTTACATGGTTTCACTTTTCTTATGATGAAACAATATCCATTTGTTTTATATGGATTATGTTATGATGGTATGATGTTTATGAAACCCATTTTTATTCTTTGGGTTATGATGAATGATTTATGTTTATGTTGTGGCACAAGTAAGAATGATTTTATTATGAGATGGGTGGGACCTATAACTCCCTCCAATGCATTGGGTAAAGATTTATATCTCATGATATATAAATGGCTGGAATGGTAAGTTAATCCGGTTCAGTGATACAGGACTGGAATGAGGAGTGAAATCGATTCAGAAAGGGACTTTGTCCACTAAGATGGTCTTGGAAGCAATGCCTTGCCTACTATGGAAATCATATCATGTGCTTAATGGTTTGCCACAATTAAATGTTTTATTACCATTCTATTTTATCATGATTCGTGTTCCTTTATGACCTATTCCTTATGTACTTCCAATATTTATTTCACAACTCAAGATTTTGATATGTAAACTTTACATTCATGTTTTGAAGTTCAAATGCATATGGTTTGTTTTATTTTATACATTCTTACCCTTACTGAAAATTTGAGCTCACCCTTTATATGTTTTCTTTTCCCAAGGATATAAAGAAAGTTTTTAGGTAAGAAAAAAAAGGAAGATCATTATGGGAGATGTTGAAGATCTTTCACCAAGATTAGAAGATTATATTCCGAGTTTCCAAAGACACTAAACTATTACAGTCCTTTGGTGTTTGTTTTTGTTATGTATTACGTTTTCCGCAAAAGTAATGTAATGTCTATGTATGCTAAGCTTTGGGTCTCTACATTTTATGTTTAAAATAAAATAACATTATAATTGTTTTATAAAATATCAACACCCTAAAACCCTTATTAGTTTTACTTAGAATACCTCTTCCTCTTAACCTGTGATGGCACCAACGACACCCTTTGACCTTTGATGATGATCAATCCTCTCTTTGGGAAAATTTAAATCATTATTTGACTTTTTCTCCTCAATCTTCTGTCCTTCATCATTTTTTCACGATCCTCAATATTATTTAGTTCCCAAAAACCCAATCCTGGTCAACCAGTAATAGTGGTTCAAGGATTTTTTAATTCTTTTTTGTAAGATTTTTTCTTCAATCTTATAGTGTTCTCCCTATTTCCAATAACTTCGAATAAGTTTTTCTGAATTCAGGATCTATTTAGAATTATCAATCTCCAAATTTTATGATTATAAATTATTTTTCAATGTAATATTTTATGGAACTATTTTTATTTATAATTGTTTATATTCATAAATTTTTTATCCTTATAATTTTTTGTGGTTGAAATTGTTATTTTAATTCTTCAAGTCCTTTCATTTATAAATATTTTTGGTCGATATGATGAATTTTGAATTTTTTTAATTTTTTCATATTTAATTTTTTTTAACAAAAAATTATTTGTTAAAATTTTATACATATATAAATTATCTATTTTTATATATGTTTAATCAATTTTATTTATAATTTTCAATGATATATTTTGATCATTACGTATTATTTTTTGTTATGATCAAATAGATATCAGTAATTGATTGTTTTGATTATATGTGTTTATGTTTTTATGTTTAAAATTTATCTCTTTATATATATTTTTAAATTTATATATGTTTTAGTTTATTCATATTTTATATTGTTATCATAGGTAATTAATGGATTATAATTGGATAAATTTATGAAGAACCATTGATGAATATGAAAAAAATAGTTGATGATTTATTGGAATTTTCTAAATGAAATCTTAAAAACAAATACTTTATTCTCTATCCATTTGTGAAGTGTTTGAATATGAGAAATTTAAATTCTTAAGAAATCAAGGATCTTCTCATTGGTATGGTTTTAGCCATAATTATACACATTGGATATGGAATGGTTAAATAACATAAAATTCAATATCTAATTTTGATGAAAATATTCGGAAAGAGACAGAGGATAATACTAAAGAATTAATTTATGATGTAAGAATTAAAACCATCAAAAAAATAGAAACTACTGAATGATTGTTGTTTCGTCTGGAAAAGGGGATGACCTTTTTTGTTTAAGGTTCAAACTTTCCAATCAGTTTCTAACGGGTTTATTCGTAGAACTAGAAACACCCAATGATTATATATCCATTTGGACCTACCTTCCAATGGTAGGTGCCCATTAGTTGTGGACCGATGAGGCTTACGAATTTGAATTGGTCGAGAGGATGGGAGGTCAGGCTCATCACACCTTTTTGGGGGGAATTATTTCCTACTCCAGGACTCTCTTATAGATTTAAGTTATGTTCATGAATCCTTATTAATTCACCAAGCATGAAAATGACTTTTCCTTTAGATTTGGTAATAGATGATTGATATGTGTGGGATTTAGAGAATCTTTTATATGTATTTGAGGTTCTTCATCTATGGAGAATCATCAGTATGTATTAGAGATTCTTAGTCAATGGTATCTTTCAATACATTATTTTTAAATCTCTTGGTCATTATGATGACCATACTAGTTTTAAAGGTACTCTGTGGGGGCACTTGAAGTTTATTGTCATTCAGAAAGATAGGGATTATTTCAGAGTTGGGATCATACCCGCAGATGGGCTACCTACGTATCCTCATTAAAAAAGAATCAGAACCCACATAGTTTGATAAAAAGGATATATTTTAACATCACATGGTATGGAAAGTAATTAATGAATAATGGGATTGAACCTTAGAAAGGCTTACTACGTACTTTACTTTTAAGGTAGAGATCAAATTCCACGTAGTTTGGGTGAAGAAATATGGGGCTTATGCATGGTTAATGACCCAAAAAGAGATGTCGTGATTACTTTTACACTCTAAGCTCACGTAAGTCATGCTCGGTGTGGAAAACAAGAGGTTTCAGTAAACCTGAAGATTGTTCCATGAAATATGCAGTCATAAGAAATGATGTGGGGCTTACGTATGTATGAATTCCCAAGAAGATAAACACCAGGACTTAATTCAGGAAAGAATCCCAGGAGCAGGTTCTATAAATGTATTTTTACTTTATGGATATTTGGAGTTCTAACCTAGGGCTTACTCCTGAGAAGGAGGCCCAAATTAAAAGGGACTTATGATTGGGGCTTATTCCTGAGAAGGAGGCCCAAATCAAAAGAAATTAAGATTGGGGCTTACTGTAGAGACCCGAATCTTGACAAACATGGAAAATACATTACTTTTTTAGAATATTTAATACATAACAAAAACAGACACACAAGGACCGTAATATTTTAGTGTCTTTGTTAACTCGGAATAAAATATTCTAATCATGGTGAAAGATCTTCAAAAACTCCCATAACGATCTTCCCCTTTTTGTTTCCTTACCTAAAACCTTTCTTTACTTCCTAGGGCAAATAAAACATAAAAAGGGTGAGCTCAAATGCTCAGTAAGGGCAAACATAGATAACATAAAACAATCCATAAACATTTGGAATCAAAAAATTGAACATGAAATTTAAACATTAAAATCTTGAGTAAAAACATAAATCATGGAAGTACATAAGGAATATATCATAATAGAACATCAAACATGATAAAATGGGAATAAAACATGTAACTGTAGCAACCATTCAGCACATGTCATGATTTCCATAGTAGCCAAGGCATTGCTGCCAAGATCATCTTAGTGGAAAAAGTCCCTTTCTGAATCAAGTTCACTCCTCGTTTCTGTCCTGTAACACTGAACCGGATTAACTTACCGTTTCATCCATGTCTATCTCAAGAGATATAAATATTTACCCAATGCATTGGAGGGAGATATAGTTCCCACCCATCTCATAATAAAATCATTATTTCATGTGCCACAAAATCATAAATCATACATCATAGCATAACCCATGTAATAAAATGGGATTCTTAAACATCATGCCATCATAACATAATCCATAAAAGTTTTATATCATTTCATCATAATAAAATTGAAACCATTTAAATCATAGAGAAATATCACTTGAAACATACACATATGAAATAATGTCATCTTAGATGGAAAATAGTTTTGGCAAAACACTTGAAATGAATTCTTGAGGAAAATATCCTTTCTTCTTTAAAATCATTTTCTTTTCACAAAATTCCATGAAATTTTAAAAGAAAAGGGTTTTGTTGAAAATAATCATGCAATCTTGTAGAGGAATATTGTTGAAAATGATGAGTTATAAAACCGTAAAAATCCGTTCACGCCATATAAGTTAAAAATAATATTCTCCTCGTACATTTGTCAGAAAAGTCAAAAAGTACCTTATATGGTAACCAAAAGAAATATTCCATTCATACAATGTGGTAAAAATTTAATAAAGGGTAAAAATGACTTTAAACATTCATGGAATAGTAGTAAACATTTTATGAAAACATTTTTAGAAAACATGGTCATGGATGATAAACATAACCCCAGTAAATACTTACGTATAAGCAATCTCAGATAAAAATGAGATTGAAAATTTATCCCTTACCTTATGTCCGATATGATTCGTATGTATCCGAACCTCCTGTATAATGATTTAAATAATGTCATTGACTTATTACAGAATCATATTCATTGTTACGATATCATATATGATTCAATTATGACTTTATATTACCCGTTCTTTTGTAAATTCCATGTTAAAGAGCGTTTTGGGTAAAATCATTTCATTTATCGTATGTGTTTCGACTCGTCGTTCTTGATATTATTACTTATATACTGATTTAAATAATTCCAGAATTTAAAACATGATTTATATATAATATATATTCATTATATACATATATATATATTATAGATCGATAAAAGGAATGAAATACACCGTTCATGGAGACGGTAGGTCGTACGTATGCATGAACACTGTTTTCATTTCCTTATTGAATTGAATTGAATTGAGTATATGACATACATATATATATATATATATATATAAATTCAGTAGCATTATTATTTCATATATTTCATTATTATTCATTATATATACTTTATAATCATTATTGAATGGTTAATCATGGAAAATGAATCTCATCGCGTTCGTGGAGACGGTAGTCCGTACGTACGCAGGAGCGATGATATCATTCCCATGATTGTGGAATTGTACTGGAGTGTATGTATACTATTTTAGAATAAATATAACTTTACAATAGTCATTTATTTACACCATTATACCCATCCATGTAAGATGGTGGTAGAAAAACAGATTACACCGCGGCGTGGAGACGGTTTTCCGTACTTACGCATGCGTGGTGATTTCGTTTTCCGTAGGATGGATAGATGGTGAAATAGGGTTGTTTCATAATTATAATAACATATCAGTATATTATTGATACTGATGTTATTACTTCATAATGAAACAACTAAAGAAGAAGAAGTGGAAGAAGAAATAAAGTTGAAAGAATCGGTAACGGGCAATGCCTCCTCATTGAAGCGCCTTTTTGAAACCTCCTCTTAGGGCACTAATGTTGGTCTTTTAAGAATACCAGAACCTCTAGGATGTTTCTAGGGAAGTGGAGAAGATAAATTGGCAGGATTTGGCCGATCTTTAAGGCTCAAAGTGGTGTGAGTAAGAGAGGGAGGAGGTTCCCTTTTATAAGGGAGGAGAGGGGCACCTTTCGAATAACTAAAAATATTATTTTATTATAAAGTCATATTCGGTTTTTAATAGCTTTAAATTGAGTTATTTCGAATCTAAGGAGGGTATGGGTCGAAATCCTCTCATCCAATAGAATTTAGACAAGTTTAGGTTCCTATTTTAACCTTATCATTTAGATTTAACTTTAAGTTATATAATTTTACTTTTACCGTGTCTTTTTGTGTTCTTACACTATAAGGTTAATAAACTTACTATAACAAGCCAAAAGAACCCCAAGTTGTTTATTATTAATATATATAACCTTATCTAAGTCATTTGGCCGAACCTTATATTTTTAGGAATATAATAACAATTAATAATATAAAAATTGTTTTAAAAACTATTTTATGTCAATTTTGACACTATTTGGTAATTAATTTTTGTGAAAATCATAACAGAATGATTAGTTCGAAACTAGTTAATTAAATCAACAGTAACTTTTCATGTTAACATATAAAATTATTGGAATTCATAAAAAGTCTCAAATTACACTTATTTGGGTATTTATAACATCCATTATGTCAATATTTCATTAATAAGATAATTACTGCATCATCATTATGTCATAAATAAATTAAATTATTTAAAGTCTAAAAATTAAAAATAAAATATCATTATTTAGGAAATATTTTTATATTTCTAATTAATATTTATAGTTGAATTTATCTTATTTATAACCCTATATTAAAAATAATTTACTTATTAAACTTTGATTTTAACTATTTTAACCCTTCTTTAAATAAATTAATAATAAATGTCCTAATCTAATCTAAGTGGGAATAAATGGTAATATTTTATTCCTAAGGTTGTTTTTGGTTCAATTACACTTATACAATATAATTAGGACATGTTTTAGGGTTATAATAATATCATTTTTACCCTTAATTACCCTATTTACTTTTAACCGTGGTAAATAAAAGTAAAAAGTTACTATTCACCAAAAATTATTTTTATCTCATTGAACCACATTTTACTTACTGACATCAACTGTGTCTCTTGGATTTTTTAAATTCCATTCACAAAAGCGGTAAAATTACGTTTTATGTAAATTTGAAAATTCTCCTAGGAGGTGGGTAAAAGACGGTCAAAAGTTCAATAAAATTTTTATATATCTAAAATTATTAAAAAATGACTCCAATGAATTACATTGAACTTATATAGGTATTATGTATCAATTTTGACCGAAAATAAATTTAAATAAAATAAATAATTATTTAAATAAAAAGTCTGTTTTCAAATAGTAACCCAGTGTTTTCACTATTCATCAAAAATTGAAAGTTTTCAGAAAAATACCAAAATTTCACCCTAGGCTAATTTCGATATTCCGAATCCAAAAATGAATTCCATTTTGAAATATGAAATTTTCAAAATTTCAAAAAGTGTTTATTACTATTCATAACGGCTAGTTTTAATAATATTTTAATAGCATGTTGTTGTTTAGTGAAACTCGGTTTTGCGTACAACACACGCTATTGAGGAAGGTCGTGATTGTGTGTAATGCAGCCAAGTTAGGGTTGCGTGGTGTTCAAGACTCCTTTGTTGTAGCGTACAACACAGGACATCAATAAAATTAAAATGAATATTTTTCATAAAATCTCGGGGTGTTACATTCTACCCCCCTTAAAATGAATTTCGCCCTCGAAATTTGTCGGGGTTATAAATGGTTTACTACTCGAAAGTTTCTTTAATAGAAACCCACAGCGTAAAAAGGAATACCAAGAAAAATCTTTAAAAACTAAAGTATGAAACATAACGGTTACCCAAATTAACTAATCACTGGGTTTCCACATAGGTGAACATAGGTGAGAATATGGATATGGAAGAGAAACCTAACCATCATGTTCTGATGGAAAGTGGTAGAGAACATGGCTATGAAAAAGCCAACAATCACAAAGCCATAGATTTGTGAGGATCTAAGGTACCATCTGATTCATCGGATATAAGGGAACTAGGACAACATTATTGGTTTTCAAGATAATTTCCCTAAAGTTGAAGAATTTGAATTAGAATAAATACTTACTTTATTTCGGTACAATCTCACTATTGTTCGTGCTTTGAACAATTTCCACTTCATCTATTAAAGAAATGAATTTGAATTTGTTATTCGTGAAGTGTTAATAGATCATGTGATAGAATGATGGGTCATTCTATCTGTTTCAAACAAAAGGTTAGAAAAAGTTATCAAATATACATAAGTCCATCTATGGTGAGGTTAATCGTATACGATTCCAAAAATAAACTTATAATTCATATATCATACTGCGTAATAAAATAAAACTATTTTCTACTAACCAGGGACTTCCTGTAGGCCAGTGGTAGGCGATAAAGGCCAGTCGCACTTCGGTTGTGGGTTCGATTCCCACAGCCTTGTCCGACGCGATGGGTTGTCGCCCATCCTGCAGGTTGTCCTTTTTCTACAACTATATTATTATAACATCCCATCAATAATATCGAAAAAAATTCTATCCTTAAACAATACTGACTTATGTCCAACATAATTAATTCCAATCTTTATGCTTATCTAAAATACTTCGGTCCAAGCTCATAGTATAAAGAAAATGATTACTTGAAATATCACATAACAATCACGTGAATGCCATCATTTATCCCCCATATATCATAAGATATATCTTGTTGGTCAAATTACAAACATGTGAATACCTTAATCATGTATTCTCTTGAAGAATGAATACCCATTGAACCTTAGTGAAAACATGAATGCAGTTAAAAATTAACACTTTCCACATACCAAAATCCTCAAAATTCTTTATACTCAAACCATGATATCACTTAGTCCTTATATCAATCATGAGCTCATGAATACAGTCAAACCTCTCATTATCTTGTTATCCCTTCATTATGCGCATATCATCTGCTTACCAAAATTTCTCAATCACTTTCCATGGTTACTGGTACCATAAAATTATTGAAAACCACAATTGACCAATATATAAATATTCTAATATTCCACGATACTATATACAACATTATTTTGGAATCCCATTATATAAACACTTAATCATTCCACCACATTGTTTTCATATTCAACATCGCCAATAGTGATCGCATGTGACTTCCCTTTGTCCTTTTCCTTATGTGGTTTCTCATGTAGATCATTATTAACCCTTGGATTAGGGAATTGATTGGCATAATGCCCCATTTCATTGCACTTGAAGCATTGTAGTGTTGTTGGTGCGTTCTATGCAGTCTTTTCTTTATTCACACTATTAGCAACCTTTTTTCCATTACTTCGACACTCAGCTGCTCGATGACCTTCTTTTCCACACTTAAAACATTTTCTAGTCCCTTTAAGACAATCTCAACCATGCTTTTTTCCACACTTTGAGCATAAGGAAACATTCATCTTCTTTTCACCATTATTCTGAGATTTCTCCTTGAACTCCATCTTTTGTTTCATGTCAAAACCATGAGATGGATATGTAACACCAACTTCCATTTCTACCTTGATAGCACAACGCACAATTTCTCCATAGCTACTGAAGTATCTTATAGCTAATTCCCTTCGAATATTTGGTTTTAATCCACTGAAGAATCGATCAATTTTACTTTCAGGTTGGATGATAAAGCCAGATGCATACCTTCAAGCCTTGTAAAATTCGCTTCGTATATACCAACAGATTCATCATCCTTTTTCTTTAGTTTAAGAAACTCCTTCTCCATCTTTGTTCGAAGAATATGAGGGAAATACTTATTGAAAAATAAGTTCTTGAACTCATTCCATTCCATGGACTCAATTTCATCTCTTGGACTCGTATTCTTGATAAGATTCCACCATTGATCAGCTTCACCTTCCAAACGATATACTGCTTAGAGGAATTTATCATGTTCAGAACATTGAAGAACTGAAAATATCTTTTCAGTGGTACTGATCCATTGTTCAGCAACAAGTGGATCAGAAGACCCACTGAAAGAAGGTGGACGTTGCCTCATGAAGGACTCAATAGAATATTGTTCCCTTCTCTGCTCATTTGGAAGTCCAGAATGATTCATAGCTTGTGTAAGTATAGCAATAAGATTTTTCACTTCATCTCCCATAACATTTGTTTTTTCAGGAGGACAATCATTGCATTTTCCATTACATTGATCAACACGGTTCCTTCGGGTTCTAGCCATCGTCTAAAACCCAAAAAGAATAGTGTGAGAGGCAAAAATCATGCTAGGGAAAACAACACAATAAAGGGTGAGTACCTTGAATATATAACATCTTAGGTTAAATTTTAATATTGTTACCGTAGTTCTAGGACTATATCCTATATGTATACTTATCCTTAGGGACATCCCTAGACATACCTTAGAAATATCTCTAGGGATCTCACTAACGTTTTCGCATCCCAGTTTCCAAAGGTTGACTAAACCTTTCCTCTGATACCAACTGTAGAGACCCGAAGCTTGACGTACATGGAAAATACATTACTTTTTCGGAATACTTAATACATAACAAAAACAGACACACAAGGACCGTAATAGTTTAGTTTCTTTGGAAACTCAGAATAAAATCTTCTAATCATGGTGAAAGATCTTCAACAACTCCCATAACGATCTTCCCATTTTTGTTTCCTTACCTAAAACATTTCTTTACTTCCTGGGGAAAATAAAACATAAAAAGGGTGAGCTCAAATTCTCAGTAAGGGAAAACATAGATAACATAAAACAATCCATAAACATTTGGAATCAAAAACTTGAACATGAAATTTAAACATCAAAATCTTGAGCAAAGACATAAATCGTGGAAGTACGTAAGGCATATATCATAATAGAACATAAACCATGATAAAATTGGAATAAAACATGTAATTGTGTCAACCATTAATCACATTTCATGATTTCCATAGTAGCTAAGGCATTGCTGTCAAGACCATCTTAGTGGAAAAAGTCCCTTTCTGAATCGAGTTCACTCCTCGTTTCAGTCCTATAACACTGAACCAGATTAACTTACCGTTACAGCCATGTCTATCTCATGAGATATAAATCTTTACCCAATGCATTGTAGGGAGATATAGGTCCCATCCATCTCATAATTAAATCATTCTTTCGTGTGCCACAAAATCATAAATCATACATCATAGCATAACCCATGTAATAAAATGAGATTCTTAAACATCATGTCATCATAACATAATCCATAAAAGTTTGATATCATTTCATCATAATAAAATTGAAACCATTTAAATCATATAGAAATATTACTTGAAACATACACATATTAAATAATGTCATCTTAGATGGAAAATATTTTTGGCAAAACACTTGAAATGAATTCTTGATGAAAATATCCTTTCTTCTTTAAAATCATTTTTTTTTCAAAAAATTCCATTCAATTTTAAAAGAAAGGGGTTTCATTGAAAATAATCAAGCAATCTTGTATAGTAAGATTTTTGAAAATGAGGTGTTATGAAACCGTAAAAATTCGTTCACACCGTATAAGTTAAAAATAACATTCTCCTCGTACTTTTGTCGGAAAAGTCAAAAAGTACCTTATATGGTTACCAAAGGAAAGATTCCATTCATACAATGTTGTAAAAACTAAATAAAGGGTAAAAATGACTTTAAACATTCATGGAAGAATAGTAAACATTTTATGGAAACATTTTTAGAAAACATGGTCATGGATGATAAACATAACCCCAGTAAATACTTACGTATAAGCAATCTCAGATAAAAATGAGATTGAAAATTTATCCCTTACCTTATGTCTGATATGCTTCATATGTATCTGAACCTCGTGTATAATGATATAAATAATTTCATTGACTTATTACAGAATCATATTCATTGTTATGATATCATATATGGTTCACTTATGACTTTATATTACCCGTTCTTTTGTAAATTCCATGTTAAAGGGCATTTTGGGTAAAATCGTTTCATTTATCGTATGTGTTTCGACTCGTCGTTCTTGATATTATTACTTATATCCTGATTTAAATAATTACATAATGTAAAAAATGATTTATATATAATATATATTCATTATATACATATATATTATAGATCGATAAAAGGAATGAAATACACCGTTCATGGAGACGGTAGGCCGTACGTACGCATGAACACTGTTTTCGTTTCCTTATTGAATTGAATGGAATTGAGTATATGACATACATATATATATATACATAAATCTAGTAGCATTATTATGTCATATATTTCATTATTATTCATTATATATACTTTATAATCATTCTTGAATGGTTAATCATGGAAAATGAATCTCATCGCGTTCGTGGAGACGGTAGTCCATACGTACGTACGAGCGATGATATCATTCCCATGATTGTGGAATTGTTTTTAAGTGTATGTATACTATTTAAGAATAAATATCACTTTACATTAATCATTTATTTACACCATTATACCCATCCATGTAAGGTGGTGGTGGAAAAACAGATTGCACCACGGCGTGGAGACGGTATTCCGTATGTACGCACGCGTGGTGATTTCGTTTTCCATAGGATGGATAGATGGTGAAATAGGGATGTTTCATAATTATAACAACATATCAGTATATGAGTGATACTGATATTATTACTTCATAATGAAACAACTAAATAAGGAGAAGTGGACGAAGAAATAAAGTTGAAAGAATCAGTAACGGACATTACCTCTTCTTTGAAGCGCCTTTTTGAAACCTCCTGTTAGGGCACTAATATTGGCATTTTAAGAAGACCAGAACCTCTGTGATGTTTCTAGGGAAGTGGAGAAGAGAAATTGGTAGTGTTTGGCCAAGCTTTAAGGCTCAAAGTGGTGTGAGGAAGAGAGGGAGTAGGTACCCTTTTATAAGGGAGGAGAGGGGCACCATTGGAATAACTAAAAATATTATTTTATTATAAAGTCATATTCGTTTTTTAATAGCTTCAAATTGAGTTATTTAGAAGATAAGGAGGGGATGGGTCGAAATCGTCTCATCCAATATAATTTAGACAAGTTTAGGTTCCTATTTTAACCTTATCATTTAGATTTAACTTTAAGTTAGATAATTTTACTTTTACCGTGTCTTTTTGTGTTCTTACACTATAAGGTTAATAAACTTACTATAACAAGACAAACGAACCACAAGTTGTTTATTATTAATATATATAACTATATATAAGTCATTTGGCCGAACCATAGATTTTTAAGAATATAATAACAATTAATAATATAATATTTGTTTTAAAAACTATTTTATGTCAATTTTTACACTATTTGGTAATTGATTTTTGTGAAAATCATAAAATAATTATTATTTCAAAAAAAGTTAATTAAATCAACACTAACATGTAATATTAACAATGAAAAGTATTTTAATTCATAAAAAGTTTCAAATTACATTTATTTGGGTATTTATAACATTAATTATGTCAATATTTCATTAATAAGATAATTACTGCATCATCATTGTGTTATAAATAAATTAAATTATTTAAAGTCTAAAAATTTCAAATAAAATATTATTATGTAGGAAATATTTTTATCTTTCTAATGATTTTTTATAGTCGAATTTATCTTATGTATAACCCTATATTAAAAATAATTTACTTATTAAACTTTGATCTTAACTATTTTAACCCTTATTTAAATAAATTAATAATAAATGTTCTAATCTAATCCAAGTGGGCCTAAATTGTCATATTTTATTAATAAGGTTGTTTTTTGTCGAATTACACTTATCAAATATAATTAGGACATGTGTTAGGGTAATAATAATATCAGTTTTACCCTTAATTACCCTATTTACTTTTAACCGTGGTAAATAAAAGTAAAACGTTACTATTCACCAAAAATTATTTTAATCTCATTGAACCACATTTTACTTACTTACATCAACCATGTCTCTTGGATTTTTTAAATTCCATTCACAAAAGCGGTAAAATTATGTTTTATGTAAATTTGCAAATTCTCTTAGGAGGTGGGTAAAAGACGGTCAAAAGTTCAATAAAATTTTTATATATCTAAAATTATTAAAAAATGACTCCAATAGATTAAATTGAACTTATATAGGTATTATGTATCAATTTTGACCTAAAATAAATTTAAATAAAATAAATAATTATTTAAATAAAAAGTCGGTTTTTAAATAGTAACCCAGTGTTTTCACTATTCATCAAAAATTGAAAGTTTTCAGAAAAATACCAAAATTTCACCCTAGGATAATTTTGATATTCCGAATCCAAAAATGAAGTCCATTTTGAAAGTTGAAATTTTCAAAATTTCAAAAATTGGTTATTACTATTCATAACGGCTAGTTTTAATAATATTTTAATAGCATATCATTGTTTAGTGAAACTCGGTATTGCGTACAACACACGCTATCAAGGAAGGTCGGGATTGTGTGTAATGCAGCCAAGTTAGGGTTGCATGTTGTGAAAGACTCCTTTATTGTAGCGTACAACACAAGACATCAATAAAATTAAAAAGAATATTTTTCATAAAATCTCGAGGTGTTACACTTACTCCTGAGGAGGATGCCCAATGTTAAAGGAAACTATGACTGGGAATTACTCTAGAGAAGCAGACCCAGGGTAAGGGGACATATAACTTGGGGCTTACTCCTGAGAAGGATGCCCAAATTAAAGGAAACTGTGACTGGGGATTACTCCTAAGAAGGAGGCACAGGTTAAGAGGACTTATAACTTGGGGCTTACTCCTAAGAAGGTGGCCCAAATTAAAGGAAACTATGACTGGGGCTTACTCCTGAGAAGGAGGCCCAGGTTAAGATGATTTATAACATGGGGCTTACTCTTGATAAGGAGGCCCAAATTAAAGGAAACTATGACTGGGATTACTCTTGAGAGGGAGTCCCAAATTAAAGGAATTATGATTGGAGTTTATTCCTGAGAAGGAGGCCCAAACTAAGGGAACTTGGGGCTTACTCTTGACGAGGATGCCCTCAATCAAAAGATCTTCTCATCTTAAAGGATGATGTTACATGGAGGAAACCTCTAACCGTGGTGACATAAAGGTTGTATGTCACGAGGTTTTGGGAGAGGTTCTCATAGAATTCCTTTCAAATAAGGAATCCAAAAAAGGAACCATGCCATAAATGGCTTTGAAAAGGGGTTCAAGGGCTATTATCTTGAAGAGGATAGGTGAACGGGGGAGAGGCACACAAATGAAGTCGGCGTGCAAGTCTTGGTCGTGCAAGTTTACTTGCACGGCATGGGTTCACCTGGGCGATGAATAATCTGTAGGGTAATTCTTGGGCGAGACTTAACTCAATCCATTAGTATTATCCTAAGATGTTTCCAAAAGGGCGGCGCACAAGTTTCATCGAAAGGGTAGGGTGGCGTGCAAGTGTTTCAACTTTTAAGGAGGTATGGATACTTAGGCACACATGTTTTGATGAGTTCTAAACACTTAGGCCTTATCCTACCCCTTCAAGTCTTCCATTATAGGTAAAAAGTTACCTTAGAATCAATCAGAAGAGTTGAGTTGAAGACATGGGTGACCAGAGCTTGAATTTTACTTTTTGAAAATCTGTCGTTCAAATGGGGGCTCACAGGGGCAATTTATAGGCCACCTTGAACCTTGGGAGAAAAATCAAATAGGGCGCGCAAGTGGGATGCCCGACCCATAGGTGGCATGCAAGTGACTTGCGCACCTTACTCCAAGTGGGCTTCTAGTCCATGCCTTCATCAATTTTTGGATGTTTCTTCAAAGGGTGACCCTCTTTATGGTAAAGGTATTACCCTTTTCCATTCATTGGACTCTGTGATGGAAAAAGCTTCAAAAAAAGTCACCCCTCAGAGTTGGATCTGAAAAAGAAATAGGTTCCGGCTCTAAGGTAAGGCCAGAGGAATCAAGGGTCTATGGCACGCAAGTTTGGCGTGCAGATGTTGGGGTGTGTAAGTATGGAACGCAGGTGTTCTGGATCACCTATATATACAGGCTCACTCCTGCGAAAACTCACTCGGATTCCAGCAACATGAGCTCTCGTCCTGCAGGTGCTTCTGTCTTCGGAGAATCTCCCTTCTGGATTTTTGTTGCGCTTCTGCAGAAGGTATTTGACTTGCGTTCCATGACTTGGGCAACAAAACTTGCGCGACATGTTTGACTTCTGCACCAATTTTGGGACTTGCGCGCCTTAATCACTTTGCCATTATTTTGATTTAATTCATCCAAATTTCACGAAACAAACTTACTTAAGATTCTTCTATTTTATCTTTGTATAGATTCAATGGCTCCCAGAAGAATTGGATCAGCTGATGAGTTGGCCAGCAAGAGAATTGATGACATGATGAACATCTTTGGCCCTGAATATTATGTTATCTGCGACATCACTCTCCCTGATTTTTCTAAGTAGTTGAATAAATATCATGTCAATTTTTCACATAGCATCTACTTGCCTTTGTATGGCCATGGTCATCTGCAAGGAGTCAACATTCCATAGGCAAAGAATTATATCCTTCATTCCTGGTTTCAGACCTACACCAACTTCTCTTTGGAAAATGTCTCAGTTTCAGGATTATTTTCCAATGCTGGGATAGTGGAGAAGGCATACATAATACATCTTTTCCCATGTTCTCTAGATCAGAATCCTCACATGCCTAAGTTGCAGCCGCATTTCTATCCCTCTATTTTCCGAAATTCTTAGATGCACCAATCTAAGGGATGGAAGAAGAGTTGGGATTTTCATCCTGGAGGAGGTGTGAAGCCGACTTGGATATGGGCATATTGGGTGCATCAAACTTGTGTAGAGTTTGTCGATGATCAGAAGGGAGCTAAAATATATGAAGTTGTCTGGGCTGGGCTGACATTTGTCTACAAGAATGACAATTTCGTGCTGGAGTTAATCAACCGTTGGAGCCTAGAAACAAATTCTTTCCATCTAACTCATGGAGAAGTAGTCATCAGTTTGTGGGATGTCTACAAAATTTCAGTGGCTCCAATTTTGTGAGATATGTATGGTGAATTCATCCCCCCCAAGGTGACCTGGAAAGATTCGGAGAAGACATTGGCTTTGGCTCAAGAGTTAATGAAATTTTTCTACAATATTAAGAATATCACCACCACAAAAACACATTATAAAAAATATATTCATCCGGAAGAGTGGATGGAAATGTTTCTGATTAAGAAGAAAGAGGAGGGACCTCCTTACACTCGTCCTACTAGTTTCCCTAGAGTAGCAAAGAGGGGTGCTCCGGGCACAATTTGGCCAACTCTGGAAGCATGAGAGTTTGATAGGTGGGGTTATGATGTGAACCAGAAAATTCCAGCAAAGACCCATATGGAAAGATTTTTGGACTTGTGGCTCAGTGTTTACCTTTTAACAGTTTGGGATTTGAAAGGAGGTGTGAGGTCGGGGACTTTTGTCATTGTAGCCAAGCTGGATGAAAGGAAGATGGTCGGGTTGGCCACCCCAGTTTTGGAAAAGATTCATAGGAGCTTACTTAATTTTTATATAGGTAAGTCTCCTTAAAGAATAGTGGGACCATTCGAAGTTTTATAGGGATGGATCACCAGCCACTTCAGGACATATGTTGTACAAAGTGGGGTACAGGTTCCTAGAAGTTCTTTTCGGCCATATGTTCAAGAATTTTCTGGAATTTATACCTTATCCCTCAACACTTATGATATCAAAATAAGGCTGAGCATGTTCAAGGAGTTTCATTTCTTTCCTTATGGAAATCTGCCAATAGGGCGATTTGTTGATGATGCAACAACCAACCTGGAGTTAAGGGCATATATGCTGGCATGTAGTGATGGTACACTGGCCACGAGGATTGATGGAGAAATTATATGCAAGGCCTATGCTTCATAAATATTCACACGTCAATTCAAATGTATCTAGAAAATTATCGTATCCCCTTCGGTGCATGTCTGGATAGAGTAGAATCTGATGGTTGCTTATCAACTATGGTTTCTGACATCTATGGAGAAGATTGTGGAAGTATTTGATCTACCAGCTGTTGGAGCGGCAAGTCGATTGACTACATGGTATGCCGAGAGCTGGGTAGAATCATTCCCTAAAGTGGCACTGGATCATTTGGTCCCTCATGTGGGGATAAATAAGAGAACCATTAGGAAAGAAGCTTTTCATTTGGAGGGTGAATCTTCCTCACTTGGAGCTGATTCACCAGATTCCTCACCCGGAGTTGATTCATCGGATTCCCAGGATGGGTATGATGAGGCTCAAAATTCGTCAAAGCAGCCTTGTGCCAGATATAATCCACCTACCAGAGTCAAGATACCTACTCCATTGACTCCTAGTGAGTTACATCATTGAGGCAATTTAGTCACCATTATTTTAAAGAGCAACAAGTTTAATTTTCTTATCCTTTATCAGTGATTGTATGAGCTGGGAAGAAGTTGAAGTCCCAGGTTGTAGGACCCTTATCACGGACTTCTGGTGAACATTCTGAATATTTACAACCAGAGGCTGTCCAGACATGGCGGAATTTATATTGTAATGCTGAAATTGACTGGATGGACTTATGTGAAGGACTGCATATCCCTGGAGTGGGGAATATTCAGGCTTCCTCTGACATCTATTTTGAGGAAAACCCCAATAAAGTGAGGGCTTACATCAAAGATCTTGAAATGCTAATATTTTCCACTGATGAGTCAGTTCTTGTCACCAAGTAGGTGAAGGAAATGATGGACCTTGGTACCACTGAGGGTATTGGTCCTTCATTAGATTAATAGTGACGTGATTACGTGGCTCCTGAAGATGTAAGTTTCCTTTTTCTCATTTTTCTATTTTCTTTTCAATTTGAATTTAGTCAAAGCTTTGTTATTTAAAAATAATAATATTCTTCATCCTATAGCATATAAAGTAAAGAACCACTGAAATCTCTTCCCCACGGTATAGCCCTGGTGACACTACTCTTGGATCCACTGAATCTCCTCGTGAGTCGGGTGAAGTATCTCCCGGCCAGCAAGTCATGGATGAGGAGTTAGAAAGGGCGTAATTGTCTCTGATACCTATTTTTGGAGATGATGACGCTAGTCCACCCAAAATGGCCAAGAAACAAAGGCATTGAAGAAAGAAGACCATAGTTAAACGCTTTATCAGTAGTGGTAAGTCTTTTTGGTAGTCATGAATCTTAACTTATGAAAAAGTGCTCAAACTTCTCAGGATTGTAGGGGATTCTTCAGTTTCCCCTTTAAGGGAAAGGACTGACCATCCTCAGAGTCGAACTGAGGGTGCTGTATAATGGCCACAAGTTTCTTCTAAAACGGATGTTCCTAAAGGAATACTGAGAGAAGATGAGCTGGCGTCTGTTCCCAACACCACTCTTGTTTTTGATGATAGGAGAGAAAAGACTTCTAGTAAATTAACAATACTTCATAGAACCTCAAATAAGACGACCATTGACTTCCATTATGTGATGTTTTAGGTTCAACACATGCACCAGAACATTTGGAAACCACCGAAATTGACCCCACAACTATCTTTGAAGAAGCTATCCAGTGTCAGAGATTGCTAGATGAAAGTCACGAATAAGACATGCCGAGTGCTCCCACTGGTGAGACTAACCTGGGATCTGGGACCTCATTGGATAAAATGATGAATTATGGCATGTCCTTTGAAGAAATTTTAGAACATGTTAAATTACCACATGATTTAGAAGATTTTGGAGATTTAGTAATAAAATCAACTGGATATGAGTTTCATCATTTTTCATGTTAATATTCTCATGATTACACTTCTAACCATGTTTGGTTAAAAAATGTAAAGTTCCATCTAAAGAAAATGTTGAACCAACAATGCTTGAAAGGGGTGTAGACATTGATGTCAACCCTATTGTTGAAAAAATGTTGGCTTAGGTGGAACTTAACAAGGAAGATCCTCCTGAAACCTATCCTGAAAATCCTGTTGAAGCTACAAAAGATGGGGAGGAGCCTTCAAAAGTTGCTGATCTACTGTTAGGTAAAAGATGATGATATTTGTGGCTTACTTAACCTGCAATAAAATCAATCAACTTTTACTATCCTTTGAAACTAACCATACTTTCAATTGACCAAACAGGGCTATCAAATTCAATGGCTAGGTATGGAGGTGAAGCCTCAGCCTCATCCCAAACAGTAGCAGAAGGTGAAGTAATCAGGGTCCGGGAAGGAGTTGAACTGGACACTTCCTTTTGAATTAATCCCAGACTATGTTCCTCCCTATGATAGCGATGCCGAATCAAACCCCGAGATGTAAAATGTGCTCCAATTATCACATCGCAATGAATGAAAAAATATGTGGAAGATAATATCGCAGGTTCCTCTTGAAGAGATGCCTTCAAAAATTCCAAGACTTTTACCCCTGTTCATCATGCTAGGACTTTGCGGTTTTGGATATCAGGAAATTCATGTCGCAGTGAAACAAGTCATTCGAAGGAGGGAGCAAGAGAAAAGGTGTCATCAAGACCTGATTATAGCAATATTGCAGACCAATATCAATGAATTTCAGGTTGTAGTGTCCCGATCTGAGGCTGATCATGCTGCAAAGCTGAAGGAACTAAAGAAAAAGATCAAGGAGAAGATTTTCCAGCAGTTGTGGCTTTAGCAAGAGCTAGGTGTTGTAACTGGGGAGCTTGACCAGCTTCATAATTCATTGGAATAAGTCTAAGAGGATGGTATAAAATCCATCACAGATGCCAAAAAGCACTTCGTCGAGCTGAAGAGAGTGAAGATGGTCGAGTAAATGAACTTCAAGTGGCTGCTGATGAAGCTCAGGATGCTGTGAAACAGATGAGAAATCATGTTGAAAGTTTCCTATAATTTTTGAAAGAAAATATAAGAGACTCCAGTCTGTGGATGTTCTTCTAATCTTGTTCATCAATGAATAAAATAGTCCATCTTCAATCATCTATATCTTCATTTTATTGATAATTGCTCTTATTTTTTTACCTAATACAATGGGTCTAGTAAACATAGTTTGATTTTTACTAGGGTTATATAAACAACCCCACAAACTATATATCTTTTAATTACTCAATATAGCCTAAATCATACAAAATGTATGTTTAGTGAGCTGGGACTCGACTTTTATTCAGAGTACCCTTTATAGGTTTCCAGTTTAATGAGTACCATGCCTTTTGTTATTGGCAGTTTAAAGTCATGCATGTTAAACTATAAAAAGGATAATACTTATGGTCAAATAGCTTTGACCGAAAGGATGATATTGACTCAATTCTTGATAATTTGTTTGGAAACATATTACCATATTCAAGTATGAAGGGGGAAATTGTAAAATGTGACTTGAGAAATTTTGAATTTGGGGAATGACATGGGAAAAGAGCTAAAAGGAATTAGAGGAAATCCTTTCTAAGAATGAAGTTACCACTACTTGACAAACCCATTATGGGGGATGAATTATGCAGGGCCAACTGGGGCATAAGATGCATAGTCAAATAGTAAGATCTTTTGGCTGACAGGTCTGTTATCTAGACAACTTATGCAAGGCCACCTAAGGGAACGTGCTACATAGTCGGACAAAAGAACTCTCAGAAATTTGACTTTCTATTACTAAAATCTGAATAAAGTTTTAAGGGGATTCAAATTTTACAAACCATAGAGTCTGCTTTATAGAGAAAGGTACTTGAATATGGAGAGGATATTTCCAATCAGAATTGTCAAAGAATTGGAGATATGTGACTTCTACGAAGGTCTGACCCAAATGTGGGAAAAAAGGTATATTTTGTTTTAAATCATATGACTAAAAACAGAGACAGAAACATTATACGACATAATACTTTTAGATCATGAAAAAGAGCGTGGAACAAATATGTTAAGGATGTCATTTTTTTTTGCAGATCCCTACATATTGTCGTTAAGACCAATAGGGACAAAAGAGGATTCTCCTAAGAATGAAGTTACCACTACTTTAAAAACCCGTTATGGGGTATGAATTATGTAGGGCCAACTAGGGAATAGGTTTTATAGTTAAATTGTAGCATCTTTTGGCTGACAGGTCTGTTATGTAGACAATTTATGGAAGGCCACCTAAGGGTACATGCTGCATAGTCAGGAAAAAGAACTCTCAGGTATCAGACATTTTACGACCAAAAGTCAAGAAAAGGGTTATGGAGATCATGAATATTATTTGTATAATGTTGCGGCTGGCTCCTAAATTGAGATTCTGGATGTCACTACGTATCTCAATAGGATGAGAATGAAGCCACACGTAGTTCTTGAAATACAGTCTAACGTCATGCAGGACGAGATCATGGAAGATCTTAGTTTAGGTTCATAGAGCAAGGACCATAGTGAGGGAGACACATCAAGCATTTGTTATAAACCTGATGTGAATAAAGACCGGGGTGTTCCATATCACACCATGGGCTCCCAAGGGGACTTTTCGGCCAAGGGACCAAAAGTGGAGTTTGGGGTTAGGCCTAAAGGTTGGGGGCTAGACTTGAGGAATTCTTGAGAATTCCTACATATCCCATGAGAATGGGAATCAAGATACACGTAGTTCATGAAATACCCTTTGTACATATTTGGTTCATACATATGAGGGGTAAAGAGGACATTATTGCAATTATGGCTGGACCCAAGATTAAAGACTTGGGTGTCACTAAGTATCTCATAAGGATGAGAATCCAGCCACCCATAGTTCATGAAATATGACATGGTTGGAGACCATGTAAATGATGATTCCTCTTGATTGAGGGTATCAAGGATTTTTGTAGTTTATTTTTTATACTGGATAAAAGTGAAAATATTTTATGGTCATACGCATATACTAGTGCTATGTAGTTTTATGTCTTGCAGCAATGACAATGGGGGACTGTATAGTTTAACGTCATATAGCTAGGACGATGGGATGTACACAGTTTAACGTCATGTAGGATGAAAGTGAACCGATATGAATAAGATGATTTATGGGGGCTTCACGGATCAACATCATATGGGATGGAGGTGAATCAATGTGAAGAAAGTGGTTTTCGGCATGATCCTCAGGAGGTTTCCTACGTACCCATCCTAGGAGGCAAGGATCAAAGTCCATGTAGTTCAATTGAGAGGGATTTTGTGATCGGGGTGTACTTGAGGACAATAACCCAAAGATGATGTTGGGACTTAAACGTGGTTAGCGGCCTAGAGAAGATTTTATGGTCGAATCTTACTCTAAGCTCACGTGAGTCATGCTTAGTGAGAGAAACAAGGGGCAACAACAGACCTGTCGATCGTGTCGAGAAATAAGCAACCACAAAGGATGGTGTGGGGATTATGCATGGTTAGATTCCCAGGGCATGCATGGAAATATATTTTAAAAGAAAATTGTGCATGTTGTGATCACAGTTTAATTTCATGTGTCACAGACTTGGGGTGGTTGGCAGTTTAACATCTTGCAGCTCAGATGATGCACAATTTAACGTCATGTTGGATGATAGAGGGGACACAGTTTAACATCATGTTGAACAATAGAGGGGTCTATGCAATTCAATGTCCTGCAGCAAGGACAATGGGTGTATTTGTGTTATAAAAGATACTTCTTTAAGAATCTTGCATTGGTTGGAGTTTTATTGAATTATACATACCTTAAGATTAAAGAATAAGTTCCATTGGAGTAGACCCTATATATTGAGTAAGTTCCTTCCCACTTTTGATCAATCTTTGGAGGCTTCTTTCCTGGTATCATTGGGGTTATGAGGACTAATACCAATTCTCCTTGAAAGAATGAATAAAGAAGAACTCTCTTATTGAAATCTTAGGCTATTCGATTCTGATAAGCTTCTAAATGGTATAGTGTGCACAATATTTTTTCATCTACTCATTCTAATTCATCAAATCATTTTTGAGATTGTTCATCTATAGATAACTAATCACAAATAGCGACTCTAAGAGAAGGTAATTGGACTTCAATAGGCAAGACTTCTTTCATTCCATATACCAATGAATATGGAGTTTATCGTGTAGCAGTGCGGGTGGTAGTCCGATAAGCCCATAGAGCATGAAAAAGTTTATCAGTCCATGACTTCTTATCTTTATCCATCATCTTTTGAATTATGTTTGAAAAAGTATTATTTAAAGCCTCTACTTTACTATTAGCTACTTCATGATACCGAGATGAATGGTTGGATCTGATTTTGTATTCTTGATACTGTTTTCTTACCTCGGACAAGAAAAGGTTAGTGCCATTATCCGTAAATATGGTATGAGGAACACCAAATATAGTAATGATGTTGGACTTGAGAAAGCTAACAATGATTTTAGCATTGAATTCTTTGAGAGGTGTTGCCTCTTCCCATTTGGAAAAGAAGTTAGTAGCAGTAAGAATATACTTAAACTGCTTAGCTGTAGCAGGAGGATAAGGTCCTACTACATCCATTCCCCATGTAGCAAACGGCCATGAGTATTTAGTCGTATGAAGAAACTCTGGGGGTTGATGAATGAATTTGGCACATACTTGGAAAGAATGACACTTCTTAGTGAAATCAATGCAATCTTGCATCATTGAAGGCCAGAAGTATCCAAGCCTTCGAATTTGACCAGAAAGTCCATGTCCAGACTGGTGGGCACCACAAACTCCTACATGTACTTCATTCATGACAGCCATTGTATCTTCACCATCAATACATCTGAAGATAATTCCATCAAAACCTCACTTGTAGATAATTTTTTAGTGATCTGGGATATCATAAAGAGTAAGATTGACCACACGTCGCCGGACTTGTTCTTTCCCGGCTCTATTAGGTGGGAGTGTTCTATTTGGAATTTATTCCATGATAGGTGTCATTCATCCTATAGTATGACCATATGGTTCAGAAATGGGACTGATTTCATTGATTTCCTCTATTCTGATTTGAACGTAAGGTGAAACTATACAATGGTGGGAAATACTGATGATTGTTTCATCTTGATTTGGATCTGCTAGGGATGTGGCTACATTATCCAGTGCATTAGCTTGGGTATTTTGTGATCACAGGATGTAAGAAAATGTTGGTTCCGATGGAAATTCCTCCATTAACTCTCTGATGTAATCACACAAAGAGATTAACTCTTCCTTTATGATGGCATAATCCCCATTTATTTTTTTATAAACAAATCTGAATCACCTTTTACCTTCAAGTGATTCACATATTCTTGAAGCGCCAATTCCAAGACTGCGATGAGAGCCTGATATTCTGCTTCATTGTTTGTAATGCCTTCCAAAAATAAGAATTAATAGGGTATCACTACCTTTTTTGGGGAAATAAGAACGATTCATAACCAAACTTTGTTGAATTTAGGATCTTCTATTTTTTCCCTGTTGGACTTCTGGAGGTACCATCAAAGTACATTTCCCATATTTGAGGATTATCTTAAAGAGAGAAGACTTCATCATCAAGAAGATCAATATTTAAAGATTTATCTTCTATAGATGGGTGTTCAGCAAGGAAACCGGCCAGAGCTTGGCCATTTATTGCCTTTTAGACACATACTTGATATCAAACTATTTCAAAATAACGTCCCACCTTGTCAGACGTCCTATAAGCATTGGAAGACAAAGGATAAATTTGAGCGGGTTATTATGAGATACAAATTGGAACTCATGATGTTGTAGGTAGTGTCTAAATTTCTAAACTGCAAAGATTAATGCTAGGAAGCACTTTTCAATACTTGAATATCGAGTTTCTGCCTCAAGCATAGTCCGATTGAGATAGTAAAGGTTGTTTTCATTCCCAGTATCATTCTTTTGGGCAAGGAAGGTACCCAATGATCGCTCTAAAGTTGTCACATAGAGAATAAGTAGTCTTCCTTCAACAGTTGGAATTAATACCAGTGGACTAAAGAGATATTTCTTGAGAATATCGAATGTTTCTTGATATTCTTCATTCCACTAGTAGGTGACTCCCTTATTCATTAATCTGGTGAAGGGTAAACATTTTCCTTCCAAATTGGCACTGAAAAGCCGAATATAGGCCAACTGTCATTGAATTCCTCTTAATTATTTCCAATTTTCATGGAGGTGACATGTTAAGGATTGATTTTTTATTCTTAGGATCAACTTCTATACCACGATGGAATACAACAAAGCCGAGAAATTTTCATGAGGTTACCCCGAAATCACATTTCAAGGGGTTCATCTTCAAATTATGTTGTTGAAGTTTGTTGAATATGATTTCCATATCGTCCAAGTGATTAGAACGTTGTCTTTATTTAAAAACAAAATAATCCACATAACATTAAACAAATTTTCCTAAAAAGGGTTTGAAGATATGGTGCATGGATCATTGATACGTTGCACCCGCATTCTTCAGGCCAAGGGGCATTACCTGACAGTAAAACACACTTTGAGGAGCTCTGAAGGCTATAGACTCCTCATCTTCTGGGTCCATTCATATTTGATTGTACCCAGAGTAACCATCCATGATGGAAAGAGTTTCGTAGCCAGTTATTGCATCAATTAAGAGTTCTGTGATCGGAACTGGAAAATCATCATTGGGACAATGTTGATTAAGATCTCTGAAGTCAATGAAAACTCTAATTTGTCCATTCTTCTTTTTCACAGGGACAACATTATCCATCCATTTGGGATATTTAACATATCTAATGAAGTTATCCTTGATAAGATTATCAAATTTAGCTTCAATTTTGGAGGCATAAGTTGGGTGTGTTCTTCTTGCTGCTTGCTTGAATCCTCGATGTTCTTCTAGAAAATTGAAATTATTAGTGGAAACATCGGGATCAAGACCTGGCATTTCTATATAATTCCAAGAAAATACATCTCTATTTTTCATTAGAAATGAAGTATACATTTCTTACTCTTCAAGATTCATAGATGCACTAATTAAAGTGGGGCATGGATCTACTTTTGTATCCAGATTTATTTCTCTGATTTCATCCACAGTGGTAGAGATACCCTCTTGCAATGCTGGAGGAGCATCCCTGAGATCTTCCTCTTCTTCTTTAATATATGTTACTTCTTCTGTTTCTACTTTCATAGTAGATGATGAAGCAGAATTTATATGGTTGGGGGAGAAATTAAAATTTGAACATCTTGAAGAAGAAGCTTCCATTTCTGACCCTTAATGAAGGGTCTTCCTGGGGTGATAAAGAAGATATGATGCATTGAGAATCGAAATCATTTTTTTCCTATGGTATTTCTATAACTTCTTTTGGCCTGGTTGATTAATGTAGAATTCCAGGATTTCAGTGGATGAAATGAAGACATCTCCATTTAATCTTTCATCACAACTTAGTGAATCAACAATTTATCCCATGTTGTCTAGCTTGATTGTCGTAATTGAAACTATGGAAGTTTCCATAAGAGTGTTTGGATTTAGGTCTATCTTATCAATTTTACTGATAGGCAACACATAATCCGTACCCACATGTATGGATGGGTTTACTAGAATCTTTTCCAAACCATTTGGAGAATTAATTTTTGTGACCTTCTTTACTGTGGATTTTTCATTTCCCTCCATGTGATAAAAATTTGCCTCAATGTATTGAGATTCACACATTTTTAATGGGGCATTGTCACCATACAATGTCCCAATTTGACCATTGAAACAATATTTAATACATTGATGGTATAGCTAAGGTATGGACACATGTTGATTTAGCCAAGGTCTTCCAATGAAAATGTTGAAGCCATTGTCCTGTCAAACAATAATGAAATATGAATTAGACACAAGGTCTCCAAACTGAATTCTGAGAGTAATTTTTCCCAGAGGTTCTTGTTCATTATTATCATATCCTTAAAACATCAAATTAGAATGAGATAAATTAGATTTGTTGAGTCCTAATCGAAGAAGTGTACGAATAGTAATGAGGTTGACTCCTGAGCCATTATCAATGAAAGCTCATCGAATGTCTATGTCATTGACTTTTCTAGATAGATACAAAGGTCTGATATCTCCATGTACAAAATCATCTTCATATTCATCTGTAAAAGATATCACTGCATGCCATTCTGCAGAATCATTCCCTATATGGTAGACCTTAGCCATAGAAATTTTAGTTTCTAATTCTTGAGGACTTGAGGAAGCCTCAATAAGCACATCTTGAAGATCTTTTGATAGATATATAGAATTGATAACATGGTCGGTACTTGGGACAAATGTTTGAAGACATCATACTTTTGGTCCAAAGGCCTACGTTTCCCATCATGAAAATGTGGTTTTGCAGGTGCCTTGGAAGTTGATGCTTTGGCAGTAGATGCATCTAGTATCAGGGTAGGAATTGGAAACACTCTTGGCTTTGGTAGATTAGACTGACTAGGTATATCTATTTGTTTAGAGGAAGAAGGTGTAACCTCTAACTCGTCCACCAAAATAACTATGTCAAGACTGAATCTTCCATGTGTGGAAGAAATTTCGTGTTCTTGTTGAGCCCGCTGAAGGTCTTTTCCATGAGTTTCTATAGCATATGCAGTTCTAGCAGGGGTAGGATTGAAATAGTGGCTTCTGGAATATCCACGTCTTCCCCTGTGTCCTAGACCTCTATCTCTTCCTCTAATTCCTCTTTTAGATACAGGGAACTTAGGCTCATCATGAGCGAAACTGTCATTAGAATAGGGATCCGTTAAATGAATCATGTTAACATAACCAAAGATCAATTCTTCATCTAATGAAGATTCTTCCTGATGAACTAGTTCAGGCTGTGTCGTTTGGTGCGGCGACCTGTGCATTTGAAGTAGATGGCATAAAATCTTCCAGAGTCAAAGAAAAATTAGGCTTTGACACGAGATAACCTTCTTCTGACTGCTCTTATTTCTTCAAATTACGCTACTTCTTTGAGGATTTTCCTTCGGATGAAAGGTGTTTTTTTGTGGTAAAAATAACATAAGACACAATTGGTTGATTCAATTGTGTTCGTAAAATGGCATGAGTTCGGTTGATCATTTTTCTGGCCATCCAATCATCATATTTCTGCACATTTTTACTTTTGACTTCGTGCCACTTGCCTTCGTCCTCTGGATCAGTAGCAGTAACACATGATACCTGGGCTGAAGAACCTTTCAATTTTACTTGTCCATAGTCCACCATATTTTATAGGAGGTCTTTGAAGACAACACACTCCTGAATGGGATGCCCCAACATCTGATGAAACAGGCAATAGTTGGGGAGGTCTTTATATCCTTCCTTTTTCAGCCTTTTGGGCCTTGGAAACTAAACCAGATTGTTTTCCAGAGCTGAGATGAAGTAACTAGGAACTTGATCATTCCGGAAAGAATAAACATTGATCTTTAAATTATTAAATTGTTTCCGCCTTTGATCTCTTTGATCATCTTGACAAGGTGGCCATTGTTGTTGACGCTCAGGAGGTGGAGCCCTTCGATATGATGAAGGTTTTGAAGTGAAATCAGGTACAAGTGCTTGTTTAAGTGTAACTGTAGCAGCCTCTGCTTTCCCTATTCTCGTTAACGGAACTAATGGAATTACACGAGTTTTAGCCTTAGTCTTTATAAGAGAGTCTTCTATCTGCTGATCAATTTATGTAAGGTCTCAAAACCCTCATGTGTATTTCATAGGGATCAATGGTGTGCGTAATTCATCACGCAGATTTTCCACACAGATTGGCAGAAACTCTTCTAGAGGGTGTGCTAAACTTAATGAATATGTTAATCCCTTCCAGCGATCAATAAAATCCGAAACTCTTTCATTTTCCCTTTGTTTACAATTAGTAAGATAAAATTTTCATCTTTGGTAATGTTGAGCTAAAATGAAGAAGGAATCATTGATGGAGATCTCCCCACCCCGTAATTGACCGAGATTGAAAACTTGTATACCAAACAAAAGAAGGTCCTTATAATGACTACACAAAACACCTGAGCTTAACTGCTTATTGTTTTTAAGAGTTCCCATCATAGGATCACAACGAGAAAAAAAATTTGTTAAGTGTTGTTCAGTATCTCCTGAACCATTAAAAATTGAGATTGTGGTATTTAAAACATTTTATGGGGGAGGAATTGCATCCACCCATTTAAGGTAATATCTCTTTTCAAGTTGAACTTGTGCACATAGGCCTTCCATAGCATCCAAACGAGCTGTTAATGACTCAATGGTAGTCATTAATGTTTGAGAAAAATCTGGTTGAGCATGGACCTGACGAGGTGCAATAACTGGAGTTTGGACAGGTGTGGTGACCGGTACAACCACTGATGGTAGTATTCCCGGTTTCTGTCACATATTACCCATAAGATTGGACCTGTGAGGGTGTACTTGTAAAGGGGGATATTCTTGATCCATCCCAGTAGCTGCAACAAATTCCCTTGATTGACTAACTTCAGTATGCTTAGGAGGAAGACTACCTTGAAGTAGTTCGGCATTTAACCTCCTTAACTCCTTCATTTCTTCTTCTTCCTGTGTGAACCTTTCCTATAATGAGAGTGATTGGCCTTCTCCAGAGGTAGGGTGGGATGTAACTTGAATTTTACCCTTTTCCTTGGCATGTGCCTTTCTAGAGTATGGAAGGGCATTACCCGAAGGAATGCCTTTCCTCTAGGAAACCCTCTAGATTCTGGTACGCACACATCCTTCATTTGTTTCTATGTGTACAGCCTCTTGAATAGGAACTTCTTCATCTGATTCCTCTAAGTGAGCCTCATGTTCTGGGGGATTAGTGACAACAGCATTGATGACATTTATCGATGAATAATGCATTGCAACCCTTCTATCAGTGTTTCTGCGATACTGACTTCTTCCATGTCCTATATGAGACATTTCCTTTTATTTGGTTAAGCCCTTAAGAAATTATTGATGAACCGTAATTTGGAGGGAATTTCCTGATAATTAGGCTCTGCGTTCCACTTGTGACTTCTTCCCTAATCGAGAGAATATTGACTTTCGCTGAGGAAGAGATTGAGAATTTGAAAAAAAGTCCCCAGTCCGGTGGACTGAGGATATTCCTGTTTTTCCTACTCAACTCCTCTCATCCTGCCTGTTGGTCCTGAGGGTTGGATTAAAAGAGTCCCCAGCCTAGAAAGCTGAGGTGTCTCTTCAGCTGCTACATATGAAATTTTCTTAAAAGCTCTCCTGATTTTGAGGATTTTAGTCCGGAAATTGGCCGAATGCGTCATCTGACATCCACTCAAATCACCTAGCTCAGATGACCATTGGATTATTTATGGAACCTTTGTCACCTGATGATGTGCATGATCTAAATGAGAAGCTTGTTTGATATTCTCATTTACTTGATGCAAGAGTAATTAGAAAACTTGTTCTTTATATGCCTGACATTGGGAAGAACTAGTTGAGGCATGTTCTTGAGAAAGCCTTTGATTACACACAAAACCAGTTAACTGTGGCCAGCTATGGGCAATAACATTGCATGAGACCACTTTTGGCAGGATTTTTTGACTAGAGAGCACAGTGAAATGCAATTCTCCATGAACACCCCATCCCCTGATATGAATACCAAATGGGGCATTGGTAATTAACTGGAGAAACCTTTTTAATCCTCCAAGGCATGTACATTGAAGGGATCTCTATGGATTTTCAACCTTTGGATGTCGAGAGACTGAGAGAGATACCAATTCAATTTGGAGTTGCAACCCTTCTATTACCTTAACATGATTTTTATATTCATCATAATGTAATATTTTCACTTTTAAGTGATAAATAGTTTTCCATATATTGAGACAAATATCATGAATACAATCTTCTGTCAATGTTTCTGGAATATCATTCTGAGAGTCAGCCAAAGTCCAAAACATGACTGGTATTTCACCTTTTTTCAATTTTTTTCTCATATTATACACTTCCTATTTGTTATTTGATGAAGATTCTTCTACCTGATTGGACCAAAGCTGGTGATTCTTTGTTACTTCATCATATTCATCAAGATTGGTAGATAATTAATTTGTCAAATTAGAATATTAATGACCCGGGGGTGGTTCGGAGAATGACCTACACCCTGAGCTATCTTCTGATTGAGATAGTATTTCACCTACTAATGTTAAGGCATCAGACATGAATGGCTTCACATTTTCAATTTCCTCAAGGTAAGAGGGATTTCTCGTTAATGCATTTTCCATTGAAGAATTTTCGAAGCAATATGAATTACTACTGCGGAGTGGACTTTCATAGTTAAGTTCATCATCATGGGGAGGACCACCATTGTGGGTTACATCAAAAGATGAAATCTTTTTCTCCTTGGTCTTTTGGCCATATAGAGGGTTATTGTGGATCTCATCTGAAGGTGATGCTTCAAGATTGACCAAATTGTCATGAATCAAGCCATCATGAGGAAGTTTCTAATGAAGACCATCAGAATTATTGTTGTTATTTCTGGAATTCAGAAATGAGGGAGTTGAATATTGAGTTGCAACAGATAATTGTCTGAGGGCTTCAAGAACTCCAGTATTGAGAAAGGCCTTATTGCATATTGGCTCTTGATTTTTTAACTGTGATGGATGGGTATTTTTCTTGGATGCCTTCTTACTCACTTTGGAAACCACTTGTTGATGAAAGTGGTTATTATGGGAAAGTGTATGTGCCTGCTTAGGAGAAATGGTCATGTTAGGTTGACTATCTCCATTTAAATCGGGTGTATGGGCGTGACTTGATTGTCCGTATGACATGGGGGTATACCCCACGACCCTTAGGGACTGGAAGAGAGGTGTGTATCTGCTCCGGGGTGACATGTTGATGAGTCACTCCATGGATAGGGATAGATTTATGTTTCTTTCCCTGTGATGTTGCTGAAGTTGTTATAATATTCTAACATGTGTCCAGAATATGGGCAGGGATTTTCTTCTGCTCTTTCACCATTATTAGAATGTGCTTGGTGACTTTAGCTACTGGAATGGGAATATACGTCCATTCCGTGTTTGGAGTAGGTGTGTGTTCCTACTCCTATCCTCCTTTTCCTGTCAGTGAATTCTAACAGTACTCATGGGTGGGGGAAGAAAGTTGTGTATGCCTCCTATTTGTCATTGGAGCTTTCCAATTGACATCTCTGAGTGCTACCAAACGAGACTGTTGGTTAGTTTGATTAATTAAAGGTGTATGTACCTGCTGATTATTCTCCACCGAATATGATTGATGAACTTTCTTCAAAACTGGATGACGAGACTGCTGGAAGAATTGATGAGTGTAAGCAGGTGTATGTTCCTGTTTATAGGTGGTCACCTCATTTGGTTGGCAGGCTTCTTTGGATGCAGTCAGACAAGCCTGTTGACTGGCTGATGATTTATAAATAGGTGTATGTGCCTGCCTATAGTACTCCTCCAAAATTGCCTGGTGGGATTGGTGTGTTACTGCCAGACGAGTCTGCTGGGCAGTGAAATTAGGACGGACGGGTGTATATGCCCACTTGTTTTTTTCCATCAAGTTAGGTTGATAGACTTCTCCGGAGGGGGAAGAGGTAAGAACCTTCTCCTTGTTGACTGAATTTCACATCTGACGGTTTTTATTGTGTGGTCGAGTCTAAGGAACCTGAGCCGAACACCTAGAGGTGATACCCCCATCATATTGAGGGTGCACTACCGCACGAGTCTAGCGGCGATTGTTGGTGGGAGTCCCCAGGAAGGACTCTTGTATTCTTGAGCTGTGGCCTTGAGTGACCTCTTTATTCACCTCCCTGTAATATGGGAGGGACTATTTTTTGCATTCTGGGGATAACGACCTAAAACAGTTGGATATGGTGGTTGGCACCACCTTCTTCAGGACCATTGTTCATCACTGTTCAGACAACCAGGGTGAGTTGTTAACTTGGAGGGCTTTTTGACGGGCATACAGAGTCAGGATGGTACCATGTTGACAGTATTCCCTCACCAATGCATTTGAGATCCAGTGTCAAAGACACTGATTAGGTGATGTCGTCCTCAGAGCGGATGAGGATCCAGCAGGAGTAGCGGTCAAGGCATTCATAAGTGTGAACCTTAAAGAATCCATTTTTTTTATAGATAGATCGTGGAAAAGATTGCATATTTGATATAGAAGAAATAATCAAGATAAGTTTGTCCAGACTACATCTTTTGGATGAGCACATATGTTATTGATTACTTTGTTGGCCCTCATATTGTGTTTAATAGGGGCCTAAAAATAAGTAAAAAATCATTTAACTTGGTTAAGTATTCACGTCAGGTTCACCATTTTTTGTTTCCTATGGAAATGGGGATGACCCTGTTTGTTTAAGGTTCAAACTTTCCAATCGTTTTCTAATAGGTTTATTCATAGAACTAGAAACACCCAATGATTCTATATCCATTTGGACATACTTTCCAAAGGTAGGGGCTCATTAGTTGCGGGCCGATGAGGCTTACAAATTTTCATTGGTCGAGAGGATGGGAGGTCAGGCTCATCACACCTTTTGGGGGGGAATTATTTCCTACTCTAGGACTCTCTTATAGATTTAATTTATGTTCATGAATCCTTATTAATTCACTAGGTATGAAAATGAGTTTTCCTTTATATTTTCCAATCGATGATTGGTATGTGTGGGATTTATAGAATCTTTTATATGTATTTGAGGTTCTTCATCGATGGAGAATCATCTGTATGTATTATAGATTCTTAGTCAATGGTATCCTTTAGTACATTATATAGAAATCTCTTGGTCATTATGATGACCATACTGGTTTTAAAGCCACTCAGTGGGGCACTTGAAGTTTATTGTCATTCAGAAGACATGGATTATTTCAGAGTTGGGATCGCACCCGTAGATGGGCTACCTACGTATCCTCGTTAAAAAGGAATCAAACCCCACGTAGTTCTATAAAAAGGATATAGTTTAACATCATATGGGATGGAAAGGAATTAATGAATGATGGGCTTGAACCTTAGAAAGGATTCCTATATACTCTACTTTTAAGGCAGAGATCAAAGTCCATGTAGTATGGGTGAAGAAATATGGGGCTTATACATGGTTAACGACCCAAAAAGAGATGGCGTGATTACTTTTACACTATAAGCTCACGTGATTCATGCTCGGTGTGAGAAACAAGAGGTATCAGTAAAACTGAAGATTGTGCCATGAAATATGGAGTCACAAGAAATGATGTGGGGCTTATGTATGTATGATTGCCCAAGTAGATGAAGACCAGGACTTACTTCAAGAAATAAGACCAGGATTAGGGTCTATAAAGATATTTTTACTTCATGGAGATTTGGAGTTTTAACCAAGGGCTTACTCCTGAGAGGAGGCCCAAATTAAAAGGGACTTATGATTTGGGCTTATTCCTGAGAAGGAGGGACAAATCAAAATAAATTAATATTAGGGATTACTCTTGAGGAGGATGCCCAATGTTAAAGGAAACTATGACTGGGGCTTACTCCAGAGAAGGTGGCCCAGGTTAAGGGGACTTATAACATAGGGATTACTCCTGGGAAGGATGCCCAAATTAAAGGAAACTATGACCGGGGATTACTCTTGAGAAGGATGCCTAGGGTAAGGGGACTTATAACTTCGGGCTTCCCCCTGAGAATGAGGCCCAAATTAAATGAAACTATGACTAGGGATTACTTCTGAAAAGGAGGCCCAGGTTAAGGGGATTTATAACTTGGGGCTTACTCCTGAGAAGGAGGCCCAAATTAAAGGAAACTATGACTAGGGATTACTCCTTATAAGGAGGATAAAATTAAAGGAATTATGATTGGGGTTTATTCCTGAGAAGGAGGCCCAAACTAAGGGAAACTGGGGCCTACTCCTGAGGAGGATTAAATAAATCAAAATATCTTATCATCTTAAAGTATGAGTTTACATGGAGGAAACCTCTAACCGTGGTGACATAAAGCTTGTAAGTCACAAGGTTTTGGGAGAGGTTCTCACAAAATTCCTTTCAAATAAGGATTCCAAAAAAGAAACCATGCCATAAGTGGCTTTGAAAAGGGATTTTAGGGATAATATCTTGAAGAGGAGAGGTGAACAGGGGAGAGGCGGACAAATGAAGTTGGTGCACAATTATTTCTCGTGCAAGTGTACTTACGTAGCATGGGTTCACCTGGGCGATGAAGAATTTGTAGGGTAATACTTGGGCATGACTTAAATCAAGCCTTAGTATTATCCTAAGATGCTTCAAAAAGGGTGGCGCGCATGTTTCATCGATAGGGTAGGGCGGAGTGCAAGTGTTTCTAGTTTTAAGGAGGTCTGGATACTTAGGTGCAGAAGTGTTGATGAATTCTAAACACTTAGGCCTTATCCTTCTCCTTCAAGTCTTCCATTCTAGGTAAAAAGTTGCCATAGATTCATTCGGAAGAGTTGAGTTGAAGACTTGGGTGACCAAAGCTTGAATTTGACTTTTCAAAAATCCGTCGTTAAAATAGAGGTCCCACAGGGGCTATTTATAGTCCACCTTGCACCTTGGGTGAAAAATAAAATAGGGTGCGCAAGTGAGATGCGCGACCCATAGGTGGCGCACAAGTGACTTGTGCAGCGCGCAGGTAACTTGTGCGCCTTACTCCAAATGGGCTCCTGGTCCATGCCTTCATCAATATTTTGATGTTTCTTCAATGGGTGACCCTCTTTGTGCTTAAGGTATTCCCATTTTCCATTTGTTGGACTCTGTGATGGAAAGGAGCGTCAACAATTGTATAGAGATTATAAGAAACCACTGTTCATTGGTTACACTAAATTTACAGTGTTATCGATAGTTTTGAGATTTTTTAACTTGAAATAAATAAATGGGTGTGGGAAAAATTTTCTCTAAATTTCTTGAACTTTGAAAATAGCTACATCCAAATGTAAATGGGCTTCTAGATTGTAATTTTGATTCAAATGTATTATTTTTTTCCAATAGGAATAGAGTATAAAAGGATACATGCTTTTCCAAATTATTATGTGTTATATAGGAAGGCATATAAAAGTTTATAAAAATGTTATAAATGTGGGAAATTACGATATAAGATCAAAAAAAAGTTTACTCTGATTCATTCTCAGGTACCATAATACAAAAACCTAAAAAATAAATTTGGTACCTTCCAATAATTCCTTATTTAAAGTGTCTCTTTTAATGTTCAAATATTTTAAAAGGGTTAACGCATAAATATGAGTGAATCTATGATAGAAAATTACATCACCCTACTGATCAACCATAGGAGAATAGATTTGACAAAAAAACTTGATTTTGGAAATGAATCTAGAAATCTTATAACGTGACTATACACTGATGGAATAAATCCATATCAGAGCCTCAGTATCCAACAGAGTTCATGAACTATTTTTGGTAGTTTACAACTTGTCCCCACAAATATTTATAATGAAAAAATATTTTATGATGATCTTGATGATTTATGGACCAAAACAACCAAAAAACAATATTGATGTGTGTCTTTCACCAATGATTGATAATTTAAAAATTCTATAGGAGAAAAGTATTATAATTTTTGATGAATATTAAAAATATTATTTTATTTTGTATGTTATAATAATTGTCACTATAAATAACTTTCTAGTATATAAAAAAATTATATGGATACAGTGCTAATGTATATAAATCATTTCTAGTTTTGGAATAATAGACGTCATATTATCAATTATAGAATGGAAGAAAGATAGTGTACATGGTACATCAAATAGTTTTTCAAATTGATCATCCTTTTCATATATTGAAAAATTATATTTAATGGTTTATTTGAATATAATCTCCCTGCAAACCTATTTTCGTCTGAATAATATTATTACAAGGTGAAAAATGTTGATTTTAATTTTGGAAAGAAAGGATATTCTGGTCATTAAACAATTCTGTAAAAATTAATCAATCTTATTCAAACTACCTTATTAGAATTTTTAGAGATAAACCATAACATTAATATTATCCATGTTGAGAAAAACATAATTTAATGTTTGATTAGAACTATTATGTACATGGAAGGAATGAAAAAAAGATAGATTTCATGATAGATTGAACTTGATATCCATGGGAATTGGTTTGGAGTTATCTCCCACTATGAAAGGAAATATAACATATTTACCTCCATATTTTCACACATTAATAAAGAGTGAGAAGATGAATCTTTTTGGGGTATTAATGGTATTAAATTACCCAGTGGAAATTCTTCAAAAGTGAATAATTTTGTGTCAATTAAGTAATTTAAATTAATAGTTCTGAAATCTCATGTATATCATGTATTTATAAAATAACTACTATTAGTCACATTACATGGTATATTATCAACACATTTTAGAAAGAATATCACCACTCTATATTTTTTTTTAAATCCATTTTTAGTTAAGTCATTGATTCAATTTTTTTAGATGTGTCAGAGAATGAAGTTATTATCATAATTTTCAACTTGAAATTTATTTCCCACTAACATTCATTGATATAATGGTTTATGTGGTGATTCATTTCGTGTGTGAGATCAAAATATGTGGGCCTATTTATTTACATTGAGTGTATCTATTTGAAATATATATTAAATTTTTTGAAGTGATAAGTTAAAAATCCTCATCGAACAAAGGTCTCTATTATTCAAAATTATGTATCAAAATAGGTGATTGAGTTTTTAAATGATTATTTATATGAAGTATATAGTATTAGTCTCCATATATCTCAACATTTGATAACTGATAGTGTAGGTGGTGGAATTCACCAATTATAGGTAAGGTCCATTTCATGTGATGAAGTGTTATAGGAAAATGTATACATTTTGAACATCATAGATGAGGTTCAACCATATATATCATTACATATTTCTATATTAAAGGTATAATATCAGAAAATACATGAAAATTGGTTTATGATTGATCATAAAAAGATATTTTTTAATGGATTAATGATAAATTCAATATAGAATTATTTGTATCATAAACATTGAAATGGTTGGCAGGTGGATTTCCTCTTAATGTAGTCACATGGTCTAGTTTTTTTATTAATATTAACACATTTGATACAAAAATTTTGGATTATAAGAATCCTATTAAAAATACTGAGGTAATGGTCATCACTGAAGTACGATATTTTTTTAGTTAAAAAGATAAAAACCCAATTTCAACATCAACAACATATTTTAGATTTCTTGAGAATATATGGGAAATTTAATATACTAAATTTAGAGTAACATTGTTTAAGTGTAACTGGGTTGATAGTAACAGTTATTTGAAACATTATGATTATATATTTAAACATGTTTATTTGAAAATATTTAGTTCCAAAGAGAAACCTTTAGTCCTGGTGCAACATATAGAGAAAATATTTTATATGATTGATCCATTGAATGATCAGTGGTACATTATTTTTAAAGAGAAACGAATTTATTTGGGTGATGAGGATGATGATGATGATATGGATTTATCTAAGGTTTCATTATCTATTATACAATTTTTATAATATAATAATCACAATAAAGTAGACATAATCCATGTTGTACAAAATGATCATGTTGAAGGGATATGGGAAAAACTAAATTTATCTCCATATTATTCAAATAAAAAATTATATATTATTTCTTTTTTGAAATTTACATGTGTAAAAACAATATTTTTTAATTTGGATGTTCAATTATAGATATATTGATTATTTATATGATTTTTGTGTTAAATTTATATTAAATGGTTATGGTTAAACATTTTTTTATTGAAAATCCAACATAAATTATTATGTTTTCATTAAATTAAAGCATAATTTTTTTTTGTAACTATGATATTTAAATTTATAAATGTTGATCAATTATAAAATTTTAGAATTAATTTTTTTATTTAATATTTGAAGTTGAATATTTTTTGGTAAAGAATCAAAAAATTATTATTATTACCCAAAAATGTGTGACACTATTCTGGATGGGAAGGGAATCTTGGATGTTGGATTCTCGGGTGACCCTTTTACTTGGTGCAACAATCGTAGAGGGGGGAGTCATAGTTGGGGTAGGCTGGACATGTGTTTTGTGAACTTGCAGGCCATCGAGGTGCTTGGGGAGGTGAAAGTCCTTCATTTAGCTCGGGGGGTCTCTGATCACTCGTTGCTCCTTCTGTACTTTGGGAGGGTTGATAGCTCTCAGGAAGGTTTTAGATTCGTCAACCTATGGATGGACAACCCGGATTTTCACAGGTTGGTTTCGCAGGTCTGGGGAGAGCCTTCTAGGTGGAATTCTTGGGTGGCTTTACACTGCAAGTTGTGGCGGCTGAAGTAGGCGCTTATGCTTTGGGAAAAATCTCTACCTCCGTGGGATCAGGAGCTGGAGCCCTACAAACAAGGTATTGAGCTGTTGGAGGCTAGTTTGGAGGGCAGGTGGGATGATGATGTTTTTTAGGAGCTCTCAATGAAGAAGGAGGCCTTGGCGGTGATGTTACTTTCTTAGGAGCGTAGAGCAAGGGATCGGTTGAGGGTGAGATGGCTGAGAAAATAAGACCAGAACTTGACTTATTTCCATGTGTGCATCAGAGAGAGGTTATGGGTTGTGAAGCCTAATCTGGATTTGGAGGATGGTTCTTTCTCGGATGACAGAGAGGTGGTTGGGGGCCTGGCCTTGGATCATTTTAAGGATCTTCTGGCAGGTCTGAGTGCGAAAAACTCGGGGGGTATCCTATCGGAGAGTCTTTGTTATGGGAGGAGATCCCAGAGGTTGTTTATATGCAGGAGAATGAGCAGTTTGAAGGTATCCTGGATGAAGTGGAGGTGCAGGCGGCATTGTGGTAGTTGAACCCAGACAGTGCCATGGGGATGGATGGTTTCCCGGGGGGTTTTTACAGAGGTTGCTGGGAGTATGTGAAAGATGATATGATTTTGTCCATTCAAGATTTCTTCCACGGGGGTCTCCTTCCTCGGATAGCGGCGGCAACGACCATGGTTCTTTTGCCTAAGTGCAAAGATCCTTACTCCCTTAACCACTATCGACCGGTTAGCATGTGTAACTTTCCATACAATGTTTTGGCTTCACTGATCAACAGATGGCTGTCTAGCTGTCTTTTGCGGTGGGTCTCTATGGAGCAGCATGGGTTTGTAAAGGGGAGGTAGATCCAGAGATCCATGGCTCTGGCTCAAGAGTTGATGAGGGATCTGAACGTGAAGGATCATGGATCTAATATGGTTGTAAAGGGGAGGTAGATCCAGGGGACCCTTTATTTCCTAGTATATTCATCCTGATGCAGGATACTCTTAGTATATTACTTAACAGGGGGATAAACAGGGGGAAATCTTGTTGTTCCACCAGAGACATGGGGGCCTCTTGGTATCTCACCTTATGTACGTGGATGATATAATCATGTTTATGAAAGCAGGGGTGAGATCTGTGAGTATGATCAATAATATCCTGAAGGAGTACTGTAAATGGAGTGGTCAGATAGTGAACCAGGAGAAGAGTTGTTTCTATATTGCAACTTCATGTGGAGAGGATAGGGTGGATGGGGTGAGATCTATGTTGGGCATGGGTAATGGGTCTTTCCCTATGGAGTACCTGGGTGCTCTGGTGTCTTCTGGTCGGCTTTGGAATAGGGAATTTGACAAGGTGGTGAACAAAATGATGGCTCGTATCCCGGATTGGAAAAATCACTTTCTGTCCTTTGGGGGACGTATTTAATTGGTTAACAGTGTGCTTTCATCTGTCCCGATGCATGCGATGGTTTCTAAAAACGTACCGATGGGGGTCATAAGATCCATTGGAAGGGCTCTCACTCGTTTTATTTGGGATGCATCGGTTGAGGGGAAGAGACAATGGGTTTCATGGAGGAAGATGGCGTGGCCGATCAATAAAGGAGGGATCAACGTCAGGAGTATGGTGGATACGGTGCATGGCTTACGTGCAAAGCTTGCATGGGAAATTATTGAGGGAGAGGTGTTGTGGGGAAGGTGCATGCTGAACAAGTATGAGGCTGGCATTGCTGACCTCCCAACGAGAGGTTTTTCCATGTGGGCCGAGGTGAGTAATCTCATCCCGATGTTGCAGCCCCGTTCTCAGTGGATTATTGGGGAGGGGAGGATCCGATTCTGGGATCACAATTGGTCAGGTCAGGTACATGCATTCCCAGGGTGTCTAGCCCCCCTTATTTCCTTTAAGGAGGCCAAGTTACATCCCCTGTTCTTCAAAGCGGTGATGGATGTTGATTCTCAGATGGTCTTTCATTTGGTTGTGATCAACTAGGAGAAGGATAGGTGTGTATACACGCCTTCGGTGTTGGGTAGGTTCAATTTGAAATACTTTCTTAGGAGTTTCCATGCACAGCAGATTCAGAAGTCGAAAAACAGAGCAGTGTGGAGCAGAAGTGTTCCTACCAAAATGAACGTTATGACATGGAGGATCAAGTATAATGTTATCCCCTCGGATGAGAACATCAAAAATATGGGTATTAGCCCGGCAGCTGGTTGTCAGTGTTGTAAATAGAGGAGGGAAGAGAGTATGGAGCATATTTTCTTTGAGGGGGACTGGGCTCGTGTGGTCTAGAGCTTTCTGGGAACGAACACGGGGTACTCTTTAGATGCCGATACATGTGACTGGTTATTGGTTCAATGGTTTCAGGGGTGTGATGGCAACGAGAAGGAGACAGAGGCCCGAGCTTTGTTTTATAATGCGGGTTGTTGGGTCTTATGGGAAGCGAGGAATCACGCCAGGTTCGAGGGAACTGAATCCACTAGGAGGGTGGTGGTGGCGAGAATAAGGTGTATGTTGATTGAGCTGGTGGGCATTGCGGGCTTTGGGGATGATGTTCTGTCTATACGGGTGTTGAAGTCCCATGGGTTGGTGGTTAGGAAGAGGAGCTCCAGGGAGCGGGGGAGTTGGGTCCGCTGGATCCCTCCAATTGAAGGTAATAAGATGAACGTTGATGGAGCATGTACTGGGGACATCATGTGAGGAGGGGGGGGGGGGTGCTTCGTGATGGTAGTGGTAGTGTGATTATGGCTTTCTCTACCCATTATGGGAGGGGGAGCTCGGTGCAAGCAGAGGCCTTGGCAGTTCTCTCAGGGGTGTCGCTGTGTATTGATAGAGGGCTTGATGTGGTGCAGGTTGAAATGGACTCGAATATTTTTCATGATGTGTTTCATGGGCAAGGTATGACTCCGTGGATGATTTCCTACACTATTAGACAATGCAAGGCCATTATGGGGAACAACATCAGGGTAACTCACACTTGGAGGGAAGGGAATAAAGTAGCGGATTATTTTTCATCTCTTGCGGTCCCTGGGGATACTATGGTCTGGGTGGATAATGTGTCTCCTATTAAACTCGAGGGGGTTAATTGGATTAGGGGAGATTCCTTTGGGTTGCATTATTTTTGTCCACCTTAGGGGGGCTCTCGTTGTTTGTTTGTAGTTGAGTACTTCTGGAATAAAAATCGTAATGTTGGATGGTGTGACACTATTCTTATACCAACATATTTTTGTATTCATTATTTATAAATATTTACTTTTCTAATAATATTTAGTTACACATAATATCATTACATTTTTCTATTTCAATTATTGACACATAGGAAGAGTAACATTTACTGATGTATATGTCTGTTTTTCCATATTATTAAATATTCAATAATAAAATTATTTAATGATTGTAAAAATTTAATTTACAAAAAAATATTTATAGGTATATTAGTACACCTACTGTGGTAGAGTATTATTCTTCTTCTATGAAGAAGATGATTACTAGAGTTGGTAGATGTGGGATTACACATTTACGGAAACTTTCACTTTCTCATGGAGAAAATAGGATGCATATTAATTTTGATGATGATAATAAAAAAATGGCCCAAATGAAACATATTTTATAAGTTACATCACCATGAACCACCATTTTAGGATTAAAATCGTATATCCTGATTGTAAGTCTATCAACAAGAAGATTAAAGAGCATCTATGGGAGTCCATGACAGTAAAATATCTCAACTGATTTATTTTTATCACATTATTTGGATATAATATATTTTATATGACTAATATTTAATGTATTTAAATATATATGACATTCTTCTTTCAAGAAAGGACTGAAATTAAGAAAATATTTCGATATTTATCAGTGGTTTGATAGAGATATTATAAGACAAAATTGGCAAAACATTATGTTTTTGGGAAGTTAGAAAATGAAAACCCAATCCTCATGTATGGGTTTTTAGATGTAGAGACATAGACTAACTTTTTTTCCAACTGGCATAACGAATCATTTATTTTGTGATAATTACTATATATTGTAAAAAAAATTGTATAGTACCTGATTACTTAATAGTTTATTTTTAAGTAATAGGCCCCTAGAAAACCTCACTAAGAGATCTAATTGTAGAATGTATACCCTCATACTTTATCATGTGTATGGTATAATTTTCTAGATCATAAAATGATTATAGAAAATTTTTATGCATTATGAGATAAATCTCGTTGTTGTTTATATGTGGCCTAATTATGTCCTCCATCTACCCCCCACCCACCTTAACAAAGGGAAAATTATGATAAGTAAAATGATAAAAATTAGATTACAAATCAATCTAAGGAATTGGCAGAGAGAATTGTAAGAAATTATTTTTTTCATTTAATTTTTGTATTTTTTAATTAATAAAACATATATACCATTTTAATTTATAATTTCATGATGAACATCTACTGGAATTGATGTATGGGAATTTTATCCCTAATGGTAGGATAAAAATTCTAGATACTTTTTTAGGAAATCCAGAGAAACCCAAATGTGAAAGAGGATATTAGGTGAGTGTCTGTATTAGGAAAAAAAATTGGTTATCAAAGTAAAAATTAAAGGGACACAAAAATTGATTCCTTAAAATATGAGATCAAAGAACTAAAATAGTCTTTATGTGATCAAATTAAATTATATGTTTATGATATGTTTGAAAAATTGACATGACAATCATAGCATGTGTGGACTGGCTACTCAGATCCTCAACCTCCTCATTCAGACCGAACCTTATACTTTGTGTTTTATACTAGAGATCCCCATGTACGTATTATAGAGTATGGAATCATACATATTTTTGGGGATTATGTGCACCAATAGTTTATGGATTTGTTCCATGTAATAGTATCAATACATGTTATTATTGATCCAAATACTTTACTATCATTAACTATGGAGGATGTTACTAGATTTAGAGATTATGTGGGTCATTTTATACTTTGACTGGTTATCCTTATTTATCATCTAACACATGATGTTTGTGTTGTTTTTTAAATATTATTTCAATTTAAAGAAATTATATATAATTATTTGTTATGTTTAATTTATATCAGTGTATCTAAAATTAAAATAATTTGTATAAGAGAAACAGAAGTATCAGGAACCAAAAATATATGATACTTATGATATTTCTAATGGGATAAAAATATTATCCCAGATTTCTTATTCCTTGTAAAATATTTATGAGTTTTGGATGACATATGATATATGTTGAAGAAACTATATATTTAAAATATTAAAAAAAATATCATGTATCTTGTTATTTTTTATGAGCTCTGTGTACCTGGGTTGTGGTTTTTTTTCATGTAGCTAAATTTATGTTTCAGTTTTACTTTCTTTAAATAAATATGACTTCAATTGAATTAATACATTACTTATTTAATTAGATATCTAGACATAATTTTTATTCAAAATGAGACCATAGTTGTATATGGGCTTATAGATCTAGAATACATTTCAACGTCTATGAAATATCTAGATAATGATTCTTGAGATACAATATATATGTGGAAGATTAGAAAATACAAATATTGGGTGATGGTTTTTTACATTTCCTAATGGGTAAGAAGATTAATATAATTATGAACTAATATTCATTATAATGTATTTAATTATATATTGTAGTGTTCATTGAATGGTATGTTTATTCTTATCACATTAATGAAAATTATATTGGTTTTTCTCTTTATTAGGTGGAGTTTGTAAAACTTTTAACAAATTGTTAAACAAGTAAGTTTTATTTTTTTATATGTTCTTTATTTTTAATTCTTATTTTTTATACATGTTTTGCTAGTTCATATATGAAAATACAAGTCATAGAGAAAGTTTAAAGAGGGTCAATTTTTTATACGTGAGCTAAATAAAATCAAATATGTAAAATTATTGGTAAATATATTTTTTATTATATAATATATATATATATATTGGTATTTATTTTCAAGTTAATGTTTCATAATTGAAGTGTCATCTTCAAAAAAAAAGGGTCAAATGTGGTTACTATATTTCAAAATTCATGTCTAAGATAATCAAAATTAGGGAAATGACTAAATATGATAATGTCAGTTATATTAAATATTTTAGGTCTTATATCAAAATATTTTATTTTTAAATTTTATAACATTAATTGTTATTGTAGGTTTTAAATGATAACAAGTCCTATATTGTAATGATCCAAACTATTATAAATGAAATTTCCCTTTTTATTTAATTAAATGTATTAATTTGAAAAATATATATAGAAAATGCATGCACTCCATTTTTTATTATATCCAATTGGATTTAAATAACCATTGATAATATAACCATTGAAGAGTGATCACATGACTAGTATAAATATAGGGTTTTAACAAATCCTTTCATTACAGATAAAGGACGTGATGGCCTCAACTAGTAGGATCATTCCCTATGAAGCCAATTTATCATAGATTATGATGGAGATAGAATTTCTTGGTTTTACACAATACCAATTCCATGATGATATCCAACAAATTAATCATGAGTGAAACCGTTTACAAGAGAAGTTCAAGCTTATCGAGATCACAACCCAAACCATGTTCACCAAGAGACCCCATGGAAGCCCCGCCATCACACACCTTACTCTTAGGGTGTATGTTTGGGTGATAAAGGGATATGTATTTAGACCCTATAATTATAATTGTGGACATTATTGTTTTATAAAATAATGAATATACTTTCATTTTATTACTCTTTTTAAAGCACAAATAGTATTTTTGGTTAATATTCAAATTGAATTATGAATTATATTTTGGTGAATTAATAAATATTATTTTAATAAAATATTATTATTAAATTACTTTTATTAAATATAAATGATTATATAATTTTTATGAGGCCAAAATAAATTTTTATTATGGATTAAAATTGTTTTTATCAAAACCCATCAATTTTCAATAAAGGCCTGTTTTTATTTTAAAAGTGAAAATTGACATATTAAAAAAATATTTGGATAAAATGAATTTTATTTTTGGACTCAGGATTTCAAAATTATCCAATGGGTTATTTTTCAAATTTTTCTGAGACAATTGAATTTTTGGGTAAAAATTAAATACCATATAAATATATAGTGTGTTTTATGACATCATAATCACCCAATAGTGATTTCATAAACACTATAAAGGGATATTCGTCAAAATATAATTTTTCCTTTAAAATAATGTTATTTTATATTTGTTTTACTTATTTTATAAATCCATAGTGAATCCTCCAAAATTTATAATATATTTAATCATTTTAAGTTCATTTCTTTAATAATGTGACTCACCTTCACATATGCAAGGATAATATTTCTAATCTCTTCAACCAATATCCTTATAAAATAATTTTGTTTCACTCTAATTTTTAAAAAATCCCTTTGTAAAAACCATGGGAATGTTTGTAGTTTTGAATATTTAAGTATATAGATTCCAAAACCTAAGTTTGTGAAATATTAAAGAATTCTCCTCTCATTTCGTATATAAACCCACACAATATCCTAATTATCTTCACTAAAAATCATTTTAGCACATCATTACTCTGTCCAACCTTCTATATAATCCTCCCAAGGCACCCCAAGATCTCAAGAAGCCCCATATTCAATCTTTTGAAGCCACACACTCAAGTAAGGGTTCCTTCCTTTCTCATTTTTATCCAAGTGTCCTTATATTGTTACACCCTTTTATTTTTAATTAAAAATGATGGGGTTTGTTTTATCACCTCCCCCATTATTACCTTATTATGTTTTAATTATTATATACCCTTTTATCTCTCATTAATCCCTCCCATTTACACCTGTTACAATGCCCAAATTCCATAAGATTTGTTCCATTGCTCCACTTTCTTCAAGTTTCTTTATTATGTTATGAAATCTATTTCAAAATTCATTATATTGGAACATGTGTTTATATTACCCACTTACCCTAAATTTAATTTATATATTATGAGATACCTCTTTCTCTCTCAGCAATCCTTTTTCTTAATTTCTAGGTCACACCGTTAGGCTGCAGAAATTACACTGTGAATTTCCATTCTGAAACAATTAAGTAGTGAATACTGTACCCATTACCTATCAAGGGTGTTCAATTTTATACACATATAATTTTTTTATTTAGGACACAAATTTATGTATTCCACACCCCTTGATCTTGGAATAAATTATGATTATGAATTAATCCATGCTTTATGATCTATGTGGCACACTTAAGCATGAGAATGAAATGAATGTGATGGGTGTGTCCGGAATTATATAGCACTCTAAAGCATTGGTTAATGTTTAGTATCATGATATGTCATGTTGGGACAAGGGTTCACCTGGTTCCTTTATAGTACTTTTTCCACTATGTTGTCTTGGCAGTTTATCCTTAACCTATGATGCAATGTTTTAAGTTGTTGCCACATTTCCATGTTATGATTATCATGCTATATCATGACTTTATGTTCAAATTTATTTTATGATCCATTTATATACCTATTTTCTAACATGTGTTGTATTCCTCATTTTATTCCATGTTTATTCCCCTACTGGTCTTTATAGCTCACCCCTTTCTTAAGTATGTCCTCAGGTTATTCCATGCAATGTTAAGTACGAAGGAATGTTGTGATCATATAAATGAGGTTTTCAATAATTATATTGTATTTAATTTTTCAAGTTAATATGTAATGTATCTAATCTCCAAATACACTAGACTTATCAATATTTTGGGTTGTATTAAGTGTGATTTTATGTAATTAAATAATGTATGAATGTAATAAAAGAACATGGTTGTTATAGTTGGTATCAGGGGATGGTTTAGTTATTTTTTGGGATTAGGATTAGAAAAATCTATTGAAAGACTTGGGGATAAGACTATGTATAAGAAAAACATCCATAAATCTTGGTGAGTATATAGTAAGTGGTTCATCACTAAAATACATCCCATTTTGGATATGAACAGGTGGATGTGGCTCTATCACATATATATCTAAGGGTAAAACTTGAGAAAACAACTTTGATCTAGACTCAAACAGAAACTAGTGAACGATAATGAGCCTTACTATATTCCTGGTTTGACACTCCTAGGGGGTATGCTTTTCTAAATTCATAAGATTATTATAACCATTATTAAGGGAACAAAAAATTACATAAGAATATATGTTAGGAAACAAATTATGGATAACTTAGATTGAAGCCTTGAAATTCATAAGCTAAGGAAATAAATATAATTTCTAAGTAATACCTTTAATGTAATTAGATACCCCTTTATTTGTTTAATAGTTCAAAATACATACCCCTAATTTTCCTTTTAATTTTAGCCAATAGCGGGTAATAAGAGGAATCGAGCTAATAATCGATGTGAAGATCGATGTAACAACTACCCTGATGAGATACCCAATCCAATGGAAGTAGGAATCACAAACTTTGTCATTGTTCTCTCTCAGTTAACTCAAGTTTTTAATAGAAACCTAGATCAAGTGGAATATCCACCCCCCACCCCCAATAAATAAAAAGTTTCAATTGAGAGTTTCATGAGACAAAGGCCTCCTACTTTCAATGGATAATATGATACCTCAATCACCAATCAATGGATCAACTCCATTGAGAAGATATTCTATATCCTTTAATTCTACAAACAAGATAAGATTCTTATGGATTCTTATCATATGGAGGGTTAATCTAATCAATAGTGTACATTGATCAAAAATATGAAGCCTGAGGAAGTGATCGAGGCGATGGGGTGGAAGGATTTTCAAAAAATGTTTTTTGATAAATATTTTCCTCATAGTCTCAATCTTAATATAGAAAGGGTCTTCCTTTACCTCATGAAAAAGGCGATGAATCCATTAGAGCGTATGATTCAAACTTCACAAGGCTTTCATAATACTTCTCCAGATTTGTTGTTACCCCTAAATGCAAGGCCGTTTTCTTTTTTGGTGGGATAAAACCTAGCCTAAAAAAAGCCCTGGAGATATGTGACTTTGATAGCTATGAGGAAATTTTCCAATGTTCCCTCAAAGTCATAATGGAGATTGAAAAATCTCAGAGGTATCATGGGGATAAGAAGTGTAAGGTGGAGTCAAATTTTGGTGGTCATATAGAGAGATCTAACGGTGCAAAAAATTTAAACACCCCACTTTCCAAAAGTATGGAAAGAAAAACCCTGGAAATTACATGAAGGGGATGAGGATATTCTTTAAGTATAGGAAGGATGGTAACCTAGCCAGCGATTACTGGAAAGTTAAACCTACTACTACGATGGAGGAAATGAATGCTCTAATAGACCCTCAGTGCATTATTCATTTCTAAAACTATAAGGAACCAGGTCATTTTTCAAATCAATGCACTAAGACAAGGGTTTTTAGAGGCAACCAACAACCTCCAAGGTAGCAAGGGTGAGCTTTTTACATCACTACTACTTAAGTGAATCCTGAAAATGAAGTGGTGATAGGTACACTAGTTATTCATACAATAATAGAAAATTTACTTTTTGATTATATTTTTATGAATTATTTTATAACCTAAAAGTTTATTAGAACAATCCAAACACCACTATATAGCATGGAAGTAGAGATGTTGGTGAAAATGGAAAGGGGAAATTATAGCATCCCATGTATATAACTCCTCCCCTATCACACTTTTTTTATTGAACTTCTCGGATAACCTTATCATACTTCCCTAGGTGGAATTTGACGCAATTCCTAGCATAGATTGGCTTTCTCTATATAGATCTAACATAAATTGTTGTGAGAGGGAAATCACTCTCCATATGGTAAATCAAACCCCGATTCTATACAAGTACAAGGAGGAGGATGAATCTTATTTAGTACCATAATCCCAAGAATGGATATTAATTTCATATGAACATGCATATCTTACTCAGATGATCGATTCTAAGGAAGGATCCATCCTCTAATACATGCCTATTATGAGGGAATTCATTGATGTGTTTCCTGAGGAATTTCCTGGTCTTCCTTCTAGCAGAGATGTTTAATTCTCGATTGATCTTATACCTGGATATTTTCTAATATCCAAGACTCCCTATAGAATGGCTATTGTGGAACTTGAGGAGTTAAAGAAACAACTATAAGAGAATTTGGATAAAGGATTTAGACACCTAAGTGCTTCACCATGGGGTGCACCAATCATCTTCATCAAGAAGAGGGATGGGTTAATGTACCTTTTCACTGATTATCATGAGCTCAACAAAATCACGATAATGAAAAAGTATATTTTTCAATGAATTGATGACCTGTTCAATAAGATACATAGAGAACAATAATTATCCAAAGTGGATCTAAGATCAGTATATTACTAAGGGTGAAGAAGGAAGATATCCCAAAGACTTTTTTTTGTACAAGGTATGGGAACTATGAATTCATAGTAATGCCTTTCTAACTCACAATGATCCAGAAATATTCATGAACCTGATGAATAGAGTCTTCACATATTAACTCAAAAAAAATTGTGGTAGTATTCATTTATGATATTCTAATATACTCCAAAATAAAGAAGGATCATGAATAAAATTTAATATACTCTAAAAATATGACATAAGGTTTTCTTATGTCACTAGCATGTAGATCTCATCATAATATTCTATTTTATACGTGGTAGAGCCCAAATGGACATCCGAATCAAAAGTTATGTCTGTTTGAATATTGAGTAACATTTTCAACTTATTTTAGATCTATTATTAATTTTTTGATTTCTTTTATCTTCAAATTAATATTCAATGATTTTTACCTAGTAATAATAAAAAAATTATTAATTAAAAATATATTTCTAATTATTTTATAATTTATTTCCCCTAAATATCATATATGTTAAGTGTAAATTCCAATTTACCTTATTTAACACATATTTTAAAAAATATATATTATATTTATATCAATATAAATATAAATATATTTTATTTTATTATTTTTCATGAAATAAATTTTTTAGAAGTATACGTTTATCAGTGCGTGTAAATAAATGTTGATAAAGGGGGTATTTTATCAGTTCTTTTTTACAAGTATTGATAAAATACCCCATTATCATCATCATCATCATGAAATTTTTTATTCAATGATAAAGAAGAGTACATGCAAGCGCTGATAAAGACCCCATTTATCAGTGTTTTTTGAAATCGCTGCTAAAGGGTGAGCCTTTATAAGTACTTCTAAAAAAGAACTCATAACCCCCCCCCCCCTTAACAACACTTTTTTAGCACTATTAAATACCCTCTTTAACTTCTCTTTTTTAGTGTTAACATAGGTAGTCTTTAACAACATTTTTATCTAGCGATATTATATCCCAAGTGTTGGATAACCCAATTTTGTAGTAGTACTAGGAATTAGTAGCTTGGGAGCCACTCAAGAGAAAGTTTGAGGTATATTAAGATTCATTAGGCTGGTTGGATACTGCTGAATATTTTTAGTAGGATTCTCTAGGATTATTCCCTCATTTAATTTGCTTACTCGAAATTGGTATCCATTTCTTTGGTCTGGGTAATTTCAAAGATCTTTTGAGAAGCTGAATTAGATGTTTTAAAGTCTAACTATCCTATGATTTTCTGAGGATAGAGTCAAATATGTGGTATTCTGTGATTCCATTCCAATCAATCCATTTTTTTATTATTTTGATAAACCACTTTTTAGTAAATTGTAACCTTACAAAACCATTCCTGGCTACATATACACCACAAAAACTAGATTCAGAATTCAAAGTTCAAAATTCAAATGGCAACATCATCACCTCCTCAGGCCATGTCCCACCTCGTGTCTTGTACCCAAATAAAACTCTTGGTTTTACCAGATCGCCTTCAAGGAATGACTTCTAGAATCCATCATCGTGATCAAGCACCATCATCATTGTCGAAAAATAACACAACCTTCAAAACTCAACTTTCGACCATCAACACACTAGAAAACCATCACTGAGAACCAGAAATAAACCAAGACAACCTCCCCTGAAGAACATTATTCCAGACTTATAAAACTTCATAGATACCTTTCCAGACTAGGACAAACATTGGGAGATATAACATCCAACACCATCAGAAACCCAAGGAATAAATCCTACATCGGTTACACCTCCTTGAAAACCGGAAACTGATCAAAATACACATCCCAAAACTTCCTAGAAAATCACTTCACTAGACGTACTTGGCTTGGGAGTAATTATCAGGAAGCAAGATCAGAGTTAGATTGTCCAAGTCATTGACAAAGAGAAACAATCTTCAATAGGAACTCCATCCCCTTAGAAAAAACGCCACAAGTATTGTAGACACCAAATAGATAAACCAAACCTCTGTTCCTGTAAAAATTCACTAAAATATAAAAACACCAAAATAAGAAACCCCAAATCACCAAACTCCACATCCATTAGGATCGAAAAGCTGAAGCCCTACATCGACCTCGCTCTCCAAACCCTGCTCCACCTTTGCACAGTTTCAACACCACTGTGAGAGTGGTGAGGGAAATAGTACCCCCAAATACAGGAAAATGAATCAAACATAGAATGAAACAAAACCTAATTCCATCACCATAGAGTGAACAAAAAAATCATCTAGATCCATCGATACTTGATAGATATACCAATTCCACATTGGGATGTGAGAACCACTACCCAGATCCTTGCCTAGGTGACGATAGTCTTAAAAGAACCTTCTGCTGAATCGATAAATAAAACAAGATGAATGACCTTGGCATAATGAAAGTGAAACAACACTGGGGTGGGACAAACATGAGCCGGAAAATTCCCAGTGAGGGAATGGAGGAAGCAATTCGAAGAACGAGTGAAGGAAAAACCATAGTGCTCGGGGGAGACACTATGAGAAAATAGTGTCATCTCAATTCATGTGATAACTTTAGAGTTGGACTTGGTTGTGTGCTACTGAAAAGGCAAGTGATGATTGATTATGGGTCCAGGTAGTTAATACCTCATTAGAATAACTATTTTAACTATGTTATAGGTCTTCAAGTATTAGTATTATTCTTGAAGACTTGAATTTACTACCTTGTTAGTGAGAATTTCATAGTCTATATAGTTCATAGGTGTCTTAGGTACATCTTTACTCAAATAGATCTTAACCTGATGAAGAGACACTGATTAGAGTTATTGTAGGACTATGAATTTAAGATTTTCTATACTCCAAGGAAAGGAAACCCAGTGGATTATTCCTTAATATGAATTACCATTACTAATTTTTGGGGGATACTTTTGAGTAGTTATGCTTATTGTTGTTATCCTTAGTGGATAAGGGAGAGGTGTCTTAACTGTGATCAATGGTGATATACCCTATGCTTCTTAAACACATGAAAGAGGCCTATCTAGGAGACATCAAGTGAGAGATTTTGTGTGATCATATATCCTAAATTGATGTATCATATGGATATTATTAAGGTGGGTATCATGTCGTCCTCTGCCAATGATAGGCATTAGTATTAGTCACACTATGTGTGTATGTACTGAGGGAGTTCAATACTTCACCCAAGGTGAAACATCCTGGAGTGATAAAAATATTCCCACACCTTTGACATTAGTTTTGGTGGGAAGGTATAAAATAGAGTGTTTTTTATATTATCTCATAGTGCATTATCTATCATAAGGTTAAGGTAGAGCACCATGTCCCGGTAGTTTGGGATTAACCCATTGAGGTTCCCAAGTGAAAGTGGGATGGAGTATTAATGGATTTCATGATGGGGATTCTATAGTTAGAGAGAGGTCATGATGTTATATTGGTGATCATCGATTGATTAACCAATTAGATCCAATTATTTAACATTTAAAATCATATTTAAATAGAGTGCTTAGGATTCTTCTATATAGAGAAGATATTTTGGCTCCACTGGATCACCTTGATGATTGTTTTTTATTGACATGTAGGATTTACATCATGGTTATATAGAATATTATGGGAGGAATTAAGGACTCAGTTTTATATGAGTACAATATTAAGCCCTCAAAATAATGACCAAATCTTGAAAACCATTTGGGTTCTCAAGGATATTTCAAGGGCTTGTGTGTTATATTTCAAACAAATATGGAAGGATCACTTTCCTTTAGTTGAGTTATCATACACCAATATTTATCAACATAAAACCTTCATAGAACCTTTCAAAGTCCCATAATGGAGGACTTGATGGTCACCCTGTGCTGGATGGAGATGGAAAAATCATTATTGATAGTGTTGAATTTTATAAAATAGACGACATGAAATTTTTAGGTGATATGGTAGCAGATGAGGACCACTTAGAGATTTCAAAATTATATCATAAAGTAATGATATAGGCCTTCATATTTGGAGAATGTAAATCTCATATTTATAAATAACTCACCATGATGATGTTTCTATAGATTAGGTTGAGGAGTAAATATATACCTAAGGTTTTTCAGTTAATTCTAGATCAGGTGTTGAATTGGTGAGGGTTCTTAACTCCTAGAATTTCCATTTTAGTTGGATCGGGTTCATGAAGTCTTCCATATGTTGTAGCTGAGGATATATGGTCATAACCTATCACAATTCATTGATTGGGATTAGTTGGGAATCAGGGATGGTTCCCCCTTCTTTGGATTTTCATGTGGAAATCGAGGAACACAAATAGATGACTCTAGGCAGTTGATTTATTATATTGGTGTGCATCCCTTGGCGGTATGGGTACCTTTAGGAGAGCTAAAGGGAGCATGAAATAAATATATGGGCTTAGTACCCTCACAATTTCAAGTAGGTTGTTATTTTTAGAAAGAAGATACTTAGAGGTTGGTAAGATGAGTCAACCCATGTTTTTAGAAATATAACATTTAAAAAAATTCCAATAATATTCTTGAGGTTGGTTTTTGATATGTTTATTCTATATTGATGTCATGGGGATTTGGAAAAATATATTAAAATTAATATATATTTTCTTATATGTGAAAACTTGTTCACAGTAAAAATGTATTTACCTTTGAATAGATCATCAAATGGGAAAATTGATACAACAATTTTATCTATAATAAGAATTTTACCCTAGAGGTAGCATAATAATCATTCACATTGGGGTCCTCGTGGTTAATTTATAATGGGTGTACAAATTAATTAATTAATTAATTAATCACTAATTCTATACCTATCTTCCCCCATGATAAAATTCATCACTACCATCTATAATTAGGGTTAGTATCCAAAACCCCTAACTTGAGGGAGGGAGGGAGAGGAATATATTTTAAGGATCCATAGAACTCAAAAGATAAAAGTATTCATAAAAAATCACCAATAACACCTCAAGAAAGAGCGAACTTCACCGGTTATTGATCTATTGGAAAGGTAGGGCTTTGTTATTTTGATGATGATCCATTCCTCATGATTTTGGTAAAGGATTATCTATTATTGACTTAATTTATTAATTTCATAACCTTGATTATTATCAACTTTTTTTGGAATGGAAGTTATAATTTCATGTTTCATTTCATCTATTCTATTAAATCATCACCCAACAATCAATGTTTGGTCTATATAATGGCCACTATCAATTCCCTTCAATGATTTTACTTTTATTTACGTTTCTCATTATTCACACATTCATCATTTGAAATTTCTATTATCAGTGGTTCGAAAAATTTTGTTTCAAATTAACACATGATCAAACTTCAAGACCATTACTGGTTGATTTATGTTCAAGTGTGGAGATCATGGCATGTGAGGGGTTATTGGGAAACAACAGAATTTGGTAGGCATGTTGGTGTTGATAACCAAAGTACAATGATGACCAAGGTGATAGGTCTATGTGTGAGGAAATTTTGAACCCTATTTCTATTGAGGGTGGACATAAATTTATATACAGAGGTGAAACATCAATATATGAGGTATTTGGAGAAGTTCTAAGATTAATTGAGCGTAGGTGTTGTAATGACCCAAAATTTTATCAAACAAATTTCCCTTATTATAATTATGTTATATAGTATAAATCACATAAAATCATATAGAGAACATAATAAAAATATTATAAATAAATGATGAATGAAATAAGAGGTATTTCTATAAATTAAGGAACCTTATCTGATGGAATAGTAACTTGACCATTGGAATAGTAATATACCCATTTGGAATAGTAATATGGCCAATAAAATTATAACCACACCTATGAAAGTGTAAATAAAATTTGGGTATATTATAAATGAAAATATTATATATTTATATCTTGGTATAAGTAAATAAATATTTTAAAAATAATATATTATGTGTTGGTATTTTTGTGAACAGTAAAAGTTTATTTATAATTTAATAATTATAATAATGTTTTAAAGAGAAATTTTATTTTCATAAAATAGGTTCATAAATTAATATATTTTTTCTTATGATTATAATATAATTTTATGAGGCCTTAAATAATTTTTCAAAATGTCATAAAATCAATTATAGTTTTAAAATTGCTATTTTTCGAATAAATAATGATTTTAATTAAAAATTAAATTTATCATTTTTAGAAAATTAATTTTTATAAATTAGAGTCTATTTTTTAATTATAAACATTTAAAAATTATTAGGGTTAATTTTTGGGATTTTTATAAAACATTTGAATTTGGTGAATAGTGAAATACACTATTTTAAGAAATAGGCTAAATACATGAATATTTGAGTTGTAGTTGATGTATGGATGATGTAAGCACAAATATCTCGACCTTTCATTCTTTATTTACTGTATTTATTTATTTTAATCATAACTATTGATAGTATTGATTAAAAATAATAAAAAATGGATGAAATAATAAAAAATACCCCACTCCTCCCCTAATAAATACCACCTCTTTGCCTCACACCTCCAAAGCCTTAAATATTATCCAAACTCTAAAAAATGCTCTTCCAAAACCTCTCCCCCATTTCTAGGTTCTATTTTTCTTAACAAAATACCAAACTCAAGTTTTTTAAGGAAGTCATCAAGCAGATAAAGTTAATTCAAGAGGTAAAATCCTACTATGTTTTCTTTTATTTTCTTTTCAAATTTATTATTTCTTGTCCTTCCCTAAACTCCCCTATAAAAAGTGAATTAATAACTCTAGTATAATATATATACTTAAATTTTTATTATGTTAATGGTATATCCACCATCAATTCTCTTATCTTCCCCTTTTGTTCTAAAAATGAAAACATCATCTCTGAGGTGTCGATTCACCACCTTTGTGGATAATGATTTTTTGTTTTCTAATACGGCCTTCAAGGTTGGTAATAAAATAATCTTTATGGTTAAACTATATTATAATATATTTATTAAATCATATTTAATATTTTTTATCTAGTATATATGAATAATATTAAATAATAAAACAAAACTAGTGTGTGATGATTGAAAAATGCTAAAATAATCCAAACAATTATCATTAATGTTTTATCTAATGATTCATCCTATTATCTAGAAAAAAATGATATATATATATATATATAATACCATTTAATTTTCATTAAGTTCATTAATAACATCTAATTTCAATTCTGGATAACTATTCCCATTTTACATGGTCTTTCATACATGTATACAGGTGAACCGATCATGAAAACCAAAGAAACAAACACTCCTGAATGATGAAATTGAATCTTATAACTCATCAAAAAAACCATAAATGAAAATAATAAGATTTTAATAAATAAAATAAATTTTTAATAGGTTATTAATTAAATTATTAATTAATCTAATTTCATCATCCATGACATTAAGTGCAAGTGCAGAATAGTTTCTAACATAAGGTAAGGGTATCTTCCAAACTTCCATTTTTCCTTTAGGTTACACTTTCTACCTCATTACCTCAATTTAATTATTAATTACTCTTATTAACTTCTCATAAATTGTTTTTTATGTTCCAAACATAGTTAACTTTCTCAATTATTCTTTCTTTAATTGGAAATACATGTTTTATAAGATTCATTTTTTAATTCCTATTGATAAGCATGCTGGATTAAAAGGAACATCCCAATTTCATACCCATTTTCAAGTGCACTCCATTATCTATTTTAATCCAAAAACATTTTTCTAAAATATTTATTTTTATAATAAAAATATATCTTATTTCATTTATCATTTTACGAAAAAAATTCTTCATTTTTCTTCTTTAAAAACTCGTTTTTATTTTCCCTTAAACCGCACTAAAGTGGATCATTTCTAAAGTTTCTTAAACTCTTTTCTTACATATTTTCAATTTAGTTTACAAATTTTAGTATCAATATTATATTAATATTACTCAAATATAACTTCATTCCATTTTATTTTTTAGGATATACATGTTTACAATCTGATTTTTATGACAAATAGAAATGATTTTCCAAAAGACACTTCTTTCTAATGAAAATGGGTATTCATCTTAAGAATTTTCCAATGATTTTATTAGATTATTTTCCTCTATTTCAATAGCTTCTATTGAATATTTTTTATAATTTATATTGATACCTTATATTACCATCTACCATATTATATTGAATGGTTTATCATTATTTTGACTGGGGATATACTATCTTAATACCATTTTCCATAATACTCGGGATAGTTTATGATTATGTTTACTAATTGGAGAAATTATTTACATTTCATATGATATATTCAATATGAATGTATATGTTGATTATTTTTCTCCCCTTTCATATTAGTAATGAATTAACTTAGTATGTTTCAGGTAGGGCTCTCTATAGCCCCTTGATGAATCGATGGGTCTCATGAGACAAACTAGATTGGGAATTGGATACTATCTTACCCAATTATGTATGGTGTTTTGGATGAATCTATGAAGGTATGTTAATGATTTCCCACATTATTAATTTCATAATTATGAAATTATTTATTGACAAACATTTTTATTATTCTACTAGAAAAATATCTATGGTTAAGTTTCATTCTCATTTGATTATTTATATGGTGTTATTTGATCAGATTTTATTCCTACCATATTATGCTCATGTTTATGTTTTAATGGAATTTGTTTTTAGTTATTAACATTTCCTTATTGTTTATGTTTATTTATAATAACTTACATAGTATTTATTAGTCTTTCTGGGCATCTAAGCTCACCCATTTCTTATTTTTTATTTTTCCTTGGGATGAAAGGATTTATATTATGATTTACATGTAGGAATAATCTAGAAGAATAGGGATATTTCCATGGGATTTCCTATATTTTATTTTATTTAAAGTAATAAGGTAACAATTATGTTTTTGTCTAGTTTTCCAAATATAATAAACTATTTGGTCTTTTGGGATGTGACTTCCTTGTTTATTATGTCAATATAATAATATAAGGCACCAAATCTATGCTATTGGGGTTGAGGACTATATAGATGGTATCTAAGTAAGTTTAGTAGAAACTTTGAAAAATAGATTTAGGTAAACATAGATTAGGGGAATATAACCGTATAATTGACTTTGAGAATATTTCCAAAGTAACCAATCTTATGATTTATAGATTAGTTATACCAAAATTTTCAATTTACATTAAGTGTTTTACTAGATTTAGATTATACATTATGTTTCATATTGTTATTATCTAATCTAGCGTATTACATTGTTTAGAAATGGTTCCTAGTAGAATAAATGGAAACTGTATCAATGCACATAACCCATGTAGGGACTATTCTCCAATAAAATATAATGATTCTAGAGATAGAACTATATTTGGATATGAACAAATTATAGCTGTACTAGGATAACTTACTCAAGATATAAGAAATATCCTTACCCACATGGATCAACCCGATCCACAATATGGTGTAACAATGTTAGACCACTTTGCATAGAAATAACCCCCATCATTAAATGGGACTACAAACTAATTTGTAGCTAAGAAATTAATAAGTTCCTTAGATAAGATATTTATTTCTTTGGGAAGTAACGAAAGGTAGAAGATTATCATGGTAATTTGTCATATCTCAGGATATGTGGACCAATAGTGGTAATTAATTCAAAACACAAAGGATGAAGAAATTTAAAATATGGAATGAAAGGATTTTAAGGAAATTTTCTTTGAAAAATACTTCCCTTTCAAAAGAAAGTGGATATGGAGAGGTAACTCTTGAGTCTCAAACAGAAATAGAATGGAAACATTGCTATGTATCAGGCAAACTTTACAAGGTTATAAAGGCATTACGTAGACTATATACATAATCCAAAGATCAATATTGACTATTTCTTTGATGGTCTTAAACCAATCCTTAGAAGGGCACTGGTCTCAAAAAAATTCTCATCATATGATGATATAGGATCTTGTACTGTCAAGATAGATAAAAAAATTTCCATGTATTATGGTTATGAAGGTAAGGAATAGAATAATAGTATGTAAGATCAAAAAATTGATAAGCACAAGAAAAGAAAGAAGGATTTTTTCACTTATGATAATTTGGGGAAGAAACACCTCAGTACATGCTTGAAGGGTATGAGAGTTTTCTAAAAATATAGAGAGTAATTACACTAGGATCATGATTTCAAGGGATGAAGAGAATCTAACTATGTCCAATTATTCAACTATAAATATATTTGTAACTATGTAAATGAATTTTCCAAGCATCAAGGGAATATATCCCAGAAGGGCGTATGTTTCGAAAGATACCCATGTCGGTAAGGGAACCTTTCACCCTCCTCTTTTTAAAAGACTTATTTTGTTGGGTCTTTTATTTTACATATTGTTATGTTGGGATATGTTATCATATATCCTTATTGATGTAAATTTTATGTCCAAGTGATGAGATATATTTTTTTTATCTCCCATCAACTCATTTTGATGTGACGCCGTTAGGCTGTCAAGGGAACTTCTTAACCCAATTTCAATTTCTTTGGGTTCAACATGTAGTTATTGAATATGTAATCCTTTGAATATGTGTGAATGACCTTTGATTATTTTACACTTAATATCCACTTATATTTTGTGTATTCGTTTGTCACACATAATTATGTAATTGATTTATCCTTAAACCAAGGATACCGTCTTTGTACGGGACTTCTTCTCAATCTCCTTTCATTGAGGAATATTTTGTTTTATACACAACCTTCTTTTATATGGTGTATAAACCCCTTTTAATTTTACGCTTATTCAAAAGGAATCTTTTTTATACGAATCATTTTACAAAACGACAAAAGGGAATGTTTTTCTTGTCGTACGTATGCGGCGACAATGACTTCTTCACCGCCGTGACCTTTATTGGAGTTTCAGCTTCCTCTACAAGCCATACCCTTTTTTTAAATGAAAATTAAATACCATGTTTTACTTTGGTATTGAAAATGGTTTTCATAATGTTTTTATTATATCAATGTGTTGTATTGATATCTTGTGATTAGAATGTGGAAATGTTATGTTTCCTTTATGCATGTTTTATGTGATATCATTATGTTATGGTTCTTGGGCATTATTATGAAGACGGGTGGTTCCGTGATAAACTAAGGGCGGGTGATCCCGTTATAGCTCTCCAATGCATTGGGTAATGTGAAGGAGTGAAACGTTAAGGTTTCTCCGAAGAGATTTAGGGAATATACTTTGATGGGTATTCCAAACGTAACCAAGAGGGTTACTCCCTACGTAAGAATGTTATGAATGCCTCAAGTTACCTTTATGTCTTATGATTTCTATGATTTATTCATGGTTTGATGAGGTATGTTAAAGTACCTATGTTTTATGGGTAGAGTATGATTTCATTCTTATGTATATATGAACTCATGTTTCCTTTCCATATTTTTTTATAACCCTTACTGAGTTTTTATGCTCATCCCAAGTTTTTGAAATGTTTTTCACAGGTCAAGGGAAAGGTACATGATGTGATGATAGTGTCAAGGATGTGTCAAGAAAGAATCTGTGTTTTATTTTACATATGTTTCCGTTGATGGGAAGAATGAATACTGTCTTTTATGTAACCACTTTGTTTAAATGTGGAATGTAATGCAAGTTTCATGATCTAATTCTCTAAAACTCTAAACCTGAAAAGATCCTCAATGTGTAATCTTGTAATAACTCAAGATTAAGTAAGGTTTAAGGCTGGGGCCTTATAGAGGGCACCGATGAAACCGCAACAGTGGTAATTGCTTAATAGGACATTTACCAAAGGTGCGTTTGCTCGGGAAGAGTTGTTAAAATTTGGGGATTAATAAAGAATTGAATAAAATTTGTGGTACAAATTTTATTCCTAACTTAAGTGGTTTTATCCTAGGAGTGGGAGTTGGGGTGAGACCCACTTGTTACTAACTACCCATGAGGGGATAAAAGTGGGGCAGGGCCCACACGATCCCAACCCTTCACATTCCCTAACTCCTCTAAACCCCCCTCTTAAGTTGTGTAACTCATCTTAACTTGGTTTAACTTCTCCATTAATTGGGTGACTTCTCCTCTCCTCACATTAATTTAATGCCAACACACACTAATTTAATTAATTGAATCTTTTAATTAATTTAATGATGTGTTTGAATTTTGGAAATTTGAAATGCTTTGCAAAATAATAAAATAAGGGGGGGGCTTATTTTATTTTGTTGGCTGGTTGTGTGAGGATTTTGGGGAGAGAACTCTAAGTCCCTTGAAGAACTTCATCACCTTTGTTGAAGAATGACAAGACTCCGACGAAGAACATAGACTTGGCGGTGCCGATATTCTTCATTCTCTTCCTCCTCCGCGACAAGGGAGGAGATACTGACGACGACGGGAACGATGCCATCATCCGTGGTGCTTGAAAACCACGAACTTCCTTCGAGGTAGAAGTTACCTTAGATCAATTTTTATTTATCAATCTTCGTGGATTTATATATGACCACTTGTTATCGTCATAACGGGAGGAGATCGGACCGCACAAACATGGCCGATCCTCCACCCCTTTTTATTGTTGATCTTCGTTGATGATTTTGGCGAAGGCGGCGCGGTGTCGTTGCACCGCGCGGGAATGAAGAGGACCGCGACCGGAGCGGGCCGCGATGGTGGAGCGCGGAGCCATCATGCCGCGCCGGTTTGGCTGAAGGAGGCCGCGACTGGGGCGGGCCGTGGCAGAGGGGTGTGGCACCGTTGTGTCGCGCTGGTCGGATGGGAGCCGCGGCCTAAGGCCACGGCGGTCACCAGCAGGGGCAGCCAGGCTCATCCGGTCGTCGGCGCTCCAGGAGGCAGGACCCCCGCGGGTCCTGTGGCGGTTCAACCGACCGGCCATAACGGCTCGCCATTTTCTGGAAAAACTGGGGGGTTGAAACCCCCGGCCAGCACATAGGGCGGACCCCTTAGGGTCCGCCATTTCAGAAAGAGGGGGCAGTGCCCCCCCTTCTCACCCCGCTCGGCCGCAAGCCGAGCCGCGGCCGGCTTCCGAGCTGTGCCGCGCCCAGGCGGACCGGGACGCGCTAGCCGGGCCAGGACGTGCCCAAATGGGCCGGACCCAGACCCGGGTCAGGTGGACCTGGTTCGGGTCGACCCAGGGGGTATTGGGCCGGGTCAGACCAGGCCCAAACCCCCTATTTTCGGACAGATTTGTTTAAACGTCCATATCTTGGGCTACGGACCTCCGATCGACGCAACGTCAGTTGCGTTGGGATCCTTGGATCGAGACGGTCACTTTGGTATTTTAAAATCAAGATTTAGTTAAAGTTTGGATATTTCTGGGTTGGTTCGAACCCGAAACCAACCGGGCCCTTGGAGCGGAAACGCTTATAACTTAATGACCGGACGTCCGAATGATGTGTCGTCAGTTATGTTGAATTCTTCTTAGTGAGACGGTTATTTTGGCTTGATCCACTTAAGGTTTGGATGCAGATGGAGTACAGTCAGGTTGGTTTTAGTATAAAAACCAACCGGGCCCATGAGACGAAAAAGTCAATAACTCTCAGACCAGGCGTCTGATTAACGCGCCGTCTATCGCATTGAGTTCCTATTGATGAGACAGACATTTTTGATACATCAACTCTGGACTTCGTGACAGTTGATGTATCAACCCCCTTGGATCATGGAGCGGACCCTCCCGGAAACGAGCATGCTGTGTGAGGAACCCTAGAGCTAGCTGTGACTGTGACGACGATGGAGACTGTACTTGGATCCTATGTGGGTTCGGTAGCGAGGACGACTGTACTTGGATCATACATGGGTTCGGCAGCGATAAAAACTATACTTGGATCCTACATGGGTTCGACAACAATGGTTACTGTACTTGGATCCTACGTGGGTTCGGCAGTGACGAATTCTATTCTTTGATCCTACGTGGGTTCAGCAGAGGAGATGATTCAGAGGCTATATCTAATCATCTCCACCCCTCTTCGTGAGTAGTATACCTGTGTGAGTTGAGTCTTGACTTCAATCTATATCATCGATATGATTGAATTGCTTTCCTGTGTAGACTGGGTTGTTCTTTCCTGTGTGGACTGGGTTGTGTTTTCCTGTGTGGACTGGGTTGTACTTGGGCTCGTGAGTTGGAACCGAACTGGAATTGATGAATTAGGTATATCTATGGGCATATACCTAAGTAGAGTTGGTTGATACTTCGTGTTTTTATCCTTCCTTTGTGGTTTATCCTTTGTGGATTCTGGGAGACCTTCGGGGGTCTCGGGGTCCCTACTGAGCATCGTATACTCACCCCTGCACGGGACATGCCTGCACTACGTTGTGTTGGTTGCAGACGACGGACAACTCTGATCGTGGTTGAGACTTGTAAAGCGGGACAGTACCCAGAGGTGGACTATCAGGCGGGACGTACACTGAGCGGATGACCAGACCCGAGGAGTTGAGGAGACCATTTGTAGCCACCCTTCAGGTGGGATAGCCGGAGGAAGACTCGGTGGTTGCTGATTTACTTTACTACTGTTGTATTTTCTTTTCAGTTGTACTGTACTTTCAGCTAGGTTTGTATTCTGCCCTATTTACTTTTCATCACTTACTTTTTTACTCAGTTTACTTAGTGTTTACTTCAGCTTGCGTTTTCTGTTGTGTTGTTTACTTGTATAATGGAAATTCCTTCCCTTTTTATCGGGATTTACGCCTTTGGTGCTAGTCGCCAGCCCCTCGCCTATGGAAGGTGGGCTTGGGGTAGTCACGGCACGGGCCCCGAGGACGGGTCGTGACAAATTAGTATCAGAGGAGTCGGTTCTACCGCAGAACTTATGAATCTGATAATTTCTTCTATGTGAAGCAATAATGTTAAGGGTATTGAGTGTGGTTATCAGTCCAGGGAGTCTAGTTTTGGTGCGGCAACCGACGTATCCATACACCAGGACCCTGACTTCTAATTTCCAACTCAATGCACAAAAACATTGATTGCATGTGTGTTTCAAAAGTTTTCTTTGTGATTAATTTTTGTCAGCTCACCAGGTATACTGTATTAACCATGGCGCACCTATTTCTTTTCAGGATGGCTCCACGATAGCTGTCAGCTATGGTTCCGAGATTTGTGCGAGACGACATCCCACCGAGTGACGAGGCCTCGGTGCAGGGCCCCATTACAGCGGAGGCACCGACGATACCTCTACCCACCGAGCCACCGATACCACCAGCCCCAACAGTTGAGAGTGCACATCTCTTGAGTGCACTGCATGAGTTTCAGCATTAGAGACCGCCCAGGTTTCGTGGGGAGACGGACCCTCAGGCAACCGAGGATTGGCTGGAGGCTATAGTTCGAGTCTTCAGATTGGCAGGGACACCAGCAGATCTTATGGTGATCCTTGCGGTGAGTCTCCTGCACGCGGCAGTAGGTAGATGGTGGAGCCTGGTGCTCCAGGTGCACGACGAGGCATCTCTTCTTTGGTCGGGCTTCGAGAGCCTTTTCCACTCAGAGTTCGTTCCAGCCACCCTCCGTGCGGTGCGCATTCAGGAGTTGCTACAGCTGTGGCAGGGCAGCATGACAGTAGCCCAGTACTCGGTGAGGTTTACCGATCTCTCACGCTACTCCACAGACATGGTACGAGACCCATTCTTCCGGGCCCAGACCTTCGAGTAGGGACTGAAGCATGAGATCAGGGCATCGATAATCTCCCTCAGCATTCTGACGCAGGCAGGAGTATTGGAGCGATCCCTTCTTGTGGATATATTTCTTGCTGAGCCTAAACCAGCAGCGAGACCTACCGCAGGGCGGAACGTAGAGGAGTCTTCTACAGCCGGAAGTAGACAGACGTCGCAGAGGTCCAAGCGGACTAGACCATTAGGTGGAAGACCTCAGGATACTGGTTTGGAGGTGTGGGGCACACACAGCAGAGCTAGCCATTCAATAGGCAGATAGTGCTATGCATGCGGTGGGCAGGGTCACATGGCTCGTGACTGCCCGACCCGCCATACAGAGGGGCAGCAGACGGTTGAGGGACCACCCAGGTAGAGGCAGAGGTTCGATTGTGGCGGTCCACATGGAGTAGGCGGATGAGGCAGAGGAGCTTTCTGAGCAGCAGGTGGTGGGCGACACTTTGAGCCTCTACCACCACCACCACCAGGAGGTCCACCCTGACCACAGGGAGTTGGAGGGAAGAGGCAGGCTCAGCTTCAGGCAATGGAGGCCTACGACCAAGGCACACCTGAGATGATTCTAGGTACTATCTATGTCTACTCCACCCTTGCTCCAGTTCTTATAGACACAGGAGCGAGTCATTCTTTCATAGCTGCTGCCCTTGTTCGGAGCTCGGAGATTCCGACAGAGTTGTTGGCTCGATCCTTATGGCTAGAGACTCCTACGGGAGCAGAATCGATGATTACGCATTGGTGACGGCAGTGTAAGCTTACTCTAGGAGGCGATACCTTCAGCTGGGATCTTCTTGTAGTAGTGTCGATGCCTTATGACGTCATCTTGGGGATGGATTGGTTATCTGTGGTCCATGCTCAGATCGACTGTATTAGGCGCAAGGTGCGATGTGTCCGCACTGATGGGAGTAGGTTCACCTTCACCGGCGAGAAGGGAGCCTTTGAAGCGTAGGATGGACTCATACAGAGGAGAGGATAGCCGATCACTCATCAGTTAGATAGTCTCATCCTGGGAGCAGTTGATGTGAGGAGTCTGAGTTTTCCTGTTGTGGTGGATCAGTATGAGGATGTTTTTCCTGACGACATTCCAGGACTACCTCCTCACAGATAGGTGGACTTATATATCGACCTGTACCCCGGGACAACCCTGATATATACTCCAGCATATCGGATGGCTCCCACTGAGCTTCGAGAGCTACGGGTACAGTTGGAGGACTTGCATGTCAAGGGATTCATCCGAACCAGTGTTTCACCCTGGGCTTCCCCAATTTTATTCGCCAAGAAGGCAGATGGAAGCTTGCAACTGTGTGTCGACTACCGTCTCCTGAACCAGGTGACTGTGAAGAACAAGTATACACTTCCGAGGATTGATTACCTCTTCGATCAGCTCAAGGGAGTACGATTGTTCTCGAAGATAAACCTCAGGTCAGGCTATCATCAGCTTAGAGTTTGAGACGGGGATGTGCAGAAGACGACCTTCAGGTGTCGGTATGGACACTATGAGTTCTTGGTTATACCTTTCGGCGTAACCAACGCTCCAGCAGTGTTCATGAGTCTCATGAACATGATCTTATAGACTTACCTCGATCGATTTTTCGTAGTCTTCATCAACGACAAATTGATTTACTCGAATACTGAGGAGGAGCACGCCTATCACTTGCGGGTTGTACTGGATACACTCCGAGAGCACCATCTTTATGGTAAGCTCTCAAAGTGTCAGTTCTGGATTTGAGAAATCCAATTCTTGGGACACGTCATCTCTGAGGCGGGATTTGCGGTGGATCCTGCTAAGATCGAGGAAGTGCTAGCTTGGGAGCCACCCAGGAGCGTGACGGAGGTGCGGAGTTTCCTAGGTCTGGCTGGGTACTATCAGAGATTTGTGCCAGACTTCTCCAGAGTTGCAACACCACTTTTAGCTTTGAAGAAGAAGGGGAAACCCTTCATGTGGTCGGATAGATGTCAGCAGATCTTCCAGGAGCTGAGACCAAGATTAACCAGTGCACCCATCTTGAGGCTACCGGAGGAGGGCGTAGGGTACGTAGTTTACTGCGATGCATCAGGGACCAGACTCGGGTGTGTCCTGATGCAGGAGAGGGTAGTGATCGCTTATGGTTCATGACAGTTGAGGCAGCACGAGCAGAACTACGCTACCCATGACCTGGAGTTAGCAGCAGTGGTCTTCTCCATGAAGATGTGGCAGCACTATCTGATGGGCGAGCGCTTTACAGTCTACTCTAACCACCAGAGTCTCAGGTACATCTTCTCGCAGAAGGACCTGAACCTGAGATAGCGGCGATGGCTCTAGTTCCTCTAGTATTATGACTTTGAGATAGTCTATACTCCTGGGAAGGGGAACGTATTAGCTGATGCTCTCTACAGGAGGTCGGGCATCCAGCTACTTGGAGAGGCGACAGAGCAGTTAGTAGCATTGCAGATATCCTTCGTGGATAGATATGGGACAACCTTTCTTCAGTCGCTCACAGTTACTCCTCCACTACTTCAGTGGGTCAGAGAGGTGCAGCATGGGGATGTGGACTGTGAGACGCGACGTGCACAAATATCCTCAGGACAGGCACTTGATGGATTTTTTGTAGGAGGAGAGCACGTCATCCTTTTCAGGGGACGTACCATGGTACCAATTGCATTACAGGAGGAGGTGCTGAGAGAGTTTCACACTTACCCATTAGCGGTACATCCAGGAGTGGCGAAGATGTAATAGGATCTCAGACGACAACACTGGTGGCCGGGTATGAAGAAGGCTGTGGCATAGTTCGTTTCACGATGCCTCACCTGCCATCAGGTGAAGGCAAAGCATCAGGTACCAGCAGGCTTGGTACAAACCTTAGAGGTCCCAGAGTGGAAGTGGGACTGGATATCTATGGATTTCATGATAGGTCTTCCACGTACTTCCAGAGGACACGACTCCATCTGGGTGATCGTGGACCGACTCACCAAATCGGCCCACTTCTTACCTATTAGAGAGCAGGGCTCAGTGGAGATCTTGGGACGCCTCTACATTCAGGAGATCGTATGACTTCATGGTGTGCCATCGAATATTGTCTTCGATCGAGATGCTCGCTTTACTTCCCAGCTTTGTAAGGGTTTGCAGGAGGCATTTGGGATGCAACTACGCCTGAGCACCGCCTTTCACCCTCAGACGGATGGACAGACGGAGATGACCATTCAGACTCTCGAGGACATGCTCTGTGCATGTGTCCTTGACTTTGGTCATAGCTGGGAGGATCACCTACCCTTGGTGGATTTTGTGTACAACAACAGATACCACTCCACCATCGGGATGGCACCATATGAGGAATTGTACGGCCGACCTTGCAGATCACCTCTGTGCTGGACAGACCCTGGGGAGTCAGCACTTGTAGGACCAGAGATGGTCCAGGCCATGATGGAGAAGGTACAGATCATCCAGGAGTGGATGAGGACTGCTCAGAGCTGACATAAGTCCTATGCTGACAGGAGGAGGAGACCACTAGAGTTCGAGGATGGAGACCACGTTTTCTTACGGGTCTCACCTCGACGTGGATTACGGAGATTTGTCTGCGGCGACAAGTTATCTCCGCGCTTCATCAGACCATTCCAGGTTCTCAGCAGGATAGGCGAGGTGTCTTATCTCCTGGATCTTCCACCTCAGTTGCACTGGGTGCACAACGTCTTCCACGTATCTCAGATGAGGAGATACGTGCACGACCCGACGCATATCATTGATCACGGGGAGTTGGACATCGATGATGGGGCGAATTTTGCAGAGGTCCCGGTGGAGATCGAGGATCGACAGGAGCGGGTCCTACGTTGATGGTCGATTCCTCTAGTGTGCATCAGGTGGTAGGACGGGAACCTCTAGGAGATCACATGGGAGTGGGAGGCTCAGATGCGTGCACAGTACCCTCATTTGTTCCCCTAGTTTATGATGTATCTTTATGGGGACGTAAATCCTGGGAGTGATGTAAAGACCCGTAAATTTCAAGGAAATTTTTTTCTTAAATTCTTTGGGATTTTATGAGTACGCAGTTTCTGACGGCACCTGATTCCGAGGCCCGGTGTGCCCGGAATCAATTTCTGAAGTTTAGCTCGGGTACGTTCAGTGAACGAACGAGTGTGTTTTTCTATCTTTTGGACCGGTGCTTGGAATCGAAATCTGAGGGCACCGATGAAACTGCAGCGGCAGTAATTGCTTAAGGGGACCTTTACCAAAGGTGCGTTTGCTCGAGAGGAGTTGTTAAAATTTGGGGATTAATAAATAATTGAATAAAATTTGTGCTACAAATTTTATTCCTAACTTAAGTGGTTTTATCCTAGGAGTGGGAGTTGGGGTGGGACCCACTAGTTACTAACTACCCATGAGAGGATAAAAGTGGGGTGGGGGCCACATGATCCCAACCCTTCACATTCCCTAACTCCTCTAAACCCCCCTCTTAATTTGTGTAACTCATCTTAACTTGGTTTAACTTCCCCATTAATTGGGTGACTTCTCCTATCCTCACATTAATTTAATGCCACCACACACTAATTTAATTAATTGAATCTTTTTAATTAATTGAATGATGTGTTTGAATTATGTAAATTTGAAATGCTTGGAAAAATAATAAAATAATTGGAGGCCTTATTTTATTTTGTTGGCTGGTTGTGTGAGGATTTTGGGGAGAGAACTCTAAGTACCTTGAAGAACTTCATCACCTTTGTTGAAGAACGCTAAGACTCCGACGAAGAACGTCAAATTGGCGGTCCCGATATTCTTCATTCTCTTCCTCCTCCATGACAAGGGAGGAGATACCAATGACGACGGGAACGACGTCATCATCCGCAATGCTTGACAACCGCGAACTTCCTTCGAGCTAGGGGTAACCTTCGATCAAGTTTTATTTATCAATCTTCATGGATTTATATATGACCACTTGTTATCGTCATAACGGGAGGAGATCAGACCGTACAAACATGACCGATCCTCCTCCCCTCTTTATTGTTGATCTTCGTTGATGATTTTGGCGAAGGCGGCGCAGTGCCGTTGCACCGCGTGGGAACGAAGAGGACCGCGGCCGGAGCGGGCCACGACGGTGGAGTGCGGCGCCGTTGCGCCGTGCCAATTTGGTCGAAGGAGGACACGAACGGAGTGGGCCACGGTGGAGGGGTGTGGCGCCTTCGCGCCGTGCCGGTCAGACGGGAGCCACCGCCTAAGGCCGCGGCGGTCACCAGCAGGGGCGGCCGGGCTCAGCCGGCTGCCGGTGCTCCAGGAGGCGGGACCCCCGTGGGTCCCGTGGCGGTTCAACCGGCCAGCCATAATGGCCGGCCATTTTTCAGAAAAACTGGGGGGTTGAAACCCCTGACCAGCACACAGGGCGGACCCCTTAGGGCCCGCCATTTCAGAAACAGGTGGGCGGCGCCCCCCCTTCGTACTCCGCTCGGCCGCGAGCTGAGCCACGGCCGGCTTCCGAGCCAGGCCGTAGGCCATGCCCAGCCATGGGTCGGGCCGCGCCCAGCCGGGCTGGGCCATGCCCAAATGGTCCGGACCTGTTCGGGCCGACCCAGGGGGTATTGGGCCGGGTCGGACCGGGCCCAAACCCGCTATTTTCGGAAAGATTCGTTTAAACGTCCATATCTTGGGCTACGGACCTCCGATCGATGCACCGTCAGTTACGTTGGGATCCTTGGATCGAGACGGTCGTTTCCAAATATTAAACTCATGATTTTGGTAAAATTTGTGTACGACCGGGTTGGTTTGATCCCGAAACCAACCGGGCCCTTAGAGTGGAAACACTTATAACTTAACGACCGGACTTCCGAATGACGTGCCGTTAGTTACGTTGAATTCCTCTTAGTGAGACGGTTATTTTGGAATGCTTCACTTGAGGTTTGGATGTAGATGGAGTATGGTAGGGTTAGTTTTAGCTTAAAAACCAACCGGGCCCCTAGGACGAAAAAGCCAATAACTCTAAGATCGGGCGTCCGATTGACGCGTCGTCTGTCGCGTTGAGTTCATATTGATGAGACAGAACCTTGTGATACATCAACTCCGGACTTCATGACAGTTTATGTATCGACCCCCTTGGCTCGTGGAGCGGAGCCTCCCGGAAAGGAGCATACTGTGTGCAGAACCCTAGAGCTGGCTGCTACTACGACGACGGTGGCGACTGTACTTGGATCCTACGTGGGTTCGGCAGCGAGGATGACTTTACCTGGATCCTATGTGGGTTCGGCAGCAATGACGACTGTACTTGGATCTTACGTGGGTTCGGCAGTGATGGTTACTGTACTTGGATCCTACGTGGGTTCGGAAGCGACGACTTCTGTTCTTGGATCCTAGGTGGGTTCGGTAGAGGAGATGATTCAGAGGCTATATCTAATCATCTCCACCCCTCTTCATGAGTAGTATACCTGTGTGAGATGAGTCTTGACTTCAATCTATATCATCGATATGATTGACTTGCTTTCCTGTGTGGACTGGGTTGTGCTTTCTTGTGTGGACTGGGTTGTGTTTTCCTGTGTGGACTAGGTTGTACTTGGGCTTGTGAGTTGGAACCGAACTAGAATTGATGACTTAGGTATATGTATGAGAACATACCTAAGTAGAGTTGGTTAATACTTCGTGTTTGTATCCTTCCTTTATGGTTTATCCTTTGTGGATTCTAGGAGACCTTCAGGGGTCTCAGAGTCCATACTGAGTATCGTATACTCACCCCTGCACGGGTCATGCCCGCACTATGTTGTGTTGGTTGCAGACGACGGACAACGCTGATCGTGGTTGAGACTTGTAGAGCGGGATGGTACCCAAAGGTGGAATATCAGGAGGGGCGTACACAGAGCAGACGACCGGACCCGAGGAGCTGAGGAGACCATCTGTACCCACCCTTCATGTGGGATAGCCAGATGAAGACTCAGTGGTTGCTGATTTACTTTACTGCTACTGTATTTTCTTTTCAGTTGTACTGTACTTTCAGCTGGGTTTGTATTTTGGCCCATTTACTTTTCAGCACTTACTTTTGTAATCAGTTTACTTAGTGTTTACTTCAGGTTGCATATTCTGTTATGTTGTTTACTTGTATAAAGGTAATGCCTTCCCTTTTTATCAGGATTTACGTCTTTGGTGCTAGTCGCCAGCTCCTGGCCTATGGAAGGCGGGCTTGGGGTAGTCACGACACAGGCCCCGATGACGGGTCGTGAAAATAAATGCTATCCAAGAATGAACTACTCCAACAAACATAATTGAGGTATATATATTTATTGGTTTATCAGGTTATTATTAGCATTTCATTCATAACTTCTTCTGTTTATCCAACCCATTGACCAAGATTACTTGTAAAGAGGTTAAGTTTGTATGAAAAAAATAACATGAAAAATTTTTTAGATAATTAAAGAGGATACTAGTGAATGATACGATCCTAACTCTACCATCAGGAACTGGTGGATTTATAATCTATAGTGATACATCAAATAAAGGACTTGGTAGTGTCATTATAAAAAATGATAGAGTTATTACCTATCAATCAATGAAGTTAAAAATTCAGGAACATAACAATCTAACTCATGATCTTGAGTTAGCAACTATAATATTTTCTTTGAAGATATATAAACACTATCTCTATGGAGAAAGGTGTGAGATATATACAGATTATAAGTGTTTAAAATATATATTCTCATATAAAGAACTCAATATGATGCAAAGACGATGGCTTGATCTAATCAAGGATTACGATTGTTCCATACACTACCACTTAGGAAAGGAAAATAAGGTAGCTGATGCATTGATCCAGAAGGATCATGGAGTTTTAAAAAAATGAGGATTGAAAGGGATCCTGTATTCATAGATCTAGTAAAGATGGATATGTGGATTATCAAAGAAGGTGAAGCGTCATTACTTTTTCAATTGGTTACCCAACCATCTTTATTGGAAAGGTTTAAAACCACTCAGCCTAATGATGAGAATATTCAAAAGAAAATTAAAGGTGTGAATGATGGGAAGTTGGATGACTTCATCTGTGAAGATGAGATTTTGAAATTTGGGAAGAGACTATGGTTCCCTCTATACCTGAGCATAAAAGGGAGTTATTGGATGATGCCCATAGCTTGAATTTCTATATACACCCTAGTAGCACAAAAATTTATAGTGATTTGAAGGAGCATTTCTGGTGGGAAATGATGAAGCTAGAAATTTCTGATTATGTATCAAGATGTTTAGTATTTCAACAAGTGTAGGGTGAACGAAAACATCCTAGAGGAGTCATAAAACCTCTACCTATTCCTAAATATAAATAGGATAAAATTACCTTTTATTTTGTCACTATATTACCCAAAAGTCAAAGAAGGAATGATGAAATATGGATAATTGTGGATCGACTTACGAAATCTGTACATTTTCTCACTATAAGGGAGGTTTTTCCACTAGAGTGCCTTAGAAAACTCTATATCAATGAAGTTATGAGACTTAATGGAGCACCTATCTCAATTATTTATATTCATGATCTATGATTCACATCGAAATTATGGAAAAATAATTAAAAATATTTGGATACCGAGCTTCGATTGATTACTTCATATCACCCTCAAACTGATGAGAAATCAAAAATTGGTGGATTTTTCCTAAAATAATAGTTTCCATTCAATTATTCAAATGGAACCATATGAATCATTATATGGAAAGAGATATCATACACCAATGTGTTGGGATGAATTTGGTGAAAGGAAGCTTGTGGGCCCAGAGCTTGTGAAGGAAAAACAATGAAGATAAATACTATTCAAAACCATATCAAAGAAGCTTAAAGCAAGAAAAAGAGCTATTCTGATAATTGAAGAAACGATTTGGAATTTTAAATGGGAGATCATGTTTTCTTAAAATTATCTCCATGTAAGGGTGTTATAAGATTTGGGAAGAAAGGAAAACTAAGCCCCAGGTACATTGGTCATTTTGAAATTCCAGAGAGAATTGGAGCTATGGATTATCATTTGGAAATGCTTAATATCCTTTCTAAGGCACACAATGTGTTCCATGTCTCATTTTTGAGAACATACATTCCATACCCAACACATATACTCACTTATGATGGTATAGAATTGGAAATTGACTTATCTTACTGTAAAGAGCCTATCCAGATTCTAGACACTAAAGAATAGGTGTTGAGGAAACAGACGACCCGACTGGTAAATTTACTTTGGAAAAATCATAAAATTTAATAGGCAACATGGGAGCTGAAGAAACTTATGATGAAGACCTACCCAAATATTTTATTTAAGTTAACATTCTGGTAATTTCGAGGATAAAATTTTTGTAAGGGGGAAATAATATAACACCCCAAGAATTTAAAAATAAATTTAATATTGAATGCATGAAACACCGAGTCTCTATGAAACAACACTTTGTTATAACCTAGCGAATGAACATAATTTTTCCGCTTCTGTGATTTGAATTTTGAAAAAATAACAAAAACGGTTGTGATCAGTAAGATATTTAGAGTCTAATAGGATTAAATTACATTTTTGGTGAATAGTAACTTGAACTTTATAAATAGTAATATACCCTTATGAATATTAACCACACCCATGAGATTATAAATAAAATTTAGGCACCTTATAAATTAAAGTATGATATATTGGTATAATTAATTGAATATTTTAAAAATAATTAAGTGTTGGTATTTTTATGAGTAATAAATATTTAATTATGAATTTATAAATAATAAATTGATTTAAAAGAAAATTAATTTTCATATATTTTATTCATAAATCAATATTTTTTCCTATGATTTTAGGATAATTTAATAAGACCTTACTTAATTTTTCAGGGTGTTATAAAAGCAGTTTTAATTTTAAAAACTGTATTTTTCGATTAAATTGTTATTTTAATTAAAAATTAAATTTCTCATATTTATAAAATTATTTTGATAAAATGTAGTCCATTTTTTTATGATACACATCAAAATATGGTTAGGGTAAATTTTTGGGATTTTTCTGATATACTTGAATTTTTGGTGAATAATAAAATACCATAATTTACAGTATAAATAATGTAGAAGCTAAATACACTCTCATTTGAGTCATAACTAATTTAATAACACTTGTTTCTAACTAACATGAACTTATTACTATTTTTGGTAACAAGAATCAACACTATTGTTTGTCTTGAGAAAAATAAAAAAAATGAATAAGATATTCCAAAATCACCCCTCTCATCCATTATAAAAACCACCCTCACTCCCTCTTCTCCTCACTTATATAAGACTTGAATAATGTAAAAGTTGTTCCCAAATAATCTTCACTAGAATATCCCCACTTCCAGGAGATCTTGGTCTTTCTAAAAGACAAAAATCAATCCCCTTAAGGAGATTCTCAAGGAGGAGTATCCAAGAGGTAAAATCCTCTTCCATTTCCTTTTATTTTCTTTTCAAGTTCCTTCTTTATTTATTATTATATCCTCAAAAATATATCCAAATTATCATTATAACTCCATTATCATATATATAATTTAATTATATAATGTTAATGGAAGATACCTTATCAATCTTCTTACTATTTCTCTTTTATTTTAAAAACGAAATCATCGTCCAGGAGGTGCCAATTTACAACCTTCGTGGATGAAAAACTTTCATTATTCAATTTATCCTTCAAGGCTGGTCATGAAACCATTTTTATGGTTTAACCAGACTATAATATATTTATTATAATCTATTAAATTTTCTATAACTAGTATATATACATAATACAAATTTATATGACAAAACTAGTTCATAATAATCAAAATATCGCAAAATAATCTAAATGATTATCACTAATATACTATCTAATAAACCATCTTCATACCATATAAACAAATGAATTATACCACCATTTAATATTATTGATGTTAATTAGTGTCTTATAAATTCAATTATGTATAATTATACCAATTCCACATGAACTTCAATACTCATATACAAGTATATCAATCATGAAAACCAAGGAATTGAATGCTCCTGAGCGATAAAATGGTATCTTATAACTCATCCAAAATGTGATAAATGAACTTAATAAAATTATAAAAAATAAAATACAAGTATATAATGTTATTAATTAATTAATTAATGGATTTAATTTTATTATCCAGGACATTAAGGTCATGTGCATAACTCATTCATACATAAGGTAAGGGTTTTCTACCCGAACCACCATTTTCTTTCAGGTTACTCTTATTATCTAAAAACCTAAATGAAATTATTAATTATTATTATGTAATACTCATGAATTTTGTGTGAATGTTATATATATGGTTACCAATCATAATCCTTCTTTACTTTATGTGGAGTTACATGTTTAAAAAGGTTCTTTCAAAAGTTCTTCCTGATAAACAAGCCTGTTTCAAAGGAACTTCTCAAATTCTCACATATTTTCAAGGGAAATCTATAATCTATTTTAAGCTACCATTATTTTTATAAAATAACTGATTTTATTATGTAAAAAATATATTAGTTTACTTCTAGTTTTATACATATATTTTAACAAAAGAACTCTTCTTTTCAAAGTAAAAGATTATTTCTCTCAAGAATTACACGATGATTTTATAAGATTATTTTCATCTATTTCAACACTCTTATTGATTCTTATGTTTAATTGGGACTAATATTTTATGATATAATATACCATATTCTATTGAATGGTTTATGATTATTTTTACTATGGATGTGTTATCTCAATACCATTCACCATATTACTCCGAATGGTTAGTGTTTATGTTTAATGATTGGGGAAAGTTATTTACATGGCATGTGATTAATTCCAATGAATAATTAAAAAATATCATGCCACATAATTCTTATTCTCTTTACAATTCCAGATAATTAAATAATAATTTAACATTCAATTACCTTTACAGATTATTATCTTATCAAGGTTAATCATTCCCATTTAGAAAATGATCTAAAGTATTATTATTTCACACTTACACATAAATAAAAGGAGAAGTAACATATCCCCTATCTCGATTAGGAGCTCAACTTTCTTTGAGAAAGAAAAAATGATCGAGATGTTGGAGTTGGTGTCTTATAACCTACTATTTTTACATTATATTGAATTCATATTCAATGAATTGAATATGAATACAATATCTTATTACATATTGTTTATTTTTCCACATGACTTTAATGTGATATTTTCATAGAGTATTTGTTGCATTTAAGAGGGAATAACAATTCCTTGCTATGATGAGAACATTGAAATGAAATTATGATATTATTAAACCTTTTTCTATGTTTGGATAACATTTTATGACATGACACATATTATGTTGACTATTGGGTTTCCAGTATTGGTAAGAGGATGCAACTTCATATCACAAAGTTCACACTTTTCAATCACCAAGACAAGATATTATGAGAATAGACTTTCCTTTAGATAATATATATGTTTATGTGTCATTGGATCTTCATGTTTTTTAACGTGTTTATTTATCTTTAGAATTTAAGATTATTATTAATTCATGTCATGACTCATGCATTTTCATTATTGTTATAAACCATGATGACAAATTATCGCAGTGAAGCTGGGTGCGTTATGAATGATATGTGAATAAGTCGATGAAGAATTTTTACATTTCATATTTATTAAAGTTAAAATATCTGTAACACCCCAAGATATTAAAAATAATACTATGTTTGATAGCGGATACAACACGCTGCACAGATATGAAATGAACCATAAAATATTACAATTTAAATATGACCATTATAACATAGACATTAGCGGGTTTGAATAAGATTAATTGATTTATGAAATATATATAAAAGTCTTAATATAAGTAAATGTATTGATAAATTCTTAGTAAATAATCACTCAATTTTTATTAATGTCATTTTATCCTTCAAAAATACATTTTCTTCAAAAATACATCTTCTTCAAAAATACATCTTCTTCAAAAATACATCTTCTTCAAAAATGGTTTTTATTGATTGTTGTGAACAAATATTATAATTAATTTTTGTAATAATTATAAATTTTATTTTATAAAAATATATTATTTTTTAAACCATCATATCAAAATTTTCTTATGGATAAATTTCTAGATTTTTCTAAAATATTTTCTTTTTCAACGAATTGTGAAAAATACCAAATCTTGTTAAAAATTGTATTTTTAAAGTATTTATAAAGTAAAATTGTATTTTGTATTAGTTTTAAAATGTAATTATCTCATTTTTAATAAAAAAATCCAATTATAGTATTTTTAAATAATTTTATACTCTAATTTGGTATAAAAACATTTTCATACTGAAAAAGCATTTTTCTAAAAAATGTTTTTAGTTGTGTATTACAGGTTTATTTTAAAATTAATTTGTATCTCTTATATAAATTGAATCGTAAAAAATGAATTACATATTTGGAATCAATATTATTAAATTTGGTCAGTAGTCCCCTTTTATTTTTAGTCTATATGAATAGTAATTATGGTAAAATTTATCACCTCAGTAAAGGGTAAATCAGGTTAATCTAGTTTAAAACTAAGTGATAAGGTCATAATATTTCATATTAATTATTTTTGGATAAATATAATTTGATAATTATAACCTTAGTTTTTAAATTTAATTATTTAAGGGACAAATGATCATGAAAATAACTTATATAATATTTAAATCAAAGAAAGTCACAAAATGTACCTCTCTTAGTTTCAAATATCTCTTATGTGTTCACATAGAGAAAAAATAAAGTTGTGAATGAATATTAATGATAATTTTACGAATAATAAAATTATATTAATTATGGAAATTTATTTATAATTTTTAGTGATTAAATAATCACCTTAAATTCTTGCGCAACACTAATAAAGTATTTATTCAATTAATAGAAAAATAAAATAAATGATTTTAAAAATATTAAAAGTAATATAATTTGAGTGATTTATTATGTTACAATAATTTTTTAGATGAATTTAACATATTAGTAATATATAAAAGTATTATATTATAATTTTATCTTTTTCTTGGTGTCTTTAAAGTAAAATTAAACGAATAGTCCCAAAAATTGACATTAATGATATTTCATAGAAATAATATTTTATTAAATCATTTAAAAATTATAAAAATATTTTAAGAGGAAAATTAGGATAATATATTGTAAAATATTTCATAAATTTTCCATTTATGATTCAACAGTTACCTTATAATTAAAATTATAACACTTTAATAGTGAAGAAGTCGTTATCGAGGTTAAGGTTATAATTAGTTAACTAAGGGGTTAAACCAAAAGATAAGATCCAAAACACCACATAAACCTGTCCAAATTATATTGTTTGATGGTATTACAACCACATCTAACCTTGAATTTTAATATATGTCCATTTTTAAGTATTTTTCTTAATAATGAATTTACTATATTTTAAATATTTTAAGAAATTTCAAGTGTGTCCTCCCCCTCTCTTATAAAAGGATATTTCTTGTTTCACTTGTTCACACCACTTTGAACCATCTAAATTAACCAAAAATTAAAGACATACCTACCAAATATCTTTATACACATTATAGTGGTGTTTTTGTCCCAAAAATACCAACCATAGGATCTTTAAGAGGAGATATAATAGAATTCTTTAAAGGAAGAGGTAATCGCGTTAACCAATCACTTTCATTTTACTTCTTATTTTACCTCAAATAAATATATGTTATTTTTCATAAAATAACAACTTAACTATAATAAATATACTGAAATTTTATTATTATTATGAAACCACCATTACCCACCCCCTTTTCCATCAAATGAAAAGTGAAAGTATCACTGACGTGTATGTACTGCTTACCGTCTCCACGTAGCGATACAATTCATTTCATCGCCATATTTAATGGATGAGAATTATGATGATTTTAATGTTTATATAAGATATATATGAAATAATTATAAGTTTTTTAATGATAATATAATATCTAACGTCTTACCTTTTAATCCGTTAGAAAATGATAACGTCGCCCATGCGTATGTGTGAGCTACCACCTCCACGAAACGATGTGCTTTTTTTTCATTTATATTTTACTTGGATAGTAAATATGATGAATCGTATGAATATATATAATTTATATGATATAATAATGATTATAGAAAGGTAAATTATTTTTTTTTGTTCCATTCATTGAAAAATGAAAACAACATTCATGCATACGTACGACTTACTGTTTCCTTGAACAATATAATTCATTTTTTTTCTATAAACTCTATGGTTTAATATAAATAAATAAATAATGAATATATATTATATTTATATCATTATTATTATCTAGAATATTTTGGAAACATGATCAAAGTATAAGAACCGAAACTATCAAACTAAAACATACATGAAAAACGATGCAGTTATCACCCAAAATAGCAATTTTAACAGAGAATTGTTAATAAACGGGTGATAAAAGATTATAATTAAATAATATATGGTATGATATATATGATTATGTTTATATAATAAATTCATAATAAATCTATATTAATTATATTGGTGGTATCGACGCATATGAAAGAAGTCAAATCTAAGGTAAGTGATTTTGTTTCAATTTCCTTTCATTGAGGTATATTTAAATTTTATACACCTATTTTATTTTTCATGGTGTATATACTATAATTTTATATTTTATTTCATGAATTATTCATAATTAATTTTATTTTAAGTTTCAATTCAAATTATTTCATCCAAGGGGATTTGACTTCAAGTTACCAAATTTTAAGGTGTTTCTTAACTAAATTTACATTTGTTGGGCTATACTTATACTTAATTGACTATGTTATGACATGATTACATGTGATATGAACTATGATTTTATTATTTTTATTTCTATTTTTATTTTTTTATTTACATTTTTCATACATAATCAATTCATCGATTAATTCTCATATCAATGATACGATCCTTGTAATTGTTTATTTCAAAATCTCATCATTATTCGGGATTGTTCATGTTTATGTCTCAACTGGGGAAATTATTTATCTTATATCCTAAACCCAATATATTTTATTATCATTTATTTATTCTTATAAATTATAAGTTTTCCATTCAATTTCCTCTTTTTAAGTACTCAAGATACCAAAATAATATTTTTCAGGAAAACGAACTTTGTTTTTCTACTCGGCCAAAAATTAAATTTTCTTATATATCCATATTTTCCTTAAAATGTTTTAAATAATGTTTTTAATGTTCTCAAATGATTTATTAAATATATATTTAACCATTTTTTACTTTTTAAAAAAATTAATAAATGGAATCTTCAAGTCATTTTTTGAATGAGGATCGTTTTACAAAATTATGAAAGGAATATTTTATTTTAACTTATATGACATGAATAAAATTTCCCAAAATCATGATTGATCAATTATTTAAATATTCCTTTACAATTTTAAAAGTTTATTTTAAAATAATTTTCCCCTAATATTCTGAAATTTTTTAGTTTTTTAAAGGGATTTTTATAGGAAAAAGGTTATTATTATCAAGAATGTTTTAATGAACTTTTTATGAAATTTTTATTTATCAATGAATTCAACATGTTATTTTACTTATGATACAATAGGGATATGTTGTAATTATACCATCCTTATTATTTTTCTATATGGTTTATAATCAGTTTAACTGGGGAAATATTAATATTTCATATATTAGTTTTACAATATGAATGTTTATGTTGATTATATATTGAATTGTTATTCACCCCCTTTCATATGATGAATACATTGGACTTAGTAAGTGATGGGAGAGGATCAATATAGCTCCTAGATGAATTAATAGGTCTCACGAGACAATCTATTTTGAGTATTTGGGTGATCACTTACCCATTTATGTACAATTTCATAGAATAATGCCTCGAAAATATGTTTAAGATGTTCAGAATTATGCATTCCATCATTATAAGATTAGTTATTGATATCCATATGATTATTTGAATAGTTATAATATTCCTGTATACATTTAAGAATCATGTGATTACTTATATGGCATTATTTGATCATCATTTATTCCTTCCATATTATTCTTCATGCTCAAGTTATTGATTAAATGACATGTGTTTTTAGTTATTTACCTTTCCATATTGATTATGACTTATTTAATCATGATAGATTCCACTGTATGTAACCCTTACCGAAAATTTTATCTCACCATTATTTTATTTCATTTCCCTAAGATATGAAGAAGGAATCATTGAATAAGTTAAAGGATGCATAATATTTAATTTCATTATGTGGTATTTTTATGTTGTCAAATGGAACATGAGATTAGAGCATGTATCTAGTTTACCAAGGCTACTAAACAATTTATTACTTTGGAATATGATTTCTTGTATCTTATGGAAATATAATAAAGTTACCACCGATTCTAGGCTACTAGGATCATGGTATTTACAGTTGGTATCAGAGAAAGTTTAGTAGAATCCTTGGGAACTAGATTTAATAAAACATAGATTAGGGAACATAACCCTATGAATGAATTTTAGGATAAGTCTAAGTATAGGATAACAAATTAATGTTTTTTTAAGGTGGATATTATGCGGTTTTCAAGAAATAAATCCCTATCTAGATAATATTAGTGAACATGGTTTTGGTAAAGATGTATCTAGGGGAAATAACCCTAAAAATAGTTGGTCGAATATATTTCGGCCATCATTTTGGTGAACGATTAGTGTGACCTTAATATAAACCTATTTTGACACTCCTAAGAGATATTCTTGGGTTAATTCATATTTTTTATGAACTATTATAATGTATTTAAATAGATTATGACCATGAATAACCTATGTTAAACCAAATGTTCCTTAAATTGAAATGAAGATGTCATGATTTAGACATCATATAAATTATTTTCATGATTATGTGGTTTCCCACTATGATTATTGTTTCTCATAATATTCTTTTTTGTTTCAATAAATGAATGGAACTAGAAGGGGCCACGTTAATATTGAATATGATGGAAAATATGGTGATTATAAGAAACCAAATGGGATAAGGATTGGAGTGAAAGATATTGTAATTGTTATTAATCAGTTATAAAGATATTTGACTAATAACTTATAGATTAACCAATTCTTAGTCTCAAAAATTAAGAGAAGGATAAAGTTTGGTTGGAGCTTGAGTTGTGGAGACCATAAAGGAAAGAATGCTGAATTTCCTTCTTGTCAAAAATGTGGAAATAGACACCTTTCAGAATGTATGAAAGGAAATGAAAGATGTTTCTTATGTGTAAATTAAGGTCATAGAACAAATAATTTTAGAGGAGTTAAATTTCTTATGTGTGAGGAACATGGGAATTATCTTAGTGAGTGCCCTAATCCAAAGGGTTAACTCTTAGACCAAGGAATACCCTATACCATGACAATCATTGGAATCAATGGATTTAAGAGTTTATGTATTGAGATTTGAGAATTATGTTGTATAAGTGTTATATCAATGATATCTTGGTTATAAGAATCATGTAAAGGATTGTTCCATAATAGTTTTTATTTAAGGATTGAAATCATACATTGAATGATACTGATGGATTAGAAATGTGATTTAATGTTAATGTGATATTTTATGTAAAACACACGATTATGGTAAAGATAACACTTAATATGTGCCTAATGTTGAAGTAATACTATTTAGTTGGGATAAAGAGATAACTAACATTGATAAATTAAATTAGATAATATTTATGACCTTGAAAATGGGTTGTGATTTGATGAAAAAGTAATTTATAATGGAGTTTACTACATTTTTTGATTTAAGGTATATAAAGAACAAGGATAAAGTTATTTTTTGGAATCAATTATGTTTTATGGTGATTCAATTTGTTAGTATGTTTTAAGAGAATAAGTGATCAAGGTATTCAAATATTTGGTATATGACATTATGAGATTCTTTACATGGTATGAGGAAAAATGTTTGATCAAATATTTCATATTTATGGGTTATTATTTTGGTCAGAAATATTTCTAAAGATTCTTAAAGAAAACTATTTATAAAATGGATTAAGTTGAACTTTGGAGGTTGTTGTTGAATGTACTATTGGATAAATTATCCTATAAATTTTAGTTTTTTTTAAATAAATAGAAATAAAGAATGAATTTTCATTCATCCATGGATTCTATTATCCATTAAAAGTAAATTAAAATGCATTAGGATAAGAAAATTTATCCTGAATACTCATTATTTAGAGAACTGATGAGATTGTTTTGAAAATTGATCAAAGGATGAAATTATACTTGTAAAGTAAGTAAATTTAATTATTTTTTTATTCAAGATGGTAAATGAATTCCTTAAATCTAGGAAAATAATCTTGAAATTAAAATGTTATTCTATTATGATCGTTTCTAATGAATTGATGTTCTTTTAACCCATCATAGTTTTATGATTTTGTGGTGATTAACTTTCATCTGAACATATTCTCTATCACTCTATATTGGTCCTTGGGAGTTAGTTTTCTCTTCCATGTCAATATTTTCACTTTCCACTTATGTTATCCCATTAAAAAATGTAGTTTTGTGATGACCTTCATACTTCCCTTTCCCTATTTTTAGGTGGAAGTTATATTAACCATTTTTACAATAGGGGTTATCAACAAATGTGTTTTCAAATGTCAAAACCTTGATTATTGAGAAAAAATTAAAATTGAGAGTATATAATTTATTGAAGGGGGTGGATATGGAAATGTAACACCACAATATTTTTAAAAAGAATACTATGTTTGATAGCCTATACAACACTCAACACCAAGATGAAATGAACTATGAAATATTATATTTAAATATGACTGTTATAAACTAGCCATTGAATTGGTGGGTATGAATAGGATTAGATGATTTATGATATATATATATACAAGGTTACTACTCAATAAAAATGTATTGATAAATTATTAGAAAATAATCACTCAATTTTTAGTAAAGTCATTTTATCCATCAAAAATACATTTTCTTTAAAAATACAATTTCTTCAAAAATGGATTTTATTGATTTTTGTGAAAAAATATTATAATTAATTTATATAACATTTATAAATTTTATTTGATAAAATGATTTAATTTTTTAAATCAGTATATCAGAATTATCTTATGGTAAAATTTTGAGATTTTTCTGAAAAGTTTTTTCAATGAATAATTAAAAATATTGAATTTTATTAAAACATATATTTTAGTTTAAAGTATTTACAAAGTAAAATTATATTTTGTATTTTTTTAAAATTTAATTAGTTTCTTATGATTAAAAATAATACAATTACAACCTATGTATTGAATTATATACATAAATTTGGTATAAAAACATTATCATACTCAAAAGCCATTTTTTATGAAAAAATATTTTTCATCGCATTTTTTGGGTTTATTTTAAATTAATTTATACCACTTATAGAATTTGAATATTGAAATATTGATTCCATTTTTGGAATCAGGAGTTTAGGATTTGTTAAATAGGCCCATTTTATTTTTAATCAATATGAATAACAACCGTGGTAAAATTTATCATCTTAGTAAAGGGAAAATCAAGATAATTTGGGTTAAAAATAATTAATAAGGTTATAGTATTTCATCTTAATTATTATAGTATGAAGGAAATTCAATCCTTACAAAATTAGGATCAAAATTTAATTGTTTAGGGGACACATGGCCTTAAAATGACTTATATAATATTTATATCAAGGAAAGTTACAAAATTTCTCTCTCTTAGTTTTAAATATCTCTTATGTTTTCACATAGGAATACATAAAGTGGTGAATGAATAGTAATGTTAATTTTGTATATAATGAAATTATATTCTTGATGATAATTTATATATACATTTTTAGTGATTAAATAATCACTTTAAATTTTTGTGCAATACTAATACAATATTTCTTTAATTAATAGAAAAATTAATGAAAAAATTTTAAAAATATTAAAAATAATAAAATTTGAGTGATTTATAGAATTCCAAGAATTTTTTAGATAAATATAACATATTAGTGATATATAAAATTATTATATTCAAATTTCATCTTTGTATTGGTATCTTTAAAGTCAAATTAAATGAATAGTCCAAAAATTGATATTAATGATATATTATGAAAATAATATTTTATTAAATTATTTAAAAATTATAAAAAAATTGAAAGAGGAAAATTAGAACAAGATATTGTCAACAATATCATCTCTTATCCATTTATAATTCAATAATTACCTTAGTCCTTTAAGAGTGAAAATTGAGTCACCATAGTTAAGGTAAAAATGAGTTAACTAAGGAGTTAAACCAAAAGTTAAGGTTTAAAACACTACTTAAACCTATAAAAATTCTACTAGTCATGGGATTATGACCACATACTACCTTATCTTTGAATCTATGTCCATTGTGAAGTATTTTTCTTGAAAACATATTTATTATATTTTAAATCTTTTAAGAAATTCCAAGTGTGTCCCCCCTTATAAAATAAAACCCCTCATTTCTCTTCTTCACACCATTTTTAGCCTTCTAGATTGACCATACCCTACCAAAATCCCTATACAAAATCCTTATACATATTATAGAGGTTTTTTTATTCTAAAAATACCAAACCTATGATTCTCCTTTCAAAGAGGAAATCACTTTAACCATTAAATTTATTTTTTTACTTATCCTTTTACCTCCTTTAAATATATGGTATTTATCATAAAATAATAAATTTTGTATCCTAAATATGATTAAATGTTATTATTATTATGAAATCACTATTATCAGGCCTCTTTCCCATAAAATGGGAAGTGAAAGTATCACTCATGCATATGTATGAACTACTGTCTCCACGTAGCGATACAATTCATTTTTCATCACCATATATTATGTATATGAATTATGATGGGTTTAATATTTATATATATTATATTTATAAGATAATTATACTTATTTAATGATAATATAATATCTATATTATTATGTTCTAATCTATTTGGAATTGATAACGTCGCTCGTCCGTACGTGTGGAATGCCAGCTCTATGAAGTGGTGTGATTCATTTTTCATTTATACTTTACTTAGATGGAAATGACGATAGATTTGATGAATATATATGATTTATATAATATAATAATTACTATTTAAAGTCTAATTATTATTTAAATTTCATTTTTTCCATCTATTTAAATATGAAAACAACATTCATGCGTACATATAGCCTACCGTCTCCACGAACAGTGAAATTCATTTTTCTATCTCTAACTTTTATGAATTACTATAAATAGATAATTAATGAATATATATAATATTTATATCATTAATATAATTATGGAGATTATGGAACCATGATCAAAGTACAACGATTGAAACTACTAAACCAAAAAATATGTGAAAATGAAGTAGTTATTACCCGAAACAGAAATTTTAACAAAGAATCCTTAATAAAATGGTGATAAAAGATTATAAGTAAATTATATATGGTATGATATGTATGATTATGGTTATATAATATATTTATAATAAATATATATTTATTATTTAGGTTGTTCAGACACATATGAAGGAAGTCAAACCTAAAGTAACTGATTTTGTCTCAATTTCCTTTCATTGGGGCATATTTAAATGTTATACACCTATTTTATTTTACATGGTTTATATAATGACATTTTACATGTTATATCATGAATCCTTAATACTTTATGGTATTTTAGGTTTCAATTAAAATTGGTTTATCCAAGCAGATTTGGCTTCAAGATACCATGTGGTAAGGGGTTTCTTAACTCAATTTCCATTTATTGGGTTATACATTTACTTCATTGACTATGTTGTAACATAATTATGCGTGATATGACATTTGATAGTATTATTTTGTATTTAAACTTTTCTTGTATGGTTTTTTTATTTTTCACACATAATGACTTCATTGATTAATTCCCACGTGAGTGATATGATCCTTGTAAGTGTTTATTTCACAATCTTATCCTTATTTGGGATTTTTCATGTTTATGTCTCCACCTAGGAAATTATTTTATCATATATAATAAACCCAATATATTTTATTTTCCTATGGATATTCCTATAAATTAGAATTTTTACTTTCAATTTTATCTCTTTAAGTACTCAAGATACCAAAATAATATTTTTAAGGAAAATTAACTTTGTTTTTTCTACTTAGTTGGAAATCATTTTCTCCCATGTCCATATTTTCCTTAAAATTATTTAAAGAATGTTTTAAATGTTCTCCAATGATTTTATAAATACATATTTACCCATGTTTTAATTTTTTTTTTTTTAAATGGAATCTTTCTATCATTTTCCGAATGAGGTATTTTTACAAAAGTGTGAAAGGAATGTTTTCTTTCAACTTATACTGCATGAATATAATTTCTCATCATCATGAATGCTAAATTATTTTAATATTCATTTAAATTTTTTCAAGGTTATTTTTAAAGAATTTTTTTCCTAATATTATGTAATTTTTTAGTTTTTAAAAGATATTTTCAATATGAAAAGGTTATTTTTCTCAAGAATGTTTTTAATGAAAATTTTATGGAATTTATATTCTTTAATGACCTAAACCTATTATTTTACTTATGATCCAATGGGGATATTTTTTAATGATAGAATGATTAATATTTATCTGGATGGTTTATAATTTGTTTGATTGGGGAAATATTTGTATTTTGTACGCTAGTTTTTCAAAATGAATGTTTATGTTGATTATTTATTAAACTATTATTTACCCCTTTCATAGGCAGGCTTAGTAATTAACATTAAAGGACCAATATAGCTCATTGATGTATCATCAGGTATCATTAGATAAACAAGTTTGGGTATTTGGCTAAGACCTTACCCATTTATATATGATTTCCTAGCATGAGGCCTTGACAATATATTGAGGATGTCCAAAATTATGCATTACATCATTATGACATTAGTTATTGATATACATGTGATTATTTGAATAGTTATGATATCCATGTATAAGTTTTAATCTCTAATGATTACTTATATGACATTATTTGATCATTATTTATTCATCCCATATTATTCTTCATACTCAATTTATTGATTAAATGGCTTCCATTTTTAGTTATTTACCTTTCCATATTAATTATGAATTATTTAATCATGATAGATTCAGATATATGTAACCCTTACTAAGAATTTTATCTCATTGTTATTTTCTTTCCTTTCTATAGGATATGAAGAATTAATCTTTGAATAAGTTCAAGGATACAAAATATTTACTTTCACTATATTGTATTTTTATATTTTCACATGTAATATGAGATTAGAATTTGTATTTGTTTTATCAAAACTACTAAAATATTCTTCCCTTCAGGATTTGATCTCTTGTTTTTATGCCAATGTAATAAAGTACCCACTGGCTCTAGGCTACTTGGGTCAGGGTCTTTACAATTTCATCCCTTTGATTGAAATGGAATAGTCACATTAAATTCCATATCCATGGCGTATAAATGAGTTAATTTAAGATAGTCAAATAAATATGTATCAAGCATATAGGTTGATACCACAAGTGTGCAACCTAATTTATGAGATATCAGGACAAAGTGATTATATTATATTGTGAGCATTTATAGGTGGTTGTTTTTTATGCAACATATCTTCTTCATATTTGGGTTCCTTGTCCCATTGCTAGATAATAATCTTGGACTTTAGGTAAGCCCACCTAATATCACTGAGGATGCATCATCAATAGTGATATACAAAGTGTTTCCTTTGATCTCTATTAAATATTATTTATATTTAAAAATTATAATAAATTCCACTATATAAACTGAGAAGTAATATTTATTCAAGATTTATTAAATGATCACAAATATTAAATAAATATTTATCCACACGGTAATTATTTAATTATGAAAATATATAAAAGTTATCTCTTGTTATTAACATGATAATAAGTAATTATTTTTTATTAAATATACAATTTATTTATTTATGTGAATATTAAATAAATATTTATTCTCCAGACTGTGAATAAAATATTTATATATTTATTGAATTAATAATATTTATTTAAATATTGCTGACATTGTGAAATGAATTCCATGCACTTTTTTGAAAAATTGAGGATGTGAACCTCACTTAGACACTAAATGTTGAGTTTTAGTAGAAATAAGTCTTTTTGCAGGAAGAAGGATCAGATTGTATTTCCATGTGTTGTGACTGAAAACGTCTTCAAATTGGCTTGAAAAGTTTGATGTGCAGCTCTCCATTTTTATGGGGGTCAGTGATGATAGTGAAGGGATCAGTCTGAAGGGTTGGTATAGATGCCCGACACTGATCCCGATCAGGGGTGTGGGGGCACCGCCCCTATGGTATGGAGAAACGGGTTCACCCAAGTGAGATGCCTAGGTACCCCCACGAAGTATTGGCATGTAGGGTACCTACACATCGTCCTGGACTACTGGCTAGGGCATCAACCTATGAAAGTGCTTGAGTGGCACCCCTGAGAAACACACCTGAGTGGAACACCTTCTTGGAAACCCTGAGCAAGATATCCCCTTCATCCAAAGTCCCATATTTTTCTATAAATAGTACATTGGGGCCTTCATTTTTACAAATGAAATTTCTTGAAGGCCTCCTAAAGCTCTACTCTCCCTAACCCTTCGTTCAATTCCTATAAAACCTTCTAGGTAGTTTTCTAAAACCTAAATAGGAGAGAATTAAAGGGGGATAGTGAACCTAAATTTCTCCCAGGGTTTAAAATAAACAGCACCTGCACGAGGCACTCATTAACCCTATGATTGAAAAACACTAATTCAAGGCCCCTTCTTTAACCATGGACCTACATGAGCTACTTCCAGGAAAACTTGGGGAGACCCTTGAGGGATTGAGAAAAGTCTCACCCATGTGAAGTTTCCCAGGTGGTTCACCACACAGGGTACCACCATCTCACCTAGGCATAAATATGTAGAGCACCCCCTACGCAAGCCTTCCTTGGCTCGCCCAAGCTTTCTTTAGTGAACTCCCTTACTTTTCCCTAACCTATAGACGGCACGATCCACTCAAGAGGCCTTCTTTAAAGCTATCCATGGAAATGCCTCTCCTCCTTGGGCTCCCTTCTCTAAGAGGAACCAAGTTGAAACCTCCACCGAATCCTTTGAGTTGTCCGATCATGGTCTTAGGGGTGCATGTGAATGTCTATTCCCATAATCATGAGGACACATACCCTAGGGATAGTTTCAGGGAGTTCCCAATCTCATATATAAGGGCTAAAACCATGTCCTAACCTTATCGTCTCTAAGACCTGGAGCCTCCAATTTATGACGGGGAGGGTAAGGATTACACTTGATTTTCTATTCAACATGGAACAAGATCCTCCTCCCTCACTACATGACCAATTTTAGGGAATCTCTCTTGGATTAAGCCCCTAGCCTTTATTGTAGGAGGTTTCACTCTTACTTCTCTTTACCTCCTAGCCACTGGGTTTGATAAGGGATGGAAAATAGAGCCCTCTCCTCTCTCTCATACTTTATTCCTTACTCATTTTCCATACCCTAGACCCACTCCAAGGTTTAAGAGATGGAATTTCCATACCCTAGGCCTCTTCCACCATCATCCCATACTCTACCACCAGTGGAGGAGGAGAAGTGTGTGGTATGCCAGATCTTCCACTTCCTCATTTTCCATCACATTAAAGCATGAATCTTCCTGGATAATGTGTACATAAAGGATAACCATGATCAAGGAATGCACATCATTTAGTGCATTTTTTTGTGGGGGATCATCCTTTTAATCTTCCTCTCAACTTCCTTCAGAATGCCACCATAGGCATAGTTCCTCAAGGCCATGTATCTAACCTCAAGGAAAAGTAGATTGTGTGGTTTATCAGATCTTATGTCTTATCTTATTTCTCACAACAATCATGACTCATGTGGGATTAGAGGCTGATGGTGGTCATGACATCCACATGATCCCAACCCATCAAAGGGCATCCTCCTCAGGAGTAAGCCCCAACCACACTGGTCCAAGGGTATCCTCCTATATAGTGTAAGCCACTAATTCATTTATTAATCTTCAAAGGGGACATATTCTCGATAAAGAAAGTCAAAGGGAATCCTCTTCAGGAGTAAGCCCCAACTTAATCCTCTCAAAGGGACATACTCCCCTGTGGGACAAACCTTCGACGACCTCCTTAGGCATGGATCCTCTCAACCGAATTACGTGGGCTTTAATTCCCATCCAAATGGGATATGTAGGAAGACTCTATGAAGTAAAAACCCAACACCCAAAATCAACCTTGTTATCTCTAGGCCACATTCCCGGCAAGGTCTAATTCAACTTGGAAATTCATATCCCTTCCAGGTTCCCTATGCTGCTTTGACATAAGTCCCACACCAAAATTTGATTATCCCCATTCTTCCAAGATGTCCTTTCCACACAATGATAAACTATACAGTTAGGTCCTTATCACATGACCTTAAAAGGTATGATGTTCAAAATTAAGAAGCATCAAACTATGTGAGTTCTGATTCCTTTCACAAGGATACATAGGAAGCCCATCCATGGGTCCGATCCCAACACCAAAACAACTCCTGTCTCCCGGGATGATGATACGGACCAGATTGCCCCACTATATGGCTTAAAAACCAACATCATCACAATAATGACCATAGAATCTATAAGTAGTGCATAATAGGATACCATTGATGGATAACCTAGGATACATACAAATATCTCTATTAATGAAGAACCTGAGATACATATATATGATTCCAAGCTTCACACATGCTAATAATTTTTTTAATTCAAGGGGAACCCACATCATACTTAGTAAATAATAAAGGATTCATTAACATATCTTAAATATATATGAGTCCTCGAGTAGGCTATAATTCCACCCAAAAGGGTGTGATAAGATCTACCTCCCATCCACTCGACCAATGTGAGTTCTTAAGCATCATTGGTAAAATTCCACAACAAGATCATAACTTTGGAAAGAAGGTCCCTCATAGATATAGAACCTTTGGGCGTTTCGAGTTCCATGAAAAAAACCCATAGGAAACTATTCAAAAATAGTGAACCCGACATGAAATATTGCACAAAACTCACCCCCTTGTAATCAATCATTGAGCTAACTTGATTCTGAGGGAAACATATATTTATTCAAGAGTTCAATAAATGTTATAGAGGAAAAGAATACTATATTTTGACTACTGATAAATATTTATTTACCATACTATAAAGTAAATATTTATCATTGTGTGACTTTTCACACATCATAAGTAAAATAATAATAATAATAATAATTACATGGAATGGAGTTCATTGGGGATTAATTCATAGTTTATAACCTTTTAGAAATTAATTAGAATTAAAACCTAACCCTAGGTCTATTTAAAGACTACTATTTCAATTAGTGAAAGGTTAATCATTATTCACAACAATTTTTTCCATTTTCCTCCCTCTTATCTCTTTCTCTCAAGACCAAGAAGAATAAGAGATATTCCTTCAATTCTGAAGGAACATGAATCAATCAAATAAAATAATGCAATATGATCAATTTTATGTGCTTGAACTTGACATTTCATTAGTATTGTTCATAGATCAAAGAAACACATGTGGATCACTACTACATGGGCTCTACTTTAGGTCCTTACGATGTAATGATGATACAACGATTGGGTTCCAACGATCCAAACCATCAATAAATAAATATTTCAAGACTCATAACTTATATTAATTATAAGTTAATTTGAAAAGATTCTATCACGGTTTTGGGAAAAGCTTCGCAATATTATTCAGAAAAATTTTCATTATTTGTGGCGTTCATCATCTTGTACATTGAGAATGATCTTTTAAATCTAAAAAAACCTAAGTTGGCCATAGGTCTAATAGGTTCTTACACTGTGTTTGAAACCTCTAAGTGGTATCATATCAGTTATGTTCAATTTATAATTAATTATTTATTATATATCATTTACACATTTAAAGTTAGTTTTCATTTCATGGAATTCATTCTTGAATATCATCACCAAGTTTTCTTCCTTCTCTGTTCATTTATTTCTCATTTAATCCAAATATAATTAAATTTTAATGAAGAAAATTCAAAGAACCCATTCATAGGTGATGAGAAGTCTAGCCAGAAAATAAGGGATTAAATTGAATGTATCCAAAAATATAGACTGTGTATCCGATTTCTTTTCACTAGAATATAACATGAATTAATTTTATATTTCATGTAAATAAGGACAATCTGTGATTGAAATCCTCCTCTTGTTGACTAATCGAGGCTGGAAGATGACATGTTAGACTACACATCATGTAACTGGTTTAAACACCGTGTATTCCATGCATTTTTAGTTGAAATCATATACTCAAACACATATAATATATTAATTTACACAACATGTTATGACTAAAATCCACGTAACAAGAAGGTTACATGGTGTATACCAGTTGCACACACCATGTACCCCATAAATTACTCTTTATAAATACATGACCAGTCCCTAGGCATGTATCACAAACATACTGCGAGTAAGGTACACCCTGTGTACCCAACCTATTTATGCAAAAAATTAAAATTTAATTTATTACTCCCTTAAAAGACAACAAAATGTGTTCCATGTGTCATTTATTGACTCATACATGATGTGTCAGAGGTTATATATATATATATAAATTATTAATTAATTTATACATAAATTTTTGAACTACAGACCTTGTATAGTCATAATACATCAAGTACTCGATGTACATTAAAAATATTACACATACTATTAATTAACATGTATTCCATGTGGAATTTATTGACTCATACTCACCATGTAATTACATGACAAAACATGTATGCTATATATCACATGAGTAGAATTTATATGATCTCAATATCTACAGATTATTTTGAATAAGTACTCTCTGAGTTCCTTCTAAGTAAAAGTTGTGTTCTTATTTTATTAAATTTTAAATAAAATTAATTTATTTAGATTATTTAAATCACAGCAGATTGATATCTCTAAGAGAGATTGGATGAAGATTAAGATAAAATTAATTAATTGGTTAATTAGTTAATTAATCATATTAATTCATGGAAATTTTATATTAAAAAAATAAAAAATAGAAATGAATGTTGTCCAATTATTTTAGATGCACAAGTGGATGATCAAGATCTTAGAATAACCTATGTATGTGTATGATTTATTTTAATTTAATTATTACAAGAGTTTTTGTAATTGTTTTTATTAAATTAAATTGATGACCAGTGTGTTATCCATCATGTATTATTATGTATTAAAATGCGTTCCCACTATTTATTTTATGTAAACCCACTTTTTGTTCCCTTGACCTACGAGTGAATTAAATTCATTTTAAGGATGGATCTCCCATCCGTAAAGAGTTAGTTCAAGACTAGGACAATGTGAAGCCAAACCAAGTAGATATATAGGAAAGTGGAAGAATCCTACAACATGATCCTCAATGAGATCAATGAATTTTACCCTAGGGTTAATAATTTGTTTTTTATTCACTAAATATACAGACCTATATTTAAAGCTCATGATCATGCCACAATTTATTTATTTTATGTCTATTCGATTCAAAATTTATCTTATGGATTCAAGTCCTTGATCACAAAAAAATAGATTAATACACTGAGATGGAATTAAAATGGAAGTCTAGTGCATACATATTTTATTGGTATATAGTTAATCACCTAAGTGAAATTAACTTAATATTAATAAGGCATGTAAAAAATAAAATAAGAAATTTTAAAAATAATAAAAATATCCCTCAAGTTAATATTAAGTCATTACACCTTTCATTATCAAAATTAAGATGAACCATATTTAAAGTATCAGTTCATCCCATAGTTGGGGGAACTTTTAATTATCATGGAGTCTTAACTAAGATGATAATTTTACTTAACTAAACTTTTTTTAACAATCATAGTCTATTAAATGAAAATTTAGTGGAAATTGTTATGGAAATATGAGTTAGTATTTCAAGATTACAGAGTCCACTCAATAGAACAGGTAACTACATGCCCAAAATTAGCAAGACTTATTACATAAACACCTTCATATAGTTTTCATGGCCATTTTATGGTTCATAAAAAGGGAAATATGTATCCTTTCCACTAGAATGTCTAAAGTGATGAGATATTCCAAGTTCAATAGACAGTGACATTAAAACTTGATAAAATAGTGGGAACTTAATAAAGTTAATCATATTATATATCAAATAATTTTTAGTCAAGTAAAGTACTAATAATATTATCTTTTATTGTTTTAGAATAAGGAAAAGTTCTTAAACCACATTATACTTGCAATCAATTTAAGATAAATACAATATCATAAATGATATTGACTTATAGGAATGGTTCAAATGATTATAGTTTATATAGTTCAATGAATGGAAGTCTTACATGATAGAATCCTCAATCCCTGATCTACCTTCTTATGAAGAAAGTGTTGAAGAGTTCTCTATCTATGAAAAACACCAAAATGATGCACCATATGTTTAATGTTTAATGTTTTCATTCATGTCTAGTGAACTCTTTAAGTCACATGAGAACTTGGATTCTTATATCATGCTTCAAAATCTTTATGACCGTTATTAGGAGAGAATAATAAGAAATTTTTTGAAATATCCAAGGAACTTTTCACTATAAAAAATGGATATGGTGTTCCAGATGAGCCTTATGTAGTCAAAATCATTGGAAATATTGAGAATATAAAGGTTTTAAGGTTTATGCTTCCTAAATAATTGTGAACCAATCCCATTATTTCATCACTCACTCAAATGTTCTCCATCTTTATTATTAATTTTAATACGAACAATATAAAGAATTCTCTCCCAGATCATCTCACTCTACTTTTCCAAGTTAATAAGGATATGAAAAGTGAAAATCATTCTTTCCTTATCGTTAATAAGAGTAAAGTCTAGGTGAATAGATCTAATTATAACTCTAATAAAAATATTATTCACAACACCCTTCCAATAATAGTAAAATCAAGAGGTAAGAAAAAGAACACAGCACTATCAATTTTTCATGTATAAAGAAGGTCTATATAATAACCCACACTTTTCATACATAGATATTACATCTTATTAAATTAATATTCATTACATAACATAATGGTCTATGTTAGAACCATTTAAGTCCAATGCCTTTGAAGACTTTGAAACATAAAAAAATAGTTCATAAGTTTTATACATCATCTCTCACTTAGTTCATCATAATCATCACCCTTTATATAAATATCATATGTAATATATTTCTTTATAACCTAAGTAAAGGAAACATATGAAAAGGTATGATCAGATGCTCAATAAGGGTAAATAAGGGAGATATCAATATGACATGAGTATAAGGGTATTATAACATAAGGATAACATTTGAAAACCATACCCACATAAGTTAGATCATAAAAATGAGTCATGATATAAACCTTGTTCGTCTATAATACATGATTCATAAAGGAATCAAAAAACTTAATCCATTAGAGCATACCATTAGCCTAAGATATAAAGTGTACCTTTTTTCACATGGAAAAGGCTCTAAAATGGCCCATTATTGAACCATATAGGTGAAAAGGTCTAAATATTGACATAAAAGTAGAATTGGACAATCATTTAGGTTATTTTAACCCTTATCTTTCCAGTTTAACCTCCTGATAAACCTATTTACACCTTAACCAAGGTAATTATTTTTTACTGTTTTTTTACTATTCAATATGGTAAAAAATTAAGTTGAAATTATTAGGTAATATAAATTATGTTGATTAAAAATATAGAATCAATTTTTCCAAATTTAATTCATCTTTGTAGAAAAATTTAATTTAAAATAAAACCCAGAGACGCAATGAGAAAATAGTTTTTCAAGTTGTGTATTTTTCAACAAAAAGATGATTTTATATTAACTATATGAATAATAATAAAAATTAAATGAATTAAAATTAATATTTATAGATATATTATCTATAAATATAATTTAAATCATTCCTAATTAGGTTTTTTAATTAATTAAAATGGATAAACATTATGCACTTTAAAATAGTTTTTAGAAAAACCAGTTTTAAAACCCAAAAATAAACTTATACAAAAATCCAATATAATGATGATTAAAATGAAATTAAGTGGATTAAATATAAATAAATAATACTTATCTTACTTAAATTTAAATTCAGATCATAATGGTACTTTTAAATGAATTAATTTATTAAACATAAATGATTATTTTACAAAAATCAGTATTTTTTCACTATTCACTGAAAAATCAATAATTTTTTAAAGATAAAAAAAATTCACCTTAAGATATTGTTGACATTAATATTTCATAAATTAAGTTTATTTTTTAAAATAAATTTTCTAAAATTGGAAGACTTTAATTTTATTATTTTTTTATAAAAAAGTAATAAAAATCATTTTTTGAGAAAATGTATTTTCAAAGTAATTTAAAGTATTTATTAAAAATTAAGTTCTTATCTATACATAATATTTTATTTATCTAATACTATTATACATAATTTACAAAAATGTGTTTATTACTATTTATACTGCCAATTTTAATAGTTAGGTTATAACATGCTTTGTTAAATAATAATATTAAGAGTATTTCGTGGTTAATTAAAACTCTATATTGTATACAGCGTAAACTATTAATGAATATATAAAAAAAATATTTCATAAAATCTTTGAGTTGTTAAATTATAAACCCCTTGAAATGAATTTCACCATAAAAATTTTGTCACATTGGTATAAACAACTGAGGATACTTATGCCTCATTACAACCTCATGTTCCTAAGTAGCTTCCTTAAGCTAGTGGTTTTACCATAAATCTTTGACCAGGTGAGTGCTATTGTTTTGTATAATTTTCTCTGTATGATCCAAAATCTCAACCAGTTATTCCTAATAAGAAATATCATGCTCTAGTGGAACTACCTATGAGTTTAGTACATGTGATAGATCGGGTATGCACTTCCTCAGGAGAGATACATGGAACACATCATGGACTCGAGAGAGGTTTAGTGCAGGAGCTAATTGATAATCTATCATCCTGATATGATCAAGAATTTCAAAGGGTCTGATGCACCTAGGGATTATTTATCCCTTATTTAAAAATATTATAACTTTATTCTATGGAGAAATTTGTAGAAATAACTTCTCACCAACTTCAAATTTCAGACCACATCAATGATTATCAACATAAATTTTCTGTTGACTTTGTGCCATTCTTATGTGTTTCAGAATGAATCTAAAATTCTCTTCCATTTATTTAGCTATCTTAGTTACCAATATATTTTTTTATACAACTTTATCCTAAAAATTTGGACTTCTTCTCTTATTCCCATAGAGGGTTTCATAAGGGGACATCTAAATTCTCGAGTAAAAGATATTATTGTATGAAAACTCAACTAGTGGAAGATGTTGATCCCAATTACATTTTAAATACATAAAACAAGATCTCAACATATCCTATATAATTTAAATTATTCCCTTATAGAAATAATTTATCCGAGGATGATACACAATGCTAAAACTTTTCTCAGTATCTAGGGGATGCGATAGAATTCACCAGAACTTTGAAGTAAACCTCAGATCCTAATCATATAAAATGAAATGTGGTACTCCCTGAAACATTAACACTTTCTTAATGTATATCCTAGAAATATGATCCAAAGAGAAATATTCCCTGATATTAGTGAAGTTTATTAACATTTTAAGATGATTGACTATAACCCATATGACATTATTCCCTTTAGATGTTTTGGGGAGTCCAAAAAAGTCCATGGCGATGTTTTACCATATCCATTCTGGTATGGATAATGGTTGTAGAAACCCCTTACATTTTTATTCTCACAAATTTAACTTGATGAAATACTAATCACCGATATACATACTCATAAATATATATCTTCATGTTTTCCTACCAAAAATGATATTTTATGTAGTCCAGTAGTAGGCACTATACCCCTATTGTCCTTTAGTTGTGGGTTTAATCCTCACGACCTTTCTAGATGTGATAAGTTATCACCTAATACATGGATTATACTTTTCCAAAACTATGTTAATATAATTCATATAACATCCTCAAATTGAAATAACCCATAATTTTTCCAACATCAAAGATAAGATAAACCCTAAGGGCTACTAACACATTTAAGCTTATGTCTAAAAAATTTATATTCATTCCATATCAAATAAGATTTTCATCTAAACCTATATGAAACAAAAGGTTTTTATTTCCATAAATGTCTCCCAAAATATACATAATTTTGATAAAATACCATCACATAAAACCATAGACGGGGTGTCTAGGAATGTAAACTTATGACCAAACTTGAACTCATAAACTCATGATGGTATTCATAACTCTTAAGCTAATATTAAATGGAGACATATATGCTTCCAAAAGATAATTCACCCTTTATTCCATATATAAGCTCTTATCTTATGCAAAAAAAATTCTATGGGAAGCTTAGGTTCATCCTTGAACCGATAGAATATGAAATTTGATTTTCTTATTCTAGAATCCATGTATAGGTATATAATCAATTCTTACAATCAAATCATGTTCTACTAAATTAGAAAAATATGATTTTCATAGGGTTACTTAATTCAAAATAAAATATGAAATTCCAAACTAAGGAGTAGAGGATAAGTGTGCCCAAATTATCAAGGTTCACTTAAACTGTTGTGATTGCATAAGCTTTCCATTTGCCCTTTTCCTTCATAGTATATTGTGTCTTATCATCCCCATTAGCCGTTGGATTTGGAAATTTATTCTCATAATTTATAAACTCCTTTTATTTGAAACACTAGAGTGTGGGTGCTTTATTCTATGGATCTTTCTCTCTATTCACATCATTAGCTAACATCTTCCTATAAATTCGGTACTCGATTTCCCATTGAACTTTCTTTCTACACTTAAAACATTTACTAGGAACTTAATATAGTTTATTCCATGTTTACTTCCACACTTTGAACATGAAGAAAATATCATCATCTTATCACCATGGTTTTTGGAGTTTCCTTTGAATTTCATCTTCTTTTTCTTGTCAAAACAATGAGATTAGTGGGTAAATATGATCACTATTACCACCTTGATATCACATAAAATGATTTATTCATATCGAATAAAGTCCCTTATGGATAATATCCTTTTTATAATTTGTTTTAAGCCACTAAAGAATCAATAAAACTTACTTTCAGGTTGGATGATAATTCTTGAAGCGTATCTTGCAAGTCTTGTACAATTTTCCTCATAGGTACCAAAAGATTCATTATACTTACGATTTAGCTCTCAAAATTCCTTCTCTATTTTTATATAAATGATATAAGTTAAGTCTTTATTAAAAACATAATCTCTAAAACTCATCCCACTATATGGAGTCAATTTCATCATGTTCCCTTTTATTCTTGATGAGAGTGTACCATTGATCCACTTCATATTCCAAATGATAGGAAAACAAATTGTATTTTTCATGTTATAAACACCGGAGGATGGAAAATATATATTCATTGGTACAAACCCATTGCTATGAAAATAGTGGATCAATAAAACCACTGAAAGAAGGTGGTTATTATCTCATAAAGGAACCAATATAACAGTTTCCCCTCATTTTATCATTTGAAAGTTCAACACGATTTATATATTGAGAATGTTTTGTGAGAATAGTAATGGGATTTTTCATTCCATATCCCATAAGATTTTGTTTCCCATGAGGAAAATAATTGAATTTTTTGTCACACACTTAGCATTAACAGGGTTCCGTCACATTATATCTATTGACTAAAACTAAAAAATCATAGTTTTTGAAATAATAATTATTTTTGAAAACCACATAATCATAAGGAATCATTTATAAGATATATTAAACCATGAAACATTCTTTTAAATCTATGAAAACATAGGCTTAACCTAGGTTATTCATCATCATTATTCAAATCCTTCATGATGGTTTGTTAAGAGTGTTTTAATTTCAAAATAATATCCCCCATAAGTGTCAAAATAGGTGTGTAGTAAGGCACATTTTTGTGTACTAGGTAATTCTTGAGTCAAGACCAACACTAATTTTTGGGATTTATTACACCTAGGTGTATCTGTACCAAAAACAAATCCACCTTTTGTATCCATAAATGGATGTAATTGCTCATAAATCACTCTCTCTATACTTTACCAATATTACAAGATATATTTCCATACTTATTATTATCTTTAGACTTACCCTTATACATATACCTCAATATCTCTCTAATGTTTTCTCATCCTAGTTTACATAGTTTAACTAAAACTTTCAATAATAAAAACTATAAATAATCCTACTTTTCTTACATATATATTACATCTTCTTATAATAATATTCATTACATAACATAATGATCCATTCCAAAACCATTTAGGTCTAGTGATTTTGGAAACTTAGAAACATAAAAAACTAGTTCACAAGGGTTATACATAATCTCTCACTTTATTTCTCATAACTAGAAACTTTTTTATACATATCATACTTAATAAATTTCTTTGTAACATGGGGAAATGAAACATAAGAATGGGTGATATCAGATGCTCAATAATTGTAAAAAAGTAAGATATCAATATAACATGAGAGTAAGGGTATGAAAAATAAGGACAACATTTTAAAAACATACCCTACATAATGTATATCATAACATGAGTCATGAAATAAATCTTGGCAGTTCATAAGACATGAATCATGAAGGAATCAAATAACATAAACTATTATAACATAACATTAGCATAAGACATAGAGCTGTGGAATAAACATATTAATAGAAAATCATTTCATTAGTAGTCAATGATAACTGGTAAGACTATAATAGTGGAATTATTTTACTCCCAAAACATCATAGTAGTCAAGGTTCACTCCTAAGACTATCATAGTGGACAAAGTACCTTACTTAACTAGGTTCACTCCCCATTCCAGTTTTGTATATCTCAAGAGATATCAATCTTTACCCAATATATTAGAGAGATATATAGGTACCACCCATAATACAAGTAAATTTATAAATATTTTTTCCAAAAGATCATAGAACATTCATCATATTATAACCCATGAAAATAAATGGGTTTTATAAAACATTCATCACATCAGAACCCATGAAAAAAAATTATTTTCACAAATATTTAATCATAGAATTACCTATGAAAAAAGAAGATTTCATAAAGGTCTTTTCATCATAAATATAAAACATTGAGAGAAATAATAAATATTTTATCATTGTATCATATTCCTATTAAATCTTAAGTAACATCAAAGGATGTCATCTTAGATGTAAAATTATTTTGAAAGATCACTTAAAATGTTTCTTGAGGAAAATAAACTTTCTTTAAAAATATCCTTTCTAAAACTAGAATTTCATAAAATATTATAGAAATAATTTTATTTTAAAATAAAATTTAAAAAATATAAATGAATCTTTAAAACATTGAGTGTTCATGATGGAGTGAAATTTTATTTATGTCATACACATTAATACAAATATTCCTTTTACATTTTAAGTAAAAGTAAAATGGGAATTCTTTGTAAAATGACATGAAGATTAATTTTAAATTTTTTTTAGAAAATTGAAACATGGGTAAAAATATATTTAATAAAACATTTGAATAATGTTAAAAAAATTCTTGAATTTTTTTTAGAAAACATAGTTTTAGAAGAAAAATATTTTTTGGTCGAAGAGAGAAATGAATCCAAAATTTCTTATAAGAATTTTCTTAATAATTTTAAGTATAAAAGAGATGAAAAATAGTAATATTACTTGATAAGTTCATTAATAACCATAGGATATTAAAATTAATGAGATTCTTTAGAGATAAATCATATTATTTCATTGTTATAAATTTAATCATAAACAATCCTGATAAGTAATGAGATTGTAATATAAAACATTTAACAATTTGGTATCTTTTGAATGGTAAGACCCATGAAAGTAAGAAAATTAGATGGGTATTTATATCCCATAATTTCATGATAATAATCATAAAATAGATTCATGGGTATTATATACACCACACAAAAGAAATAAAATGTGAATATACCTTATGTCCCATGGAAGTAAAAGTGAGATAAAAATACCTTACCTTAATTCTTGAATACCTTCAAACACATTATAAACTCATGTATAATAAATATAGTTTTATTATATATTTATTCCATAACCATAAATATATATTTAATATAATATATGTTTTACTTATGACCTTTCATTACCTATTTATTAACAATTATTTTGTTACAATCATGTTTGGTTTAATAAATACTTTGTTTTTCATATATGTTTTGATTTGGTATTTTCAGTTATTTTACTTTTTATCATGGTTACATAATATACATAATGTTAACCATGATATAAATTTAATTTATCCTTACTAACTTCCATATAAAGTGTAAGTGAAAAACATATCACATCACTTTGTGAGGCGGTAGTTCGCCCTATAGACATGCAGCGTTATCGTATCTCCCACAGAATGGAAAGTAATAATATATATGTGATATAATAATTAAAAAAGTATAATAATTTCCTAAATATTATATAAATATGTTAAATACATCATTATATCTAGAATTTAAAGGTGGTGATGGAAAAAGAATTACATCGGCTTGTGAGGTGGTAGTTTTCTATACACATGATTGACGGTTTCAATTTCCATTTCATGGAAGTGGAGATAAATATAGGTTATTACATTAAAATAATGACATATAAGTATATATTATATAATAATTTTATTTAATAATAATTTTTTAATAAGATTTATTTAATTTAGAAGAATAAATAAAACAAAAATGTATAGTTAAAAACTTTACCTCCTCTTCAGACAACCTCTTTAGGTTTAACCTAAAGCCTTACTAGATTGGTTTTATAATATAAAAAAGCCCTATTTAACTTGAGGAGGAAATTAAAGAAATTATTTGGGTATATATTGTGTGAACTAAAGGGTTTTTATGTGTGAATAGGGGAGGAGAGTGAGTGACCTTTTATAAGTGTGGGAGAGGACATAATGGTATTTTTGAAAAGAATAAAATGTACCCATTTTTTTCACATGTGAAAAGGATAAAAAATGGACAATTATTAAAAAATATCGGTTATAAGGTCTAAATATGGATTTAAAATTGGAATTTTACAAGTTTATATGTCATTTTATCCCTTATCTTTTTAGTTTAACCCTCAGTAAACCCATTTTCACCTTAACCACAATAATTAATTTATTCTATTTTGCTATTCATTATGGTAAAAAATTAAGTTTAAATTATTATATAATATAAATTATTATGTTTAAAAATATTTAATTCATTTTTAAAAATTTAATTCATATAATTGGTAGAATTTAATTTAAAATAAAACCCGTAGAAGTGACAAGAAGGCGAATTTTCAAGCAATGTATTTTTCAAGAAAAAGATGATTTTATATTAACTCTACGATAATTAATAACCATTAAATGAATTTAAATTGATAGTTATATATATATATAATATATTTAATTTAAATAATTCAAAATTAGGAGTTTTTTAATTAATTAAAATGGAAAAACATTTTACACTTTAAAATAGTTTTCAGAAAAACCTGTTTTTGAACCCAAAAAATAAACTTATTGTAAAATAAAATATAAAGAAGATTAAAATGTATTTAAGTGGATTAAATATAAATAAATAATAATTATGTTACTTGAAATAAAATTTACAGTATAAATTTTATTTTAAATAAAACAATTTTTTGAAAAGAAATGACAATTTCACAAAAATAGGTATTTTTTCACTATTCATTGAAAAATCAATATTTTCTGAAAAATATCAAACATTAAAGCTAAGATAACGTTGAAATGTTTATTTAAAAATTGAATTTTATTTTTTCAAATAATATTTATAAGTAAAAAAGTAATTTTATTATTTTTTTATAAAAAGCAATAAAAAATCATTTTTTTCAGAAAATGTATTTTCTATGAAATTTAACAACTTTACTAAAAATTAATTTCTTACATATAAATATATTTTATTTATATAAAGCCATTATACCTAATTTTTAAAATGTGGTTATTACTATTCACATCAACAAGTTTAATAGCTAGGTTATAACAGTCTTGTTTAAATAATAATATTAGTATTATTTTGTGGTTCGTTAAAACTTGGTGTTTCATGTAGCACAAGATATTGATGAAATTAAATTTATTTGAAAATAAAAACATTTCATTAAATCTTTGGGTATCACAACTCACTAGAAGAAAAACTGCACCCAGGAAAATAAGTAAGGGGAGGCTTCATGTGCATTTTTTAGTGCAGTCTATCTATTTATACCAATTGGTTATTAGATTCAACTTGTAGTGATCACATATGTATTCAAATACAAAAACCAAGTATATTTCAGAATATTACCCGTGGTGAGGTGGATCTATGAGTGTCCAACATGTCCAAAATCACTGCTATGGTTATTAGGGATTATCACCTCACATTGTCAATTGAAATGATCTTGGTTCTAAAATATTGTTATCATCTGACCTCAGTAACCAAAAATATTATTTCTATATCTATACTTGATAAAGATGAATTTGTTTTAAAATTTGGAAATAAGTATTTATTATTTTATAAAGAAAAAATTTTCTATGGTAAGTCATATTTAAATAATAGACTTTATGTGTTGGATTACCAACACACACCTATCATGGGGTGAGAAAATAAAATTTATTTTCCCCTTAGGGGTTTAATATTAGTATTAACCAAATTCAACTCCATAGAGTAGTGTTTTAATCTAGTTCTCATGAGTAAAAAATTAAATAAAAGAAAAATATTTAAATTAATAGAAAGAAAACAAACTTATATTATGAAATTCATATGAGAGAAAAGTGATTGGGTTTAGGTTTGGATCCTATTTTTGAAATGCTATCACCATCCTTTTAGAATGAATCTATTATATTTATTGATTGGTTAAATGAATGGATCAATAATAATTCTTCCTTTTCAATATTTATTGATATTGATAAATAAGATAATAATTTTAAAAAATTTATTTGTTTAGGTTATTCCCATTATATTGTGTGAAAGTCACAATGCTTCTTTGATGAATTATTTAGGTAATACCAAATATGGTATTGAAATTCCCAAACATTCAAATTATTCCACTACTTCTTCCTCACGCATTTAGTAATAACTACACTTTTCAACTTTATTTTATATCAATTAGTGTAATCCAAAACCAATTATTGTGAGAATAAAATTCATAATAAAGGCAATTAAAAATATCAGAATTAAATTAAAACACAATCACATTCAACCTAATTTCTAAAATTATAAAATTAAAAATTTATTCAATAAAAAAAATTGATTTAATAGTTCATTTATAAATAATAATCAAGCATGACAATGTATTTAGGTCACCTTTCCTTTACCGAACCAAAAATGATTCTACCCCACCATTGAAGGGGGGATCATTTAAGAAAACGAGGTAAAAGAATGCATGAAAATAAAGAGAAAGTGGAGAGGAAACAGATGGAAAGTAACTAGAATGGGGGAGGTAGTTAGTCTAACTATTATTTTATTCTTCATATCATCCTCTTCTATGATTCTTCTAAGGCTACAATGGGTGATGCACCTATAATATCTCATCCAAGGTGCATATATCATTCCTTATAAGCTGCTGAGTCTACCTCTCCTTTATAGTCCGGGATAACTACCTTGAACTCCCCTTCCCCACATATCTTGGGTATTTTTAAAATTAGAAAAATAAGATATCCTCCCCCCTAGACTTGTGTGGTTGTATTATTTTTTTGTAAACACCTAAATATATCAAGTGTTTCATTTCTATGTAGTGTGTGGAATCATCCTCAGGGAAACTCCTTTTGTATGTCGTTCATGGGGTGCGTGAGTGGCGTGGAAGTGTAAGGGATGCAGGGAAATGGTGAGCATGCATGGAAGTGGAAATAAAGTTCCTCCATGCATGCATAGTGATGAAGGGTGACTCTTCTAGTGATAAAGGACTATTTCTTCTTCTAACAGGGTTCATAGTGGTATTTTGAGGCACCAAATGTGATCCAAGGTGGTCATAAGTGTTGGAAGTGGTTCTTTAGCTCTCACTAGAGCTTTTTGGTGGAGACAATTGTGGTTCCTCCTTCATAAAACCTTCATAGTGACTAGATGAATCATTAAAATGTGTTTATGGGGTCGGATTAGGGTGAAGTAAGTGGTCCATGGTGACTGTAGGTGGTGATAGTGGCCAAATACTCAAGATTGAGCTTCATCGGTGGAAGAAATGGAAATTCCTGAAATTATAGGTGGCCATTCAGGTTAAAAACGAAGGAGACAGTAGTGGTGATGGAGATCTTCGGTGGCACGATCTGTCTAAGGTGATGCATTCGATTAAGAGGAAGAATAACATAATTCCATTTAAATTATGAATAGTAACTACTAAAACACATCCCAAATCAAATTGGAGGTTGTGATCCACAAGAATTTATAATTAAATCCATGATATACAATGGGCAGTAAAGTCATATAAGGGTTGAAGGATCCCCACCACCACCATGGACTGTCCCCATCCCAGTGAATCCCTCCTCCCTCTGACACATGAAGTTTCCCCATGCAATGATGGTTGCTCCTTTCACTATCTATACAAGTTGTGAGATCCAACCCATTGACCATATAATTAAGAGGGCCTTCCTATCGGCCACCTGTCCGACCATCCCAATAGGGTGAGCTATGTGGTGTGTGGCCCATTATTAAGGTATGTCTTGGGTTGGCAAATTTTTTTAACACCTAAAATATTTGAAAATAGTTATAAAAAAAATTAAAATTTACTTATAAAACAATATCCAAAATTTTATAAAATAATTTCCAATAAAATAACTCAATTAAAAACCATAATTCAAATTCATTTCAATTTTAGATTATAAAATTCCCATAATTCAATAAAACAATAAATTTCATTGGGATTTTGATTAAAAATCCATTTAAAATGATTTAACGTTTCTTAAAAATATGCATTAAAAATGTTTGTGTCAAATACTCCCACACTTAAACAATGATTTCCCTCAAACATAAATTACCAACATTAAAAATCATAGGGAACCAATGTTATCATTATTTAAATTTCAAAATAATGAAATAAAATTATTATCAATGTGAAATCAAAATTTCAAAAAATCTAAATGAAATGTAAATGAAATTTACCACATTTCAAAAGATGAATCAATCCCATAATTTTACTTTTACCCTTTGAAAAACAATTATGGAACTTATTATTTCATCATTTCAAGCTTCTAAATTCCTTATCATTTATCATAAAAATCATGATTTACCTCACTTTTTAATTTTTTATATCAATGATATTAATTTGAGTAGTTTTATGATCATATCACGATAACATGATCCTTATACATAGGCTTTTAAATGAACTACTTCTCCACATTATAAATAAAAAAGTCACATAAAATCATGATAGATTTGAAATTAAGGTTCTGATGACTCTAAGGATTAAGGTTGGTAAGAATTTATCTGAAAAAATTACATCTTAAAGGAGGAGTTTTATCTCTTAAAGTACGAAGCATGATACAAAAAATAAAATCTCAATGAAAATTTCCCCTTCAAATTGTGACAACTCTCACTTCCCAAGTTCAAAGTAAGGTCATGAAAGCATACTGAATGATTTGCAACTTTTTGAATTTTCTTCACTTTTATACTTTTTTTGTTTCAAATTATTTTTTTTTTTGAAATTTAGGATTAGAAGGAATCCCACACCCACCACCTAACCACATATGATAAAAATCATCAGTCTAGTAATGGTGATTTTTGATTCTTTCAAGTTACAACCCATTCCAATTGTTTTCATTTTTTTTTCAAGAAGGAAAAAAAATAAAGTATAATTAATGAATAAATAACTTTTATCAATACTCAAAATTATAACCCCACACTTTTTTATTAAAATTTATTAAATATATTTCACCATTACTTCCCTCACCCCCACACTTTAACATTAAAATATCATGAAAATACTAAGAGCAAGACATGAATGGATAAAAATGTCTTGAAACATGGTTTATTCCTAAAAAGTTTATTCATGGTCTCTATAGGATAAATAAGGATTGATGTATAAGGTGGTATAAAGGATAATGGATTATCAAAAGGTGCCTAAATTATTTTAAATGTGTTTTTTTACAATCACAGACTCGAAAAGTTTCAATGAAAATTCTAGTTGGTGACATGTACCAAGACCACTTAAGAAACATACTCAATATAAAATTAGAAATATTTGGTATATAAATAATATATATAATGATAAATATAACATTGGACAATCACTCAAGGCATGAATAATAATAAAAAACCAATTTACATGAATTTTATAAAATTAAAGCATTAAAAATGATAGGGAAATTTAATTTACATTAATAAACTAATTCTCTAAAAATCACAAGTCCTTTTTTTAATATCCATGATTCACTCTAATCATTCAATTATCCATTTTACTCATTCAATTTCATTATCATTGGAATCTGAAACATGAATTTAGAGGGTTTCTAAGAAACTCACATCTCCTAGATAAGTCATGTAAAGTAATAACTTAAAAATGGGCATGAAATTTTCTAGTATAAGGTTTAAAATAGGGTTTCAGAAAAAAAAATGTAGGGGCTTTGAATTTAAATAATATAAGAATGAACTCCCCATTCTCAACTAGCATTAGTCCTCTTCCTTCACTATTTGGGGTCTTCCTTATGACATTATGATCCTACAAAAGCAAAGTAATCAATTAAGCACAAATATCATGTCATTAAAGCTTATAATGATATATGGAATGAGTTTCATGCTAAAATAATTCTAAGAATAAGTCCTAGACATAAAGTTAAAAGATAAATCTTAGTATGATCCACCAAGTGGGACCTGGAGTTTTACTACCACTAGAGGTTATGTTCTAGTTGTTGTCCATAATTTGATGGTGGGTGGATCTTATTTGATTTGAACCACCATATGTGATTTTTCTGAGCTTCCACATATTCTTTGTTGGTGAGGAATGATCCATGGATATATTACACTAGATTCACCCCTTTATAATTTAGTGTAGCTTATATGGAGGGGGTAGGATGAAGTATGGATCGTCCTTATTTTTGGTTTCTACTTGTGAAACCTCATATTTTTTGTTTAATGTGGGATCCATATGGGTTATATGGATTGAATGATCAAATGAAAAGTAGGAAGGTAATTTGACATGAAAAAAATTTAAACATGAATTATCAATATGAGAATTATCCTTTTCAATATGAGTAGCCTTTATCTTGATTTCCTTAGGCGCAACTACTTGTAATCCCTAATGAGATTCCTTCAATACATGTTAATCAAAATCAAGGATATACATGAGTTAATCATTAGGTGTATATACTTCATATTCACTTTCCTCTAAGGAAAAATATGTATTGGTCGAATCTAAAAATTCAAAATAGTGGGGAGTGTTACTCAATTTAAATTGAATAAAATAAAATTAAATAGAGTTTAATAAAATCTCAACTCCCTATAGTGGTTCGACTTAAATCTTCTTTTTAGTGGTAAGTGCCTCTTGATGTTGGATCTTAGTGTATGGAGGAAGGTAGCCGAGATTCTCCATATTCTCTTAGATATCTTCAATAAAATTATGAAATTCTAATAGTGCTTCCTTCTTGTTTTCTAGATCAGGTTCAGGTTTCTCCAAATACTCATGAGTTATTTGTTCCATTTGGATTCTCAATAAATTCATCATTTATTAAATCCTTTTAAATTGATAATTTAAATCAGTATTAACAAATTATTATTCTTTTAGAACCTATGAGAAATTGTTCCATGATTTAAATAAGTAATCATTTGAAATTATCATGGGGAATTTTTTTAATGATTTTTTAAATTAGTGAAAACTATCCACTATGTGAAAAATAAAAATCAAGTAAACACTAATTGGATCCTTGACAATGATTCTGGTTTTGATGCACACCTGTCATGGGGTGTGTCAAAAACAATTTATTTTTTCCCCAATGGTGTAGTATTACTATTAACCAAAGCTGTCTCCAGAAAGTAGTGTTTTAATATAGTTTTCATGAGTGAAAAAGTAAATAAAAGAAAAATATTTCAATGACAGGATTGAAAAGAAACTTGGATTATGAAATTAAGATGAGAGAAAAGTGATTGAGTTTATATTTGGATCCCATTTTAACAATTATATCACTCTCATTTTAGAATGAATCTATTATCTTTATTTATTGTTTAAATTAATGGATAAAAAGTCTTTCTTCCTTTTCACCCTTTATTAATATTTATAATAATGAGAATAATTTTAAACAATTTCTTGTTTTGGTTATTCTTCTTCCATTGTGTGAAAGTCACAATGTTTTGTCCTTGAATTATTTAGGTAATAGAAAATATAGTCTTAAAATTTACAAACATTAAAATTAGTCCACTTCTTCTTACTAACATGTTTAGTAATCACTAAACACTGTGGCACTTGATTTTAGATCAACCAAATAGTGCAATCCAAAACCAAGTAGAGGGAGAATAAAATTCTTAATCAAGGAAATTTAAAATCTCAAAAATAAATTAAAACACAATCGCATTCAAGTTAATTTATAAAATTAATGAATTTGAAATTAATTAAAAAAATAGATTCAATAATTCATTAAATAACAAGACTCAAGAATTACAATGTATTTGGGTCACCTTTCCTTTACCCAAACACATAAGATTCCACCCTAGCATTTAAGGGGGGATCACTGAAGAAGAATAGGTAGAACAATTCATAAAAATAAATAGAAATTAAAGAGGAAATAGATGGTTAGTATCTATAATATAAGGAGTTAGTATGTTTGAATCTCATTTTATTCTCCATAGTAGACTTTCTTGTGCTGCTACGAAGGCTCTAGAGGGTGGAATCCTCTAATATATTCTCCAAGGTGAATGTATCTGTCCTCCCAAGATGAAAAATATAATTTTCCTTTATTGGTAGAGAGATCCACCTCATAATCCACTCCCATTCATATCTCAGGCATTTTTTAAATTCAAAACAGATGATATCCTACCCCTGAGACCCACATGGTTATATTTTTTTTTGAAACACCCAAATATTTCGAGTGTTTCATATTTGTATAGTATGTGAAAAGATCCTTGGGGTAGTTGTTTTTTTATGCCATAAATGGGGTACATGGGTGATGTGGTAGTGTATGGGATTTGGGGAAGTGGTGATCATGCATGGTAGTAGTGAGGAAGTGCCTCTGTGCATGTAACAATGAAAAAGGACAGCTCTTCCAGTGAGCAAGGCCTAATTCTTCTTCTAAGAGGGTTCATAGTGGTCGTCTGAGGTACCGAATGTGATCCAAGATGGTCACATACATTGGAAGTGATTATTCAGATCACACCCAAGATTCTTGTTTTTGGAAATGGTGGATCATCCTTCATTCGGCCTTTATAATGTCTATATAAAGCCTTAAAATAGATTTATAGGGGCTGGTTGAGGTGGAGGAAGTGATCCATGGAGACCCTAGGTGGTGAAAGTGGCCAACGTATCAATATTTGGATTCTTTAGCAGTGGATATAATGATATTCTATAGTATAGATAGTGGATTAGGTCAAAGATGAAGGCAGAAGTGGTGGAGATGGTGATCTTTGGTGGAACGATGTGTTCGAGGCGGGGCATGTGATTAAAAGCTGGGGCGATGTCATTCCATTTAAATAATGAATAATAAACACTAAAATGAATCCCTCATAAGACTGGATGTTGTTCTTCACAAGTATTTATAATGAAAGTTGTGGAATAAAATGAGAAGTAATGTCAAATGAGGGCCGGAGGACCCCCACCCTCATTATAGAGTGACCCGTCCTAATGAATCCCTCCTCCCACCGACACACAAAGTTTCCCCATCTGTCAGTGATCACTCATTGCACTAGCAATGCATGCCACATGCACTTCCCCATTTCCAAGCCACTCAAGAGGGCCTCCCCATCATTTGTATGGACGAACAGACCAGTAGGGTTATCTATGTGGTGTGTGGCCCACGTTTGAGGGCTAGCTTAGGTTGGAACATTTTATTAACACCTAAAACATTTTAAAATAGTTATAAAAAATTCAAATTCACTTATGAACTAATATAAAAAATTTAATAATTTTTTTTTAATAAAATATAGTAATTAATTACCATTATTTAAATTTATTTCAATTCAATATTAATATATTCCCATAATTTAATAAAACAAAAAATTTCATAGGTATTTTTATTAAAAAAACATTTTAAATCATTGAAATTTTCTTATAAATATGGAAGAAAAATTATCGTGTCAATTACAAGAACAAAGTAATGGAAATTTATAATGAAAATAGATCACATGAATCATACTATACCCAACTATGTAATCACTAGATAGATCATTTAAATGAAAAGTGTTTGACCAGATTACTCCAAGATGGATATTTGGACTCATTTGAACTAAAATCGCTTGGTGTATGTCATGCCTGTTTGCAAGAAAAAATGAACAAATCCAATTTAGCGGTAAAGGTGAAAGGCCTATATAGCTTCTTAAATTGGTTCATATCGATGTGTGTGGAACATTTTCAGTTGAATCCATTCATAACTTTTATTTAATTTTTTTAGAGTAAGGCATAAGTAATATTACTTTAACAGATTCAAGGAATATAAGAATGAAGATGAGAACCATCTTGGTAAGAAGATTAAGAAAAGTAACATAGAACATGGTGGATAATATATTAATCAATAATTATATGATTATTTGTAGGAGTTTGTGATTTTATATTAACTCACTCCACCTTACACACCAAAATGAAATAGTGTAAGTTAAAGAAGGAACCACACCCTGTTAGACATGGTAAGATCAATGATGAGTCATGTGAGTCTCTAGTTAGGTTTTTGGGATATTTATTGTATAGATAATAATATATACTCAACCAAGTACTAACTAAATTAGGAATCCATATTCTATATTAGCTATGGTATGGAAATAAACCCATGTTGTCATATATATGAGTGTGGGGTTGTGAAGCATTTATTAAGGAAATTTCAGGAAACAAACTTGCACCCCAAGGCACTAACTATATCTTTATAGGGAAATCCTAGGGAAAATAAAGGATATTACCTATATAAACCTACATATAATAATGTTGTGTTAAAAATACACATGAATTTTTTTGAAGGTAATTATATCTACAAAAGTGATAGTGGGAGCTATATTGACTTTGATAAAGTCGTGGCTTAAGATACACATGAGTTGGAATATGAATAAATTCCACAAAACCTCAAGGAATAGGAGATTATAGAGACAAAATTACTATGTTGGAGTATAAGATAATTTATAGAACTATAATGATATGGTTATCAAGTCACCAAATATGACAACACATTGTTAGTTGATAATAATAAACTAGTAACCTAGAAGGAAGCAGTAAGTGGCACAAAAAATGCTAATGGAAGATGCCATAAATTATGAAATGGATTTCATCTACCAAAAACCAAATTTGGATTTTGGTATATCCTTTATTGGATGTAAATCCTGATGTTTTTAAATGGAAAATCAAGAAAAAAAGATATGGATGGTCAAGTCAATTCCTATAAATTAAAACTAGTTTTGAAAGGCTTTAAACAAATTCAAGGCATAGACTTTGATGAAACCTTTTCACTAGTTTCAATGCTGAAGTACATCATAATTCTACTTGACATAGAATCTTACCATGAATATGATATTTGGAATATGGATGTCAAAATATCATTCCTTAATAATAACCCTTAGGAGGATATCTATATAACACAACCAGAAGCTTTTTCAACACAAAAGGATGAAAATAATTTATACAAGTCACATATATCTATTTATGGATTAAAGTAAGCATCTGGGTCCTAGAACATTTGATTTTATGGATCCATAATGGAATTTTGTTTCATCAATAATGAATATGAGCCTTGTTTCTATAAAATTTTTAGTGGGATTTCAGTCACTTTCCTAATAGTTTATTTCAATGACATACTACTTAATGGAAATAAAATACTAGTCTTACAGTCTGTGAAGGCATGATTATACACTTTATTCTCCATAAAGGACTTATGTGAAGATTTTTTTAGATCAAGATCTATCATGATAGATACAAGAGGGTAATTAGACTAAGTTAAAGTTTTTAAATTAGAAAAATACTAAAGTGATCTATTATAGAACAATCTAACATGATATTTTTTTACATCGTCACATGACATTCAAATTTTCAAGAAAATGTGTCCTTAGACACATGATATAAGGACCCGCACTTATTTCATACATAATCTTGAATTTATTCAAGAAAACACTTCATTTTAAATTGAGGATTTTTTCAAGTCTAGATCTTTATAGAATTAAGACAAAACATTCATAACATTACACATTGTTACATAGTGGATACCATAAAATCAGTTTCCATTTTCCTCAGAATATAAAACATTAAAACACAAAAAAAGACTCCTTGACAATTCTTCAACATTTAACATGTCTTTCTTACTTGTATTACCCATCCATTAACCTGTGGAAAATCATTTAAAAACTTGGGATGAGCACAAAATCTCAGTAAGGTATGAAAAAAGAAGGAAAAATCACATTAGTCCATGAATACGCGTAACGTATGAAAACATTTTCAAAAGACATGCTTTCCACCCATAAAATCTTACTTTGTGTAACATGAGATTTAAACAAGATCAACACAAACATAATTATAACCATAGAGGTATATTGGGGCATTACTTACATAATCTTGTAACCATCTTGGCTACCTTAAAATTTGTAACCCTCACGGCTACCTTACTTTGTGTAACCATCACAGTTACACTTGGAGTAACCATACGGCCGACCTCCATCTTACTCATACCCAATGCATTGGAGGGAAATATAGGTCCCACCATTCATCATAAACAATGCCCAATAACAAAAACATAATCATACAACATAAACAATAGCATAAAAACATTGCCTTTGAATCTTATAAAACAGAATTTTAAAAGAGGATTTTAGAAGAAAAGTCCCTTATAAACATCATATACTTGAAGTGAGACTTAATTGAGTGGATGGAATATGTATATACTCTGTAAATACACATAATTAAACATAATATAAACATAACCCATCACACAAACAATTTAAATAGCACATAAATTATAAAGTAGAAGGTTAACCCAAAGAATGGAAATCGGGTTAAGAATTCCCTTACCTTAGGCTTGTCTTACTTCAAAATTGTTTAAACCTCCTGTATAATGGTTAAAAGAGTGTTATTAGTATTTTACAGGAACATTTTCATGTTTATAACATCTTATATGGTCATTTAATAACCTCATTTCACCCCTTATTTGTTAGTATTTTGTTCCTTGCATTATTTTGGGTGAGTTCTTTTGTGATTTTCACAATCGGTTCATGATGAATCGTTCTTGTTGATTGGAAGTGAAACTCCAGAATTTGAATGGAGTAGTATTTACATATTTCCATTACCATAATTTATACCATTTATCACTTTGATTCTTTATATTATGATGATTTATAAGTTGAAACATTAGTTATGTTCGTTTAGATCATTTAAGTGGTTCTTTGATAATTACAACTTCATTTAGTCTTATAAATTTGAATCATGAGTACAAAAGAATTCCAGAACCATATATGAGTTGTAAAACATATATTATAACCTGGTTCAACCATATAAATGGTTTCATGACCAGACTTGAAAGAATTAATGGAAATTGAAAATACATCGTCCACGATATCGGTAATTCGACACAAATGGACAATGTTTTTTGATTCTTTAAATAAGTGAGAGAGGAGAGGAATAATGATTTGTAATTTTCCATAAACAAGACAACATCCAGAATATACATGATTCTGGAGATTTCATGCCTCTTGGATAAGAGGGGGTGAAGGAAGAAGAAAAGGAATCATGAAATAAAGAAAACATGAGAAATTTCTTACGGAAATTCGGCAGCCTAACGGAGTCTCTTAAAATTTCATAAAAACAAGATTGATGAGAGGAATGGAATATCTCATCATTCATACAAAATTTGGATAGTAAGGGGAACTATTTAATGAAATATCCCAACAAAAGTCAAATGGAAAGGAAGAGAATAACATAAAATGGAAGGAAAGAATGAAAATGAAAGAGGATGTTTACCTCTTGATCTCTTCTCCTTGAGATCCTTCTTAAGGGCTTTGATTTTGGTCTTTTGGTGAGACCAGAAGCTCTAGGACGTGGGGAAGAAGATTGGGGAGGGAATTTGGAAGAAATTAGACAATGCTCAAGGCTTGAGAGGTGTGGGAGGAAGAGGGGAGTGAGGGTGATATTTATAGTGGAGGAGGGGAGGTATTTTAGATTATTTTAATTATTATTATAATATTTTTATCAAGACTATGAATAATCTCAAATAAAGTGGCCTTAATTAGTGAAAATATCAAGTGAGTTCGAGGCAAGTGGCCTTTCATCACTTATGATGTCATAAATAGTGCATTTTTACTGATAAATTGATTATACGGTATTTTATCGTATTTCACTATTCACTGAAAATTCAAGAGTTTCAGAAAAATACCAAAAATTTACCCCTACCATTTTTTGACGTGTAGAATTCAAAAATGAACTCCATTTTTCAAAAATAATTTTCTAAATATTATTAATTTAATTTTTAAATAAGGTCACAGTTAATTCGAAAAATAACAATATTTAAATGCAACTAGTTTCATGTGACATTGGAAAATTAATTATGATCCCATTATCCTATTGCCATGGGAAAATAAAATAATAATATTATTTACTATTCATGAGGTCATATTACTATTCATATTACTATTCATATTACTATTCATAAGGGCATGTTACTATTCACCAAAAAAACAAGTTTGTTTCATCAGACTCTAAATAACATACTGAACCCAATTGTAGATGATAGTTTCTTGAAATTTGAATCATAGAAGAAATAAAATTATGTTTAAAGGATACTTATAAATATATACCTTAAACAAAATTTCAAGCATTTTCAATTTATTTTTAGAAAACCTTGGGATGTTACATTATCCCCACCTTCTTGAAATTGCGTCCTCGCAATTTTATTTACTTATTAAACAAGTGAGGGTACCTTGATCAAGGTGTCCACTCGGTTTCATCGTCATCTTGTTCACGTAGGTAGAAGTCCCATGCATTAAAACAATGATTTATAGATCCTTCAAAATCATTTTCTTCCTCCATCCAAATACACCTCGTACAACATGGGTCATATGGGTGTTCACAGAAAACAGTTTTGGAAAATAATCATGTATGACATATAATTCCAAAACATCTGTTAAAACATAATTTCTATAAAATAGTCGGACCGAAATTGAGTTGAAACTTTCTATTATTGGTCCTTTTAAAATACCATAAGTATGTGATGTGAGACTATATTTTAAAAGAAAATATAAATAGGTTGCACAAGGGTCTCTTTCCTCAGCACCATTTTTAAAATCATAATATGCTTCAAATTCTTGTGATAAGGTAAAATATTTGAAAATACCTTGATAATATTTACCTTTCTTGAAATTATGTGAATATTGTGAAAATAGTATTTGTCTAAAAACAACCCATGATCCACGATGATAACGAGGTATAGAGGAGGTGTTTGATATCTCAAAAAACTGCTTGCAAGTGAGTTGTATGCTAGAAAAAGTTTCACAATCATCCGAAGATGACTTTGCAATAATTATTGCAAGCATGTCATCAGGAATAGATAGAATGTCGTTTGAGATCCTTCTCCTTCCATTCGTAACCAACTTTACTTGACCTGAAAAAAAAAGTTATAAAACAAGGATTTAACTGAAATAATAGATATAGGGACTAATCACGTGTCTCACAAGAACTCCTAATCCGTAAAGTTGTCTAAACTGACCTCTGATACCAACTATAAGAACCCGCACTTATTTCATACATAATCTTGAATTTATTCAAGAAAACACTTCATTTTACATTGAGGATCTTTTCAAGTTTATAGCTTTAGATAATTAAGACAAAACATTCATAACATTATACATTGTTACATAGTGGATACCATAAAATCAGTTTCCATTTTCCTCAGAATATAAAACATTAAAACACAAAACAAGACTCCTTGACAATTCTTCAACATTTAACATGTCTTACTTCCTTGTATTACTCATCCATTAACCTGTGGAAAATCATTTAAAAACTTGGGATGAGCACAAAAGCTCAGTAAGGTATGAAAAAGAAGGAAAAATCACATTAGTCCATGAATACGCGTAACGTATGAAAACATTTTCAAAAGACATGATTTCCACCCATAAAATCTTACTTTGTGTAACATGAGATTTAAACAAGATCAACACAAACATAATTATAACCATAGAGGTATATTGGGGCATTACTTACATAATCTTGTAACCATCTTGGCTACCTTAAAATTTGTAACCCTCACGGCTACCTTACTTTGTGTAACCATCACAGTTACACTTGGAGTAACCATACGGCCGACCTCCAACTTACTCATAACCAATGCATTGGAGGGAAATATAGGTCCCACCCTTCATCATAAACAATTCCCAATAACAAAAACATAATCATACAACATAAACAATAGCATAAAAACATTGCCTTTGAATCTTATAAAACAGAATTTTAAAAGAGGATTTTAGAAGAAAAGTCCCTTATAAACATCATATACTTGAAGTGAGACTTAATTGAGTGGATGTAATATGTATATACTCTGTAAATACACATAATTAAACATAATATAAACATAACCCATCACACAAACAATTTAAATAGCACATAAATTATAAAGTAGAAGGTTAACCCAAAGAATGGAAATCGGGTTAAGAATTCCCTTACCTTAGGCTTGTCTTACTTAAAAATTGTTTAAACCTCCTGTATAATGGTTAAAATAGTGTTATTAGTATTTTACAGGAACATGTTCATGTTTATAACATCTTATATGGTCATTTAATAACCTCATTTCACCCCTTATTTGTTAGTATTTTGTTCCTTGCATTATTTTGGGTGAGTTCTTTTGTGATTTTCACAATCGGTTCATGATGAATCGTTCTTGTTGATTGGAAGTGAAACTCCAGAATTTGAATGGAGTAGTATTTACATATTTCCAGTACCATAAATTATACCATTTATCACTTTTATTCTTTATATTATGATGATTTATAAGTTAAAACATTATTTATGTTCGTTTAGATCATTTAAGTGGTTCTTTGATAATTACAACTTCATTTAGTCTTATAAATTTGAATCATGAGTACAAAAGAATTCCAGAACCATATATGAGTTGTAAAACATATATTATAACCTGGTTCAACCATATAAATGGTTTCATGACCAGACTTTAAAGAATTAATGGAAATTGAAAATACATCGTCCACGATATCGGTAATTCGACACAAATGGACAATGTTTTTTGATTCTTTAAATAAGTGAGAGAGGAGAGGAATAATGATTTGTAATTTTCCATAAACATGAAAACATCCAGAATATACATGATTCTGGAGATTTCATGCCTCTTGGATAAGAGGGGGTGAAGGAAGAAGAAAAGGAATCATGAAATAAAGAAAACATGAGAAATTTCTTACGGAAATTCGGCAGCCTAACGGAGTCTCTTAAAATTTCATAAAAACGAGATTGATGAGAGGAATGAAATATCTCATCTTTCATACAAAATTTTGACAGTAAGGGGAAATATTTAATGAAATATCCCAACAAAAGTCAAAGGTAAAGGAAGATAATAACATAAAATGGAAGGAAAGAATGAAAATGAAAGAGGATGTTTACCTCTTGATCTCTTCTCCTTGAGATCCTTCTTAAGGGCTTTGATTTTGGTCTTTTGGTGAGACCAGCAGCTCTAGGACGTGGGGAAGAAGATTGGGGAGGTAATTTGGCAGAAATTAGACAATTCTCAAGGCTAGAGAGGTGTGGGAGGAAGAGGGGAGTGAGGGTGATATTTATAGTGGAGGAGGGGAGGTATTTTAGATTATTTTAATTATTATTATTATATTTTTATCAAGACTATGAATAATCTCAAATCAAGTGGCCTTAATTAGTGAAAATATCAAGTGAGTTCGAGGCAAGTGTCCTTTCATCACTTATGATGTCATAAATAGTGCATTTTTACTGGTAAATTGATTATACGATATTTTATCGTATTTCACTATTCACTGAAAATTCAAGAGTTTCAGAAAAATACCAAAAATTTACCCCTACCATTTTTCGACGTGTAGAATTCAAAAATGAACTCCATTTTTCAAAAATATTTTTCTAAATATTATTAATTTAATTTTTAAATAAGGTCACAGTTAATTCGAAAAATAACAATATTTAAGTGCAACTAGTTTCATGTGACATTGTAAAATTAATTATGATCCCATTATCCTATTGCCATGGGAAAATAAAATAATAATATTATTTACTATTCATGAGGTCATATTACTATTCATATTACTATTCATATTACTATTCATAAGGGCATGTTACTATTAACCAAAAAAACAAGTTTGTTTCATCAGAATATAAATAACATACTGAACCCAATTGTAGATGATAGTTTCTTGAAATTCGAATCATAGAAGAAATAAAATTATGTTTAAAGGATACTTATAAATATATACCTTAAACAAAATTTCAAGCATTTTCAATTTATTTTTAGAAAACCTTGGGATGTTACACATGAGGAGAGATGAAATATGGAATAGACCCCATACCATTAGTGATTGGTCCAATAATGTATGTTATACTATGTACTAGGATAGATTTCACCTATTCCTTAAGCATGGTAGTAAGATATCAAGATGAAACTAATGTTCTCCATTGGATGGTAGTCAGGACTATCCTTAAGTATTTGAGGGACATTAAGCATATGTTCTTGGTCTATAGAGGAGACGATGAGATATTCATTAGGGGATACTTAGATTATAGTCCCCAAATAGATCACGATGATCTCAAATCATAGTTGGGATATATCTTCACTCTCAATAGAGTTATTGTGAGCTGGAAAAGATCAATGTAAGTCATGGTAACTGATTATACAAAGGATTCCAATTATATTATGGCTTTTTATGCAACTAAATAAGAGATTTTGATATGAAACTTCATATAATATATTTACATGTTTAATATAAGTAAATACCCTATCACACTTTATTATGATAATACTATAGGGGTGGATCTTGAAAAGGAGATATGGTCATATCAACAGGTTAATTACATACTTCATAAATTTCATTTATTGAAGGATTTTTCTCGAAGAGATTTCATCATATTAAGAAGAGTTTCCATGGAAGACAACATGGAAGACCCCTTAACTAAATCCTTAACTTAACAGAAACATGATCATCATGCTAGAGTTCATGGGATAAAGGTCTTTAGAAGTGGGATATAGTCCAAGTGGGATTCTATTAGAGTTGGTTTCCTAGCACCAACTATTTTTACTTTATATTAAATGTATATTCAATGAAGTGAATATTAATAAAATATCTTATCAAATATTATTCATTGTTCTATGTGACATTAATGTAATAATGTCCTAGAGTATTTTTCATATTTAGGAGGGCATAACAGTTTCATATTATGATGAGAAACTTGAAATAATATGAAAATATTATTAAATATTATTCTATATCCATATTATATTTTATGATAGGACACATAGTATATTGACTATCAGGTGTAAGTACTTGTAAGTGGATAATATTTCATCTCATGAAGTTCACACTTGGTAATCTCCAAGATGAGAGATTATGAGAGCATACCCACCTATAGGAAATCCACATGTTTATATGCCATTCTATATTCTTGTATATGAGTGTGTATAATTATCCTTTAAAATTATTCTTAATTCATTTCATGACTTGTAAACTTTAATGTATTGCCATAAAACATGATGAAATATGATCATGATGAAGTTGGGTTGATCATAAGTGATATGTTATTAATGAATAAGTCGAGGAGAGATTTTTACCTCCCATATTTATGAAAGTTGATATCATTATTTGTGTCTATATTTTTAAAGAAAATTTAATTATTATTTCAAAAGGACTAAAACATGATTTGAAAATGTTCCCTACAAGATATGAACCAAAATAAAGAAACTTTATTCATTCATAAGTGGTACATTACAAAAAATAGCATAAAACTAAGTATTGTACACCATGGATTATTACTCACCATAAACGAATTACATCCACTGAAAATGCATAAATCAATAGAGGAAAATATATAGAAAAGAATAAAATCTTCATGACCAAGAAATATCCAATATAATCTTTAACCTTGAGGATTACCATTATCCAAAAAACCTATAATGAGGAAGAGCACCATGAAAGGATAAATCGTTATAAATAATCTATAGTATGAAATAATAACCATTACCTATGAAGTTAGAGAGGAATGAACATATGATTTAGTAAGTTCATATATAGTAAAAAAAAATCCCATTATAAATATGGTCATTTGAAAATGTATTTTTTGAAAATATTGTCATTTTTCATATATCCAATAGGTATACCAAAACATTATATTGTTAATTTTTAAATTTAAAATAATATAGGTCTCAATGAAATAAAAATACTATAGATATATATATTTATGCATTAAATATAAATATTAATAATAATATTATTAAAATATGAAATTATGAATATATAAAATTCAAATAACCATTTTTATATCAATGGAGTATTAAAATTAAATTTTATAATACAAATTATTAATTTTAATGGTATTTGTCAAAGTGTATTTAATATTAAATTAATATTTCTTTTTTTCAATAAACAATTTTGTTAAGTATTATATATTTTATCCTAATAGATTAAATTTAACACTTTTAAAATATTATTATATATGATCTAATATAGTAACATCTTTTAAATTATAAATTTATATTATATAATACTAAGAACACTAAATTTTTAAAAATGCAATTGTTCAATAAATGTATTTTTTTCATTATATTTTTTAATTTCATTAAAAAAATAAATTTATAAATTTTATATTCAACATAAGATAAATATAAATTTAGTTTTGGATATATACTTTCAAATTTATCTTAGAAATAATTTTTGATATTTTTTAAAAAGATTATTTTTAGGTGAATACTGAAAATACTATTTTTACAAATAAGATGTATTTTATGACATTATTAGTATATAAGTATGAATTATAAAATTATGAAACCTTTTTATAGAACCAAATATTTTTTCTTAAGTGAAACTATAATTTTATTTTTTTAAATTTATAAACCCATATTTGATATTTTAGAATTTAAGTTATATTTCTCAAAACATTATTTTTAATAGATTATACATTTAATATTTTATAATTAATTTTTATACCTTTAAGAATAAAAAATGGATTTCAAATTTTGAAACATTATGTCCAAATTATATAGTAATTAACATTTTTTTTTGTCATAAAATAAAAATTACCTAAACTAGTTACCGCGATGAAAACTAAAATGGTAAAAATGAGTAACCTAAGAGGTAAAGGGCCAAACATAATGAAACCATGTTTTAATTGAGTGGTTGAGGTGTGGATATAAATTATATCTTCTCATATATATTATTTATTAATTTTGGATCTATTTTCCTTTGATAGTGAATTTCCATTATTTAAAAGTTTTGGGTATTTTAAAAAATGACACTCATTTTCACTTATAAAGGGGGATCTCCTCTATTCACTTACTATAAAAAAACCCCATTATATCAGAAATAATTATACCCAAACATATCCTATACATTCTTATCCACCTTAAGGAGGTTATGGTCTTATCAAAATACCATCTATCAAAGGATTAACCCCCTTTACGAAGGAGATAACCCAAGTAGTGAGGTATAGATTTTTATTTCTTCCTCTCTTAATTTTCCTTATATGCATTTATTATTTATAAAATTTATTTTAAACATATTAAAATGATAAAATAATTATTATTTTTATACTTTTATGTTATTATAATGATATTACAATCTTTAACCACCCTTCCCATTTTCCCAAATAAAAGATAAAATGATATTTGTGTATGCATGAACTACCACCTCCACAAAACATCATGTTTTGTTTTCATTAAACACATTAAAACGATGTTAATAATGATTAATTTAATAAAAAATTATGATATTTATAACATAATTTATATTCTTAAATGATAAAATATATTATAATTTTCTCATTCTATGGAAAACAAAATTGTCAACCATGCGTACGTGTGTACTACCGCCTCCATGAGACGATTGATTTTAATTTTCATTTTCATAACCAACTTATATGGATGGAAATGAGAATGAATTTAATGAATAAATATTATATTTTTGGTATAATTAAGGTTATGGTATGATAAATTAGAGAACCTATTAGTGATATGATCAACAAATGATTATCATTAATTCAATTGTTTAATACAAGTGTACTATGAGGAAAAAGTTTATTTTAAATTATATAATATTTTCATATACATTAATTATTATTATATATATTTTATAATTATGATATATCATACTAATATATATCAAATTATATCATTACACTACTGGTTTAATTACATTGCAAATAAATCACCTCATAATCATAAATAATAATTGTATATTCATGATTGGGTTAGTTTGACCACCTACTTGAGCAATGCTATGAAATTGATGAATATGAAAAATTAATTATTACTATAATATGATATAAATATTTAAATAATTATTTTTTTGGTTCTAGAAAATATAAATCAATACTTAACTCAATAAATAAGAAAATACCCTTTGTTGGTTGAGAAGCACCAAAAATGTTCATTATAGATTTCATATTCCAAGATAAAGACTAAGGTACTCATGAAAGGAAATTTAAAAATCATAATTCATTATAATTAATTTATTATCGAAACATTAATGAACTTTTAATTATTAACTTTGGAAGAAGAATGAATACCAACGTCGCTACTATGAAACTAGTACAAATGGTAAAAACAATAAACACCTAAAGTTCAAAAAAAGGACAAAAACTAATATACATATAGAAATTGATTCTAAATGAAAATTATAAATAGATTTAAGTATGAATATAGTTCTGTTATAGTATAATAATATAGTTATTTCTTTTTTATAGGAGGTTATATCACATTTGACTAAGAAGATATAAATGTATGAGGTTCTTTGTCTCAAATTTAATTTCTTGAGAATTATTTTTTTATGTAAACCATGAAATCTTAAATATGATGTGATTACTTAATAATGAATATTTTTTAACATATTAACAGGTTTTAAAGACCCATATCATGTTATTTATTTAAATGACCATATATTCAAAAGATACCCAACTTGAAAGTGGTTTTGATTAAAATGTTACTCAAACCGTAAGGGTTTCATTGCAAATATTATCTTCAAATCAATATTGATTTTAAAAGATAATACATATGTAAAATATTATTATTTATAAAACCTCTCATTATTTAATTTTTTTATTCATGGGGTTTTATATGTTCCCTCTATATTTTATTTCCACTTGACTCATATTTTATCTGAAGTGTTTCTTATAAGTGGAACCGACCCCATATCTTATTTTCAGTCAGTAACCTCCATTTTTAGACACTAGAAATTGGTTGCAACTATGGAAAAAATAAAACTATAGGTAATTAACATAAAAAGGTCTATTTTATCCTTGAATATATCATCACCCTGATGCATGATGAGTGGGCCTAAGATGCCACACCTGAAATGAAAATCTAAGGGGATATGATTTGGTTGACCACATGCTCTTTAAAAACCCCTATGAAGGATTGATTTCATAGTTAATTTTATGGATTAGGATGATAATTATAAGATTAACCAAATTAAAGTAACTTAGGATAAACTAATATTGATATAGTTTGAACTAAAGTAACAATATGCCAATGTGATAATTGTAAATACCTAAAATTCTTGATCTTTAATAAAAGATTTTACTGCATATTTTTTTGAGAGTTGATCCATGTTTAGTGAAGTTATGTGGTCATTTAGAGGTTTTTCTTTTGATTTGGAAAATTTACTTCCAATAAAGGGGGTACCACACCATATCCACATAGATACGCTATAGCATGGGTTGTTTACATTATAGAGGTGAGACTACACCCAGGTATGGATTGTGGCGAAGTGATATAATTTAGCCTTCATCATGGAGGGGTGGTATGAGGGGGTTATGTCATGGAATCTTAGACTATGCTGTAGTGGAATCTATGTGTTAGTTTCTTCCATATGGTCCAACCATTGTTCTTAAGGTGTTATGGAATTAAATAAACAGTTACGGTATTCAATTGTGGAAGGTTTTTAATATCTTAAAAAGGGGTGTTAAGAGGGGTTTTAGTCATATGGAATGAATTCCCTTAAGGATAAAAATAAATTATACCCCCTTTATCAATAGATATATAGGATAACTGAAGAGCTACACATACGAACTCCACACCACAATGTAACCCTTCTACGTCACATCTCCCCCTTTGCACTGTGAAATCCACACCCTTGAAAACATAGTTTCACTGACCTATGACATGGTGGTTTTTTTTCATGGTGTTTCCAGGTTTTAACTATAGTGTTATACCGAAGTAACCTTATTCCAAAACACCACTATTCCATAGTGGGTATCTATTGCGCTGTGGTGGTGGGTTCCTAGCATAGCTCCACGATACATCCTTTTCCTACCCCAAGGTAAGAAATTGGTTCTCACCTATCAAATTTCTCCCCACCTTACTATAGAATCCATAATTTAGTGTTTTAGAGGTTCTTGTATTCATTGGCGTGTGATCGTTTTCTAGTTTTTGTACAAGCGTGGCTCGAGTGATGGAATATTTAACGAACCTTGACATCGACATGGAAAACCATGACTTAGAAATGTCCTTAACTTCTTGAGATCACATTTACACTTGTTTCCTTGATTATTATATTTTTTGGTATTAGATGACCATTACTGATCATGATCGCATGTGGGTGTGTGTGTATCCCATGAGACCCATTGTGATATTTGATTCCATGAGTGATACTAGTGTATATTTTTCCATGATTTATTTTGATCACATAATGTTATGTATAATTCTATATGCTCGTGAAGATATTATATGATTGGTTATGTGCTCAACCTGTATGTGTGTTACCATTCCCTGGTGGTTTTTAGTGTTACTTGAGATAGGTGGACTGTCATGGAATATTTATCCCTTAGAGGGAGAGGATGTTGTTTTACAATGATGACGATGAGGTACCCGAGTATACAGTAGAGATATGAGGTATCCTTGGAGCTGTATTGTGAATGCACCTGAGGTGGCCATGATTTTACAAGTTCCACTCACTATGAGGTAGCTTGTTCAATGTTGGTACTTGATCTTCTTGACTAGAGTATTTCGGGTGACATGGTACTCTTGATAGATAGATGATGTCAGGTTGCATGTACACACAACATTGTGAGGACACCGAACATGGGATGGTTTTAAATCTACCAACTTATTATGTTATCCTCTAGACTGGAGCTGAAGTAGATATGTTTGGGGGTTTGTGGCGGCTTAGTTATTGCACAATCACTCATTTTTGGATTGATTGTTTATTCTTGGTAAAAATTTATTATTATTATGGAATACACTTGTTATACATGAAACCATTAGGTAAGAACACATTGGTGGTGTCCAATTGAGTTTTTTACTCACACCCAAATCAGGAATTTCAGTGTGCTTATAGATTTTATGAGAGAACCATTGAAGGGTAAGGGACATGTGGTGGATGGATGAGCATAAAATCATGAATCTAGTGGTGTATGGGGATGGGTTTTGGTGCATGCAGAGATTTATTTTTTTATCTTCTTGTTTACTCTAGATAGGATTTCCACATTAGGAGTTTTTTATTTGTATGAAATGTATTCAATATTTAGATTTCAACATGTTAATATGTTTATTTATTGTTTAATAATAATAATTATTTGTTCCATGACATGAAACTGAGTGTATAGTCTTCCTAATGATGGAGTGAGACCATCACTACTAGTCGAAATCCACTTACATATGGGCAGGCTTGAATGAGACAAAGACAGTGTTCTATGGGATTATCATGTCTCTAGAAGAGGATTTATTTATCAGAGGCCAAAACTAACTCTATGATTCTTCTCAACTCCCTACACGTCATTAGATCCACTCCTTGGTCAATTCCCTACATTATCAGAAAGTATTGAGGCATGTTCAACAACAACACCATATTGGTTCACACATGGCGTGAGGGAAACCAAGTCACTGATCACCTTGATTCTCTTGATGTCCCTAGTCTTGATCTTATTTATTTCTATAATTTTCATGGCTTGTAGCTAAAGGTGTTCAATTTTGTTAGGGGGATTCTCTTGGCCATTATTATTTCAGGCCACCTTAGGTTTTTCCTATCCTTGGCTACTTGGGAATACTATGGATGGTTTTGTCCCTTCCTCTTTCCTTAATAAAAATTTACATTGATAGTTAATGAAAGAGAACAAATATTTTACCAACTTTTCTTTTCTATTTCCTAGATTTTGGATAGGATAAATAGGAGTTGGGATGATTGGGACTCAGGCATGAGAAAAATGTTAATTCCTGAACAACACTATATAGTAGACCGATGAGTTTCCATAAAAAGTGGGAATTTATGTTTTTGTTGTCACAATTGATAAAAATATCCTTGGGTGATTTACACGATGTTGATTTTTTTTTTTTGAGATTTTTCATACATTCATGCATCATGACTAGTCACGTAGGTTCACTTGCTATATATATATTTGTTGTTGTGCTTTATAGCAGTTCATTATTTGAATTCCTTGATTTGTGTTATCCATTCAAGATAGTTTCTCTTATGTGATATATTTTTTTCCATGCTATGTGATATATATTTACTGGAATTAATCAATTGGATTGAAAATGATATTGTGTTAGTATATATATGATGACTATGACTAAGGTACAGGGACAAAGACTAGGGTTTGTGCTAGGAGGGGTGTACCTTGGGTTGAGGGTATAATCATTGGAGAACATTTTGTGATCCCATATAATGTTTAGGATCTATTTACATTCCTAATATTCCTTATGTTATATAAGATTCCGCCTCAAAGATGTTTGGTGGATCCTCCAATAAAGCAGGCTAATCCAGATCATATTTTATCACTTACCCCAGTGCTACAGGCAGTGGTTCTTTAACAACTTCCACTAAAATACATGGTAGGCTATACCAAGGATTTATATCTCTAGTATCCCCTATATTTTCATGGAATTTATTTTCCATAGGATTCTATGGATTGTGGGGAAACCATAGAGAGAATATTCGACCTCGTCAAGACACCGTCAGATAGGAAGGTAAAGATGATAGTGTTCGTGCTTCAGGGACCTTCCAAGAATTGGTGGGGTGTTATGACTTAGGATGGATGATATAAGAACCTCACCAGGGATACCTTTAAGAAATTTTTTTAGATAGTTTATCTCTAACACACTAAGGACTGACTGAGCACAAGAGTTCATGGAACTAAAGATGAGATCCATGATAATATCATCATACTCCACTCAATTTATTGATCTTCTCTAATTTTCACCAGTTATAGCTGGTAATGAGGATCAGAAGGCTAAGATGTTTGAAATCAGACTTCAACCTGACCTTAGACACCAGGTTCATATCTTTTACCTAACTTCATATCTATACGTTCTAAGTAAGGCCCTAAACATTGAGAATATTCTATAGGATGTATGAACAAATGGTCACTTTCTACTCTTCACTACTCAAAGGAGTGGACCTCCTACCACTACCATGAGTACGTCATCTGATTTTAGTAAGAGGAAGTCTAGAGACATGCAATTTACTAGTGGAATGCATGTTTAGTAGAGTTTTGTCTCTTCGGTTCTGTCAGGAGGTGACCCATATCACCTCAACTATGAGATTTTTAGACACTACAATCAGGTATTTCCAATACCCCAAGGTCAGTGATAGTAATGTGGCAAGGTATGATATCTACAATATTATTGTTCCAGAGTTTCAGCAAGGAGGTGGAGGTATCCAATACTAGGGAACCATAGGTTGGGCTAGGTATCTTAGGAGTAGACCTGTACTGATCATAAACCTTAGGGACAAGGTCATAATTATGGGGAAAGTAACACCTACACAATGGATCAGACTCCAACCGATAGTAGAGAGGGTCCCTCTACTGTTTTAGGTATGGTTTTGATAAAATCAACTCTTTATACTTCTTTATTTGATATTGGTGTGTCACATCATTTTATATATATATATATAATTTCTATACTTGAACTACCAATCAATTTTTCCTCTTAGATAGTCTCCCTTAATACACCATTAGACAAAAAAGTGGACTATCTCGAGTGATTCCCAAAGTTCCCTATAGTTTTTTTCTGGTTATGGGAATCTTTAGGAGTTTATAATACTAGAGATGATGAATTTAAACCTTATTATTAGAATAGATTGGTTTAATAGCTTCTTACCACACATAGACTAATATTAGAGGTGTGTTTCATTAACTTTTCCAAAGGGAGATAATTTCTTGGTGACATGAGAGTGAGAAATGGGAGTATGAAGAGTTATACAATATAACAACCATACTCTTTATTTCACACTTAAACATATTTTATTACATAAAACATTCACTTGATACAACATATAAGATCAATATGTCTAGTTTCTTTGGTTCTTAGGAACATTACATAACAACTTAAAACATTAAATACACATCTTTATTGAAAACTTCTTTTACATGACCACACACATTCCTTTGTACTTAGCATTGCATGGGATAACCTGAGGACATGTATAATAAAAAGGTGCGCTATAAAGCCCAGAAAGGTAGTAAAAAAGAAATAACATGAAGAATACAGTACATGTTAGTAAATAGGAATATCAATGGATCATAATAGAAACATTAACATAAAGGCATGATATAACATGATTATCATAACTTGGAAATGTGGAAACAACATTTAACATGATATTAGCATGAGCCAAGAATCATTGAACATGGATCATGAGTAAAACCTAATTTAACTTTAATTATCATGAGTAAACCCTCATTTCACTTGACGTATTATGATACTACTCTTTACCCAATACATTGGAGCACTATTAGGACACACCCTTCTTAAACATTTCATTTCATGCATAAGTGTGCCATATGGATCATACAACACGGAATCATTAAAGATCATCATTTATTCCATGATAAAGGAATGTGTAATTATTAAATGAAACTATATAATCAATAAGTAAACATGGATAAAGTTGAATAACCTTGATAGAGAAATGGGCATGGTATTCATGACACAATGACTTTGGCTTGGAAAATCACGGTGCAATTTCGGCAGCATAACGTCGTAACATAAGAATTCATAAAAATGGTTGATGAGAGAGAAAGGGGTGCCTCATCATATGTAAATGAAATGTAAATTAGGGGGGGTCATATAGATACATGTCCCAAAAAATTTAATGTAAATTAGATTTATAATACAAAACAATTGCTTGAATGTGAATGAGAAGAGAGAAATTCCTTACCGAATTTCGGCATGGTAACGTGTGTACATGGGAGGAATTAATGAGAGATAAAGAGGTATCTCATCATTTCAAAAATAGGGAGGGTAATATAAGGGAGGTGAAAAATCATACCCCAACATTTTTAATTTAATGTAACAGGGTATTACAATATAAAGAAACTTGGATAAAAATAAGAAAAGAAGGAAACCCTTACTTGGAAGTGTGATCCCAAAGGCTTGGGAGGGGACTGAGAGAGGATTATTTGGAGATTGGGGTTCCTTGGGAGGATTATAGAGAGAGTAGGGTAGCGTTTGGTTGAGCTCCAAAGTATTTTAGTGAATAGGAAGTGGGATATTGAGTGGGTTTATATAGGAAAGGAGAGGGAATTATTTATTATTTAGGTTTTGGACACCACACATTAAACTAATCAAAACCACAAACCATCTCATGTTTTTTGACCATGTTTTTTTATCCAAATGGTAGTGTAAAAAATTAATTTATATGGCCAATGGAAGAAATTATTAAAATATTAGGCTTTCTTATGTGGAGGTGATCCACACTCTCAAGGAAATCAATTTAAAAAGTTAAAATGTTCTATAAGCCTTGGAGGGTCCACTAAAGCTTTGTAAAATAAATCAAAAAACCCTAAAATCACATTTTTTTAATGGTAAACCATATATTGACTGAAAATTCCTTTTAAGGTATTTTATTACATCATTATTGGGTCATTATGATGTCATAAAACAAATTATATAATTAAACAGTATTTAATTTTTACCAAAAAACTCGACTGTCTCAAAAAATTATGAAAAATTTACCATTGGATAATTTTGACATCCTGATTCCAAAAATAATATTCATTTTATCTAAATAATTTCCTAAATATGTTATCTTTAAGTTTTAAAATAAAAACCGACATTTATAAAAAATTCATGAGTTTTGACAAAAATGGATTTCAAACCTTAATACAAATCACAATTGTATTCATAAAAATCATACAATAATTTATATTTAATAAAAATTAATTTAGTAATAATATTTATTAAAATATTATTTAATTTAAAAATCCATTAATTCATCAAAATACTATTTGTGTTTTAAAAAACTATTTACAAAGTAACAATAATAAAATAAATTTATATTATTTATTATATAAAAAAATAATGCACATAATCATTGTGCTAAGGTATTGTTACATAAACCCTTATAAAAACCACATAAGACCAAAGGGTAAGGTGTGCGATGGTGACCGACTCTTGGGGTGGCTCGGATAACATCACTTGTGTGGTAATCTCTATCAACTTATACTTCTCGCATATGTGGTTCCGCTCAAGCTTAACATGTTGAAGCTCAGCTTGGGCTTGGTCAAGAGTGAAGCCCAATTATGCTACCTCCTTTCTGAGCTCCAAAAAATGAGTTTCATATGGATCAATTCAACTAGATGAGTCCATCGCTTCCTTTATCTGAGTAAATTGGATTTGTTAAATTCTTATATTTATATTAATCATGTGATCATTGTTCAAAGACTATATTAGAAACAGTCACAATTATTAACAGTATTTTAAAATACAAAAACATAAAACCAAGGAAGTGCATATGCTTTATATATCCATAATAAGACATTTAATTTGACCAAGAGGAATTTTCATTAATAAATGTTTGGGTCGTTACAATCTTCCCCCCTTAAGAAATTTCTCTCTTAAAATTTCCTTTTCCCACACTAAAAAATATGAGAGTAACTCTGATTAATCACTTCCTATGATTCCCACATTTCTTCTTCAAACTTGTGGTTTTTCCACAACACCTTGATGAGGGGTATTGCCTTATTTTGTAGAACTTTTTTCCAACAATCTAAGATCTTTACTGGATTATCTTTATAGGATATGTCATTATTAAATGGTACCACCTCTGGATTGAGTACATGTGATGGTTCAGGTATGTACTTCCTCAAGAGTGATACATCGAATACATCATGTACTTGAGATAGGTTCAGTGGGAGTGCTAGTCAATAGGCCACTACTTCAATGTGATCAAGGATCTCAAAAGGGCCGATGTACCTTGGACTAAGCTTTCCCTTCATCCCAAATCTCACCACTCTCCTCCATGGTGATATGTGGAGGAATACCATGTCTCCAACATCAAACTCTAGGCCTGATCGACAATTGTTAGCATAGATCTTTTGTAGACTCTGAGCAACTTTAATGTGCTGCTGGATGGTCTTAACCTTCTCCACCATTTCTTCAACCATTTCTAGACTTAGGAGTTTTCTCTCCCCAACTTAATCCCAACAGTCCGGTGTTCTGCACCTCTTCCCATACAAGGCTTCATAAGGATCCTTTTGTATTCTTGAGTAGAAACTATTATTGTAAGAGAACTCAACTAGAGGAATATGTTGATCCCATCCTCCTTTGAAGTCCATTCGAGCTTGTTCTCAACATTTCCTCAAGTGTTTGGATAGTCCGCTCAGATTGACCATCAGTTTGAGGAAGATAAGCCACACTGAAGTTCAGCTCAGTATTTAGAGCATGTTGAAGACTCTTCCAAAAATTAGAGGTGAATCTTGGATCTCAATTAGATATAATATAAAGTGGTACTCCATGAAGCCTTACCACTTCTCTGATGTATATCCATGCCATTTTATCCAATGATAAATCCTCTCGAATTGCAATGAAGTGTATAGTCTTTGTAAGATGATCCACAACAACCCAGATAACATTGTTTCCTTTGGATGACTTCAGATATTTGGTGATAAATTCCATGGTGATGTTCTCCCATTTCCATACTGGTATGGGTAATGGTTACATCGTCCCCTTAGACTTCTGCCTCTTAGCCTTCACTTACTGACATACCAGGAACTTTGATGTATACTCAGTGATCTCCTTCTTCATGTTATCCCACCAATAATGCTCTCTGAGATATCGGTACATCTTTGTGTTTCCAGGGTGAATGGAGAAATTTGAACTATGTAAATCATCCAAAAGTTCATTCTTTAACTCTAGATTCAATAGAACAAATAGTCTTGACCCAAATATCACAATTCCTTCTTCATTGACATTGAAATCTGAGGATTTCCCTTTTCTGATAGTTTCGAAGTTATTCTAAATTCCCACATCATCCTTTTGAGAATCCTTTAAACATTCCAAAAAAGATGGTTGAGAAATCATTTGTGAAAGGATTGATGATGTTCCCTTCTTTATGATTCCCATTTCTATCTTCATCAAATCTAAAAAGATCAGATCCTTTTCAATTCTCATCAATGACAGAATCGTTGGGTCCTTTCTACTTAGAGCATCCACCACCTTGTTCTCTTTCCCAAGGTGGTAATGGATTGAGCAATCATATTTTTTGATCAGATCTAACCATATTTGTTGGCGCATGTTCAACTCTTTCTGTGTGAATATATACTTGAGGATTTTGTGATCTGTGTATATTTCACACTTCTCCCCAAATTTGTAATTCCATAAAATCTTCAAAGCGAAGATCAATGTATCCAACTCTAGGTTATGCGTTGGATAATTTTTCTCATGAACTTTTAATTTCCTTGAAGCATAGGCAATGACTTTTTCATTTTTCATTAACACACAACCCTTGCTCTTCTTCGAAGCATCACTGAATACCCCAATAAGTTCTCCACTTGTGGGTAGTGTGAGAATATGAAAAATGATAAGCCTCCTTTTCAACTCCTTGAAACTCTCTTCACATTAATCACTCCAAACAAACTTTACACCCTTCCAAGTTATCTTGGTAAGAGGGTTGGAAAATCGTGATAAATTTCTCACAAATTGGTGATAATATCCAGCTAACCTCAGGAAGCTACGGATATTAGTTACTGATGTTGGCCTCGACCATCCCTCAATTATAGCTGTCTTAGAGGGATCCACAGATATCCCATTGCTTGTGATGATATGACCCAAGAATGAGACTTCCTTTAACCTGAAATCATACTTTATGTACTTTTCATAGAGCTTCTCCTTTCTCAAGGTCTCTAGTACAATGATTAGATGCTCCTTATGCTCCTCCTTGGTTTTGGAGTATATTAAAATATCGTCTATAAAGGATACCAAAAATTTGTTGAGGTGATCTCTAAATACTCCATTAATTAAGTCTATAAAGATTTCTGGAGAATTAGTTAGTCTGAAAGGCATTAATATGAATTCATAGTTCCCATACCTTATACGAAGAGAAGTCTTGGGGATATCCTCCTTCTTCACCCTTACTTGGTAATATACTGACGGAAAATCCACCTTGGAAAAGTATTGTGATTCACGTAGGTGATCAAACAAGTAATCAATTCATGGTAGAGGATACTTTTTCTTTATCGTGATTTTTTTGAGGTCACAATAATCAATGTAAAGGTGCATTAATCCATCCTTCTTCTTGACGAAGAGGACTGGTGAACCCCATGGTGAAGTACTTGGGTGTATAGACCCTTTATCCAGATTCTCCTGTAGTTGTTTCTTCAGATCCTCAAGCTCCACAATAGCCATTCTATACAGAGTCTTGGATATTGGAAACGCCCTAGGTATAAGGTCAATTTAGAATTCAACATCTCTTCTAGGAGAAAGACCAATAAATTTCTTGGGAAACACTTCAGAAAATTCCCTTACAATAGACATGTCTTCAAGGATGGTTTCTTCATTAGAATCTATCATTTTATCCAGATACACATGCTCATATGTTAGTAATATCCAAAATTGAGATGATGGTTCTAAATAAGATTAATCTTCCTCCTTTCACTTGTAGATAATTGGGGGTTGATTCTCCATATGGAGAGTGATTTCCCTCACACGAAAATTTATGTTGGATCTATTTAGATAAATCCAATCCATGCCAAGAATTGCATCAAATTATACTAGAGGAAGTATGAAAAGGTTATCTGGGAAGTTCAATCCACAAATTGTGATAGGGGAGGAGTTATATTCTTGGTTTTGAATGATTTCCCAATTTTCCATTCTCACCGACATCTTTACTTCCATGTTTTTTGGTGGTGTTGAGATTGTTATACTAAAATTTTGGGATATAAAAGAATGCATAGAACCAGAATAAAAAATTACATCTGATATTCTTGAATGAATAACTACCGTACCTATCACCACTTCATTTTCAGGGTTCAATTTAGTGGTAGTGATGGAAAAAGCTCTCCCTTGTTGCCTTGGAGGTTGTTGGTTGCCTAAAAAAACCCTTGGCTTAGGGAACTTATTTGAAAGTTTCCCTAGTTCTTTGTAGTTTAAGAAATGAAAACTCCATTGAGGGTCTAATGGAGTGTTTCTATCCTCTATTGTAGCCACAGGTTTTTCTTGTCAGAAGTTAATGGCTAGGTTCCCTTCTATTCCACATCTAAAGCATTTCCTCGTCCCCTTCAGGCAATTTTTAGGGTTCTTCTTTCCTCACCTTTGGTAAGTGGAGTGATGGATTTTCTTAGCACTATTGGATTTATCCATCGAACCACCAGAATTGAAGTCCACCTTACACTTATTATCCCCATGATACCCCCAATATTCCCTGATATCCATTTCAACCTTGAGGGCACATTAGAAAATTTCTTCATAGCTATCGAAGTCATGAATCACCAGGGCTTTCCGTAGGCTAGGTTTTAGCCCACTAAAAAAGTGATCAACCTTGAATTCAGGGGTAATGACAAAGCTGAAGGCATATAGTGAAGGAATTTTTAAGTTTTCCTCATACGCTCTGATAGATTCGTCGTATTTTTTCTTGAGGGAAAGGAACTACCTTTCTATCTTAAGTTGGAGGGTTCAAGGAAAATATTTGACAATTTTTTTTTCAGAAATCCTTCCATTACAACACCTCAATATCTTCCTTAGGCCTCATATTTTTGATCAATGTACACCATTGATCAACTTCACCCTCTATATGATAAGTATCCAGAAGAACCTTCTCTTGTTCGGACCATTGAAGGACAGAGGAGATCTTTTCAATGAAGTTGATCCATTGTTCAAAAATTGGGGGATCAGATGATCCATTAAAAGTAGGAGGTCTCTATCTCATAAGGATATCGATTGTAAATGGTTCTTTCTTAGGGGGGTGGGGGGGTTGAAAATTCCTATTAACCCATGTTTCTATTTAAATATTGAGTTAATTGAGAGAGTATCATGAAAAAGTTCACGATTCCCCCTCCCATTGGATTGGTCATCTCATTAGAACAATCATCACATTGATCTTCACATCAGTTGTTAGCCCGATTCCTCATATTACTAACCATTGGTTGGAATAAAAGGAATGTTAGGGGTAACACATAAAGGGTAATCCAAGGAAAAAATGGATGAATTATAAATAACTTAACTTATGAATCTATAGGGTTCAATCTATGTTATCCATGATCTACTTCCCAACATTTATTCTTAGGGGGATATTTTTATTCCCTTAACAATGGTTCATACTAATCTTGTGAATTTACCAAATCATATCCTTCAGTAGTTTCTTAACCAAGAGTGCAGCAAGGCCCATTGTCGTGCACCGGTTCTCGTTCGAGTCTATCTCAAAGTGGTGTTTTCAGGTTTTACCCCTAGATATATCTGTGTCGGAGCCACCTCTACCTTCTTGTATCCAGACAGGGATGTATTTGATTGATAAACCACTTACTCAATACTAAAAAAAATTTAGAAATGTTTATATTATACTTAGTCTTATCCCTAAGGCTTTCACTAGGGTTTTCTAATCATAATCCCAAAAACAACTAAACCTATCCTCTGATACCAACTATAACAACCCTGCTCTTTATTTCACACTTAAATATATTTTATTACATAAAACCTTCACTTGATAAAACATAGGAGATCAACAGGTCTAGTGTATTTGGGTATTAGTAAGATTACATAACAAATTAAAACATTAAATACACATCTTTATTGAAAACTTATTTTACATGACCACACACATTCGTTCGTACTTAACATTGTATGGGATAACCCGAGGACATGCATAAGAAAAGGGTGAGATATAAAGCCCAGTAAGGTAGTAAACAAGGAATAACATGAAGATTATAGTACATGTTTATAAATAGGCATATCAATAGAGCATAAGAGAAACATGAACATAAAGACATGATATAGCATCATTATCATAACTTAGAAATGTGGAAACAACATTTAACCTACTATTAGCATGAGCCAAGGCTCATTGAACATAGAACATGATTAAAACCTCATTTCACTTGAATTATCATGATTAAACCATAATTTAAATTTATTTATCATGATACTACTCTTTACCCAATGCATTGGATCACTATCAGGGCACAACCTTCTTAAACATTTCATTTCATGCATAAGTGTGCCACATGGATCATACAACATGGAACCATTAAAGATCATAATTTATTCCATGATAAAGGAATGTTGAATTAATACATGAAACTATATAATCAATAAATAAATTTTCATAATGGTGAATACCATTTATAGATAAATGGGCATGGTATTTACGACACAATGACTTTGGCTTGGAAAACCAGGGTGCAATTTCGGCATCATAAAAGCGTAACATAAGAATTCATAAAAATGGTTGATGAGAGAGAAAGGGGTGTCTCATAATATGTAAATGAAATGGATAGTAAGTTTGTGTGTGTGCGTGTGTGTGGGGGGGGGTAATATAGATACATTTCCCAAAAAATGTTATGGAAGTTAGATTCATAAAACAAAACAATTACATGTATGTGAATGAGAGGAGAGAAATTCCTTACGGAATTTCGGAATGGTAACTGGTGTACATGGGAGGAATTAATGAGAGAGAAAGAGGCCTATCATCATTTAAAACATAGGTATGGGAATATAATAGAGGTTATAAATCATACCCCAACATTTTTAATTGAAACTAAAATGGTATTACAATATAAAGAAACTTGGATAAAAATAAGAAAAGAAGGAATCCCTTACTTGGAAGTGTGATCCCAATGGATTAAGAGGGGCTTGAGAGAGGATTCATGGGAGATTGGGGCACCTTGGGAGGATTATAGAGATATTAGGGAAGGGTTTGGTTGAGCTACAAAGGATTTTAGTGGAGATGAAGTGGGAGATTGGGTGGGTTTATATAGGAAAGGTGAGAGAATTATTTATTATTTTGGTTTTGGACACCACACATTAAACTAATCAAAACGACAAACCATACCATAGTTTTTGATCATGTTTTTTGCCAAAGGGGATTAGAAAACATTAATTTATAAGTCCAATGACCGAACTTCTTAAAATATTAGGCTTGATTATGTGGAGGTGAGTCAAACTATCAAGGAAATCAACTTAAAATTTAAAATGTTTTAAAAACCTTGGAGGGTCCACTAAATCTTTTTAAAATAAATCAAACAAACATAAAATCAAATTATTTTAATGTTAAAACATATATTTTTTGAAAATACCATTTATAGTATTTTATTACATCACTATTGGGTCATTATGATGTCATAAAACACATTATATAATTAAACAATATTTAATTTTTACCAAAAAATTCGACTGTCTCAGAAAATTATGAAAAATTCACCATTGGATAATTTCAACATCCTGATTCCAAAAATAATATTCATTTTATCTAAATATTTTCCTAAATATGTGAATTTTTACTTTTAAAATAAAAACCATCATTTATTGAATATTCAAGGGTTTTGACAAAAACAGCTTTCAAACCTTAATAAAATGTACAATTGTATTCATAAATATTATATGATAATTTATATTTAATTAAAATTAATTTAGTAATAGTATTTATTAAACTATTATTTAATTTAAAAATCTATTAATTCAACAAAATACTATTTACTCTTTGAAAAACTATTTACAAAGTAATAATAATAAAATGAATGTATATTCTTTATTATATACAAAAATAATGCACATAATCATAGTGCTAAGGTCTTGTTATATAACCCCTTATAACACCCACATAAGAATAAAGGGTAAGGTGTGCAATGGTGACAGACTCTTGGGGTGGCTCAGATAACATCGCTCGAGTGGTAATCTCTATCAACTTCCACTTCTCCCGTAGGCGGTTCCGCTCAAGCTTAATGTGTTGAAGCTCAGCTTGGGATTGGTCAAAAGTGAATCCCAATGAAGCTACTTCCTTTCTGAGCTCTAAAAAATGGGATTCATATGGAGTAATTCTATTGGATGACTCCATCATTTCTTTTGTCTGAGTAAATTAGATTTGTTAAAGCCCTATATTTATACTAATCATGTGATCATTTTTCAACAGCTATATTAGCAACAATCACAATTATTAACAGTATTTTAAAATCCAAAAACATAAAACCAAGGAAGTGCATAATTTTTATATATCCATAATAATACATTTAATTAGATCAATAGGAATTTTCATTAATGAATGTTTGGGTCGTTACAGACAAGACTTGAGTTTTCTCGAGATAATTAAAAAATAAATGGTGGGCTTGGATATTTGAGTAGGATTTGTGAAATCCCTCTCATATCTCCCTCTATTCATGGAAATCTTTTAGGATGTATTTACTGATTAATTCTTAGGACTTCTCCATGATAGAAGAATTAACTTTGAGTTAGAGATTTTATAGGGTGTATATCCTATTTCGATACCCCTATATCATATGGAACTGACCGAGATGAATAAGCTCAAGTTACAGTTGGATGAAATATAGAAGAAGGGTTTTATTAGGCTGAGTATATTACCATGGGGTGAAACTGTGTTATTCGCCAAGATGGCAGATGGTAGTCCTAAACTATGCATTGATTACTAGAAGTTTAACTTGGTGACCATGAAGAATTGATATTCCTTACCCAAGATTGATGATATTTTCAATCAATTATGTGGATCCTTATGGTTCTAAAATACTAATCTTCAAACGAGTTATCCCTAGCTGCGATTTCGAGAGGATGACATTTTGAAGATGGTATTTCAGAGCAGGCATTGATTGTATAAGTACATGGTGATTCCATTTGAGCTGAAAAACATTCCATCAATGTTCATGGACCTCATGAAAAATATCTTACACCCCTAACTAGACTCGTTTATTATGGTGTTTTTCGATGACATACTCATCTACTCACTAACATTGGAGAAACATGCTAGATTCCTTTAGATAGTTCTAAGTAATCTTTGAGCACAACATATTTACAAAAAATTGTCATAGTGTGACTTCTAGATTTTAGGGGTGAATTTAATAGGAAATGTGGTATCTAACACATGAATATCCATGGACCTAGGAAAGGTATAGGTATCCATGTCTCAAAGAAATTCCTAGAACATGTTTGAGATCAAGAACTTTCTAGGATTAGTAAGATATTATAGATGGTTTATTCAGGACTTCTCCCAACCATCAACACCCCTGAAAGTTCTTAAAAATAAGGGAGTGAATTTCTAGTTGTTAGATAAGTGTGAATGGGCTTTCAATGAGTCCACGATAAGGTTGATGACAGTTCTGGTAATGATACTCCTTGATCCTGGGATTGGAGATATAGTTTACTATAATGCATCATGTGTTGGCCTGGTAGTGGTGTTGATCAAGAGAGAGAAGATAGTAGCATATGGGTCTCATTATATTTGAAACCATGAGTGTAAATACCCTAAACATAACTTGGAGCTGGCAGTTGTGGTCTATACTCTGAAGTCTTGGTGATACCATCTATTCAAAAAGATATTTATTGCCTACATTATCTATAGGATCCTTCACTACATCTTTAAATTGAGGGGCCTGAACCTGAGACAATGGATATGGGTTGATTATATTTAGATGTTTGAATTTGAGATGTATTATACACCTAGAAAGGGTAACATCCATGCATATTATCTAATCCATAAGATGTAGGCTGAATAGGAGCTTTGGGAGAGACCTTCAGAGGAGCAGTGATGCTTGATAATCCTCTTAGATTACTAGAGTATAAATTATTACAAGGTTCAAAGATCTATGAATTTAGCCCCTTTAGTGGATCAAGCTAATATTGGTTAGGAGTCTGACCTAGAGTGTGCAGTGATGAGGGAACTACTGGTTGTTGAGATGATTCCCAGCTGGTTGATGGAAAATGATGATATAATCTTGGTACATGGGAGAGTAGTAGTCCCTACATCCATTAGGGATGATATTATGATATATTACTATACCTCTAGATGGTAAGTGCATCTTGGTGTTATAAAGATGTATCATAACATCATACACTTGTTCTAGTGGCCATGGATGAAGAGGGATCTTGATGGTTTTTTCAACAGATGCCTTACCTATCCGCAGGTGAAGGATATGCTCCATAAACCTAGTGGTTTTCTTTAGAAAATTTTTGTTGACATGTGTAAATGGGAAAAAATTCATGATGTACTTTGTGATGGGATTACCCAAAACCCAGATAAGTAATTACATAGTCTGGGTGATTGTTAATCAGCTAATTAATGCTGCTCACTTCTTATCAATCGGAGAGACTCACTTAGTGGAGGAGCTAAGAAAGGTCTATATGTAATAGAATGTACACATGCAAGATTTTACCTCAAGCACTGTATAAGGAAAATATGAAAATTTTATTCCACTATTTTAGAAGGTCTTATAAAAAGACATAGGGACACACCATAGATTGATCATGACATACCATCCTCAAAAAGATGGATAGTTTGAGTAGACTATATGTATATTAGAGGATATGCTTCAATCTTGCATCCTAGACTTTGGTCGATCATGGACTGATCACCTTTCCATTTTTGTTTTTTTATACAATAAAAGTTACCAAGATTTGATTCATATGAAACCTTATGAAGCTATTTATGGGAGGTCATGTCATTCACTACTCTATTTCCATGAGGTAGGTGAGGAAAAATTTGTTGTCCCCAACATGATTCAAGAGACCTATAAAAGAGTTTATCTAATTTAAAAGAGGTTGGTTACGACTCAGAGGAAATAAATATTTTATGAAAACCATTTGAGAATATATTTAGAGTTTTAAATGGGTGATCAGGTTTTCTTGTGAGTGACTCCTCGGTTGGGACACAAACACATAATTTAGAGGAATCAGGGATAGTCAACACCATGTTTTGTAGGGCCATTTGAGATCACCAAATATATAGTATAAATGAAGTAAAATCTATACCTTAATTCTCACTACTGATTTTTGAACAATGTGTTTCATGTGTTTCAACTCTATAGATACATGGTCAATCCTTTACATGCCATCGATTGCATGGAGGTTGAGTTGGATCATGATGAATCTTATGAGAAACAAATGATGAATATTATAGAATGGAGTGATAAAGTCCTTTAGGGGAAGATAATACCACTTTTATGGATTCAATGGTATCATGGTAGGATCCAGTAGAAGACTTAGGAGTGAGAGGATGACGTTAAAGATCAGTGTCTTGAGTTGTTTGAGAAATAACCCTATAGAATCTTCTTGAGGAGGATAATTATTTAGAGGGGAAGTATTATAGAACCCTAAAATTATTTTTCTTTAATAAAAGTCTTTTTTGTATCCCTTTTTAGAGAATATCCATGTTGAGTGAAGTTTTGTGGGCCTCTAAATGTGTTTTTTTTGTTTTGGAAAGTTTACTGCCAAAATAAGGGGCACCACACCATAGCCACATGGCTACACCGTAACATGGTCTACTCATGCCGCAAAGGAGGCACTACACAATGGAGTTTATTATAGTGTAGTATTGAACCATAGACTTCACTGTGTAAGGGTGGTATGAGGATACTACACCATGGTGGCTTAGACCACACCGCAATGGCCTTTACACATTGGTTTATTACAGCTGGTCTAGCTGTTGATCTTTGGGTATTATGGCCTTCAAAGGACCATTATGGTATTGAATTAGGAAAGTCTTTTTGGATCATTATGAGGGGTGTTAAGAGGGGTTTTACTCATGTGTATTTATTTCACTGAATACTTGAAATACCTTGTTCCCACTTCATTGATAGAGATATAAGAGAATTGAAGTGTTGCATAGATGAAATCAATGACGCATTACACCTCTTCTACACTATAGCTCCTCCTTTACACCATAGAATCCACACCCTTGCACCATGGTGTTACTGATCTACACTATGGTATTGTTTTTAATTTTTTTCCCATACCGAATCCATAGTGTTATTCCATATTGGACTTCTTCCTGAACACCACTATGCCATAGTGGGTATCTACTGTGCTGTGGTGGTGGGTTCCCAACAAATATTCACACCATAGCCTCTACCTTGTACCATAGGGTCCCTCTTGATTTTATCTATTAGCATATGAAAATGTAATAAATTGGTTATCCCTTATCTTGTTTCTCCTCTCCTTGATCCAAAAAATCTTGATGTGGTGTTTTATAGGTTCTATGATTCGTTGGCATGTGATTGTTTTCCAGTTGGTGTTTGAGCATGGGTCGAGTGATGAAATCTTCAATGGACCTTGGAATCAACTTGGAAAACTATGAGGTAGGAAGTTCCTTACCGTCTTGGTCTCACATTTACACTTGTTTCCATGATGATTATATTTTTAGAATTTGATGACCATGATTGATTATGATCACATGTTGGTATGTGTGTAGACCGTGAGACCCATTGTGATATTTATTCAATGAGTGATACTACTGTATATTTTTTCATGTTTGTTTTTGATCACATGATGTTATGTATTCTTCCATATTATCATGATGATATGATATAACAATTTATATAATCACCCTATATGTGTATTATGATGCCTTGGTGGTTGTTAGTGGCACTTTATATAGGTGGATCAACGTGACATATTTATCCCTTATAGGGGGAGCACAATATTTTTCGATGGTAACGGAAAGTGACCTATGTATAGGGTGGAGTTATAAGGTATCCATGGTGACATGTTATGGATGAACTCAAGTTTGACTTGATTTTCCAAGTTCCACTCACTATGAGGTATCTCAGTCAAAGTGAGTATATGATATTCTCGACTAGAGGATGCTGGGTGACATGGTCTTCTTAATGGATATATGACACTGGGTTACATGTACGCACAAGACTATGAGGATACTATACGTGGGATGGTTTGGTTACTAATTAATTATTCCATTATCATCTGAAATGGAGCCGAAGCATGTATATCCAAGGATTTGTGGTGGCTTGGTTAGCGCACAACCACTTAGTTTTATATTTCATCTTTATGCTTGTTACACCTTTATTATTTTTATGGAATACACTTGTTATACTTGAGAACATTAGGTAAGGAAACCTTGGTGGTGTTTTACTAAGTCTCATTCTCACACCATAATCAGTAATTTTATTGTTCTTATAGATTTTATGAGAGACTCTGTAAATGGAAAGGGCCCTCTAGTGGATGGATAAGCATAGGAGTATAGAGCTGGTGGTGGATGGAGATGAGTTCTAATACACCATAGTTTTCTTTTCTATATACTTATTTACTCTAGATAGTCTTTCCACATTAGGAGTCATTTATTTGTATGACTTTTATACCATATTAACTTTCTATAAGTTAATCTGATTATTTATTGTTTATTGTTTAATTATTATTATTATTATTTGTGCCATGACATGATACTAAGGTATAGTCTCCCCACTAATGGACTAATACCCTTGCTTCTAGTCAGCAACCTCTTACATACGGGGAGGCATGCATGAGGTCATGTAGCACTCTACTCAGACCCGGTGGTTTAATTAAATATGTTACAATAATATAAAAGAACAATGAATTTTATGGTTGAAATTAATTTTATGATTATGATAATTCCTCTATATTTTCAATTTTTTGTCACTCATGAAAACCCTTTTGGTTTTAGTATTAGATGGAATTAGAAGGAACCATGGGTGAGAGGGACAATATAAAGATTACCTCTATGAATGACCTATAATAATTGGAGTTGAAATGAGAAAACTTTTGATAATATAGAAATAATTATTATGAAATATTATTAACAATGTGAACCTAATCTAATTCCCAAACACTCCAAAGAAAATAAATATGGAGTCACATGAAAGTTCAAGTGATGAAGACGATGAAAGATTTTTTTTTTTAATTTACTTTATGTAAAAAATGTGAGAAAATGTACCAAGGTAATTTCCTTAAGGGGACTAAAAGATTCTTTACACATGGAAAACGGGGTCATCGAGCATCAAAACTTTGTGAAAAAATGAATAGTTTGGTTAACATGATTGAAAGAAATAAAGTTCATCCAATGGTACCATTAATAATTTAATGTCTTAATTGTGGGGAAATTGAGAATTATCCAAGAAAATTACCTAATACAAGGACTAAACAAGATTATGAACATCAAAAACCTCTAACACCAAGATGAAAATGGAATATCTATTCAAGTTCTACTCCTAAAGTGGATATAGATATTTAAGGTACATGAACCATCCAATCTGGAGTTGTAGATGTTTTATTGGAAATTGATTCTAAGAGCTCTAGTGTATCTATGAAATTTTCTAAGATCATTAAATCACCACCATGATTATTTTAATTTTAAATAAACCTTCTAGAAAGTTTAAGTTTATAGGAATTTTCTTTGTGAAAATTTTATCATCCTTCCTTTAGATAAATTTAACATGATTTTAGTGATGGATTGGTTCCCTCCATTTAGTGGAAAAATTATTTAGAGTGAGGAAAATACATTTCAAATTAATATATGAAAGTCTATTAATGAAATGATTATAATAAAAACGCACTAGAAAAAATTTATATAATGTGGGTCTTGATACTATGTAACTGTATACTCTTGACCGAAATAGTTAACAAAAAAATCAATGTTAGGGATACACCTATTTTGAGAAATGAGATATGTTTCTCAAGTTTGTAAGGTTGATATATTTGTATAAATTATACCATGTGTCATCTTGAAACGTGCCTATTGTGGGGTGTGACAAAAACAAATATAACCTGAGTTAAAATGTATTAGAGTGGTTATCCTAGGTTGTCTCCAGAGAGGAGTGCACAACAATTAAGCTATCACCTTAAAATAAGACAAATAAGTGAGGATGTTTTTAGAAATTGATTGATTTTGAAAAGACAAGAGTGAATGAAGGAGGTTTAAGAAAAGGATTGAGAACAAATTGATAAAACAAGTAATTGAAACTATTATATAAGAAGGGTGATTAGGTTAGATTTGGTTCTCCATTTTTAATTCTATCATACTTCCAATTTATCCAATTCTCTTCTGCTAAACCGTTAAGAGTGAGAATCCACAATCGTTTCTTCTCACTCCCTTGGTCAATTAAAAATGTGAGAATAAAACTTAATAAAATTTTAGGTTGGTCTACTCTCCTTCCAATGTGTAATAGAGTTGTAGAAAATACCCCCAATTATCTTAGGCAATTCCCAATCGGGTATTGTTTATCCCAAGTAATCAAGAACATTCAATACTCCTCACACACGTACCGGTGATCACCGAGTACTTCACCACTAAGTCCTGGTCTATTCCATCGTTTATAAACCAGAACCTAGTGGAGGGAGATATTGATCATTGGCCAAATATAAATGAACAAAATAATCTAAAATCAAATACAATCGTACATGATAATAAAAACTGTTATGAGAAATTTAAACTGATTCACAGAAGAGAAGAGGATTTTAAAACATTAAGAGAAGGAACTCATGAAATACAACATGGAAAACCTCTACTTCCCCAACCACATATAAGTTTACCCCACCATGGCAAGGGTAATTGAGACTAATGGGAAATAATAATTCACTACAAAACTAAGAAGAACAAAAGAGAGAAAACAAAGAACAGAAAATTTGATGCTCCAGATTCTGTCCTCTAGAAGATTTCCTCTGTTTTGCCCACCTCATGGATGAATGAGGCCGATTTACCTTATTATATGAGGTGTGGAATGGCATTGGAAATCCACCCAAAACGTTTTAAATAATTTGGAGCCTTTTGGAATTAGTTATGTCCGATTTAGTAGACTTGACTTATTATGGCCGCCAATCACTATTCCACCAACCCAACTTTGACTGGTTTAAGGGCGGCCTTAATGAACTCATTTATCCATGAAATTTTATGTGAAGCTGACTCGTCAAGTTGTATTTTTGACCCAGCTGGAATAACTTCATTTTGTGGTCGGTTGGCCGAGATATACTTCTTTGAATATGTCATAGTCTATTCTGCCGTCCAGAATAACTTTTCACATCGACCTAATTGTTTTGGCTTGTTGAAGTTCAAATTGGAACTTGGTCAAGAATAATAATTTGTAGCCAACAAACCATTTCATCCTAAAAAAATGAATCAGGTGAATTGGATAACAAATGTAGGAGGTATGATCGAAATACAGAGGGAACATAAATCAGTTTAATGTCCAGAATTAACCATTTTTCACATTTAAGCTTAAAACTTACCAAAAGCCATAAAATGATGCAAATAAGATCAAATTGATTAATGGGAAGGGATTAAATCATTTAAAAACATATTTATAGATATGAAAATATGATCTCTGTCAATTCACCCACACTTAACACTTGGACTCCTGGACAAGTAAACATCGATATTAAATCAAAGAAAATTTGAAAACACATATCCTTGAGATCCAACAATTTATCACCTAGAACCAAAAATATCATGCCTCATAAACAACCATTATTCCAAGTTCTCAATTTAGATAATTAAATATATTTCCTCTTCATTTCTTATCCCATGCACATGAAACACTTAACTATCATGTTTTTTTCCTCATCATGCAAATATCAATTTTCAACAATGTCTTTCTCATCTAATACTCATGCAAGGGTCACCATAGGCTTGATAAATTTCTACATCTCCACCCGATGTGAGTCAAGGACATATGTTTATCATGAGGAATTTTAAAGGTTGTTCTATGGATTTAGGTTGGTAGGATTTAGATGTGAAAAATTCTGAGGCTGAATAAGGAGTGCTTGGCTCTTTTTGAAGCAAAATTGCATTATTCTAATTTTTACTCAAGTATGGTCTCCTCCTAACTCCCCTTAGTAGTAAATCAGATTCATTAGAATGAAAATTCAGTGAAATTTTACACCATTCATCATTTGAGAAGCAACATTTTCAATCATCTCAGACATGATTTTCCTTGAAATATCCAGATAGGCACAAATGTTTTCGCCATTAGAAGCTCAAGAAAGGCATAACTTCTCATACATGAAAGCTCTAGAAAAGGCACAACTTTCAACTCAATGATTTTTTTAGAAATAAGAAAATCTCTTCAACATTTTAGTTTCCACCCAAATTATCTCCAAATGAGGTAGTACAACACAAGACAGCTACCCCCACACTTAAGTTCAACTAGATTATGAAATTTCACTTCAAGAGCAGTTTGGATAGGAAAAATTGGCTTGTAATATGGCTAACCTAATAGGATTTTCATGGATTCTATGGGATAAAATGATTAAATGTACACGGTGGTCCATTATAAAAAGGATTATCTTGAAAAGGGGGCTTTAAAATCAAAGAAATGCCTCAATAATTTAAAACACATGTACCTCAAACCCTCAAGTTTTGATAGGAATAAATCAAATTCTGGTTAAATCAAGCATGGTATGGTTCTGTAAAGAAGTGAGGTGAATGAAAAGAATATGAAAATTATGTTTAAAATCCTCACATAAAATTGATTTCAAATATAAAGATAGTGAATTGTGGCGTGGGATTAAACAAATCAGAGTACTTTTCATGAAAGTTCCAAATATTTGAACTTGAAAAAAAGTCATTCTTATCATTCATTTAAGATTAGTTTCATGGAATAAATTGTTTCACACATTGAAATGGGTTTCAAAATTTGTGATGATAATCATTTCAGCTCAAAAGTTTCAAAAACATAAATTTTTTTAAAAACACGCATTTTTTTTTGAAAAAACAGAAAATCAATTAAAAATACTAACTATAAAGGTTCCCACCCCCACACTTAAATGATGTAGTGTCCACAATGAATTAAAATTGATTTAATATGTAAGAATATTTTTAATTGAATCATAGAAATCAATAAAGTGTAAAGTAAAGGTACAACCTGACTTATTGGTAGTGCAATGTTGAGTTAAGCTCCTAAGTGCAACGCATATAAAAACCTACAAATAAAGGTAGATAATAAAAAAATAATAAATTTATTGAAAATAAATAAAATAGAAATAGAATGAGAATATAATGATAGATCTTGGTTTTATCCCCTAAGTGGGCCCTGGGTTTTGACTGCCTCCAGATGGGCCGTTTCAGTTGGTTATCCCCAATCCGATGGTGGGTGAAGTTTCTTTAATATGAACCACCAGAACATCTTCTTTCCATCTTTAACTTATTATTTTTTGTTGAGGACTACATGGATATGGTACACCAAATCCACCCCCATGAAATGGAGATAAAATATGCATGGTGGGGTTAGGATAAAGAATGAGTCCTCCTCTTTATTGGTTTCCAATTTCACAACTTCATCTTTGTTCTCCAGCGGTTCTTCAAGGTATGATTCAAAGTAAGCATCTTGTGTCTCTTTTTCCTCAAGAAAGTCCACTTGGATCTCATCTTGAAATCCGTACAATAAATGATCACCATATTCTGGGAGCTCTAGGTGTTCCTCTTCAGGTGTATGTTCTTCTTTTTCCTCATCCACCAAGGCAATACATTTTTTGTCCAAATCTGAAAATTTCAAGCAAGGGATGGTGATAATCAATTCAGATTCTATATAATCAGAATGAAAAGAGTTAAGAAAAATATTATCTCCCTTAAGTAGATTGACTTAAATTTCTTCTTCATTATGAGGTTTCTCTTGTAGTTTAATTTCACAAGATAGAGGTAGGTAGTTAGGCTCCTCCATCTTTTCTTCCACCGCTTTGGTGGTGTCTTCCTTCATTGGTTCTGGATCTTTTACTTTGTAAGGAATATGTGGATCAATTAGTTCTTCACACTCATTCCAGAATTCATATAGATCTTTTTTCTCTCCCACATGTAGCTCAATAGGTAATTCTTCTTTCTCTTCCTCCTCAGGTTCATTCATAGGTTCTGGTTTTTCCATCATTGCACGAACATATTCAAATGCAAGTTCTACTTTGTTCTCTAGTTTTGCGATGTCATTTTTAAGTTCTTGCATCTGAAATATATCATAACCTGACTCATCTACTTTTTCTAAATGTGGGTAGTTGTTACATGAATTAAATAAATAATCATTTGAAAACATCATGTAAAAATATTTTGTTTATGTTTTTTTTAAAAGTGTTAAATATTTATAATGAGATTGTGGCACTACCTCCCCGGCAACGGCGCCAAGTTTTGACACGTGACTGTCGTGGGGTGTGACAAAAACAAATATAACCTAAGTTAAAATGTATTAGAGTGGTTATCCTAGGTTGTATCCAGAGAGGAGTGCACAACAATTAAGCTGTCGCCTTAAAATAAGAGAAAGAAGTGAGGATGTTTTTAGAAATTGATTGATTTTGAAAAGACACGAGTGAAGGAAATAGGTTTAAGAAAAGGATTGAGAACAAATTGATAAAACAAGTAATTGAAACTATTATATGAGAAGGGTGATTAGGTTAGAGTTGGTTATCTATTTTTAATTCTATCATAGTTCTAATTTATCCAATTCTCTTCTGCTAAACCGTTAAGAGTGAGAATCCACAATAGTTTCTTCTCACTCCCTTGGTCAATTAAAAATGTGACAATAAACCTTACTAAAATCTTAGGTTTTTCTACTCTCCTTCAAATTTGTAATATATTTGTAGAAAATACCCTCAATTATCTTAGGCAATTCCCAATCGGGTCTTGTTTATCCCAAGTAATCAAGAACATTCACTACTCCTCACACACGTACCGGTGATCACTGAGTACTTCACCACTAAGTCCTGGTCTATTCCATCGTTTATAAACCAGAACCTAGTGGAGGGAGATATTGATCATTGACCAAATATAAATGAACAACATAATCTAAAATCAGATATAACCGTACATGAAAATAAAAACTGTTATATGAAATTGAAACTGATTCACAAAAGAGAAAAGGATTTTAAAACATTAAGAGAAGGAACTCATGAAATACAACATGGAAAAACTCTCCTTACCCAATCAAACATAAGTTTACCCCACCATGTTAAGGGTAATTGTGACTAAGGGGAAATAAGAATTCATTACAAAACCAAGAAGAACAAAAGAGAGAAAACAAAGAACAGAAAATTTGATGCTTCATATTCTGTCCTCCAGAAGTTTTCCTCTATTAGACCCACCTCCTGGAAGAATGTGGCCGATGTACCTTATTATAGGAGGTGAGGAATGGAGTTGGCCATCCACCCATGAAGTTTTAAAGAATTTGGAGCCGTGTGTAATTAGTTATGACCGATTTAGTAGACTTGACTTATTCTGACCGCCAATCACTATTCCACTAACCCAACTTTGAACGGTTAAGGGAGGCCTTAATGAACTCATTTCTCAATGAAATTTTATTAGAAGCTGCCTAGTCAAGTTTTCTTTCTGACCCAGCTGGAATAACTCTATTTGGTAGTTGGTTGGCCAAGATATGATTCTTTGAATATGTCATAGTCTATTCTGCCGGCCAGAATAACTTTTCACATTGACCTAATTCCTTTGACTTGTTTCAGTTTGAATTGGAACTTGGTCAAGAATAATAATTTGTAGCCAACAAACCATTTCATCCTAAAAAAAGGAATCAGGTGAATTGGATTAAAACTGTAGGAGTTATGATCTAAATACATAGGGAACATAAATCTGTTTAATGTCCAGAATTAACCATTTTTCACATTTAAGCTAAAAACTTACCAAAAGTCATAAAATGATGAAAATAAGATCAAATTGATTAATGGGAATGGATTAAATCATTTAAAAACATATTTATAGATATGAAAATATGAGCTCTGTCACATCTCTATAATTTAGATGTATTAGATATTTCCATTGGTATGTGATAATTAAAATTCCAAGGATGAAATTTATTTAATCCCATGGGGGGATATAACACCCTACGTTTTGAGATCCATTATTATTATTATTTTTATTATTTATCTCTATAATTTTAAATAACCTTTTTATATTCTTTTATAAGGATCAAAAAATGATTTCAAAATGTTCCCTATAAGATTTGAACCAAACTAAATACACTTTATTCATTCATAAGCGAGATATTAAAACTGCATAAATTAATATAGGACAAAATATAGAAAAGAATAAAGTGGTCACGAATAAGAAATATTTGGGATCATATTTAACCTTGAGGATTTTCAATAGAAAAACAAAACCTATAATAAGGAAGAGAACCATGAAAGGATAAATCACTATAAAAAATCTTTAATATAAAATAATAACCATGCCTTGAGAAGTGGGAGTTAAATGAATGAATGATTTATTAAGTCTATATATAAGAACAAAATCTAGCCATTATAAATATGGTCATTTAAAATATGGTCATTGGTCATATATTGAATAGTTATAATGAAATCATGTACTGTTAAATATTAAATTTAAAATAATATAACTCACAATGAAATAAAAATATGATATTAAAATATTATATATATATATATATATATATATATTTATGCATTACGTATAAATATTAATATTAATATTATTAAAATATGATATGATCTATATATAAAATTAAAATAAATATTTTAATATTGATGAAGTATTAAAACTAAATTTTAAAATATAAATAATTAATATTAATTGTATTTATTAATGCATATTTAATATAAAAGTAATATTTTTTTTCAAATAACCTTTTTATTAATTATTGTACATTTTATCCTAATAGATTAAATTGAAAAATTTTAAAATATTATTATATATGAACTAATATATTAACATATTTTAAGTTATAAATTTATATAAAATAATATTAACAACATACAATGTTTAAAAATGTCATTTTTAATAAAATAAGTTTTTCTTTTTATTTTTGCATTTTCATTTAAAAAATAAATTAAAAAATTTTATAATCTGAATTAGATTAGTATAAATTTATTTTTGGATTTATAATTTGAAAATTATCTTAGCAAGAATGATTTATATTTTTCTAAAAATATTGATTTTTAGGCGAACGAGGAAAAATACCTTTTTTACAAATGACATCATTTTTATAACATAATTAATATATAAGTACGAATTGAAAATTTATGAAACTTTTTTATAAGACCAAATATGTATCATATAAGAGAATTTATAATTTATATATATTTTTTAAATTTATAAACCCATATTTTATATTTTATAATTTATGTTATATTTTTAATTTTTTTAATACATTATATATTTAGTATTTTAAAATAAAAATTTATCACCTTTAAAAATTGAAAAAAAATTGTTTTCAAATTTAAAATAATTTTTTAAAAATTATATAATAAGGACCATTTTATTTTTTTTTATAAAAGATAAATCACCTAGGTAAAAACTAGTTAATGTAGTGAAAACCAAAAGGTTAAAAATGAGTAACCTAAGGGGTAAAGGAAAAAAATGTTATAAAAATATTTTAATTGAGTGGTTGAGGTGTTTATTGAAATTATATATTATTATATCTATTATTTCTCAATTTTTGTTCCATTATACTTTAGAGTGATTTTCAGTATTGAAAAGTTTTGGGTATTTATAAAAATACCACTACTTTTCACTTATAAACGGGGCTCTCCTCTCCTCAATTCACCTCATACAAAACAACCTTATATCAGAAAAAATATACCAAAAATATCCTAAACACTATTAGACACCTTAATTATGTTATTATCTTCTCAAAAGACCATAATTCAAAGGTTTAACCCCTTTCATGAAGGTGATAACCCAAGTAGTGAGGTATAGATTTCTAACAATTTCTTTATTTTTTCTTTTGAATTATATGAATTTATTCTTTATCAAATTTATTTTATCCATATTAAAATGATAAAATAATAATATTTATTATACTGGTATGTTATTATAATGGTGGTACAAGCTTTAACCACCCTTCCCTTTTTTCTTTAAGAAAAGAGGAAAAATATTTGTGTGTGTGCGGACTACCACCTCCACAAAACATCATATTTCATTTTCATTAACCACATTAAAAAAATGTTCCTAATGTTGAATTTAATAAATAATTATGATATTTATAAAATATTTTAGATTATTAAATGATAAAACATATTATAAATTTCTTCTTTTCTATGGAAAATGAAATCGTCAACTATGCGTATTTGCGGACTACCGCCTCCCCAGGACGATTGATTTCTATTTTTATTTTCATCATAACCTTTCAAGGATAGTCATTAGAATGGGTTTAATGGATAAATATTATGTTTATTATATCATTATGGTTCTTTTATGACATATTGGAGAGTCTATTAATGATATGATCAATAAAAGATTATCATAAATTTAATAGTTTAAAGTAAGCGAACAAAGAGAAAAATATTTAATTCTAATTATGTAATATTTTAATATACATTAATTATTCTTATAAATAATTTATAATTATGATATATTACACCAATAAATAATAAATTATATCATTTTGTTATTTTGGTAAGGATATTGAAACTAAATCACCTCATAATCACCAATAATCATGATATATTCATGTTTGGGTCAGTTTGACCACCTACTTAAAAACTGCTATGAAAAGGATGAGGATGAGAAATTTATTACTGATAATAATATGATATAAATATTTAAATGATGATTTTTTGGTTCTATAAAACATAAATCAATATTATTGGGCAAAAATCCCTCAAGGCATCATTGAATCATTTTTGAGGTGATTGTGTTTGTTGACAAAGTGGACATCTAAGTGGTGATTGTTGACAAAGCAAAACAATGACATAAAATTTTTTTGACAAAAAGGATTTCATGATGGAATGTCGAGTTCAAGAGCTGAGGTCAACGATCCTTGTTTGATTCAAGAATGTCGACAAAAGGAATGGATGATCTGGAGGCGGTACAAAAGAACAAATACAAGGTGTCGCCGTTTTCCAGTGTTTGCCAAATTTTTGGGCCTGAAAATCAACAAATGAAGAAAAGTGTTTTTGGCAAAGGGACTTGAGAGCCGAGGACTTGGAGTATAGGAAACTTGCACGCCATATGTTTTTCGAGATCAGAAGATCAAAATATGGCTAAGGAAATAGGTTTGCGCAAGTTTGGGAGTTGGTCGTGCAAGTGTCTAAAAGGACAGAAGACTTGCGCACTGATACTGGGTCGCGCAGGTGACTTGCGCGCCCTCGCGTAGGGTGGTCAATTTTTCTATAAATACTGGACCACCCCTCTTCATTCTTAACCAGAGTTCAACACTTTGAGAAATCAGAGCTCCTGTCGCGTAGTTGTGGTGGTCGCGCAAGTGGTGTGTGCGGTCGCGCAGGTGGGACTTGCGCGCCAGGGTGATTATTGCGTGCCCATGTTTGAAGCCGCGTGCCAGTGTGGAGTTGCACGCCAATATTGGGTTGGGCATAAAAGGAAGTGAGTCGCGCAGGTTTGGAGTTGAGGAAGCTTGAGTCGCGCAAGTGTCTGAGGAGGACTTGCGCGCCCCTTGTGACTTGCGTGCCGATACTTGCATGCCGATTTAGACTTGTGTGCCAAGTAAGGTTTATTTCCAGCATTGATTTTCGGGCTGCGTGGAAGCTGGAAGTTTTCCCGATTCCTTCGGTGCAAAGAGATATTCATCTACGGGTGAAAATTGGGCTTCAAAAGAGCATCTACTTACAGAGGAAGATGCATTCCTTCATGAAAATGAAGAGACCTACATGTCTATAAACTGTGAGTGGATTTCTTCCAAGAGAAGTGAGAAAAGGAAGAGAAAAAAGGTGATCCTCTTCATCGACAATGAGCCAGAGAGAGAGAAACAGGGAGTGACCCTTGGGGAAGCAGTGAGCTGACCCTAAACATTGTAAAGGCAGTGAGCCTGGGCATAGAAGTGATCTAGCCCGAACATTGTAATCCACAGCTAGTGAAGTTTAGTGGAATTGGTACGACCGACAACTTGTTGGCGTATGCTCCTTGGACGTAGCCCTTTGCGGTGAACCAAGTAAAATTGCTGTGTCCTGTGCATGCTTTACTTTCTGTTTACTTTGTGCAACAAGAAAGAGAGAGAAGAGTGTTTTGCTTAACAGTGAAACAAGATCAGAAAGGGTATTAATTTTAAATTAGTAATACCCTGATTCACCCCCATCTTAGGGTATTCATCCATGTGTACCTAACAAATATTAAACTCATTAATTAAGAAAACACCATTCATAGGTTGAAAATCATCGAAATATGTTCGTTGTCGATTTAATATTTTAGGATAAAGACTAAAGTACTAATGAAAGGAAATTTAAACTTCATAAATCATTATAAGCCATAAATTATTATAAATTTAATTAATTTGGAATGATGAACTTTGGATTAATAACTAATACCAACACCTCTCCTACAAAACTAGTACAAATAGTCAAAACTATAAACACATGATGTAAGAAAATAGGCAAAAAGTAAATAATATACATGCATACAATGATTATAAATGTAAATTATAAATAGTTATATGTATGATTTTTGTTATTATATAGTATATTAAGGTAGTTATATTTTTAGTACAGGAGGTTATAACACATTTGACTATACATGAATAAAGGTAAGAGGTTATTTGTCTCAAATTAAAATTTCATGAGAATTTTTCTTAATATGCACCATTATACCTTTAATATGGTGTGATTTTTTAGAAATGAATTTATTTTTTCATATTAATGGGGTTTTAAGAGCCATATTATCTAAGTTATTTAAATTTTATTATTTTCAAAAGATTCCCAACTTGAAAGTAAGTTTGATCAAAATGTTACCCAAACTATAATGTTTTCATTGCCAATCTCATTTTCAAATCAAGATAGCTTTTGAAAGATAATATATATAAGAAGTTTGTATTCCTTTTAAAACCTATAATAATTTAATTTTTATATTAATAGGGTTTTATATGTTCCCTTTATATTTTATTTACCCTTGACACATATTTTACCCGAAGTGTTTCTTTTAAGTGGAACCGACCCCGTCTCTTCTTTTTGGGTGGGAGCCTCCCTTTTTCCATGTCCTAATTCATTGGATAATTTTTAAAATTTCATTACATATACCTCAATTATTGATTGAGGTTATTTTATACTATAATATTTTCTTTTAAAAATTTTAAATAGATTTTTATCATTTTCTATGTTGGTCATTTTCCTCAATGTGTAAAAAGAATCTATTTTTAACATTTTCTATGTGAAAACGTATTTCCTCCATAATTTTCATTTTCTATGATGTTTTATTTATAATATTTAATGTTTTTATAAAATAAAACATTACCCTCATTTATTTATAAAATATTTATATTTAAAATATTTTAAAAAAGATAGTGGATGTTTCTTATTTCCAAAGAAAATTTCCCTAATGGTCTAAAAATGGTTTCTGTCAAAATCTACATTATTTGAAATACATTATCGTTTATCAAGGATATTATTATAATGTAACTATCAAACTTATTTCTCTGTATGATCTATGTAATGTACTTCCATTTTAGAATAATGATCAATTATTGCCTCTGACTTTCCTAGTCATCCACTATATATGGTACTAAATTTTCACCTAATGATTTTACTTTATGAATACCCTATTTTTTATTAATTTTATTGAATGATGTTAACCTAGATGATATACATAAATTGATTTGTGGAAATTATTAACATAACTATATACCCTTTATCTATACAATGTAAATACCACATGCTTTATTATCTTGATTGAATGGTATTTACCTAAAATTTACTCAATGTCATTGGATACCCATTTATTTTACATGGTTTTATCATGTTATGATTATTGGTGGAATTATTAAATATTTTCTTATATGATTACATATTAAAACTATTTTCTTTCCATGGGTTCTTATGATGTGTTAAATGAATCATATCTTCTTTTCATGGGTTCATTATGTTATAAAAGTGAAAGATTGATAATTGGAAAGTTTTAGGAAACACATTTTATTTACTTAGATTTCTTATGACGTGATAAATGATTGATTTCAAGTAGAACATATAAGTATATATGATGATGGTTGGGGTCCTATATCACCCTCCTATGCATTGGTTTAAATACTATATCTCATGAGAAAAGTATTCGTGATTACATTTTAGATTCTTATAGGCATGGTCACTGATGGTGTAGCTAATGAAACTAGTGTACCCCATACTAATGTTTGTGCCAAATTTGAAAGATGTTTCAAAGCTTTATGTTTATTCTCATGAATGTGTTAAGCTTTCATGGATCATGTCTATTGACTAATTTTTCTAGACTCATTTTATTCATGTATTATGTTATGACAAGTAATATTCCATGATTTATGATCTATTTTGGTTGGGTATAAATTTTCTTATGTATCATGATTATACTCTATGCTTATTGTATGTTCACTTATGATATTTGATTGTCATCTCTTATGTTTACCATTACTGAGCATATGAGCTCACTCATTTATTATGATTCTATTTCCCTAGGTTAAAAAGATGAGTATAACTTATGATAAGTCTAGAAGGAGTCTATTATGGATCAATTATAAAGAAATGTCTTCAAGTTCTGTAAAATAATATGTGTATTTAACTAGTATCTAAGGCACTTAATATATTAGTCCTTGGGTTTTGGGACTAAGTTTGAGATATATTAATTTAACCATGGAATCAATTTAATATTTTTTTCATGTTTATATTAGATTTATATAGTGATGGTTCATATATGAGTTCAATTCAGATAGTCAAATAAATATGTATCAAGTGTATAGGTTGATGACAAGAGTGTACAACCTACTTGATGTGATATAATGATAAAAATATTATTTTACATAATGAGAATTCATATGTGGTTTTTTTCATTACAACATATCTTTTTTCCTCAATGGGTGCCTTTCCCCATTTCTAGAGTCGAGGACCATAACCCCCTTTTAGGTCAGTCGGGTGTGATGGTCTGCATGAGTTTTTGGGTGTGTGGGGCATTGTGGAGGTGGGTTATTGGTAGTTCAGGCAAGGAGATTTAGGTTTTTGTGGTGATGTGGTGATGGAAAATGGATGAGTCGGTGGGGCAGCAAAAGTTGACCACAATGAAGGGGTTGCAACAATAGGGTGGTCGTCTGCTCATTTCTTCGATGCATGTTTCGCTTCCCCCTGGTTCGATGTCTTCTAGGTTTGGCGATTCTTTTATCTAGAGACTTGAATTTTTTTTGTTGGATCAAATTCTTTTCCAGTGATGACTGTTTTTTGGAAAAGGGATTGGGGTTCAGTGATGTGTGGCTTGATATCAGGTGATGGTGATGATGGTGAAGTTTGGAGTGAACAACGATGATGTGTTTCTGAAAGCGACGATGTGATGATGGTGGAAATGCAGTGGCTGGTGAAGTTGTAGCATCGTGACAACATTCGATAAAGGTTCGTGGCTCAAGGAATTGGTGTTTTTTGAAATTTAAAATTTGGTTCTTGGAGATGGTTCGAGGTGCATTGATGTTGGTGGGTTCTTATGGGATATTTTGAATTTTGAAATATGTAAGGTGAACTTTGTTTTTGGAGGGTCCATGTGTATGGTTCCCACTTTTCTTAAAAGTGGCTTTTTAATAAAATTAAAAAATGAATTGGCCATAAAAAAATATTAATTTTATTTAAGATGTACTAAATGATCAAATAAATTAAATAAATATTTATTTTCAAGGAAATTGTTTAATTATGTGAATATATAATATTTATTTATCTCTTTTTATTTACATGGTAATATATAAATAATTATTTATTAAGTAAATAATTTATTTTTTTGCATGAATATAAATAAATATTAATTATCTAGTTTTTGAATAGAATATATTTTTATTTATTTAATGAATAATATTTATTTAAATATTTATTGGATAATTCAATAAATTTTGCAGAGGAAGAGAAGACAAGACTTTTTCCAGTGATAAATATTTATTTATTAGACTAGAAAATAAATATTTATCATTGCATGTGTTTTTAAACATCATAAGTAAAATAATAATAATAACAAAAATAATATTATTTGTATAGAATGGAGTTTAATTGGTATTAATTTATAGTTGATAGCCTTTGGAAAATTAATTGGAATTAAAACCTAACTCTGGGTCTATTAATAGATTTCTATGTCAGTGAGAGAAAGATTGATCACTGTGTACAATATTCCTCTCCATTTTCCTCCTTACATCTTCCTATCAATACAGATATGAATAAGATAAATTCCTTTAATATTGATGCAATGTGAAGTGATCAAAGAGAATAATATAAGGTGATTAATCTACCACACTAGTACCCTTTATATCATTAGTGTTGTTTAGAGATCAAAGAACCATAGTTAAATCACTACTAGAGGGGATGTAATTTTTTCCCTCATGATGCAACAATGATAAAGTTATTAGGTTTGAACAATCAATAACATTAACAAAGAAAGATATCAAAACCAAGGTAATCATTATTCTTATACCTTAAATTAATTATATATTAATGTGAAAATATTTTCTTTTGTTTCCAATTTTTTTATCAATATTCTTCTAAAAAATTTTCATTGTCCATGGAGTTCACAATCATTTACATTGTGAATGATCAGTTGAATTTGAAAAAAAGATGAGTTGTCCATAGTCCTAATAGAAACTTCTGTTATTTATGGAACCTTTATGATAATTAACCTTCACTAAAGGAAACACCACCAAAAATGATGGAATTATCACCATAACCTATGTATGAAAAAACAACATAAACACTTAATCGAATCCTCAAACCAAAATACATGAATATCCACCCAAATTAATTTATTAATGATAAAGAATAGGGGAAACAATTGTGAGAGTATAAAGAGAAGAATAACTTGATCTAAGACTTATATATTATGATCCAAGGTGTTTAGACTCTTTAAGGCGTGGATGGAGAGTGATCAGAGGCATATCAGTTAGATAGAGTTCAATAGAGGGAGTGAATATCCAAAGCAAGGGATCTTGGACCTTCTATTTATAGAGGGAGCATGAAAGCCTTAAAAATGGCTTGGTGAACTCCCAACCATTTTGTAGTTCCCCTCAGTCAAAGGATAATTGACTTTTAAGGCTGTTTGAATCCCTAATATCACGTGCCTAAAAACCCTTATAAAACCATTTTAACCACCACCATGGAATCCACATGGTGTAACACTAAAATAAAAGTAGTTTTAACCTCACTAAACCAATAAATATATCATGTAAATCTCCACACTACCCAATTCAAAAGAAAGGATTTACTGATTTCCACACCCAACTAACCTTCTCAAAATGTATCTCCAATCCATTTCCTCACCATTATTTCTCACAATAGAAACTTTAAGGAAAAATTCCTTGTAAAATGATCTTATATACTATTTCACTCATCACGGTTCCCTTCAGCACCAAAATATTAACATCATGGCCAATCTATGAACACCCATGGAAAAAAGCCCACCCCACACTTAAGCCTCTAAGAAGGCTTAAAAATAGCCATCACCAAGCCCACTGAAATGATGTGGAGACCCTTAAATGGCCAAAAACAATTTCTAACCTTGATAAATCCTTTTAACTACCTCAAGACACCTCCAAGACCTAGAAAATCATAAAGCTAAGGGATTTACAAATATCAAACTGTAAAATTCATCATGATGATCAATATTATGAAAAAATATTTCATTCTTCCTCAATCAAAGAAACCAAGAGAAAACAAAATATTATTCTACAAGATTTATGTCACATAATGAAATAAAACCCATGAAAATGACCTTAGTATCATTAAAATCCTCTATATTTTGGGAATAAAAACCACCTCACTTATTAAAAAAAAATTTGTACCTCAACACACTAAAAAACAACATGCATCATAGTCTCTAATAAGTTCAAAAATTAGGGATAATAATGATTTTATACAATATTCCTTTTGGAGATATGATCCTTTATTAGAAAAATATACCTAAAAAAATATAAAACAATATAAGAACCATAGGCATAAGATCAAAATGAAATATTTTACACCAAACTTATTTTGAAGAAATATTATTAAAATTCCTAATGAAATAATATCTATAACTAATAGAGTAACCACCAATCTATATTAAAGGACATGAAATAATTTCTATAGAATAATTTTTATAAATTAAATTTATGAATATAATATCATGATCTATCTTGAAAAACCATGAAATTATCTTATTAAAACACCATTCAATGAGATTATCATTCATAAGATCTTTAACATTAAAATCATGCATACCTTGAAAGGTGAAGAAACCCTATTATTAGATCTACTATAAAGATATGGGTTATGCTAAATGTTTATCTTAGGACCCATAGAAATACTCTGTTAACAACAATCTTTGATTAATGATGAAGAAGAGAGGAGTCTCTTACAAAAGTAACTTGGACTGGGACCAGAAGAGGCCTACAAAAAATCATTTCCCAGGTAGTATTCAAACTTGAGAAGATTCCCACATAGAGTATGGATTTTGGATGAGGTTCCAAAATTATCTGGAAAGAAGAGAAATATTAGAATTACACATATATCTAAACCCATTCCCTATCACACTATTTGGATTACACAAATTATCCCATGAAAGTAGATGAATTTTCCTCCTTCCATTAAAAAGTCTCCATTAGAAATTAGAGAACCATAAATGGATTTTATTAACCAGGGTCTCTGAAAAATTAAATGCATACATGACATATAATGGTCTAAGCTGAGAAATGGATTAAATAAAACTCCTATTTTTCTTTAGAGATATTTTTACCGGCGCATTCATTAACTGATTTATCAATTTCTATCAAAAAATAATGTAAAAATATCCTTATTTGATATACCTACTACTAATGAGAGCCCCAAGTATTTATTATATTTATCAAAAAGATTAAAATTAGTCATTTTATAAATCTGTAAACTTCTTTTTATAAAAAAAAACCCTTACTAAAAGATGATTTAGATTTCTAAACATTCAGTTTTTATATTGATTCCTATATATAATACCCAATAAGCTATAAAATTACATGGAACTCCTCAAATGTTTCTTGGGAAAACAAAAAAAATATCATATGAAAAAAATTGGGTGATATAAAACTCACTATGTTGATTAGAAAAGGGGTTTCACTGCATTGAGTAAATAAGTTTATCCACTACTCTGAGTAGTAAAGGGACGTACAGACTTCTATAAAGTATAGTTGGGGAGGTGGGGAAACTACCTTGAGTATATTGGGAAGGT